>OW387135.1:51014635-52214635 GCA_936440205.1 Lepidonotus clava | reverse complement strand
GTTTCCTGGGGGAGGGGGGGGCTATCAAGAAAAAGTTACGAAATTTGTAGAGGTGTTTTTACCCTTTTTTCGTGGCCACAATAGAAAAAGCTCCCCAGAAAAAATGTACGAAAATTTCGTGGACATTAAAGTTCAGTGAAAATCATACTAAAACCATCAACAATATATGTAAATCAACCTAAAATACTGTTAAATGTATGTTTGAAATACATTGGGACAATTTGAGAGTGTGTAATTTTGAAAAAATAAATGGAAAAAAAATCCACAACATTTTTTTCTTCTAAATTCCCACGATAGAAAATATAGCTATCGTGGGTATTATAACTTTTCATGGACACAATTTTTCGTAGATTTTTCTTGGTCCCCCCCCCCCCCCGGTCATATTTGAAGTTCGTGACAGAGGATTCACAACCACGAATATTCATGAATTTGTTCCAGTAGCCACCTATTGTCTGGACTGATGATTCATTGTCTTTCAGTTTTGTGTGAAACTTTGTTATACTAGTTAATCTATCAAGTTTTGGGAGTTGTCTGATTCGAAAACAATACGATGCTGCTTCTGGTGGCATGTCTGTTTTGATTTATGAGTGTTCAAAAGTTCTGTGCTGATTTAAGTTTTCTTAACTTGTCTTAACTTAATTTTCTGAACTTAATTTTCACTTTGTCAGAGCTTTTCATCATGGAATCTCCTATAAACCAGTTGTACCAACTAAAATATCTTTTGCTGTATTCAATTGCAATTTTATCATGATGGGTTTATGAAAAAGGCAAACTTTAGATCATGCATCTCTCTATCTTCGAGTAATATTTAGGAAGCAACCATCAATTCTCGCAAGTAGTGTCACCATGACCACAGCATCAAAAAGCTTCTTTTATTTACCCTCTGTTACCATAGCAGTGAAATATATACTTTCAGGTATACTTTCTTTTGCCATCTCATTACTAAGCACTGGCTAATAGTTCCTACGTTCTTCGACTACTTAAATAAATCAAGCTCTTGTGAATTTGTTTTCTATTCAACTGTACTCTCACTTTGGTACATACCCAATGCAAGGAATTACAGCATTTAAGGCACTTGCATCTTGATTTGTACGTTTTAATGCAATGCAGTACAAGAAAAAGAACACTAGAAAACCTTTAGAAAATACACAAAGATTTCATACCTACACATCTACAATACATACAGTTTAAAACAAACCATATTAGTCTGGGGTCCGAACACCAAAAAGGAGCTTATTTAAGGATTCCATATGCCATGAAAGGTTTATACCCGAAACTATTTTGGGGTGCTAGAGGGGTCCTTTGGGCATAAGAATATGCCTGTTGTCACTCCGTAGAGGTGTGCATAAGAGTAACAGCAGCCATTTAGTTTGACAACCCCCTTCAGAATATAACACAATATAATACAGTCTCTTTCTTTAATAGCAGACTCAATAAGTTAGCTATCCATTTAATATTAGACAAAGATGAAACATGAATGACTTTGACTTTATCCAAGGTCAAGGTCATCAAAATTAAGGTCAAACTTTGAAAAACGTCAAAAAATGAGTGTTTTACTCCTTCCAAACTATCTTAGCCTATGAAATATATATAAATAACATCTAAAACCATTCAGGAGTGCTAGAGGAGACCCTTGGGCATAGGAATATGCTTGTTGTCACTGTGTGAAGGTGTGTGCCAACATGACAGCAGCCATTTTGTTTGGTTACTTCCTTGAAAAATGACCCAGAAAGTTATGGTCTCTTTCTCTAACAACCTATCAAATTATGAAGCAATCTATTTCATATTAGACAAATCAATAGTGCATTAGTAGGAGGAGATAAAACATGAATGACATTCACCTCATCCAAGGTCACAGTCATCAATATTAAGGTCAGTCATTGGGGAATAGGTAAATACTGTTGTAATTCTGTAAAGATGTGCAAGTATGACAGCAGACATTCTACTGACTAAACAGCTAGAAACAAGAGCTAGTCAAAAATCTTCATAGATTTAGCATAGGCAAACACAGCATAAGGCAACAAACTTCCTCTGTCTTCCTTCATCCCTCTTGTTTATATTACCAGAAATAGTTCCCTTTTATGTTTAAACATACAAGTTAGGAATCAATAAAGAAATACTAAGCATGTGAGTTACATTCATTAGTTACCAATTTCAAAAGTCATGGTGTACCTAATTCTGAGGTCTACAATTGATTCTTAATTCCAAACACAGTTATATAAAACAGATGTCAAAAAGGAGGGATTTAATATGAGGCTACATTATTATCATTTTTACATGTCATATCCTTTCACCAAATTTCAATTCTGTTATATCAACATGTTAGCTACTAGAGGTTATGTGTGGTTTTGCAAAAATACTTTTTTGCAAAATATTTTTCTCCAAAATCATTTATCCTGATAGCAGAATTATGGACTCTTTGCCACTTTCTGTAAGTAACTTTATTTTTAGGTGTGACCGGAAACAATATATGAAATGTCTAGAGATATTGAACAAATATGGCAAAAGATTGATAAGGTTCTTCATTCATGTAACACGGTCATCTGGATATTTATGATTTTTTTAGAAATCAATTGTTCTTGAATAGGTTAGATGAAATTACAGTTTTTCTTACCAGTGCAGAAATACTTAATCATGTTCGGTTTCAATGAAGTACAACTTATTCCAAACGAGCCATTTAAGTATTCTGAGGATTACCTTTCTATCATGGGAGAAAGTTCTAAGTTGATAAAAGTTTAACAAGTAAGATATCGGAGGAGTTACTGCCAACAGAAGGAAGGGACATTTAAAAGGATTGGAGGTGATTACAGAGGCATGCTAAGCCACCTATATAGTCATAAACTGACCTTAAATCTCAAACCACCAGTTTGTGAAGGCCCTATCCCACAAAGGCCAGAATATTCGATATGGTCTATTACATTACAGATTTTTTACAAATTGGCTGATGTCACACTTACACGAATCTTCACAGGCAATGCCCAAAGGAATCCTCTAGCACCCCACAATAGTCTTATTTGTGTGTATTCCATAGACTAGGAGAGTTTGTAAAAAAGCAAAACAATCACATTTAAACATTTTGCAAAGTCTAACCTTAATTTGATGATTTTGGCTTTGGATAGAGTCAATATCACTCATGTTTTATCTTTCCCCAATAATGCACTAATCATTTAAGTAGTAAGGAATGAATGGCTAAGATATTGCGTAGGCTATTACAGAAACAGACTGTATCATATTGTGTCATATTTCAAAGGGGTTGGTCAAACAAAATCAATGCTGTCACACTTACACACACCATCACAAAATGAAACAGGCATTTACCAATGCCCATGAGACGCCGGCCCTCTAGGACCCAAGAATAGTTTCAAGTATTATTCACACATGTTTCATAGACCACAAATCTTTGAAAGGGAAAAAAACACTCATTTTTTAATGTTTCTGAAAGTTTGACCGTATTATTGGTTGGTTGGTTGGTTGGTTATTGGTTGCTTTATGCCCCCTTATTATTGGTGTCTTTGACCTTGGATAAGGTGAATGTAACTCATGCTTTACCTTCCCCTACTATTGCAATATTGATTTGTCTAATGTAAAATGGATAGCTTAAGAATTGGGTAGGTTATTAGAGAAAGAGACCATCATTTGCTGGGTCATTTTTCCAGGATGTACCCAAAACAAAATGGCTGCTGTCACATTAGCACAGACCTTCACACATTGACAACAGATATAGTCCTATGCCCAAAGGACCTCTTTGGCACCCCAGAATTGTTTTATATGTTTTTATACATACTTCATAGACTAGGATAGTTTGTAAAAATTAAACACTCATTCTTTGATGTTTTTCAAAGTTTGACCTTAATATTAGTGACTGTGACCTTGGATAAGGTCAATGTTAATCATGTTTTATCTACCCCTATTAATGCACTATTGATCTGTCTAATATGAAATAGATGGCTTAAGAATTAGGTAGATTTTTAGAGAAAGAGACCATCACTTACTGGGTCATTTTTCAATTCAGGAAACTGAACAAAATCACTGCTGTCACATTGGCACACACCTTCACACAGTGACAACAGATATAGTCCTATGCCCAAGGGTCCCCTCTAACACTCCAGAGTGTTTTTATATGCTATTCAAACATATTTCATAGGCTAAGATGGAATTGAAGGAGTAAAACACCCATTTTTTGACATTTTTCAAAGTTTGATCTTAATTTTGATGACCTTGACCTGGATAAAGTCAAAGTCATTCATGTTTGATCTTCTCCTACTATTGCACTATTGATATGTCTAATATGAAAGAGATTGCTTAAGAATTAGGTAGATTATTATAGAAAGAGACCATAACTTGCTGGGTCATTTTTCAAGGAGGTAACCAAACAAAATGGCTGCTGTCATGTTGGCACACACCTTCACACAGTGACAACAAGCATATTCCTATGCCCAAGGGTCTCCTCTAGCACCCAAGAGTGGTTTTAGATGTTATTTATATATATTTCATAGGCCAAGATAGTTTGAAAGGAGTAAACACTCATTTTTTTGTTGTTTTCAAAGTTTGACCTTAATTTTGATGACCTTGACCTTGGATAAAGTCAAAGTCATTCATGTTTCATCTTCCCCCACTAATGCACTATTGATTTGTCTAATATTAAATGGATAGCTAACCTATTGAGTCTGCTATTAAAGAATGGGACTGTATTATATTGTGTTACATTTTGAAGGGGGTTGTCAAACAAAATGGCTGCTGTCACTCTCGTGCACACCTCTACAGAGTGACAACAGGCATATTCTTATGCCCAGAGGATCCCTCTAGCACCCCAAAATAGTTTCGGGTATAAATAAACCTTTCATGGCACACAGAATCAAATAATTTGGAATGTTTGGAATGTCCCTGAAATTTTGCCAAAATTTGTCATTTTTACTGACTTACAATCAGAAAATTCTAAATAGAATGCAGAAAAATAATTTCTTGAGAATTCTGACAGGAATCCTTTTAGAGAATTTAATTTGCAATCTAATGATGA
Organism: Lepidonotus clava; assembly: GCA_936440205.1. Lineage (NCBI taxonomy): Eukaryota > Metazoa > Annelida > Polychaeta > Phyllodocida > Polynoidae > Lepidonotus > Lepidonotus clava. The sequence continues at coordinate 52,209,618 of OW387135.1, read as the reverse complement.
ATCAATCTAATATGACTATATGCTGAGAATGTGTATGAAATGAATCCCATTGGAAGGCTGAGGTGAAATTCCATAATTTTGGCACATTTGCTCGTTTTCTTATCTGCTAATAACATTATGAGTAGTTCTATAATGGAATATTTTTTTGGTTTTTCTGCGTGTTTCTCATAAGTAACATTGATTCAAGCTTGTGAAGACAGTCTGTTTGCTATTTAATTTCAAATAAATCATGAAAAAAATGTTCTAGAAGGCTTTCAAGCCTCTAAAATAATGACTCAATCTAGATGATCCAGCTCAGCACTAGGCCTATATTCTCATACAGGAAGTAAGGGTGTTGCATCTAGCACTCACATGTGTAAAACATTCATATTTCAATGCCGATTTCTAGTTTTATAAAGGAAAGATGAAAGTTATTTAGATGAATATGAATTCTATTAAGTTATCTATTGAATTTTCTTTCAGGAAGTGAATGATTATTACCCATTCAAATAAACTGGCCAAACCTTGAAAATAAAATCGTGGATTTAGATGCATAGATTTTAAGTTTTGGGGTATGTAAACCGGCCAAATTTGGATTGAGATATCTATTCTTTTGTCCCCAAGATACATAAAAATTGTCTAAAACTGTCTTAAACCCATCAGACCTCCTCTGGAATTGTTTTAACACCATTATACATGGTACATATAGATATATCTTTAGTCTCTTAAGGCATAAACCTGATGTGAATCTCATGACCCAGTATCCTCGCTATTTGGTGGCTGGATCTATAGGTCAGTGGTAAATTGCAGTAATCAAGCCAGCCACGATGGGGAGAATTAAGGTCAACCGCGAGACCTAATCTCTTGACCGGTCAGATGAGGGTAGGTGGCCATTAGTGCAATTAGCCATCGCTGAGATGTTTGATTAGGGAGGTTAATCACCAGCTGTCTATCTCTCTAAACCACTCCCTGACCTTTCTGTGCTGCTCCCATCCACACGTCACCCAGAGGTCATTACATTCTTGGAGGTCGTATTTACACTACACAACTAATACCTGGTGCCCACTTGGGCGATTAGAGTTCCTTGGTCAGCAGACGACTAAGGTTGTTAGTAGCCCGGTGACCAACTCCACACTGGTGCCGTTCTGGGGACCAAATCACTATTTGCCGTGGTTTCTGAGCAAAATATTTGACACGTTTGATATTTTCCACTATTTGCCGGTGATAAGAGCAGCAGTTGGTCGCCGAGCTAGGTCACTAAAGTCACCCCTAATCACCGGCAGTTTGATGGCAAAAGGATCCCAATGTGGCAATTAGTTTTTTAGTAGCCCAGCGACTAGTTAGTCACCCGACGACATACTAACTTCTTAGTTAGTCACTGTCCTGGGTCACCAAGGTGACGCGGCATTAAGCTGCGGTATGACGATGTCACAGAGAAGTCACACATATTAAAGATAAAATTCTTTGTTACACTTATGTGAGATACTCCAAATTTCCAATCTGTAACAATTATATCAAGAGTATATTCTGTATGCAAATTGTCTTTAATATTGTCATATAATTTTGATATGGTAGACCAAACCGCCACCTTGAACAATTAACTTATAATTATTCCAAGAGTTGTACGGCCGCCAAGGACGACCAAAATGGTTCTTCTATATTTCTCACCAAGCAATAATCAAATTCTTTGGAAAATACTGAGAATGAGGAGTGGTACATACAACTTGTCAATACACACTGCCCACGATACGCACTGCTCGCTGGCTGTGCTGGGTTATAAAAGAATTTAAGTTGACTTGTTCCTAGCATATGCAACAGGGGGGATACAGGATTTTCTAAAGGGGGGTCAGCATAAAAGCTAAGTACTGTAACTGTGTGAATTTGCACATACGCATGTGGCATTCCCCCCTCTTTTTGCAGTTAAGGGGTCCACTGAAAAGGGAGAGGGGGTCGGGATTTTTTTTTTTTTTTAATTTATTTTATGGTAAAGAGGAATGTGAAATCCTAATCTCACATTTCGTTTCATTAGGACGCACCATTTAATTTAATGAAATAAAACATAAAAAATATCTTCCCCCTCAACATGATTCATCAAGTGTTATTATATATTTCCCTTCTAGGTCTGGTGGTGTTCCGCGGTTGTAACGAGGAGCCAATGGACGACATCTGTTTAATGAAGCGCCTGGAGAACCAGAACGTCAAGATCTGCTACCAGACGTGTAACTCCACCGGCTGTAACTCCGGGTACGCCGCCGCCGGAAGCCACTCACTGCACATGCGCAGTGGCAGCCACCTTCACGTCTGGCTTCCGGTTATTGTGGGCCTGTGGAAGCGTATCTCATCTACATATCGGGTCACGTGATAGTAATGACGCGGGAAGGCTCAGCTACTAACGTGATTCTCGCTGACCCTGGGATGACGTACTCGTGTTTGGCGTGGTCCTACCACCAAAGTGAGGCAGTGTGGTGCCACTAGGGGCTTGTTTTCAAAGCCTGGCCAGGATATGGGGGTATTTTGACCCCTTTGATCCATTTGCCTGCCTTGCAAACGCCGACTAGTGGACCAGGAAATAGAGAGACAGGCTGTATCGATGGCAAGGGGATGATACAATGTACAGTGATACACAAGCATCAAAGAACATTTGGATCACAAATGTCTCTACTATATCACTAAGGACAAACTTAATTATTGTGCTCCATGGGGAAAAAACGGTAAAAATAGTAAAATAATCGACCAAGGAGGATAGACATATTATTTGGACAACTACGCAGTTTGTATGTGAGAATATAGGCATACAGCTCAGGGATGGATTTAGAGGCGCCCCCATGTTATGTTTGATCCAATATCAACGTATCCAATCTAGATTTTTCGAAATTTTGGACAAAAGGAAGCTCTCCCCCCCCCCTCCCCCATGTTCAAAATTTTCTGGATCCGTCCCTGGGCCAGCAGCTGAATTCAAATGTTGGTTATAGCCAGAGATGTGTTGTACAAGGCCATGTAAAACATTTATATTGTGGCCTATTTGAATGAAACGTTTCAGATTCATCTTAGCTACAATCAGTAGTGTAGATGCTATGACTCGCTGCAATTAATGATAGATGATGACTAAACTTGGTCTGATATGAATACAGATTGTTGTGCCTTTTTCCCAATATTGGAGAGTGGGTTTTGTACAGAGTGTTGTGGTTTGTGTACCAGGAAGAATCAGCGTTGATATGAAATGTACAAAATGAGCCGTGCCTTTCCTGATCACGTCGTAACATGTTATTCGGCCGTTGAGCATGGCATGACATCCACACGGTACCGAAGGTATTAGGGAGGTTTAGCAACTCGGACGCATCCTATAAGACTAACGCAATGCATCCCTGAAGGCCATGATCAACGTTGCAATTTTGGGTCGACCGATTTTCTTCTCATGCATTTTTCACATATTTAGAATCAATTTTCCTGATGAAAATACAATTGTTCTGATATGTATTATTGACTCTTTGGAAAAGTGTATGTTGTATAAGAAAAATTATTATTATTTTAACAAACAGACGTTCAAAATCGGTCAAAATCGGCCCAAAATCGCAAAGTTGATCATGGCCTTCGTCTCTGCTGTAATAACTGATGCTAAAATTATGCCATTAGAGGTACATTCCTTTTCATGAGTTATCACTAAATAGTTGTTTGCTTTCTATAGTTCTTGCACAGGAAGGCTTTGATATGCCTTGAAAGTATTGAGATACGTCAACGTATCAACATGCGTTGGGGTTACTAATGCCGCGTCCCCACTTGGCCGACTAACAACGGCGAGTTACCTTGGTCGCCCGACGATTAGTGAATTAGTATGTCGCTGGGCGACCAACTAGATGCAGATGAAAAAAAAAAGTTAGTCGCCACGTTGGGACGCTCTTGTAGTTAATCGTCGGACGACGAGACAAGACATTAGTTGGCGACTAACTTTTCACTGGCGGTCATAGAAAGATATTAAACATGTCAAATATTTTGCCCCAAACCCAGGGCGACTAGTGGTTTGGTCGCCAGACATCACGGCGCCAGTGTGGAGTTGGTCGCCGGGCGATTAACAACCTTAGTAGTCCGCCGACCAAGGAAATCTAGTCGCCCAAGTGGGGACCCGGCATAAAACTCCCTACGCAACTTGAGTTGCGATATCAGCACAATAATTATGATGGTATTATGGACAATCAATACGCAGGAGTGAAATAATTTGTTTGAAAATGGCCATTTGGAGTATTTTACACATGCTTTACAAAATGATTTGTCCCTGATATGTGCAATATCCATGCGACATCATCATATCATAACTCATGTCGTGTAGTGTTATAGGGCCTTTACCCTAGGCCCCTTGCCTGGGGCTGATCCACAAAGAAGTGACCCAGGGGCAAAGGGGTGAGGGAGAAAGTCACGTTCTCTCGTGTCTGTCCCACCCGTGTGATCCCACTCCCAGACCCAGTGGTCCGTTTACGTGCCTGGGACCTCTGAGGCCCGTATGCCACGGTCCCTGGCTGTATGCCACGGTCAACAGCCATATCCCACGGTCAACATCCGTACGCCACGGTCCCAAGTTGTATTATATGCTACGGTTCTGAAGGTGGTATAACAATACACGATCTGGGTTGCGATAGCATAGCAATAATTATGATAGTGTTACATATATTTCACATACATGAATGGTGTAATTGTTAGAAATTGCCAATTGGACTATCTCACATATGTGAAACTATGAATTATATCTCTAATTATGTGTGACATCGCTGCAACATCGTCATATCACAACTCAGGCCGTGTAGTGTCCCAGCCAAGCTGCAACGTAACAGAAACGTTCTGCAACTGTACTTTTTTAGTCAGTCAAGTACTTACTAAGATGGCACGTAACAATTACGTTATTTATGGTGAGGTCAAAACCTCACCAAATCAGAATGTTATTAGAACATTACTTTTTGGTGAGGTCAGGATGAAAACCAAACAGACCACTATAAGAACATTCTGTTTAGGTTGAACAATAATGTAACCAGAACATTATAATAACGTCACAGTGTAACGTTGCAGCAGTACGTTGAACAACATAACCAGAACATTATAATAAAGTCACAGTGTAACATCGCAGCAGTACGTTGCAGCAATGTTATTGGGAGCCATCAAAATAACATAACAAGAACCAAAACAGAACTAAACAGAACATTGCTGCAACGTTATAATAACGTCACATGCTTGCCTGGGGTAATACCACCTTCAGTCGTACAAATGAGTGCTTCTTGGTAAGATAAACTGACGAAGCAGGATCTGTTTTATACATCAAAGAGAGAAAAGAGCGGAAATAACATTAATCAGTATGTATAAAGAATGTTGTAATCATTTTGTACGTCGGCAGGATTTGATTAGATGATTAAAAGCAGTTGCAATTAAGTCAGGCTGTTGCTGTATGATCTGATTATGAAGTATTTGGGATAAGGTAATTAATATAATCATTATACATAGGGGCCTTCCATCAAACACGTACTCATCAAGTGGTATTGAAAGTATTGGATATGTTCGTTTTCTCCAATGAGTACTTCAGCCGGAAGGGGGTGGGGTCTAGATGTTTTGAAAATTTGTGTACGGACTGGACGCCCCGTGCATGCCGAGACGAACTTGGTGTTCTATGTTGTCAGTGTAAATGGACATATTCGATTATAATACTGTAGATATGCCTATGTAAATAAAGCCCAACGTAAACCTTGGTTCAGGAAAACTTCCTTGATTTCAAACGGAAATTCCAACTAATGTCTCAATGAGCAATACCCTGCGGGCATTTGGTCCCGGACTATAAAAAGTCCTATAAACATCACCTCTTCAAAATCTCTCAATCCAGAACCTTACTTTAATATTCCTTCTAAATAGTAACTCTAAATGTATAGTAAGATCATTGTATGACCCCCAACCTAACACTATATATGCCTTTTGCCCCTTAAGCCGTGTTGCCGACGAGGAACTGCTGTTCACAATCATTTTTGTATTGAAATCATTTTTGTGTTTTTATTTTGTATGTTTTTTTCGGGGATGGATCCTTGCATCAAATAGGTGGTCTGTCTTGTTGGTTGCTTTCGGGAATGGGTTTGGCTTAAGGAAGTTATTGTTGTGAACATGGTAATTATTATAGTGTGCTAAACAAATACTGTCCCATAAAGGGACCTTAAAAAAGGGATCTTAAAATAAATTATATTTTCTGATAGACTAAACAATTTCAACCGCCGCTTCATCGCATTCTTGATCATCACTGTGTTATGTGCATATGTTAGCCTCGGTTACGGTGTTATAGAATGACAATGATGAATTGTTACATGTAAAAGACTACTCTATTGCGAATCCCCAATTATAACCACTGCCACTGACTAATGCCTGGTCCCCACTTGGGCGACCAAATTTCAAAAATCGGCGATGACGAACGTTGGTAATCGTCCGGCGACCAGCTAGATACTGGTGCTGTCATGTCTGGCGACCAAACCACTAGTCGCCATGGGTTTAGAGCAAAATATTTGACATGTTTAATATTTTCCACTCGTCGCCGGGATATAGAGCAGTTAGTAGCCGGGCGACATACTAAATTTCCCTCTCATCGCCCGGCGACTAACTACAAGAGCATCCCAACATGGGGATTAATTTTTTAGTAGACTGGCATCTAGTTAGTCGCCCAGCGACCAATATTTCTTCCTTGGTCGCCGGGGAAATGCACTGAACGCCGTCGTTAGTCGGCCAAGTGGGGACGTGGCATTAAGGCGGGTCCCACATGGCGACTAAACCACGGCGATCAGTGGTTTTCGACGACGACCAAGAAGAAAATGGTGGTCGTTGGGCGACTAAGTAGTCGCCCGATGACTAAAAATTTAATCTGCACATTGCTATAAATCTGTGGGCGACTAGAGGACACTTTAGTACGTCGCCAGACGACTAACTAGTCGCCCATGGCTATGGAGAAATATTAAACATGTCCAATATTTCGCCAAGAAACCACAGCGATTAGTGGTTTAATTGCCAGACATCACGGCGCCCTCATATGGAAAGTGGTCGGAGGACTAAACCACCGATTATCATGTTGGTTGCCGCCGTTCTTGTGCAAAGTAATCGCCCTGTGGGGACCAGGCTTTAGGGTTAGCTACAATGTATCATCTGCTGTATAGTACAAAATAACAGGTTTTAGATCATGGAGAGTTAAACATTGGTCTTGTAAATAAAATGTTTCAATAAGTTAAGGTTGCTTATGTTTGTACTCAAATACTATATTTGTTGTATTGCTTATACAAGTATACAGGCCTCTCATAATTACTCTCAGAATTTGATTTTGCACGTTCGGCATTTATTATCTGGTTTTGTGAACATAACAATGACTCATTCTTGCCAAAATGGCAGATGTTTGTAGAAACTTGATTTGATATGAAATAACATTGTCTTAGACTTCGTCGATGGAAAATAAAAGTATTGTACAATAATCGTAGGTCGTCATTATATCTATGTAAAATACTCATATACACTGTCCCGTAGGAATTAGCATTTGAATGTGTCATTCATTTGAATATGTTTATCAGCTAAACACATACAACAAAAGTGTTTAAGTTTAAAAATTTCCTTTTTGAACACAATGAATTTGTAGGCACCATTCCTGTTTACAGAAAAAAATATCCCATTATCCCTAAATATCTTAACCCGAGAAAAGATAAGCGTTTTATACTAAACAAGAGAGAAATTTAAACAGGTGTACGTTTCTAAACATGTGATCAAAAGCTAAGGAAAATGTTTAGATTCTAAGCACCTGTTCTGACAGTGTATTCCCTCTTTCTATAAAAACTGATAAGGCGTCTTCCCCTCTCAGCTCTTATATCGTAAAATGTGACATGCACTAAGGACGTTGTAAAACTAAGACGGGTTTCCACAATTCACTAGGGAATTTCACAGTTAGGCTACTGGATATTCCTTTGAAATCTTTATGAAGAGGTTCCATTTGAAATGTGCACCATACCCCCTACAGCACTCAAGGGCTAATGGGCTAGGATACTGTTAGTTCTATAGGTCAGCCTAGCAGCATCAACCAAAACTATCAATGAGATAGATACATTATATTTCTTTCCTTTTCCTGTTCATTTTAGTCTCCCCACTCTGAACATAGAGATAAGAGGTCTGCAAAGAAAACAGGATAGAATCATATTCTTGAAAATACGAGTTCAATGATATTTTCCAGAAAGCCATAACCATGTAAGGTTTTATTCAACTCATAGGTGTGAACTAAGGCTGTGTTTCACACTGCCCCAAAATATATGTTTCTCACATCTTGCACCTTAAGATTGTTAGAGTCATTAAACAATTACTGTTTGCTATATACAATATATTGCTAGTGACAGAAACATGGGATTGTAAGTCTGAAACATCATCATATTGTGACGTTCTCTGGTAAGTCGGGGTTGCCGATTCTTACGACAGAGGAACGTGGGGGTTGTTCGGGTCTCGGGGCGGACGGGGAATCCGGGCCAAGAACCGAGGTGTGTTTCTAGAGTCGTGCCTCGCGCACGAGGGGGGGCTGAGCGAATCGATCGGCACTCGATGTCGACGGAGGACTGCGGGGGAGGGAAATTATGGTAGGGGTACGGGTCGGCCGGGGAACGGTCCACCCCTGAGTTCCGGTCCGCGGGGGCGACGGGCCGACGGTCGCCTATTGTTTGGTAGCGTGGGGCCGAGCACGCCGCGCCCTCGTCCCCGCGGACTTCGCTCCCTCGTTCCGCTCCCCATGTCTTCGTACCATACTACGCCTCGGTTTCCGGTACTACTTCGGGCCTTCGTGCCCTACTTCGTTCCCTCGTTCCTCGTTCTTCGGGCCTTCGGGCCCCTTACCCCATGTTTCGACTACCTATCTCGGACTTCGACTGTTTTGTCCTAACTTCGACTTAATTACTCTATTCGGCTCATCTTTAGTGGTTGTTTCAGGAAAGAGGACACGTCTGGACACCAGGAGAACTGTTGAAGAACTCTGTTTATTCGGGCCTCACCGCCCCTTTATATACTAGAGAGGTCAGCCCTGATTGGCTGCCTTCGGTCACGTGACCTACAATTGACGTCACTTCCGGTTTATATATTCCGTTTCCGGTTTACATTTCACTTCCGGTTTACATATTTCCGGGTTTCGTTCCATTACGTTTTCGTTATTCGTTCTTTACATATTCGTTATTCGTTCTTTACATATTCGTTCTTTACATCTATTTCGTTCTTCGTTCTTTACATATTCGTTATTCGTTCTTTACATATTTCCATTATTACCTTATTTCTATTATTTTAACCTCTATGTATTTTGGCTGAATAGCCGTTCATCACACCCTCCCGCACCTTCTTGAAAGGTGGGAAAACACGTTATACAAAATTTCAACACAGTTCATACAGCAACAACAACAGAACATACTCTAGAACCAGAAACATTTCAATCCTACGCTCCTTATCGGCAGAGGAGGAGGTGTCACCCTCTGTCCTCCCCGGTCAACTTCGGAGGGCCCCCGGGGCCTATCCGGCTAATTATTATTTCTCTTCTTTCTTCGTTTTTTCTTTCTTCGTTTTTCTCTCTTCGTTTTTAAAAGTTCATATAATTCGTTTTTATATATCTTAGTCTCTTTTTATCTTCGTCAGAGTTCTCTTATCCTTGATCTATTTAGGACCTCCTGTTTTTCTCGTTTTTTAGGATGAGCGAGCCGGTCGTGGCTCTCCCACCCGGGACTGGGGATCGGTCGTGACCCCGTCGCCCCCGCTCCTCTCCTCTGGGCTCTGTTTACTTAGCCCCTCGGCGCGTTTTTCCTCGCCTTTTCTTTACCCTTATTAGGACAGAGGGACCGGTCGTGGTCCTCCTGCCCGGGGCCATGGGTCGGTCGTGACCCGCAGTGCCCCCGTTCCCTTCGTTTTTCGTCGTCCAGACGTTCTCCCCTAGTTCGGGTGGAGAATCGGTCGTGACTCTCTCACCCAGAGGCCAGGGTCGGTCGTGACCCTTAGTCCTCTCGACCCTCGGTCCGTTCTACCGTCGTCCAGACGTTCTCCCTTGTTTTTGGGTAGAGAATCGGTCGTGACTCTCCTACCTGGTCGGTCGTGACCCCTCGTTCTTCCGTAACTGTTACTCTTCTCTGCGTTCTCTTAGGTGATGATGATGATTTTAAGGATGAGTTGAAGAAGAAAGACTGAAGCTTTTGTAGATAGAATGTTCTTTTTGGACTTCGCACCCTCGGTCGCCTCGGCATTCAGAGCCCCCCAGTGACTTTTTCACGGTTGGCAAGGACAACATGTTCGAGCCAGAGGCCAAGGTACCCAAAGAAGAAGATGGCGTTGTATGTGGAAAGGAACTTAACTTCATTCATTAAAGCTTAGAGTGGAAGCTTCAGCAGACGACGTCGCGGGTTTCGTGCTACTTGTCACGGTGAAGCTTTGAGATGGAGTTCGGGTGAAGGTGAGACTGAGAAGATTAGAATCATTAATTATTGATGAAGTGTCCGTTTTCCGTACAGGAACTGAAGTTTGACTTTTACGACACATGTCCTCGTGGTTAACCCAGCATCAAGATGTTCCGTCCTCGACCACGTCGACACATTTGAAGATTTCAGGATTTCAGACAGAGATGTCGGAGAGAGTCCACCATAATAAAGTATTTCCGTCACCGTTCCGGGCCCAAGTGGCATGACAACAACCGGAACGGAGACCTGATTTAAGAAGATAGTTTTGATGAAGTTTCTTTTTGATGACAGGAGCCGGTGCCTCTCATCCCTCCCCCCCCCCGTAAACAACGGCAGGAAGACAGTCCTCTTTGGGGCGAGAGGGAGGCTCCTTCGTTCTACTGATGAGATGATTTTCCTAAGAAGAGGATTCCTGTTTCGGGCACTCGGGCCCTCGTTCGTTTCCTAGGCTCTCGGGCCTCGCTCCGCCTACTAAGTTTTTCTCCTCGTCCTCCCGGAGGACCGTGCTTATTGACGATTTTCGTAAGACTGTAATACCAACAAATAGTTCGTTAATAGAGGTAAGTTTAAGATCCGGTCTGGTTTGATTTTGGAGTAAGGCCACAGTCGTCCACGGTGCCATGTCACATTGCATGGAGACACTATGCCTATGACGAACGCCGAGACAACAGCTCCGAGCCGTTCCGGGCTGCTCGACGGTTCGAAGTTGGTAAGTTGAAGATATTAGTGAGAAGGAGAAGAAGAAGCCGTAGAAAGTGAAGATGGACGACATCAACTGGGACCTGCACCCAACGTCAACGTTTGAGATCCGGAACGGGCCCATTCACAATAAAATAGCATGTATAGAGAACTCATCCGATGAACTCCAAGAAGGATCGCTCCTCGTCGCTCTTTGCAGACCTCTTGATTTGTCTATCAGGGCATCCGCAGCCGACGTTCCAAGCACCACCTCCCTGTATATTGCAAAGATTACTTCCCTATATGTTTCAAAGACTATTTTGTTTCGTTCCTCGGGAAGAAGACATTAGGAAATACGACATGGAAGGAGTCTCTGTCGTTACAGCAGGTGAGAGATTAATATAAGTTTTAGTAAGTCTATTAAATTTTTTTTCCGTTTCTCGTTCATGTATTGTTTTTACTATATATCACGGTCGGTCACGAGCCAGGGCTCCTAAGTTATCGTCCCTGCTCGTGCCTTGGTCCTCCGGGAGACATCTACGACTCGCCGCAATCCTTTCACGACTCGCTGCATCAACTCTGGCACGATAAAACCAGCATTCAGGTCGAGAAGTTCCATTTTGCCGCTCTTCGTATGCGGTAAGAGGCTGAAGACAAGGAAACTCAGAAGATGATGGTACATGAATCCGGGTTCATCCACATTCTGATCGATCCATCCAAGATCAAGAAGACAAGGTTGCAGGAAGTAGAAGTGCCGCTAGAGGACAGAGGTCGTCTCTTCCTCGCCTCCAGATCGCTCAAGGCAGCGCGGGAGAAGGGTTTTCAGTCTTGGCCCGCGCCAGCCTTTCCTCCAGCGGCGAGTCGCCGGCCCACCGGTACCTTATTTACCCCGGCACGACCGTCGACTCAAAGACTACAATGACAACACTATCCGTCCTTTCTGATTTCCTTTCCTCGATTCCGCCTCCCAACTTTCACTCTCGCTCCCGGGTCGCCCGGCCCGTTATCCATTTCCGCGACCGGACGATCCCGTTCCATCTGCTCGGTCCCAACCAACGCAGCGGGCTCCAGGGAAGAAGAGGAACAGCTACAAACTTGTTTTTCCTCCTAGCGCCTCCTTCCGTCCCGTATTCGCCCCGCAGGCTTGGTAAGTTCATTCCAGTCATGGACCCTCCAGCTCGCTGATTACGCTCAACACCTCCCAACACATGTGGTTTCGTTCACTTCCGCAAGAAGGTTTCCATAAAGAAACTAATAAGAATAAATAAGAATGTTCGAGCCCGCCAGTCCGTTCCCGATGAGTTTAAGTAAAGTTTTCGGGCCCGTCCAGCGGTCTCCAGGAGAGTCTTTTATCCAGGCTTCGGCCTCCTGTGCGGCTCAGGTACCTCCGCCTCGGCCCGGTTCTCTCCCTGGGGGTTTGACACTATGGGTGAGGAGCCAACGCCCCGTAATCCCTCCCCACCCGACTCGCGACGCGCCATCTTCCGCCTCTGGTTCCGTCGCGCTGTTTTTCTTCCGTGCAAGACCTCGAGCAGCATCTACTTCACCCTTCTTCTTGGCGTCGGATCGGCAGCAACAGCCTCTCCTCCCTAGCGGGGAGCTCGAGAAGCTGATCCACCATTCCGCCCTGTTTTTCCGCCTCTCTTGTCGCCTTCAACAAGTCTTCCAGTTGATCCTCGTTTTTGTGCATCACTAGGGTCTGAGCCAATTGGACGGTCCGGTTGTGTTCGTTAACTAGCTGGTCGACCCCCGGGAACTCCCTGGTCAACGGCCCCAGTGCCGCCGTCGGGAACTGCGCCATCGCTTCTTCAAATGTCTCTGGCTTGCGGCCCGTTTCTAGTGCCATCAGGAACGCCATAGACGCCGAAGCCATTGCTCTTGTCTTGGCCGTCATTCCTCGCACCTCCCTCGGGGGCCACGTCAGTTGCACCCGAATGGCCTTTTCCGCGTCCCAGTCCCGTACCGCTCGCGCCGTCACCGGAAAGTGTCCCTGTAAGACCTGGTGAACGGCCTGTGTCCGTAATAACTTGAGTCTCGGTGTTTCTCTAGATGGTCCTGCCGTCGGCATCTCCGTTCCGATAGACCCGAACACTGAATCCGCTCCCGACTCGTCCAATTCTTGTTTCTCCAGCTCGTATCCTCTGGTCTCGGCCTGCCCCAACTCCATGTCCTCTGAGTCTTCCACCTCCTCGTCCATGGACTGGGCAGCCGGCATTTGTAATCTGTGTATCACAACCCGCGGTTGTAGCGCCCGCCCGTGTTTGTCCTCGTCCTTGAGTGGGGTATCCGGTCCTGGCGGCGATCCCATACGTTCGGGCGACGGTGGTCCCGGGGTCTCCTCCGATCCTTGCGACCCGAAAAACGAGCTCCCCAAACTGGCCCGAGTCAGGTTGTCAACCGCCGCCCGTGTCTCTGGCGTGTCTGGTGCTACCGTAATGTCTCTCATTCGTTTCAATCCGGGGGGCGGCACTATCGGCTGCTTACATACCATCTTCTCCAGGGGTGAATCTGCTTTCGTCGGGGTAGGGGTAGAGAACAGCGGCTGTGTCGAGGCCGTCGACGCCGTGTCCTCCGGCCTGGCTGCATGCCGAACATACTTTACTTTCTCCACTCGCCCCGACGGTTTGAGTCCTTGCCTTTCTGCCATCTCGCGTAGAAACCTCCCTAGGTACAATGCTTCTCTTTCCACCAGCCGGCCTCCCTGTGCTTCCCGAATGCTGTCCTCCAGCTCCCGGTCGGATCTCGCCTCGTGGTAACCCCTGAACGATCCCTCCCGGTTCATTGTTCCTTTTAAATACCCGGGGTACCTCGGGTGTCGTGATTCGTATATCACCGATTTCTTATGAACTGTCATCATAGTAAATTGTGCGTCGCTACAAGGTGGTTCTAGTCCCGTGGTCCGTTTGACTCCTGTCGAGGTCTCAGGCTGTGATGGTCCCAGCTCTCCCGTGCTGCTAGACTCAGCGATAATCAAAGACCGATCGCTTCGGGCCGACATACTCCTGCCTGACTCCGACTGGTCCGAACTCGTTCCCTCCTCCAATTCTCTCGGGACTTTCTTGACCTTTTTCCACTTCTTCTTTCGCGACGGCTCCTCCGTCGGGCATCCCTGCGTCGGGGGCCTCTTGAAAGCGAGCGGCTCCTCTTCTTCCTTGACTTTTGGTCGTTGGTCGTCGGACGAGCTCACCAATTCCACCACCTCAGCCCCCGGTGGTATTCCTGAGCAACCCGGCTTCGGGGTGGGTGTGGATGTCCGTCCTTTTCCTCTGCCTGGGAGTCCTCGTCCTCTCGGTTCCCGTGGTTCTCCCTGGGCGTTTAACTTCTTAATTCGGCTCTGTACTAACCCTGATATTTGGTCTGGTGTCAGGAGTGGTTTCGGGTTGACCACGGCCCGGCTTGCGCTTCGCGGCGACTCGGTGTCTTCCTTCCGTACTCCTTTCGCGGCCCTCCGAGGGGAACGACGCGTGGGTGTTGATCGTTCCGCCACCTCGGCCAGGGGTCCCTTCCCTGCTGCTTTGGCTGCTTGGGCTCCCTCGCCGGCCTCGTCGGCCTCTGATCCTTCTTCGGTTGCTACCTGCTCCAGCTGCTCGGCGTCGCTGTCCTCGGATCCTCTTGACGCCCTCGGGTAGTAAGGGATGCGGATCTGCCGTCGCGGCCTCTCCGGTGCCTCCTTATCCACCGCCCTCTCAGGGGGTTGAAACCCTTCTGGATGGCGCACCGCGTAGTCCCGTTCCATGTTGGCTACCCGGGCCGCCGTTTCATCCCCAGTAGCGAAACTGGTGTACGGCGGTCGTCCTTTCGGGTCCAAGGCGAACGCCGCAGCATACTCCAGCCTCAGAAGGGGGTCTTGCTTCGGCATCCCCCTCTGCAGGTTCCCTTCGTGTGATTCCGTCATGTGCTTTCTCCAGTCCTGGTGTGTCGAATAGGCTCGACTCGAACACACCGGGCACATGTAGTACTGCTTCCGTAATCCATCGTGCTGGCCTTTAATATGCTTGACCAAGTGCTTAAACTCCTTTCCGTGACAATGTCCTTCCCAGCACTGTCCGCTCATCGTGTCTGTTTTCCGGGCTTTCGGGGCTCGTTCCAATCCTGAAGCTCGTCCCGTCAGCCGTTTCCGTTTTTGTCTCGTGGTGATGCTGCTCGTCTCGCTTCTCTGCTTTTCTTCTTGTTTTCTTCTCCCTAGCTCAGTCTGCTCGTCTGCGATTCGATGAACCCTGGTCGGCTGACCAGAATGACCTGCTCCGGCGAGCGCTCTGCCTTTTATAGCCGCCGCAGGCGGAAGTGGGCGTGGCCTGCACTAGCGACCCCTAGCGTCAGACTCACCATCCACTTCTACGGTGGCGCCCCCTACTATTTTCCGGTCCCCGGGGCCCGCCGCTGGTCACCGCCTCGCCTGTTTTCTTTACCTCGCGGCCCTTCGCCCGTCCTCGCGTTTTTCCTAGGCCTTTTATTGCCCCACCGGACGCCCTCGGTCCTTTCATCCCTCGTCGCCTTTTCTTGCCTTTTTCATCTTGGCCCTCACAGTGCTTCCGCACACTTCCCGGAGAACACAGGGGCTCGGCGTTATCATCTCCTCGCCGCCGCCCCGTTCTCTTTGTCCTCTTTTATTCCTTTTACGACCTACTTTAAAGCCCGTCCTCGTTTCAGGCCTCGCCTTTTACAGCCGTCCGTTCGTTCCTCCGGCGTTCCCGAGAGTGCCGCATCTACTCTCCTCCGGTCTCCTGGACGCTGTAAAGCGGTATTACCAAGTCGGCATTACTTCAGAAGTCTTCACCAGCTTGCCACCGGGTCTGTCTTCCGTTGTAATCCAACCATCTTTTCCACGCTGTGGTTCCTCCGAACTGACCGGAAAGCGGCTCCGTGGGACTACTTTAGACATTCGGGCCGTCGTGGCTCCCGAACGCCTTTTTTTCGTTCCAACCCCGCATTTCCCACCTATATTACATCCGCAAGAGAACCAATCTTCAGCTAGGTAGCGAATCTCTACAGCCTAACGACCTGCACTCCTACTGTAGTGGTCAACGCACCGCCCCGACTCAATGGCCCCAGGTTGATCAGTCCTTTTTGGCCAAAGCCTTTCTGTGTAGCGCCGATTTGGTCGTTCCCTTGGTCCTCTTCCACCTGCGGAATCGAGACACGAAAACGACTTCATCACAAAAAGGGGGTACCCCGTTTCCTTACGTGCCCTAGCGCGCCCCACCCCAAGCATTTACTGTGCAGCCTCGTATCCTTGCTGGTCAGCTACCATCCAAGCTGGCGCAGCGTGTCCTCGGTAGGGTTCCAGGCGGTCCACATGGACCACCCCCCCCGGTTTCCCTCGTTTCTTCCGTACTACCACCCGTCCTCGGTCAAGCACCTTGACGATCAGTGCAGGGCCTATCCATGGAAATCGCAACTTCGTTCCCTTGTCCCTATCCACTACCGTATCGTGCACCCAGACCAGTTCTCCGGCGTGGTATTCCCGCCGAGTCACCTTCCCATCATACTCGTGTTTCTGATGGATGGCGGCTCGTTTCAGCCCCGTCCGGGCCTCCCGATAGGCCGCGACTAGCCCTTCCTCTAGGCTTTCCACATAGTCGCTTACCCGTCGGGGTTCCTCCTCTGGTCCTAGAGGTCTCCCATAAATCGCCTGTCGCGGCATCATGGTCTGTCGGCCCAGCATCATCATGTTCGGTGTCACTCCCGTGCTGGCTTGCGGCGTTGCTCTATAACTCATCATCACGAGCGGGACCATCTCGTCCCATTCCCGACCTGTCGCTCGGCAGCTGGCTTTCAAACAACACCCCAAAGTACGGAAACTTCGTTCTATGTACCCGTCACTCCTGGGGTGGTACGGCGTCGTTCTTGTTTTGTGAATCCCGAATAGTGCACAGACCTGAGCCACCACCTCGGATTCGAAATTCGTTCCTTGATCCGAGTGTAGTTCCCGAAACGCGCCGTACCGTGCTACTACTTCTTCAACCAGTTTGTTCGCCACTGTCGTTGCCTTTTGATCCGGGATCGGGAAACACTCCAACCATTTGGTGAAATAGCATCCCACCATCAGGCAATACTTATTTCCTCGTTTGGTGACTGGGTACGGGCCCGAAACATCCATGGCCAGCCGTTCCATCGGCTCCCCCACTATGTACTGATGTAGCGGCTCCCGTCTTCCTCTTCCTTTTTTCAGCAACGCGCAATCACATTCTCGACATTCCTTCCGCACGTCTTCCCGGAGTCCCGGCCAGTAAAACCCTTGTTCCAACAGGGCCGTCGTCCTGGCGACTCCTAAATGCGCTCCTGCCGCGCCTCCATGGTATTCCCTTACCAGCTTGGCCCGTTCCCCTCGGGGAACGACCAACTGGTTCCTCCAACCATGTCCTTCCAGTTCCCAGTACTTCCGATGCAGCACGCCATCCCTGAGGCTTAATCGTTCCCATTGCCTCCATAGGATCTTTGTTTCTCGGGATTCCGGAGATATGGCCTCCCAACCTGGCCGGTCCGCATCTTTTTCCATCCGTGCGACAATCGGCCCTATATCTCGATCCCTCCTCTGCGCTGCTCTCATCTCCTGCGGGGACCATCCGGGCTCGTACCCCCGGGCCCGCGTCACTACTCTCACTTGTTCGGTATTCTCGTGCTCCTCTCCACATTGTTTGCACGGATACCGGGACAACGCGTCAGCGTTCCCATGCTTCCTGCCCGGTCGGTGTTGGAACGACACATCATGCGAGTCGATAATCTCAATCCACCGAGCAGCCTGCCCCATCGGTTCCTTACTTCTCTGTAGCCAACTAACCGCGCTGTTATCCGTCCGGACTATCACGCGTTGACCATAGATGTAGCACCGAAAATGCTTCAAAGCTCGCACCACCGCCAACAGTTCTTTCCGCGTGGTGCAATACTTTCGTTCGTTTGACTCCAGGGTTTTGCTCGTGTAAGCTATCACCCGTTCCTCCCCTCTCTGCTCTTGTGATAGCACGGCTCCCGTTCCCACGTCACTGGCGTCTGTATCAAGCCACCATTGTCCTTCTTCCTCCGGGAATCCCAACACCGGGGCCTCCGTTAGCGCCTTCTTCATCGCATCAAATGCCTCTTGTCGTCTCGCGCTCCACACGAATGGTTCCTCCTTCGTTGCCAATTCATACAAGGGGGCAGCCAACTCCGTGAAGCCGTTTATATGCCTTCTGTAGTACGAACATAATCCCACGAAGGCTCGTACCTCGTGGAGATCCCGCGGGACCGGCCACTCGGTTACTTGCCGACACTTTTCGGGGTCGGGTTCGATCCCGTTGAACGAGACAACGTGCCCCAAGAACGGAATCTTCTTCTGGAACAGCTTACATTTTCGCGCCTTTAACTTCAGTCCTGCAGCGTTCAGCCGGTCCAGAACCCGTACCAATCTTTCCAGAGTCACTTTGAACGTTGGTCCAAAGACCAGTATATCATCCAAGTATACCAGACACTCCTCCCACACGATTCCTCTGAGGATTCTTTCCATCAGTCTCTCGAAGGTGGCTGGGGCGTTCACTAGCCCGAATGGCATCACTTTGAACTCATATAATCCTCCTTGAGTCACGAAGGCCGTCTTTTCTTGGTCCTCCGGTGCCATCTCCACCTGCCAATATCCGCTTGCGAGATCCAGACTGCAGAAGAATAGGCTTCCTCCCAAAGTGTTGAGGCTGTCCTCTATCCGCGGGAGCGGATAGGCGTCCACTTTCGTAGCCTGGTTCAGTTTTCGGTAGTCAATACAGAACCTCGTTCCTCCGTCCTTTTTTTTGACTAGAACGGTCGGGCTACTCCACGCACTCCCGCTCTCTTGGATAATCCCTAAATTTAACATATCCTCCACCAGTGCTCGTTCTTCCTCTCTCCTGGTGGCCGGATACCGTCTGACCCTCTGCTTGATCGGCATCTGATCTCCCGTTTTAATTCGATGTTGTACTAAATCTGTCCGTCCTAACTCATGTTTCGAGGTCGCAAACATTTGTTCCCGGGCCATGATGGCTTTCTCCAGCTCTTCGCCCTCCTTCGTGGTCAGGTCTTTCTTAGCCTCCCCTATCATTTCAACGAGCGCTCCTGGGGGTTCTTTTGCTTCACTTCCTACTCCTCGTACCTCTTGTACGAAGGTGGCTTCTCCGAGTACCCCGCCGGTTTCCAATTTCGCGCTCTCGGTCCCTCGGTTGGCCACCCAAACTTCATTTTCTTCTCCCAATGTCACCGTTCCTGGGATCACCTCCAGTCCCATAGGTAATCCAGCGCCGGTGATGACAGCCAGCTGTCCACCCTGTCTTATGTCCATTCTCGCTACTACTGTTACTCGGGTCACTTGGAGTGGGGGTATTTCCGTCGTTTTCTCGATTCGCACGACCTGTCCTCCGACGGTAACTGCCCGAATCCCATCCGTTCTCTGTTCTACTCCCGGGATTCGTTCCCCCTCTCCCTCCCCCTCGGCGGGCAGGAAGATGGCACTCGCGTGGGGCTTAACTGTCAGCCGGTATTTCACCGCGAAGTCGTTTCCCAGGATCCCTTCATCTCTACCGATGTCTGCCACCATGAACGTCCACTTCAACACGCGTGTTCCCAATTTCACTGGCAAGTTCGTGCATCCATAGCACCGCAACGGACTACCATCTACCGAGCAGAGACGTCCTTCATATCCATCCAGTTCTTCTCTTTTTCGTCCCCACTCTCTCCAGAGGCGTTCCGACAGCAGACTGATCATAGATCCGGTATCAACCAAAAAACGGACGACACTCTCTCCCACCGTCCCGGCCACATAAAGTCCACATTCTCCCATGCCTACTACTTCTCTCGCCGCGCCCGAAGGGGGCCCCGCGCTTACTGCGACGGCGACTGTCCGTTTCCCTGACGCTGAGAACACTCTCTTGCGAAATGGCCCTTCTGGTGACAGTGATGACACTCTAAATCTTCTTTTCGCTTCTTAAACGCCTCCCTCCGGGCCGTTGCTTGTCTTCTAGCTTCCCGTTCCTCTGCCAATTCTTTCATCATCTCCTCCAACTTACCGTTCAAGGCCATGATCTGTGTATTGGCGTCCTCCTCGGGCTTCACTGCCCGCAGGAGGCGGCGTGAGTATCGTTCCTGTATTTCTACCACCTCTACCGCCTCCTCTAGTGTCTTGCATCCTTTCTCTGCACACTTCAGCTGAAGGTCTTCCCCAACTGCAGCCTGGAACGCATGTAATGCTGCTTTTTCCTGGCTAGCGTAGTCGTTGGAGAAGTAGGCTCTCGATGCCAGTCGCCGGGCATTATCAGCCAACTCCTTCGCTGTCTGGTTCTTTACACGTTTCAAGCCCGCCAACTCTTGCAGAGCATTACACGTGTCCTTCTCCTGACCGAACCTCCGGCGCAACGCATCCACCCTCGCCGAGTAACGGAGTCGTTCCCTGTCCGGGAGTCCGACAAAGTACATTCGTGCCGTTCCCGTCAGCGAGAGGAAAAGCATCGCCGCTTTTTCCTCGGCCGTCCAGCGTCCCAATGTTGCGTACTCCTCAAACTGGTTGATCCATCCCTCGAAATCCGGTTTACCGTCATACTTCTCTGGTCGTAAACTGAACTTCTTCAAACTCGCTCCTTCCTGGCCGGTCTGTTGTTGTTGAGCCCGCACATTCTGCTCATCCGTCGGGGTGGACGTTCCCATAAAATTAAACTGCCTACCCATTATGGTCGTGTCCTCCCCTTTTGTCTCGGTTTTCGCACCTCCTTTCTCCTCCCCACCTTCCTTGAAGGCGACGTCAGAATCCATCTGCTCGAAGACTGCCGCAGTCGCCATGAGTATCCAATACCGATGAAACACCCAAGATCCACAAGTCCGTATGTGCCTATTTCAGCACCACCGCTGCCACCAGTGTGACGTTCTCTGGTAAGTCGGGGTTGCCGATTCTTACGACAGAGGAACGTGGGGGTTGTTCGGGTCTCGGGGCGGACGGGGAATCCGGGCCAAGAACCGAGGTGTGTTTCTAGAGTCGTGCCTCGCGCACGAGGGGGGGCTGAGCGAATCGATCGGCACTCGATGTCGACGGAGGACTGCGGGGGAGGGAAATTATGGTAGGGGTACGGGTCGGCCGGGGAACGGTCCACCCCTGAGTTCCGGTCCGCGGGGGCGACGGGCCGACGGTCGCCTATTGTTTGGTAGCGTGGGGCCGAGCACGCCGCGCCCTCGTCCCCGCGGACTTCGCTCCCTCGTTCCGCTCCCCATGTCTTCGTACCATACTACGCCTCGGTTTCCGGTACTACTTCGGGCCTTCGTGCCCTACTTCGTTCCCTCGTTCCTCGTTCTTCGGGCCTTCGGGCCCCTTACCCCATGTTTCGACTACCTATCTCGGACTTCGACTGTTTTGTCCTAACTTCGACTTAATTACTCTATTCGGCTCATCTTTAGTGGTTGTTTCAGGAAAGAGGACACGTCTGGACACCAGGAGAACTGTTGAAGAACTCTGTTTATTCGGGCCTCACCGCCCCTTTATATACTAGAGAGGTCAGCCCTGATTGGCTGCCTTCGGTCACGTGACCTACAATTGACGTCACTTCCGGTTTATATATTCCGTTTCCGGTTTACATTTCACTTCCGGTTTACATATTTCCGGGTTTCGTTCCATTACGTTTTCGTTATTCGTTCTTTACATATTCGTTATTCGTTCTTTACATATTCGTTCTTTACATCTATTTCGTTCTTCGTTCTTTACATATTCGTTATTCGTTCTTTACATATTTCCATTATTACCTTATTTCTATTATTTTAACCTCTATGTATTTTGGCTGAATAGCCGTTCATCACAATATCAATCTTAAAAATCTTATTTGAAAATCAGATCTTGGGTTTAAGACGAATGTAAAACGCCCGAATCTCGTCATGTTATTAAGGTACATTTTTCCTTAATAATGCTCCCTCTGTTTGATCAATTACCAATTCTAAATATTCATCATACAAACCAAAGCATTACATGGGATCTTTTATTAGAGTTTAGTGCGTTTGAACTGTTAATTTGAGATAATTAGAATAATAAAAACTTTCTATTTCCTCCCAAGCAATTTTGACCCAAACCCGTTTTTATTAGTATATTTCATTTGTCATCTATACCGGATTTGGTTCCCCCTTGAATCAATGCTTGAATCAACTCAAAGATTGGATTTTGATTTTAATAGGGTGATCTTGTAAGAATCCAATCCTATGTATCTGTTTTTAGCTATTATTATGTATAGTTAAGAGTGCTGACTGGAAAAAAA
Source organism: Lepidonotus clava (assembly GCA_936440205.1). Lineage (NCBI taxonomy): Eukaryota > Metazoa > Annelida > Polychaeta > Phyllodocida > Polynoidae > Lepidonotus > Lepidonotus clava. Next base: position 52,187,276 of record OW387135.1, on the reverse strand, counting down.
TAATCTTGAATTAGCTTAAAAATCAAAGATTTGAGAAATGCACTTCTGAATTTCGCTGTGCAAAACACACCTTGAGTGGTTATCAACGGTGCAAGTGCTGCCAATCCAAAACTCAGCCTTTCGTCATACCTACAAGTTGAATTATACCTGACAGGATTAAGGCTTTCTGGAAAATATCTTGCACACTTGTGCTCATTAGTCCCCATTACCACTTCACTCAAGCAATCGGTGCTATAGTATAATGCTCCTCTACCCTGCAACCAGATAGGTCCAATTCAACTGAGGCACTGGCGGAAATGACATGCGTTGTGCTCAGTCAATGCATTGGCCTGCATTGTCCTCATCCATGCAGACTGATATTCTCAATGAGTTTAAGATGGCTGTTATAGGACAATAGGAAGGCCTCCTGCCTGCTCTCATTCTCCTTGGGAAACCCTGGAGGTGGTAAAATGACACCCTCTCAGCTGGTAGTCTGGGCACGTCCTCTGGGATCCCCCTACCTTATCCGGCTTGGCAACGGACATACCGGGTGACATCCGAACGGTTGATAAGTGGAGTTTCTACGTGGCGCCAAATTTATGAAATTCCTGTGGCAACTGGGCACCAAGGGCGAGAGCCACAATTGCCCACTAAATTGTGAATTCCACGTGGCGACAACTTTAAAAAGATGCATGTACAACATTTGGAAACACGAGTGAATTGCACAATTGCCCACCTAATATCAAATGATAGTTTTCTGTTTTGAAGTACTTCCATTAGATTTACCATGTTTGATTGATTTTGTTGCCCTCAGCAATAGCTAGGCAATGTTTTTTAGGGGCAACAGAACAGTTTAGAGAGCTTCTTGCTGAATTTGGCTTCACTTTTGCTGTGTTTTTGTTGCCACGTGGAATCCACACGTAAGTAGGGATTCCACGTGACAAAGGATCTATGAACGTCCATGGGCAAAACTGGGAAACAAAGGTGAATGGGGAAATTGAAAAGAATTTTTGTAGTGTTGAACTGCTTCCATTAGATTCACCTTGTTTGATTGCTGTTGTTGTCCTTGGGGAATGTAGTTTTTTTTATCAACCAAAATAATTTAATGGCAGCTATTCAGAAAAGTAGTTTTATCCCCTCTTGGAGGGCCTTCTTTAATAGAAAAAATGCTATTGTTGTGTTGAATTTCTCCTATTAGATATACCATGCTTGATTGCGTTTGTCATCCTCAGTGATAGCGCAGCAATGAAATATTTCTTGGAGAACACGATAATACCAAAAGTTTGTAAAGACCTGCTGTTGTCTTATCGCCGGTTTTTATCGCCATGTGCAAGGCCCCCTTTACAGGTGACTTCCACTGCCACTGAAAACCTATCACTCCCAGACTACAATGCCCATCACGCACTTCTTAAAGCCATTTTGTACTTGACCTGTTTCAAGACTTCCTCAAGCTAATGCCCTGTTTCCACCAAAAAGAAGCGACAAAATTGAACGATTTTTTCAACAGACAAGTACAGACGATTTTATTATTAGAAAAAATCAGTTGTCAGTGTCGGTTTGTTTTGATGATGTTCTGTTTCCACCAAACGACTATCAAACGATTTTACAGACGATTTTACAAAAGATTTTATAGGCATTTTTGTATTCAACAAATATGATTTTATCTATTATGATAGCATGTATGATTCTTATTTTTCACCTGATATTTAGTTTATCTTATCATATATTTGTTATTTTCTGAATCGTCCTAAGAAATCCTGTTTCCACCAAAAGATAAATGCAAGATCTGTGTAGAAAAATCGTCCAAGAGTCCAAAATCTTCCAAAATTATTTAACATGTCAAATAATTTGTCTGCCATCCGTAGGGCATTTTGGTCGTCCGAAAAGCTCAAAAATCGTCCATTAAAATGATGGGTCTTTTGAAAGATTTATTGTTTCCACCAAACGATTTGTTGGAAGATTTACAAATCTGGACGATTTTTATGGGGTTTTTCTAATCGTTTTTGAAGAAATATCTTTTGGTGGAAACAGGACAATAGCAGTCTAACTTTTCAATGGTGACTTTACGTTAGATAGTTCCCTGAGAATGCCCTTGATAAAAGCAGTTTGAAAACAAGATTTGGTTGTCTGTTATGAGTGTTATGATGTGAATACAATTCCCAGACAAGCACTTGCTGTCTGAGTTATTTTTGAATCTTTGACTTTTAGTTCGGTCTGTTTTAATCGTGATGTCACATTATGGTTGTTTCATTGACGGGTGACATTGAGATGTGACTGATGAAGGATCGTTATTGTAACGCAGCTTAAAACCAACAAAGATTAAAAACGTAATTGTGACGTTCTAAAGAGATGACAATAAGACCAAACCTTACAGATCATCATGTCATCAAGTTCTCCTTAGTCGAGGGCAAGGCCAAACCCATATAAATTTAACATCAATACATCATTGTTTAATGACAAGGATGCATATATATGAATATTAGTCTCTGATATCAAAGTTGTATAGTCACAGCTTGTTTTGGTGTTCAGCTATGACATGTAATTGATTATGTGTAGAAAAATACAGTTGACATACTTATATATTCCCAAATATAAATAATGATTTCAACACCATTTTCCTATCATTAACCCTACCTTTTCCTCAACAGTCTTATGCCCTGTTTCCACCAAAAAGACGAGATCAAAATTGCACGATTCTTTCACCAGACAAGTATAGACAACTTTCTCTTGAGAAAAAATCGTTCATCAGCAACGATTTTTTGGACACGTTTCTGTTTCCACCTAACGACCATAAAACGATTTGACAAACGATTTTATCAACAATTTTACCAACGATTTTTCCAACGATTTTTCCAATGATTTAGTCAAACATAATTTTTATTTAACAAGTATGGTTTGATTTATTATGATAGCATCTATGATTTATATTTATTGTCTGATTTTTATTATATAAGTGTAATTTACTGAATCGTCCAAAGAAATCCTGTTTCCACCAAAAGATGAATACAAGATTTATCTAGAAAAATCGTCCAACAGGCCCAAATCGTCCAAATTTATTTAACATGTCAAATAATTTGTCTGTCGTCCTTGGGGGGTCCTAGTCGTCCGACAATGTAAAAGATTGTCCATAAAAATCGGTCGTTTGAACGATTTTTTGTTTCCACCAAACGATTTCTTGGACGATTTACAAATCTGGACAATTTTTAGACTATTTTTGCAATCGTTCATAGAAAAATCAGTTGGTGGAAACAGGGCATAAATCCCCATACCCACTAAGCAACGTTTACACTGTTGGGCAACTGATTGGCACTAAAATCGGCTGATTCTACCCCAAGAATCGGCCAATTTTAGCACTGATTCAGATCAAACATGCACATTTCCAATATACCATTCTAACAGGCAATCACCAGAATCAGCTGATTTTAGTACTGATCTGTTGTTCAACTGTGTAAAAGTTGCTTAGTGGCTATGGGGCTTAATAACACGGATTGTCGTCTCACTTTACATCAGACTACATCCATACCTATCGGGGGCATGTCGGGTCACTTATCATTTATCAGCCCCTCCCAACCCCCCAGTAAACAATAGATTCCACATATGACCAATAACCTTCCTTATATAATAATTCCCTATGTATGATTAATCAGTCTAATACCATTCTCCGATATTCATCAAAGAATGGTGCCTCTCAGTCACTCTACTCATTCAATTCCCGTGGCATACCAAAGCTCAGGGTGTTTCTACCAAGTATCTAGGCACATATTGCTTCTAGGCTGAATAGCTGCTTCTTAGCTCAGTTTATTTGTTGAAAATCATAAAATCAAAGGAGACAGAACATAGTCATAAAACATAAAATCATTTTGACTGGAAAAATACAATTCAGTCAAGCTGATATGAGAGCCCAACACATAAATATACAGTGGTTCGGGTCCAATATAGGAGAGACCTTTTAAATGATCAACACAAGTTTTTCAAATATCAGTCAAAATACTGTAGACAATCCGCAAATACCTTTGTTGTTACCGAGAACTTTATGAAAAGCTTTTTCTGGTCGCTATTATGAGAAGGTGTGGGGATCTGGTGACTGACCATGAGGCACAATCGGTCGGTCAACAACTGACAGCTATTTCTGTAACTGTGGCTTGATTAGAATCCATCCTTTTCAGAATTATTTGGAGCAGAATATTGAGCTTTTGAGGCTTTCAATACATGACACGGTTTGAAGACATCCTAGGTCTGTGTGATTTATAGTTATATTGTACTGATTCAGATGGCCAGTCCATGCTCTTCAGACTTAGCAGCGTTATGTTAACATCAACGCACGCTTTAGCTGTAACTCTTTGTCAATGTGTTGAAGTTAGGGGAGGAGTCTATGTGTGACGTAACATACTAAAGGGGCGTGCAGAGCTCGAGCTCAGTCAGAGTTTAGCTGAACATTGTTGTGAGTAACCATCCTGGAAAGGTTGAGTCTTAGAAGCTGAGTCCTGGATTTTGAATAGAAGCTGATAGACTGTATAGAAAGGAGGGTGCGTTGACTGAGTGTGTTTGAGGGGATTCCATCATTGGAGCTGTTCATTGTCAATTGAGATATTGTTATGGAATGACAATACACAGGAGATAAATAAATAAAGAACATCCTTATATGTGAGTGTTACCTCTAACATGATGTGGAACTATGATTATGTATCGAACTACAGCAGTCGAATGAGACAGAGACTGCGATAGGAGCTAGCTATTATCCATAAACTAACGCGTCTAATTAAGTACACCTAATTTAAATGGATAATGAACTCTCTATTGTTCAATATTATATGTACTGCAAGATATAAATGAGAATTGAAAAGCACGGGAGTAAATGGGAAAATATGTACATCAATTTGAATGTTTAAACAATCAAGAGGAGAGGCAGACTGTATGTTGAACATTGAACATTTGACAAAAAATCGCATGATAAAGACAGGACGAAAAAAATAAATTTACATAAAATACCATATAAAAGTCAACATAGCCATATGATGAGTCATGTAATTTGGCAATGTTACACTACCTATAACATTTTATTGGACTATAATTCAACAATTTGCCATTCCCTCAACGGGAGAGTTCAAGGTTCCAATTCTCCAGTCCTTTCCGAAACGTAGGTTTCACGTTCGTTTGACCTTTACAGAAAGCTCTCCCTTGACACATAGAATCGGATTAAGTTTCCAAACCGGATCGGCCCTTTGTCTTTGGGAAAAGGTGTAAATTTGCCCAGAGAGTGTGTTCTGGCACGCTCTGAAACTGAGGCATCTTAAGAGGCAGGAACCAAATGAGAGGTCCAACTGAAAGGCCGGTCGAATCGCGTTGTTGAACGAATCAGGATCAGTAAAATGATTATCAGAAATTGCTGGAAATGACCAGAGATTGTGTTCACATTGAGAGATGTGTAGACAAAAACTCTGGAAATTCTATAGAAAATTTACAAACATTTGTTATAATCTGTTTTTGAAATGATAGAATTTTTCAAACCAACTTGAAAAATATCAGATGATAGATATGAAATGGAAAAATAGTCACTGCTAGTTTTCCATCATATTAACACACAAGTTATGCCAAGATTATTAAAGATTCTTATACTTAAGCCTTGTGACTTATCTACATATTTCCCAGCATATGCACCTGGATTTAGGCTAGCCTGCAGGTTGACCACAATAAATGAGCTATCCGTTGTGGAGAGAATCAATTCTAAAATATCAAGCAATGTTAGGTATTGGTAACTAGAGGTCAGGTTGTCCAATGCTTGAATCCTTCAATGAGTACGCACTTTAACCCAGAATACCCAGCAGATTAAGTAGTCAGTTCACACACCCGTTTATTTGTCTAAAGGAGCTTGCTTTTAGCAAGATGCCTGACTTAAGCAAACATTCTCTCAAAGAAGTTTAAAGAACCCATCTCATTTGCTCACAAAAGATTTGCCATTGAGGTAGTTAAGCCGGTAGTTAATCAGAGTCTCAAGCAAATCCTCCTGGTATTCACTGAGGAAACAGCTGCTCCAAAGCAAAGGAAACTGTAGGAAAGAGTAAACAGTTGATGTATGCACGAATACGACAGGTTGATTACACCAAGGACTGTGGACAGGAGTACCGTTCATTTCATTTTCAGTCATTTCATCACCAATGGCAACCACGTTATCATGACAACCATTTTTATTCTTGTATCCTATAGAACTTTAGGAACGCTTTGATTTGACATGTCAATGGTGCTTTTATCTTGAATATTAAGAGAGATATGACCCAAAGAATGCTCATTTTTGAATTGTCTGATTTTTGCATTGGTTGCCATGGTAACAAGCCATTTCTCCCAGCTACTCAAATATTTTTGCAAGAACTTTGGATTTTCTGAAAGAGCAACATCTATACTACGAGAAGAGCATAACAAAATGTAGTGCGCAAAAATGGCAACTTCTTTGATAACTATGCTGCCAGTGTGTTGTGGCCTATACTGAAGGTTATCTGGATCACCAGTGATACTGTTAATGCAAACGTCAATGGCTCGATCCTGGGCCGCGTAGAATCTATACATTTTATCAAATAGAAATTGGACAGATTTAATCATATTAGCCAAGCTGAAGTTTACAAAACAAAATACAAACAGGAAGATAAGCGTAAAACCATAGAATATGTCCGGGAACCAGAAAAATACAATAGGAAAGGGGGCTGAGAGTAGTATGGTAACAAATTATACGTTCAGAGAAGAAGCAAAGTACTCGTGTGGTTTATATTGCGCGTCAATGATAATGTCCACAACCACATCCTCGAGCTCTGGTTCTGAGACACGATTCGCTATTGAGAAAAAAGTATTTAATCGCTTTGAAAGTAATTAACTATCAAATATTTTTATAGAGAACGTGGCCCGACTATGTATGGATTTGGCAGTTTAAAAGTGATAAAATGACATATGTTTGACAGCGGTTTCACTAGGCGAAAGAACATAACTATTCCAAGAGACACACTGACCATGAATTATTACCATAAATGTAGCAAAGGCATGTAACATAGCAAATTTCCCATTTCAAAAGTATTCAAAAGTCGATTTCGCGGTATTCTACAGTGAGGCTGATTGCAAATTGGCAGTTCTTTCCTGAGGCATGAGAGTACCACCCACACACAACACTGACTATGCTCATACTGGCACATAGGCACTTCCTGCCCTGAAGTCACTGTGAAGTCACAGGCCAAAGACTACAGACCTACTCAATGTAGCTGCTTTACCCCACCCTCCAATCCCTTCATGGAAATACTGAATTTATTGCCTCAGGCCCTCATATCTCCGCCTACTAACATACATTCATCTGTATTGGAACTATTTTCCTGTCACTTTTATTATATGTTAAGTCTACTTGTTTGTGTCTGCTCTCTCTATGCCGTGTGGCTTTTTATCAAATGTTGTATGCCCAATATGCTGTCTTGTCTCCTTAGTTATTTATTGGCGTGTATATATATATATATATATATATATATATATATATATATATATTACATTCTTCAAAATGGTAACAAATATGAATAGTGCTACCTATTTGTTTAGAATTTGCCTCAGATATTCTTGTTTCTTGCAACAAGTATATCAGAGATAATTAGAAGGTACACATAATCTGCAGACATCTACATCACTATAGGTATTTAACCGTCATTTCCTTTTTAATGATTTTTGTAATCGGGTAAACTCTAGGTTCTTGATTGGTTCATTAGTACCCAGTAGGACAAAGGATTATCCACGCATTGCAGATGACTGAAAGCTCTCGGCTTTGTCAGCCTGAGCCAGTTCGTGAGAGGAATTCAAAATCAAGTCTCTATATGCAGGCTAAAACACGCGGATCCCTTCGCTGGAAAGTCTAATGAAGGGAAGGTGGGCCGAGGTTTCTTGGAGGTAAAGACAAAAATCTCCTTTCATCTTGAATTCTACACCTTACCCTTCTTGGACTCACAGTAATGAATTCTAGAAGTGAAAGGTAACTTGAGAAGGTTCTTACAGCTTCCTTGCTTGAGGAAGGATAATCAAAGGACCGTAATTAGGACAATATCAAATTATACCTGTCCCACATAGTCTGCAGACCCAGGCAAGCATGCAACGTTGCAGTAACATTAGGTTGAGTTCTGTTTTAGGTTTTGTTCATTTATTTTGATGGCACCCAATAACTTAACCTAACATTGCAGCAATGCACTGCGACGTTATTATATAACATTCTGGTTATATTCTTTCATACATATGAAGATAACATACAATTCTGTATTGAGAAGGTCTTAACTTCACTCCAATGCAATTTTACTCTGTTTTCACACTTCTCAACTTGATTTAAACATCCTTGTAGCTATTACATGAAAATGTTGCGAGAAACTGACTAATAAAAAAGGTAAGGTCTCAAAACGTGTCAATGCCATTGCTGCTTCTCTTATAGCCATGCAGGAATATTATTGTACTGAAGATGCTTAAAACTATCAACAGTCCATGAAGTACTTATTAATAATATTTCTGCAACAGTCAAAAATCTTTACTGATGCTAAAATATTTTAATTAGTCATAGTAATTAAAGGTACGACTGTTGAAAAACCTGTTTTAATCAAAACAGGATTGTATTTCCTATATTATCAATATGGGACATTCCATTCAGATTAAATCATCATAAAGATTTACCTAAAGATTTATTGCACTAATGAGGAAACATTTTGACTCAGTATCTAAAGACAAATGCTTTTGGTCGACTTCGGAAACATGAACATACCTCGGAAGTATTCATGGCCATCAAATTAAAACGTTTACATCTTTCGGATAACATGATGTCATATCATAAAGTGTGTCTAATTGAATAAAAACCAGTGTAGACTCTGATGTTTGTTGCACATAAAACCAAATTGAAAAACAGATGAGGCATAATGATGATTGGTTATTTCTCTGTTCACTAAACAGTTATCTCACAAACTGTGCTGTCCTACCCGTGTTAAGATATGACATATTGGAGACTGGACTTTGAGCTGCGCACATCTCTTAGCACTAAGGCAACTTTTCAGTTAACAAATATAAGTAGAAGGACAAAATATAAAGGAACTCAACTAAAGATAATAGCTCCATCACTTGAATAAAGTTAGCTGACCCTAAATTATCTTAGCCAAGGAAGGTTTCTTTAGCACACAGCAGCACACATAATGCACAGGCATGTTTCTTTTATTCCTACTTAGCCTCACTTCTGGTGATGTATATCACAGATGGTGATGGTTATAGATATTTATAATAGGTATAGATTATTACTGGTATATGAAACCATCCCAATACGAGTCAAGTGTTTTGTTATTTAGATATTATTTCATATCTGCCTTGGAAGGGCAGTGGTCGGGCTACCCAACTCTGCACGGGATATATCTGTAGCCAAAGAGCAACATAACCTTTAAGTTCTGTGACGTTATAACAACGTTCTGTGAAGTTCTGATAGATTGAAAGAGTGTCCATTTGTGCAGCCTTTAGAACATTTTTAATTATTTCTGCTAGCAGTATATACTTGAACCAATGAGTTGGGATAGGGGTTCCTTTAATACCCATTCTCTATGGTCTCTGCCCTCTGTCTTCTATCCACTGGGCCAGGCTAAAAGATCCACTGACATCAAGGAGTCTATGATAAATGTTATTGGTCCAGACATGTGAAAAAGGTGTATAACTACAAAAAGAACACCCGCCAGTTTGTTATTTGACAAGTGCTTTTCCCCACAAAGCCCCAGGATGCCCGTGGTAATATGCTTCAAGGGGAATATCACTCCTTATAAAAAGCTCTCCTTAGGTTATTTCTCCACTAATGTTTAAAAACAGGGTTTTTTTATTAACAGCAAATCACTTTTTCACCAATGGGAGTTACCTGAGCGGGAGGTCATAAACGTAAATAACTCCCACTGCAGCCTATATAACCACCATGAACGGTTTAAATGGGAAATATAGTACCTACTCCATCTTCTGATGCCTGCTCCTGGTAGGAAGTTTTTTCTTCTATACTGATTCTGAGGTTCTCAGTTTTGCTTTTGGGAAAGTACAAAATAAATGAGGATAACACGTTGATCCAAAAGGATTCATCCCACTCCCATCGAATAATTTGCCGAAGGATCTGTTTTAGCATCAATTATACATGCCTTCCCCAATTTCTTTAATCATCCACAGATAATCTTATTAAATAAGATATGGATCACAGAAGAAGGAAACAATGCATGCATAGTGAAGTTAAATTGTTTGGGGTTTATATACAATCTGTTTTATATTGGAAATATGGAAGCCACTCACTATACTTTCTGGAAGTTTGAGACAAAAAAACAATTCAGTACATTGCGTTTATTTTAATCTTTATTTATACAGATTAAAGTGGCTCACATTGCTACTAGAGTTTTGAAACATTGAAACAGTAAAACATTGAAATCTTTATATCTGATATACAATATCAGAGAATTTGAAAAAGAATTCAGGCTTCATTTCACTTCATTTCACTACATTGTTTCAGTCAGACGAAATACTGTTTGCAATTTGGTGAGTTTCCTGTTATTCATGGAAATGCCACCCCTCCAGGCAAACTTTGAATTCAGCTATGCATTTCATTTCAATATGGATCTATGTCTGCTTTTCAAAGCAAATCATGAATGCCGTGCTTTTAAACATGTTGATATGAACCCGAAGTTAATTGACTGATATCCCTCTTGGCGGCTTGTGTCAGTTTATACTCTGAATTTAGAACTTGCAACTGAGAAACTGAGAGGCATTGTGTGTATCAAATGTGTTAAGAGCAAACAGTTCACAAAAGCACATAAGTCAGGCAGTGACTATACGCGCGACAGTCGCGCACGCGGCCGTAGCGTATATAGAATTTATTACATACGCGGACGCAACGTCGCGCATAAAGATCTGGTTATATACGCGGACATAAGGTACAGAGGATTGTATTCCAAAACCAAAAGTCGTATTTGTTTAGAAATAAGATAAAACATAAAAATAATGAAAGAAAAGGGGGTTCGGGGGCTTAGCCCCCGATTTACAAATGATATATTGATGAAAAATAAGATACGTCCGCGTATGTTACTGTGAATATATACGCGGTCACAACGTCCGCGTATTTAAGCAGATCTATTTGCGCGGACTTCACACCCGCGTATATAAGAAATTCCGTACGCGCGGCCACCGGCTGCTATGACCGCGCATATAACCCCAGCCCATAAGTCAGGCAGCTATGGCTATATAGAACAGTGAGTGAATATAAGGTTTTCTTGCTAGTTTTCCTTTTTCTATAAATAAAACTACTTTCAATGAGTTCAGCAACCCAGGATATGCAAGATGGTGGTGGTATGAAAACGATGCGAGTATGTGTTTGCACTCATAGGCAAGGAATAGTCAATTATATGATTATAGCTTCGTATAGAGAAAGGGGAAGCCACTATGAAGATGGCCCTCTAAAAAATGTAAGCACTTCAATAACGTGCTAATATGACAGTTGAGTGGTCTTCTCGTTGAGTAAACATCTAACAGAAAACCTCATAGCTTGGTTTGAACCAAGTTACTGCTCTCTGTTTGAATTTGAACCAATGCTTTGCAAAGCATCCTTCTGATGTATAGGGACCCCCCAAACCACTGTAAGTGTAGTCAATTGAGCACAGCACCCTCTGTTTTATAAACCTGAAGCATAGTCCCGTAATTGAGGCTAATTGCAAATTGGCAGTAATTCACTGAGGCATGACAGGCACCCTCACACTGCACTGACTATATATATCCACACAGGGACCTGGCAGGTCGTCACCTGGTCAGTGGACACTCAGAGGTCAAAGTATTCAGACCTATATCAGGAGCAGCGTGTACACAGCACGGCCATGCCTTTGGAATCAACTCAGTCTGCCTGTTTCCCTGGTTTTATAACTGAATTTTACATTTGGATTCAATACAGGTAACCTCAGAACTTATCACAGCCGAGCTGTGCCCCTGTACACTGCACACTGAATGACCCAGCTCTCTGCATTTTACACAGCTAAGCTGTGCTCTGGAATTACCATTCAATGGATATTCCCGTACACTGTATCTCTGCACATTGTATCTCTGAACACTGCATCTCTGAACAGGCCAGGTATGGTACATTTGCCCACATATTCCAAGGACAAGCCCTGGGCCCTACGGTTTGGCTATCTCTGTGGGCTGAACAAAACACTGGACTGCTGGAGGACCCTGACTTGAGCTTTACACCTCTGCCGGGGGTCCAACCCCGACGACCTGGGCGTCCTACCACTGCCGGGGGTCCTACCCTGCCACCCTGGGTATCCTGCTGCTGGCGGGGGTCCTACCCCGCCGACCTGAGCCTCCTGCTACCACCGGGGGTCCTACCCCACCGACCTGGGACCCCGGCTACAGCCAGCAGTCCTACCCGGCCGACCTGGGCCTCCCGGCTCCCTGGGCCTCCTCTGCAAGGCCTCGAGGGCCAATCACTGCACCTCGGTACAACGGATTTCATACGACTTTCTTGGCCCAACACCTCGGCGCAGTGACACTGGATCAACATAATACTGAACTATTAGTTGCTCTTACTTTTAATCATAATTTTATTTCTCAATTGTTTCATCCTGTCTGTCTGTTTTAATGTTTATAAAATGTTTTATGTCCACTTTGCTGTCGAGCCTCTTCTGTTAATTGAGGCTAATTGCAAATTGGCAGTAATTCACTGAGGCGTGACAGGCACCCTCACACTGCACTGACTATATATATCCACACAGGGACCTGGCAGGTCGTCACCTGGTCAGTGGACACTCAGAGGTCAAAGTATTCAGACCTATATCAGGAGCAGCTTTTCCCACCCACCACTCCCTAATTGCTATAATTACCTAGTCTGAGGCCCAACACCTCGGCGCTGTGACACTGGATCAACATAATACTGAACTATTAGTTGCTCTTACTTTTAATCATAATTTTATTTCTCAATTGTTTCGTCCTGTCTGTCTGTTTTAATGTTTATTAAATGTTTTATGTCCACTTTGCTGTCGAGCCTCTTCTGTTAATTATACATGTTTCAGCTTTAATACCGTCATTTCAACCATTTTCACGATGGGATTATCCAGTACAGAATTTTAGAGATATGTAAAGGCAGTGATTCACTATGCAATTATTGCACAATTTTGAACCGAATTCCAGAGATCAGTTCCAGAAAAGAAATCAATACTCTTATCAAAAAGTTACGTAAATCTATTATCAACTGTTACTCAATAAACATGAAATAATGGGGGTTTTAACCTCAAAATATATTCATAATTATGTAAAACATATCTGCAAACATTTGAAACAATGGATGATTGCAGCTATTAGCACAATGGTGCCCCCGGAAACTGTTCAACATGTTGAATATATTTGTACTACAGCTGTGTGATTCAAGATGAAATTGCTTGCACAAATGATTGCATCTGATTGCAAAGGACCCACTCTTTCAGTGTGAATGTTATTTGTTCAATTTCGCTGGCATGTGATTTTCTCGTCCAGTGGAGTGTTTTCTCTGGCAGGAGACAGCACCATAAGCCAGGGCAAATGGGGTTCAAGCCTTGAATCCCATTTGCCATGGGCTATGCTCCTGTTACAGATACCAGTGCAAATCTTATCTCATCCATACAAGAACAACCTAATGGGAGAGAAAATTATTGCGGGCTAGTGAAATTGAACAAATAGCATTCAAGCTGAGACGGAAGCTCCATTGCAATTAGATATGATCATTTTTGCAAGCAATCGCATCTAGAATCACACAGGTATAATACAAAAATATTCAACATGTTGAATAACTTGGCGTGGCACCACATTGCTGAGAGTTGCAATAATACAATATCCAATGTTTGCAGACCTCAGAGACCTACGACAACTAGGGTGAATGGGTCTATGGTGAGAACACTTAAGTCCTATACCCATTAAGCGAATATGACTGGGTCAGCCGACTAGAATCAACCGATTATTAAAGAAAAAATCCGCTGATTTTAGCAACTATTCAGATTACCGGTCAGTATGTCATATTGAAAAATATGTTTGATATGAGTCAGCGCTAAAATGGGCTGACTCTTCCTATAGACTCGGCTGATTTTAGCACCAGTGAATCAGCTGACTCAGGTTCTAGGTTCTAAGTTCAAAATTGCCTAGTGGGTATGGCACTTTAGTTTTGGGGATACACTGGTCATACACTACAGCCAGCAGTACCGACGGCAACTTCTCCTGATAGTATAAGCTAAGGGCCAAGCAATGCTAAATGTGATTACAACTTTCACATGGTGGAGTAGGCCCATGCCAATCATACTGAACCTGGATGAGTGTGGGTCACAGTAACTCTACCTCATTCCATGAGAAGCCTTCTTACAGTCTATCTGTAAATAGATTGTATGGCTTATCTTTTCTGCTCCTGCTATAGACCAGTGTAGTGAATAGGGGACTACTGAAGTAGTTGCTTTATTTCTATTGGTAATTTCATAATACTCTACACTTGGGCGTCAATATAAATCAAGCATATTTCATGCATCCTACTTTTGACATCATCTAAAACTTACCAGAGGCTGTGGGTGTGTAGGATTCTGTCCTGTTCATATCTAAAATCATCCCAGACCCCTGTTTGACCCCAAGATGAAGTCTAAGCAATAAAGGGAAATGTCGAAAAGCTGCTGAATTAGCTGAACCTGGTTCATTCCCGTGAGAAGATAGTATCATATTGTAGGATATAACAACTCACCAGGGAAATGTAGTCTTAAGTTGTCAGATTTTATCAAAAACATCACATCTAAAAAATACATATATATATATATATATATATATGACATTTAGTAATTACCCATAATGACAATCATCAACCCTGCTGCTGGTTCATATCTTAAAGATAAATCCTCATTAGATCTAATCTATTTTACATTCTTAAGTATGCAGTAGGCCACTGTAATACAAAAAAGCATGGCAATAAGGAAACTCCCCCGCTTTGGAAAGATGACTTATGAAAACTTCTGTCTCCTATTTGCCTCCTTCAGCTTTACCTATGGGAATGTTTACTGTTATCACCAAAATATCTGTAGTATAACTGAGATTTGGCATGTATGTTTGATTCTTTCATTAGGCCCAGAAGCTCCAGTAAGAGAATTAATTAGTTCTTCAAAGTGATAGCCTTTCATCTTGATCCTTTTTTTTTTCCATATATGATTTTTTTTGCCTCTGAAGTTGTCTGTTATCTATGCATTTTGATTACATGTGGAAATATTAATCCCACCAACAGATTTTACTCTACTCTGGATTTCAGGACGGAAGCTAATTGCCAACTTCATCTAGATAATATATAAGGAATGGCTCCTTCAGCCTAGTTGACATGATACAATATTCTTAAGCCTGGTTCCCACCAAAAGAAATAGAAGTATATGGACAGCTAAGGGAGGCCATGGACAAATATTTCCAGGCGGAAAAAAAACCAAGAATGCCAAGAATGCCAAGAGAACAAAATAGATAATTGTGTTTATTGTGTTTAAATAAAATCATTGATTTTATCCACAAATATCAAACACCTTATACATTTTATCGTTGGTGAATAATTACATTTTTGAAGTCATTTTCAGTCAGTTACTATCATTTAAAGTCTTTTATAGTCATCCAAACCACTAATTTTGTGTATCAAACGAACAATTATACTTAAGACCACAAAAGATCACTGAATCTTTGGCCATAGTTCATGATCTTTAGCTAATCTTGTTTGGTGGGAATGGGGCTTTGGTCCTAGCACTGAATACATGGTGACCCTTCCCTCTCCTCCCTTTTTCAAAATGCTAGATCTGCTCCTATATGTGACCCGTTTTGACGAAGTGAGTCGGATGTCGCACGGGGAAGATTTTTAGTTAGGTATACCATCAGAAAATACTAATTCTTAGCTTTAAAACGAGGTATAGCATGTCTAGGTCCGATATCTAGGGCCTGAGATAAGTTGCGACGAGAATAAAAAGAACCGCGCCTATGCGGGTATAAGAAACAGAGGTAAATGAGTTGAAAGTTTTTCTTACCGCGCGCTACCGCGGTCCTCCGATAAAGCCCTAGCAACGTACACTTGTAATCAATCCTTGGTCCTGAAACTTTACATAGTCATTCTACACTATTCTAGCTAACAAATACCAGTAATTCATGCGTTTATATACAAAACTTTTATTCATGCCGGCGCTGCAAAAAGTGACAAAAATCCGGATCTGAAACAACAACTTAACCTAGAACGGCAAGCATAAAGGATCACAATACCTCATCTTGGCTTCTTAAAAACGACTCTGTGATGACCCTAAGTACCCTGGGTATCCATAATGTGTCTATAAAAGTTCTTGGAATGTTCATGATTGTCTTTGGTCGTTAAAATAGTGAAAAGCCACCGAGGTAAAAATCTTAAAATCAGAAAAAGTCTTAACAACTAAAAATAAGTTAACAATGTTCAAAACGGATTCTTAATAGTTCTCAGGTGGTCCTGGGCCTGCCACGACCACGTTTAGCACGTTTACTAGGACGGCCCCTGCCCCTAGGTGGGGGTGGGGGGCCTTCCTCCTCTGAGTCAGATGAAGATTTTGATTCCCTCTCCAGCTGTCTGACCAACTCCTCCTCCTCCCCCTCCGATCCTGATGATGTGTCTGGAGTCTGTCCTCTGCCTCTGCCTCTGCCCCTGCCCCTGCCTCTGCCTCTGCCTCTGCCTCTACCTCTACCTCTGCCTCTGCCCCTGCCCCTGCCCCTGCCCCTGCCTGGCCCATCCCCCTCGCCAGCCTCTGGCTCTGATTCCGCATCTGGTTCCGGCGGAGGTACGGCACGGGGGCCTGGGCCGGGTGCTGGTTCTGGTACAGAGGGCTTAGGGCACATGATGTCCTTCGTGTCCTCAGTACAAAAATCCCGAATGTTCTTGAAGAGATACCACTGTCTTTTGGCCGGGAGGCCAGGGGATTCGGTGGGCTGAGGGCCTTCCTGGGGGACAGCTTCAGGGGCGACAGTCAGCATCTTGAAGGTCTCGGGGGCCGAGTCGGCATACTGCCGGAAGGTGACGTGGCCCTTGTTCTGGTCAGAGAATACAAAGTGATGATACTGCTTAATGCCCTTGAGTGGCTTGATGAAAGGGGTCAAAAAAGATTGCCAGTCATATGACTCGACAAACACCTTCCCATTCTCGTCCCCCACAAGTTGGGCAATGTTGACACGTTCTTGGGTACTCTTCACCACAGTCGCCTCCATCTCCGAGAGGCTCGAGACAGGCTCACGACGAAACCTTTGTTTAAGCAAACCAAAGCACCAGTCCGGGGCAAACTTGGTGTGCCCTGTGATCAAAAAGTTTAAGGAAATGGACTGGTGCCGGCCAGTCAGGACCCGCCAGAGAAGATACGCTAGCACAAACTTGTTCTTGTTCTGACCACTACAGTTGTCACAGTGCATGTCCACCGCCTTCTCCCCCAGGGAATACTTTTCAAAATAGTGGTGCAGGTATGAAATAACAGCATTTGACCCCTTACTACCGCAATGGCTTTCGTCGATCAAATAGTTCACCTGTTGGGGGATGGCCTCGGCACAGACACCGAAAATGCCGACCTTGCGGGGGACAAGGAAATACAATGGGCCAGGCTGCATAGGAAAGGAGGGAAGGTGGACCTGCTGGGCATAATCAAAACTGATGTGGACCTTCGTGTCAGAAGAACAAGGGGGGTGGGGGCCAAGGGGAGGGGACTCTGCTTCCTTGTAGGCAGCCTTGGCAGACTTGACCATGTCCTGATAAAAGCCCCTCTCCCGAGCCACCACCTCCAGGTGAACTTGTTGCTTTTTCAGCTTGGCCTGTTTCACAATGTCAGGTAGGTTACTAGAGGCAGAGATATCCCTGTTGTTGCGCTGGCATTCCCAGCAGAGGTCAGTCATAGGGCGGGAACACACTATGCGAGGGAGGAGTTGGAGCCACAGGTTTCTAAAGGTTGAGTCAGCCACACACCTGAAGTTAGCCTCCTCCATGGCGTTGCTGTAAAACCTGTAGATGTCGGCCTTTGTGGAAGAGGAGGGGAGGAGGAGGATGTCATCCCGTTTGTGGGAAGACACACGACCAGGCAGGACGAGGGCGTTGGTCTCGGCATAGGAGTTGATGAAGTCCACGACCCGCCTGATGTCCTCCAGTTGGAGGATCCTTGCAGTCGCCTGTCGCCCGCCAGACTTCTTTTGCCTGGTCACCACCCCGTAGCACTTGTACCACTTGATGATGGACGTCAGCTTGTTCTGGCTGATGCTGGAAAGGTCACAAGGTAAGAGTTACATTAGGCCAATAATTATTGGACACAGGCAACAAGTACAGGTAAGTATTGTAATATTAATATGGACGATTTGTGATGGTAAGTGCCATGATCAGATTCTGTTATGATTCATTACAGTTCATCTTGTAATTTACCTCAAGTAGTACAATAATAGTAGGGATATCTAGGTAGACCTTAGTTGAGCAAAGAAGTTGAATATCAAAGCTACTCACGCGTACATGAACTTGAAAGTGTCCCTGCAGACTGGCCGAGAACCGACGAGGTAGTGGCTTCTTTGGTGCTGCCTCTCCCCTCTCCCCTTAATCCCCTTCTTCCAGGTGGACAGCCTGCTGCTATTGTCTGTGCAGGTACTGGCGATGCCCAGTAGCAACATGTCCTTCTCGCCTAGAAAACAAAGTAGATTAGGATAATAACAATCTGTACATGATATGCATGTGACTCAAGGAATGAGGTTTCTGGATTGACCCATGAACTAGGTTAACACACCCTAAATACTAACTTAAAAACGGTCTGGTTGAGTGTTAATAGTTGTCTGTTATACTTCAAGACGTTGTCATGGATTATGGGATAGTTTTGAGCAAGAACGACATAGCTACATGGTCGTGGCGACAGGTTTGCATAACATGTATCTCATGAAAAACTTACCTGAGGACAGCTGAAAGACCTCCTGCCGACGCGCAACCAGCTCCGACGTCGTGAACTGTTTACTGCACTCCTTGTCTTTGTAGTGCTTGCAGGAACATCTAAAGACAACAACATACATGATATTAGACTTAGTTCACCTTCCTGAGGGCCACAATGGCATGAGACATGATTGATAACCGTTACAGGCCGGCCGGATCAGCTGACGCCATTAAGTAGGTCACCGGACAACCCCGACGGATCATCCCTGTTTATGGCATGAAATCAACTTTGAAACTTGATAAAAACTAGTTAGGCAGTTAGAATACATACTAGGGCACAATCGTAGGCAGTTTCATCAACATTGAAAGGGATTTAGGCACTTTGCGTACTTGTTTCAGAGATAGGGCAACCGACCGCATGTCGGCCATTATAAAGTTTTTCAAAACTCACATGAAGCGTTCGCAGTCGTCCCACTCCGCCTGTAGAAGGTCGTCCGTGGGGTTAGGGATGACTAGTGGCTCATCCTCATCGTCCTCAGCATCCTCCGGTTCCCCTAGATCCTCCTGAACATCTTCTTCTTCCTCGGGGGGATCGTCTTGCCCCTCCTCCCCGTCGGCGAAGAGAAAGTACTCGTCGACCAAAGTCCGCCATTGCTGTGCCTCGGCTACACCACGTAAATTTGCCCGATTTATCGTATTCAGGGCATCCGCGACAGCCTCCTCGCGATCCATGTCCTTCCCGACGATGTTGGGAGGTAATCCACATCAAAATCCAGCAGTGATCCAGGACTAAAACAGCTAAATCCGTCGGAGAAGTGATGTCGCACGTCCGTCCTGCTCGCCATGCGTCCCTTTAAATTTCCACAACAACTGAAACCGGAAGGCACGCGAGGCCTCTCAGCCAATCAGCGCGCCGCATTCCGCACACGTGACCTCCTTGACGACGATTGTTTACGGGACGACGATCGGGGAAACACGTTCTGATTGGTCCTTGCCGGCGCGAATTCAAAATCCGAGGCTGTCATTGGCCAGTTCACTTCGCGCCCTTTCAGCAGGTACCCGGAACATGGGGCTGGGATGGGATCCAGACCGACAGGCAAGCCGCGAAGTTAGGGGAAAATGGCGTGAATCGAGGGTCTTTTGTTTCAGATCACTGAGGCGTTGCGCGTCTTTGGGGCCTATTTAGAGGGACTAAGAGATGGCTTTGGGACCTAAAATTTTTTTTGGGAAGACTTCTGATATAGGAGATATGAATAAAAGAAAAAACCCATTTTCGATAAAAAATGCGAAATGCGACTTCAGAGCCCCATATCTCAGTTCGACTTTCTGCGACATCCGACTCATTTCGCCAAAACGGGTCACATATGTAAAGTCTATATATTCTTATGTAATTTTCGATCATAGATTTATGTTTAAATCATGATTGTATGAATAATTGTGCATGATTGATAGTTTAAACCTCTGTAATGACACAACATTGACATGATCTATTGTAGATCTAAAACGTATTATAGTATGACACAAGTACATTGTCATGTGATCTATATTTAGCAAATCAGCATCAAGGACTCTGTTTGGAAGCACATAAAGGGCGGGGCTGTGGAACAAATTTGATCAATGGCCAACTTGTGGCTCAAACTGTTGAACATCTTATCTGATTTTGGGAATTAGTGCTAAAAAACGAAAATATGAGTGAAGTTACTTCTACAAAAGAAAGAAGGCACAGGGACTGCAAGGTAAGTGGGAATTGAAAATGGCAACAAATTATGAAGAAAGTAAGTCTCATAATGGCCCATAACAAAAATTGGCAAACATTATTTCTGTGTTTGAACTGCTCACATTAGATTTACCATGTTTCATTGTTGTTATCTTCCATAGCACAAGCTGAGCAACCTCATTTTGTCGGTAACGGAATGGCAACAATTTAGTAAGATGGTTGCCGCCCTGTCATCTTCTCACTACCAGGTTGTTGTTGCCATGTAGAAATGCCCTACGTCTCCAAACTACTACCACTAAAATGAGCTCTGAAACCAGCCCTGAAGCCAGCCCTTGTAGCCATTAACAGCAAAGTCACTGTACAACACACTGAGGCTGCATGTCTAGCTCACACTCCTATTTTTCAAAATGCCCTAAGCCCTAGGCATTTCTTTTGCTGCACCATTCAACCATCTTCATATTCGCATTTGTCATAGTGATTAAAGGTATGGCTTTTGGAAAAGTCTGCTTTAATTATGAAAGAAGTATTTTACCCATGACAATCAAAAGGAATATTCAGTTGTGTCTTTGCTCAGAAAACAAAATTACCATACATCTATAACTAAAGATATATTGTAGTAATGCAGAGAAACTCTACTTTGACCCATATCAAATGACCACTGTTTTTCTGAAACGTACTTAAGGATACACAATTTTAGAAATGCCTATTCTTACAATTTAATGGTATGGGTACTAAAGGATGCTATGATTACACATAAATTTTGTTTACAGAAGACTTGTATAAAAATAGTACTGACTGTCACAACTGTGTTGTATATGTCTCATGCCCCTTTCAGACTTCCATTGGTAAAGTGCCTCAAGGCAGTCCAAGCACATCAGTGCATTGCATAACTGTGTCAGAAAGAAACCACATACTAAATGGAGTGCGCATCTGTATAGTGATTGCTAGGCTTCAAATCCATCCATTTAACCAGCCAAGTTTGTTGTTTTTTTTCTCAGGGCTAAGCGGTGATTTTGAGAATTATACACTGCCTTCTATCAAAGGTAGAATATTACTGCAACATTAGTGGCAACAGGTATTTAACAATATAAAAGTTCATATACAATTTAATCATACAAAGAAATAAAGGATATGGGGGAGCGGGGAATGGGACATGGATAATACATCTGTACTGCCTATGTTATACCAAGATACGCCTTACCGCCTAAGCTGTGACGTAACAGAAACATTCTGCAACTTTACTTTTTTAGTCAGTCTGGTACTTACTAAGATGGCATGTAACAATTAAGTAATTTATGGTGAGGTTAAAACCTCATCAAATCAGAATGTTATTAAAACATTATTTTTTGGTGAGGTTAGGATGAATCCAAAACAGAACATTATCAGTACATCCTCTTTCGGTTGAAGAACATAACCAGAATATTATAATAACATTAACATCACAGTACAACATCACAGCAGTATGTTGCAGCAACGTTATTGGGAGTGATCGCAATAATGTAACAAGAACCAATAAAGAACTAAACAGAACATTCCTGCAAAATTATAATAACATCACATGTTTTGCTCGCTAGGCTACAAAGCCTCATGTGCTATGGGCTATGCATACATCCATTGAGGCTATGAATGATGGCACCATCCTGCCAGGAGGGTTAAGTGCTGATTAGATATGCATCCTTTTGGTTTGTTTTGCTGTGACATCTGAGGGGCCAACAAAGAAAAATCAACAATACACACACAATTTATTAAGGGTGTATTTTAGGTTCCACAAAACAAAAATGTTGCCCAGAAAACATCCACAATGCATTTGGACATGAACAGTATGTGACAATTCTTATTAGAATCTCACAATGTATGTAA
This sequence comes from Lepidonotus clava, assembly GCA_936440205.1. Taxonomy (NCBI): domain Eukaryota; kingdom Metazoa; phylum Annelida; class Polychaeta; order Phyllodocida; family Polynoidae; genus Lepidonotus; species Lepidonotus clava. The sequence goes on along the minus strand of OW387135.1, from coordinate 52,164,807 downwards.
ATTCATGTATACAACATTCTAATGCATGTTTGGATGATGCACTAGGAAAAAAATGAAAAAAATTCCAAAGACAAATATCGTGAGTCAACAATATCTCAAGATCACAAATCTAGTGATTGTGGGTATTTAAATGTATCATGAGGATGAAATATCGTGAATGTTTTTTGGTTGGCACCCTTGAAAGGGGTATCCTTTAAAAACTAACCTCAAATTCTCCCATAATAGACTGCTTTTAGAAGGCCACCCAACTCTGTTGCAAGATATATCTGTAGCCAGAGATAACGGTCACCTTCTCTGACGTCCTGATGTTCTGTGAAGTTCTGCCAGGCTGTAGGAGTGTCATATGTGCAGGCAAAAGACCTTTTTTTCATTATTTCTGGTAGCAGTATTATGCCTGAACAAATGAGTAAGGATGTGGATTCCTTTTGGCCCAGGCTAAAGGACTTGGGATCAAGGTGTCTATGAGAAAGTTTCACTGCACACACCCATGAAAAATGAAAGAGATGAATATCCACCAGTAAATGATTTGACAAGTGACTTATTACCTCACAAAGCCCCTGGATGCCTGTGACCATATACTTCAAGTGGAATATCATTTCTCAGAGGGTATCACTTTTCAAAGGGTTATTTCTCCACTTATGTTGAAAAACCGTTCTCTCTTTTTCATAAGCAGGAGTTATATTTATGGTTTTAACTCCCACTGGCTGAGTGGGGGTTATAAACGTAAAAATCCCACTGCGGCCTATATAACCACCATGAATGGTTTAAATGGGAAGTATATTACCTAATCCATCTTCTGATGCCCTCTTCTGGCAGGGAGGTTTTCTTCTATATTATATACCTATACTGGCAATAGTTAAGAATAGCAACTGAACACTGAAATTAAGTACTTTTGGTATTTTAGCACAGTGGGGAGCATTTGTAGAGTATACTGCCCACCTTGTGCCACTGCGTAAAGTGTTTTTTCAATTTCAAGATAACGCAATCAGATTCAAGGGAGATAAGAGAAAATAGAGAATTTTAGAGGTAAACTGCTTGAGACCACCCAAAGTGTGTGCATTGTCGATACATAGTGATACTGCCAACTTTGCTCCACCGGTAATGTGTCCTTCCTATTCTCCTTATGATTCAAGCAATATAATACACAATATAAGAAAAAGCATACTCATAGGTGGGACATCAGAAATATTTCAGCCCTCAGTCTAGCAGCCATTGGCAGTAATCTTTCAATGCCCACCTTTTATTCAAGGTCATACTTTCAACCACAGGTTTCCCTTCACATCAGTTCTGGGCTATTCAGCTTTGTTTTGGGAAATTACAAAATAAGGAGGATAAAATGTTGGTCCAACTGGATTCATCACACTCCAATTGAATAATTTCCCAAAGGATCCATGCTCAACATTAATTTTGCATGCTTTCCCCCATTTCTTTAATCATCCGAGGATAAACTGATTAATTCACAAAGATTTGGATTACAAGAGATTAGTGCAGTTAAATTGTTTGGTGTTTAGTCATTATACTTTCTGGAAGTATGAAGTAGAAAACAAATTCAATACATTGCATTTTCTTTTCATTTCTATTCAAGTGGCACCCATCGCCACTAAACATTGAAACATTGAAACAGTTAAAGATTGAAAACTTAATATCTGATGTACAATATCAGAGAATTTGAGAAAGAATGACCTGGTTTCGTTTCACTACATTTTTGCAGTCATATGAAATGGTGAAATTTGTAATTTGTCCTGTTTTTCATGGGAATGCTAAACCCCCAGGCCAAATTTTAATTCAGCTATGCATTTCATTTCAATGTGGATCTGTGTCTGCTTTTCAAAGCAAAACATGAATGCCTTGCTTTTAAACATGTTGATATAAAGCCGGCATTTCTCGACTGATACTCCTTTTAGCACCTTGGGTCAGTTAATAAATGTACTCTGAATTTAGAACTTGCAACAGAGAAACTTGTCATCAAAATCTCGACGCTATTTGCTTATGTGGGAAAATTATTTTTGTAATATGTGTAATCACATTCACTATTTTCAAAGTGTTTGCAATAAGAACTTTTACAGAACCCTTTTAGCAGCGATTTATTTATTATATGGTGGGTGCCCTATTGTAAATGTTTCCGTCAGACAATCTGAGTCTGAGAATTTTACATTAAAAGAAATCAATATTTGGCCGAAAATAGGGGTGGCATGTCAAGAATATGATTGTATGAGCTAGGAGCAAATAGTTCACACAAGTATATAACCAAAGCAGTCAGAAGGGTGAGTGAATCTAAGGTTTTCTTTATATTGTTTTTATTCATAAAACTATTCTCAATGAATTGCACACTGTGATATATGAGATGGTGGTACACAGGAATATCTGACCCTTGTGTCTTTGCCGCAATTTGCTGTGCACGACCACAATTTGCGCAAACAAGCAAAGTTGTATCAGTCACACTGTGCTCAATTGTAGTTGAGTGTACGTCAATGTCTGTGCGTCAATTGTACTGATGTTTTACACTGTAAATGTGCGTCAATAGTACTCGCATACAAGGTGTCAATGCGTGTCAATCCCTGCGCATCAATTGTATTGAAGCGCAGCTCTCACCACTGCAGCGTGAAGGGTCTGGACACAGCTGATTACATAATACCACCCACCCCCCGCCCACAGAGCAGGCAGATGGGGATATCTATAATTAGCACAGGCCTGTAGTAAAGCTTCCATCAGTAGTAGGTGCCTGTCCTTGGCCCCTGAGGTGTCCAGGGTAGCCTGGACAATGAGTAAAATAACTTTAATTTAAGAGGGGAGACTTCTATTATACATACATACATACATACATGATTACATACATGTATACACACATACGTACATACATACATACATACATACATGCATACATACATACATGCTTACATACATGTATACACACATACATACATACATACAAACATGCATGCATACATACATACATACATGCTGACATAAATGTAAACATACATTCATAAATACATTCATATAATACTATATTATCTAGGTTATTGGGTCAACTTAAGGACGTGAAAGTTTAGCTGCCCCACACGACCAGTTACATAAGGCCTGGGCCTGTTGTACACCTGTGGGTGTCAGGGCTGAGGCAGTATCTATATTTAGCCTGGGCCTAATTTAAACCTTTGGTCCTTTCTCGACCTCCCCTCAGCCTCCAAAACCCTGACCCCGGCCTCCCCTACTCATCCCAGTCTGCAGTCAGTAGTAGCAGGATTCTCCAATTGTTAGGCCCTGGGGAAAACCCTGGACTGAGGCCGGTGCTTCCCCTCCCCTCCAGCAGATGACTTGTGGATGAAAAGAATCATTTAGAGGGGTTTTTAGGCCGATTTGAGCACTTTGAAAAAATTTCAAATTTGAAATATTTATGACTCCCAGTATGAGTCAACTATGAATCCAAACCAAGTCTGATATTGTAGCCCCAAGTGAGAGGGTCCATTCTGTACATGTCAGAAAATTCTGTGATGATTACAAAATTATCTAGAAATTTAGAAAGATTTTTCAACTCATTTTTATACTGAAAGACTCAACCAATGGATTTTGCTAAAACCTTTCATAAATGCTAATTAGACCCATCTAAGGCCAAAAATGTCCCCTTGTTGGTTGAAATCATTTTACATATTTCCTGGCCTTTACTCCTTGCCCCTGGCCATCCCTCTATGAATAGCCGCCCCTTGCACCCTGATATTCTCAGGTTGCAAAGAGCAAATGACTTGTGGAAGAAAAGAATCATTTAATAGGGGTTTTAGGCCGATTTGAGCAATTTGAATAAAATCAGAATTTGAAATATTTATGGCTCCCATCATGGGTCAATTATGGTTTAAAACTGACTCTAAGGTTGTAGCCCCGAGTGAGAATGACAATTATATACATGTCAGGAAATTCTGTGACGATTACAATATTATCTACAAAATCACAACGATTTTTACTGTTTCTTTCACACAAAAAAACTCAAAGAGTAGATTTTGCTAAGACCTTCCAGGATTAATAATTAGGCCTATCTAAAGCCAAAAATATGGTTGAATTTATGGGCATTGAATTATTGAATGAGTCGGATGTCGCAGAAAGTCAAACTGAGATATGGGGCTCTGAAGTTGCATTTCGCATTTTTTATCGAAAATGGGTTTTTTCTTTTATTCTTTTCTTTCTAGACTTCTTTTATCTCCTATATCAGAAGTCTTCCCCCAAAAAATTTTAGGTCCCGAAGCCATCTCTAAGTCCCTCTAAATAAGCCCCAAAGATGCGCAACGCCTCAGTGATCTGAAACAAAAGACCCTCGATTCACGCCATTTTTCCCTAACTTCGCGGCTCACCTGTCGGTTGGGATCCCATCCCAGCCCTACATTCCGGGTACCTGCTGAAAGGGCGCGAAGTGAACTGGCCAATGACAGCCTTGGATTTTGAATTTGCGGATGCAAGGACCAATCAGAACGTGTTTTCCCGATCGTCGTCCCGTAAACAATCGTCGTCAAGGAGGTCACGTGTGCAGAATGTGGCGCACTGATTGGCTGAGAGGCCTCGCGTGCCTTCCGGTTTCAGTTGTTGTGGAAATTTAAAGGGACGCATGGTGAGCAGGACGAACGCCGACATCACTTCTCCAACAGATTTAGCTGTTTTAATCCTGGATCACTGCTGGATTTTGATGTGGATTACCTCCCAACATCATCTGGAAGGACATGGATCATGAGGAGGCTGTCGCGGATGCCCTGAATACAATAAATCGGGTGAATTTACATGGTAAAGCCGAGCCACAGCAATGGCGGACTTTGGTCCACGAGTACTTTCTCTTCCCCGATGGGGAGGATGGGCAAGACGATGCCCCTGAGGAAGAAGATGTTCAGGAGAATCTAGGGGAACTGGAGGACGATGAGGATGAGCCACTGGTCATCCCTGACCCCACGGACGACCTTCTACAGGCGGAGTGGGACGACTGCGAAAACTTGTGAGTTTGAAAAACTTTATAACAGCCGACATGCGGTCGGTTGCCGTATCTCTGAAACAAGTACGCAAAGTGCCTAAATCCCTTTCAATGTTGATGAAACTGCCTATGATTGTGCCCTAGTATGTATTCTAACTGCCTAACTAGTTTTTATCAAGTTGATTTCATGCCATAAACAGGGATGATCCGTCGGGGTTGTCCGGTGACCTACTTAATGGCGTCAGCTGATCCGGCCAGCCTGTTACGGCTATCAATCATGTCGCATGCCATTGTGGCCCTCAGGAAGGTGAACTAAGTCTAATATCATGTATGTTGTTGTCTTTAGATGTTCCTGCAAGCACAACAAAGACAAGGAGTGCAGTAAACAGTTCACGACGACAGAGCTGGTTGCGCGTCGGCAGGAGGTCTGTCAGCTGTCCTTAGGTACGTTTTTCATGAGATACATGTTATGCAAACCTGTCGCCACGACCATGTAGCTATGTCGTTCTCGCTCAAAACTGTCCCATAATCCATGACAACGTCTTGAAGTATAACAGACAACTATTAACACTCAACCAGACCGTTTTTAAGGTAGTATTTAGGGCGTGTTAACCTAGTTCATGGGTCAAACCAGAAACCTCATTCCTTGAGTCACATGCATATCATGTACGGATTATCAATATCCTAATCTACTTTGTTTTCTAGGCGAGAAGGACATATTGCTACAGGGCATCGTCAGTACCTGCACAGACAATAGCAGCAGGCTGTCCACCTGGAAGAAGGGGATTAAGGGGAGAAGGGAGAGGCAGCACCAAAGAAGCCACTACCTCGACGGTTCTCGGCCAGTCTGCAGGGACCCTTTCAAGTTCATGTACGCGTGAGTAATTTTGATATTCAACTTCTTTGCTCAACTAAGATCTACCTAGATATCTCTACTATTATTGTACTACTTGAGGTAAATTACAAGATGAACTTTTATGAATCATAACAGAATCTGATCATGGCACTTACCTTCACAAATCGTCCATATTAATATTACAATACTTACCTGTACTTGTTGCCTGTGTCCAATAATTATGGGCCGAATGTAACTCTTACCTTGTGACCTTTCCAGCATCAGCCAGAACAAACTGACGTCCATCGTCAAGTGGTACAAGTCCTATGGGGTGGTGACCAGGCAAAAGAAGGCTGGCGGGCGACAGGCGACTGCAAGGATCCTCCAGCTGGAGGACATCAGGCGGGTCGTGGACTTCATCAACTCCTATGCTGAGACCAACACCCTCATCCTGCCTGGTCATGTGTCTTCCCACAAACAGGATGATATCCTCCTCCTCGCCTCGTCTTCCACAAAGGCCAACATCTACAGGTTGTACAGAAACACCATGGAGGAGGCTAACTTCAGGTGTGTGCCTGACTCAACTTTTAGAAACCTGTGGCTCCAACTCCTCCCTCGCATAGTGTGTTCCCGCCCTATGACTGACCTCTGCTGGTAATGCGAGCGCAACAACAGGGATATCTCTGCCTCTAGTAATCTACCTGACATTGTGAAACAGGCCAAGCTGAAAAAGCAACAAGTTCACCTGGAGGTGGTGGCTCGGGAGAGGGGCTTTTATCAGGACATGGTCAAGTCTGCCAAGGCTGCCTACAAGGAAGCAGAGTCCCCTCCCCTTGGCCCCCACCCCCCTTGTTCGTCTGACACGAGGGTCCACATCAGTTTTGATTATGCCCAGCAGGTCCACCTTCCCTCCTTTCCTATGCAGCCTGGCCCATTGGATTTCCTTGTCCCCTGCAAGGTCGGCATTTTCGGTGTCTGTGCCGAGGCCATCCCCCAACAGGTGAACTATTTGATCGACGAAAGCCATTGCGGTAGTAAGGGGTCAAATGCAGTTATTTCATACCTGCACCACTATTTTGAAACATATTCCCTTAGGGAGAAGGCGGTGGACATGCACTGTGACAACTGTAGTGGTCAGAACAAGAACAAGTTTGTGCTAGCGTATCTTCTCTGGCGGGTCCTGACTGGCCGGCACCAGTCCATTTCCTTAAACTATTTGATCACAGGGCACACCAAGTTTGCCCCAGACTGGTGCTTTGGTTTGCTTAAACAAAAGTTTCGTCGTGAGCCGGTCTCGAGCCTCACGCAGATGGAGGAGACTGTGGTGAAGAGTACCCAAGAACGTGTCAACCTTGCCCAACTTGTGGGGGACGAGAATGGGAAGGTGTTTGTCGAGTCGTATGACTGGCAATCTTTTTTGACCCCTTTCATCAAACCAGTCAAGGGCATAAAACAGTATCATCACTTTGTGTTCTCTGATCAGAACAAGGGCCACGTCACCTTCCGTAAGTATGCCGACTCAGCCCCCGAGACCTTCAAGATGCTGACTGTCGCCCCTGAAGCTGTCCCCCAGGAAGGCCCTCAGCCCACCCCATCCCCTGGCCTCCCGGCCAAAAGACAGTGGTATCTCTTCAAGAACATTCGTGATTTTTGTACTTAGGACACAAAGGACATCATGTGCCCTAAGTCCTCTGTACCTGAACCAGCACCTGGCCCAGGCCCCCGTGACTTACCTCTGCCGGAACCAGATGCAGAATCAGAGCCAGAGGCTGGCGAGGGTGATGGGCCAGGCAGGGGCAGAGGCAGAGGCAGGGGATCAGGATCGGCGGGGGAGGAGGAGGAGTTGGTCAGACAGCTGGAGAGGGAATCAAATTCTTCATCTGACTCAGAGGAGGAAGGCCCCCCACCCCCACCTAGGGGCAGGGGCCGTCCTAGTAAATGTGCTAAACGTGGTTGTGGCAGGCCCAGGACCACCTGAGAAAACTATTAAGAATCCATTTTGAACATTGTTAACTTATTTTAAGTTGTTAAGACTTTTTTTGATTTTAAGATTTTTACCTCGGTGGCTTTTCACTATTTTAACGACCAAAGACAATCATGAACATTCCAAGAACTTTTATAGACACATTATGGATACCCAGGGTACTTAGGGTCATCACAGAGTCGATTTTAAGCAGCCAAGATGAGGTATTGTGATCCTTTATGCTTGCCGTTCTAGGTTAAATTGTTGTTTCAGATCCGGATTTTTGTCACTTTTTGCAGTGCCGGCATGAATAAAAGTTTTGTATGTAAACGCATGAATTACTGGTATTTGTTAGCTAGAATAGTGTAGAATGACTATGTAAAGTTTCAGGACCAAGGATTGATTACAAGTGTACATTGCTAGGGCTTTATCGGAGGACCGCGGTAGCTTGCGTTAAGAAAAACTTTGAACTCATTTATCTCAGTTTCTTATACCCGCATAGGCGCGGTTCTTTTTATTTTCGTCGCAACTTATCTCAGGCCCTAGATATCGGACCTAGACATGCTATACCTCGTTTTAAAGCTAATAATTAGTATTCTCTGATGGTATACCTAACTAAAGTTCGTCCCCGTGCGACATCCGACTCAATTCGCCAAAACGGGTCACATATATGCTTTGGCATTTGGTAAAGCAATTACAAATCAGCCGAATTTAGACTAAAGTTTATCGTTTAAACTAAGATATTTAAATCACTACAATATGTTCCTCCAATAGATTCATGACAGGAGGATAAGATGCCGTGTTTTAGATTAAAAAACAACAAAACTGAAGTTGATTCATCAGACATTCATATTCAATTTATTTGTAACCATAAGTTCTGACTAATATCAATACATCTGTGAGGAAGTGACAGTGTTAGATTTGCCTTCAATTCAATCCAATATCAAGGGGGAAACACACTATAGAAATCCAAGACTCTGGTTGAATTGCAGATCACCAATAACCAATCTTAGCTAGATATCTGGTTGCATTGCTCAGTGGGGAAACTATTCATGCATGTTTTTTGCTGACAATATTAATCTATCATCACGTTTGATGATTTCTAGCCCCTAGGATGCAATCTCGACCACCAATTAGATTTTTACTGGGCAGGTCTTTATGATATCCTTGACTGCTTTGCCAGGTTCCCCACCGCACTCAGGGGTAGCCTGTTCCTTTGTGATGAATGGCTGGCAAACTCTATGGTAACCACTGAAAATTATAACATGAATGTGAATTAGTTGAATCATTATTCTATTCAAGAAAATATCTTGAGATTCAACAGAATTTTCAGAATTGTGTAAGGGTGGGCATTTCAGCACTTATCTTCTACTATCATGTGTTTTAGGGACCTTTATAAGTTTCATAAACGAGATATCTGATTAAAAGTGGAATTTGTAGGATAACATGCAACGTTATGATGAATTGAGACACTTGAAAGTCCAGATCCAACAGCAGATTAATATTAATGTTATTGTTTATTCTGATGAGGTAATATTGAGGATGAGTTAATATTGAGCACATGACCACCTACCTACACAGGCCTTCTCGGCTTGACACAATTTGGGCTTCTTTTCTAAGCTTTTGCATACACTTGACGGCAGTGAAAACACAGCTATTTCCTGCATCTGCAACTGCAACAGTTGGACAGATGTGTTTGAGAGCCATGAGTCTGCTGCCAGGGTACCCTACGCACTCAGGGGTAGCCTGTTCTGTTGTGATAAATGGCTGGCAAAGTTCATGGTAGGCACTGTAAATAATAACATGAATGTAAATTAGATGAATTGTTATTTTACTCAAGAAAATCACATTCAGGTTATAACTGCAATATATCAAGTAAAAGCTGACAGAAATAATTTGATGAGAGAACAATCACAATTTAAAATTCAACAGACATTTTTTAGAATTGTGTAAGTGTAACTATTTCAGCACTTATCTTCTACTATGATGTATTTAAGGGATCTTTGTAAGTTTCATGAAAGAGAGAACTGATTAAAGTGGCATTTGTAGGATGGGATTGCACCCTTAAATTTGATAATAACATAGTAGCATTTCTTTAACTAAATATGCAACATTATGATGAATTGAGACACTTGAAAGTCCAGATCAAACAGTAGATAAATAAAGAAAATGTTATTGTTTATTCTGATGAGGTAATATTGAGGACCTGACCACCTACCTACACAAGTCTTCTGGGTCTGAAACGGTTCGGGTAACTTTTCTAATCTCTTGATCGCACTTGAGGGCAGTGATAACACAACTATATCCTGCATCTGCAACTGCAACTGCAACATTTGGGCAGTTATTTTTGAAAGCCATGAGTCTCTTGCCAGGGTACCCACCGCACTCAGGGGTAGCCTGTTCTGCTTTGATGAATGGCTGGCAAAGTTCATGGTAGGCACTGTAAATAATAACATGAATGTAAATAAGATGAATTGTTATTTTACTTAAAAAAACGTCTTGAAATTAGCTGTAATGCATATTTTATCACATTCATGTTATAACTGCAATATATCAAGTAAAAGCTGACACAAATAATTAGATGACAGAACAATCACAAAATGTACAGTGACAGAATGAAACGTACTATTTGAACAGCCAATTTTGAAATTCAGTAGATATTTTTGAAAATTGTGTAAATGTAAGTATTTCAGCACTTATCTTCTACTATGATGTATTTACGGGATCTTTGTAAGTTTCATGAAAGAGATAACTGATTAAAAGTGGCATTTGTTGGATGGGATTACACCGTTAAATTTGATAGTAGTATAGTAGCATAGAAGCATTTCTTTAATTAAATATGCAACATTATGATTAATTGAGACACTTGAAAGTCCAGATCCAACAGCAGATAAATAAAGAAAACGTTATTGTTTATTCTGATGAGGTAATATTGAGGACCTGACCACCTACCTACACAAGCCTTCTTGGCTTGACACGGTTGCGGAAAATTTTCTAAGCTCTTGATTGCACTGTAGGGCAGTGCCAAGACAACTATATCCTGCATGAGTCTGTGTTACCTTTAATTGAGAATTGCTTGATTATAAAACAACCTATGCAAATGACACAAATATCAAGTTATATGTCGTCATGACATATCTACAACAAGGATGTTGATCAAATCATGTTGATATGATGCTAAGTAAAGATCACTATTGCATTGATACCACACTAATTATTCACGAATAAAGATTCAAACACATTGTAACTACACAGAATTACCATGTAGAAATAGATATCCTACCCTTTGTTGATAGGCTTTCTATTTTCTCCTTCAACCTAAAATAAAGCTTTAGCAGAGTTTGTGAAATATTCTTTGTGAGTTTCAGTAAACATTAAAAATAACTTAAAGTCATACAAAATGATCCTTTTGTGAAAGATTTAAGTGAATTTAAGAAAGAAAGAGTAGAGGTCCACTATACCTGGTATCTCATGATGACAATGAAGCAGAAAAACAATAGCAACTTCATTTTGATGGTTTTATTAACCTGAAGGAATTAAAGAAAATCTATATCCATCATAAATATGAAACAAACTTTCAAGAGATTTATGAGAAAAGAAGTATAATTATATGCAACCTCTGAAACAAAGTGTTTCCCCATACACATGGTGAAAAATATCTTGCAAATTAATCATTTCTTAGCTTAATCATCTGAATATGCACAACTTAATCACTGCTAAGTTGACATAAGGCTTTAGGACAAAATAAACTAAGTGCTGATAAATCTTCAATGAATTAAATTTGGAAAAATTGCCGAATGGCATTTAGAATATCAATGCATATAAGCTACTCTTATACTTTAGTAAACAGAAAGGTATAAAAGAAACCTACCAATCAAATTATACTGAAATACAGATGATGAAGAACTGATGAAGACAGAGGTCCTGCTGTGCTGCATATACCCAAGGTCCTTTATATATGACACTGCCTGCTATTTATTGTGCAAAGATTGTAATTGTACAGGGATACTTCAGGTCAAATATAATAATTGGGCCAATCATAATTAAAGCCTCAGTATATGCTAGTGTATACCATCATATATATGCTCGACCAACCCTTTGATGGGAATTAATGTAAATGAACAAAAACCTAAGATCGTAATAATGAATTTACATAATGTTTAATTTGCAAGCATTTTGGATATTTTGATCAGGACATTAAGATAGATACGTCACTATAGAACTTTAATGTTATGGCATAATTAAAGTTGTTGATTCCCCCAGTGATATAATACTAAGAGCATGCTTCCCAAAGTAACTAAGGTCACTGTCACAGTTCACAGCATCCAACCCTAGAGAGTGGTCATCTCAGGTCTCCTCTATGCTGTCACAGTTCACAGCATCCAAACCTAGGCCTCAGAGAGGGGTCTGCCCAGGTCTGCCCAAAACTGTCACAGTCCACTGCAACCAAACCTACATCAACATTAAATTTCATAACAGCCAAAACTAGGCCTCAGAAAGGGGGAATCTCTGGTCTTCCCAGCACTAATTAAATGAGGTCACTGTCACAGTCCAGAGCACCCAACCCCAGAGAGGGGTCACATCAGGTCTTCTCAATTCTGTCACAGTACTACACCCAAACCTCAGCCTCAGAGAGGGTCATTCCAGGTCTGTCCAAAACTGTCACTGTCCACTGCACTCAAACTTACATCAATATTAAAGTTCATAGCATCCAATCCTAGGCCTCAGAATGGAGGCATCCCTGGTCTTCCCAGCACTGTCACAGTTTGCAGCATCCAAACTTCTGCCTCAGAGAAGGGTCATTCAAGGTCAAAACAAAACTGTCAACACCCACCCACCCAAATCAACATAACCATTAAAGTTCACTACAGCTAACCTCACAAAGGGGGCATCCAAGGTTGGCATATCACTGTCACATATATACATGCACTGACAGGGGGTTATGACTATTCAATTTGGGTCTCACAGGGACTAATTATAATTATTGGTTTTATAAGCCCGCCTCCTGAACCTGGTGAAACCGATTTTAGGCTAGGGTGTGTAGGGAGGAAGCCCTCCAAGTAATTGGGGATGGGTTAGTAACTCAGGGTGTGTAAGGCCACAATTAAGAATTCTAATAATGCATGTCCTTGTTGGGTTATGTAAAGGAACTAAATGATAGTATTCTTCTTTTGTATCCAGCCAAGGTGCAAAGCTATGGTGAGGATATGCAATTTTTTTCGTTTGTCTGCTACTGACTAAATCGTCAAGTAACTGTCACATTTATTTTAGGTTCAGACCTAACCAAAACAAAACATCACCAGAACAGAATGCTATCCTCTGAAGGAAAGGTCTCAACCATGCCTAAACAGAATATTATTGTGCAATTCTCATTAGGTGAGGTCAAAATATTAACCTCATAACAATGTTACAAGAACACTATCAGAATATTGCAATGTAATGTATGAACATGAAATAATGTTGCTGCAAAATTAATGTAACTTAACAAGAATCCTTTGCTGGATACTGAACAACCAATTACATATATGATTAGTTATTTGATTGTACTTTTGAATATTAGTTGGTCATTTTCATAGTTTCATGGACAAAATTGTCATTTTTCAAAATATTAGCTAAAGGTTCAGTGATAGTAAGAATATGACAATCAGGTAAGTTGTTAGACAAGAAAGATACCTTGTTCAGTGTGCATCAAATTACTTCCTGGATCTTTATTTAGCCCAATGAGACATAAAATAAAGAACAATAAAGGAAGTATTACTCATGAAGTTGGCATATATCAAATTACCAAAATGGTAAATGTGTTTATGTTATTGTAAATTTCAAAATAAGAAGCCTCATTCATGAAAACTTTTTATAACGTTTGAAAAAATATTCAAATTTAAGAATTTCCTAATTTTCCGTATGGAACCCAGGAACAATTTTGCTCCGGAAACTACCTTTAGTTTGCAGGCGATGAGGTCGTTTTCATAGTTTCATTGACAATTTTGCCATTTCTTGAAATATAAAAAAGGTTCATTGAGAGCAAGAATATGATAAACAGGTAAGTGGTAAGGTAAGGAAGGTACAGGTAAGGGAGGTACCTTATGTATGCTTATATATTAAAACAATAGTTAACCAGCAAATCTATACATTTAATCACCTCTTAATAGAAAAAAAAACTACTGCTTAATCTTAACCAAGTGAATAATGTTGTTTAAATATGACCCAGCAGGCGGAGTGACATTATGATAATGTTGCAGTAACGTCCTGGATTGGTCCTTGTTACGCGACATTGTAACGTTGAAGTGACGTTATTTTGATGACTCCCAATAATATCGCTGCAACCAACTGTTGCAACATTACAATAACGTTCTGTTTAGGTATGGTTGAGACCTGACTAAAATAGAATGTCACAATAACATTCTGTTTAGGTTATGTTGACACCTGACCTAAAAAGATAGTTATAGTTAAGGGCCATACCCACTAGGCGATTTTCTCCAGAGTCGGCCGATTATTGGTGCTAAAATCGGCCGACTCTATCCTAATAGTCGGCCGATTTTAAGGCCGATCCAGATCAAGCATGCACATTTCAGTATGTCATACTAACAGGTGGTCTTAAAAGTCGGCCGATTCTCCTCGTTGCCCGTCGCCAGTCGCCGGTAAAATTGCCTAGTGGGTATGGGGCTTAAAGTTCTGTTTAGGTAAGGTTAAGACGTGACCTAATCAGAACATCACAATAACATTCTGTTTAGGGTTTGTTTGGTCTGTTTGAGACCTACCTTAGTTAGGAAGTTATAATAATAATTGACATTACGTCCTTAGAATGTTTAGATAACCGGTACATGTATATCATATTAATGTATGCCATTAAACCTTATCAAAATTGCCTGTTTGCATATTCCCCGCAGGCAGCTCCATGACACAAAATTAACCATAACAATTCAATTGACAGGTTGCTCTGCATCCTTTTTAAATGCAGCTTGTTCCCCATAGGAAGCTATGTCAGCCATCCTATAATGTCCACCCCTGTATTGCCCAAAAATACAGCATTTTGATTGGCTAGCAATTTGTACTCAGTTGTTATGACATCATGAAAATTGTAACCCTAAAATTTGTGTATCAATATGTGAAATATGTATCAGAAGAGAATCGGGATAGACAGCTCCTACAGCAATACCTTATGTGATCACAGCGTTCACATACCGGAGTAGACCGGTACTCATCATTCTGAACTTGGATAAGTGTTAGACAGTAACTCTACCTCATCCCATGAGAAGCCTTCTTACAGTCTATAGGGTAAATGAATTGTATGGCTTATCGTTTCTGCTCCTGCTATAGACCAGTGTAGTGAATAGGGGACTACTAGGGTAGTTACTTTATTTCTATGATAATTTCATAATACTCTACAATTGGGCATTGATAATGATGCAGCATATTTCATGCTTTTTACTCCAAAAACCTACCAAATCCTGTGTTTCGTATGATTCTCTCCTCTATTTAGAAAAAAACTATCCTATCCTCTTTTGTTACTAGACAAGCTTAGGGGGCAATCCTTGGAATTATGGTCTGTTCAAGCAGCAATAGATGGAACTATACTGCACTAGGGCAACATCAAGAAACAGTTGACTTAGCTAAACCTGGTTTATATTTCAAACAGAAAATACTATTAAATTGTGGGATATGATAGAATTATTAAATCTCATTAAATCTAATCCATGTAACATTGTTAATTATGTTACAGGACACTGTACCAAAGCAATATAGAAACCCCCCTGCTTTGAAAGATGGGTTATGAAAACTTCTGTCCCATATTCACTTCCTTAACCTTTACCTATCAGAATCTTTACTTGTATCACCTAAGTATATGTAATGTATCAGAGATTTTGTGTGTATGTTTGATTCTATGATTAGGCTGAGAAGCTTAGGTGAAAGATTTAATTAGTCTTTCTAAGTGATAGCCTCTCATGTCAATCCTCCTCTGACCTGTTTGACATAATAGGATAAAGTCTTAAGTCTGGTTGCCACCAAAAGAAAATGAATATTTCACTACTAATGATTAGAAACACAGGCTTGGCTATCTCATTTTGCTGGGCAAGAGGATGGCAACAATTTAGGAATGTCGTTGTCAACCTGTTGTTGTCTCACTGCCGGGTTTTTGTTGCCATGTAGAAGTTCCCTTAAGTCTCCAAACTACTATGCCAAGCACAACCCATCAGCACTAAAAGGAGCTCTGGAGCCAGCCCTGAAGCCAGCCCTTGTAGCCATCAACAGCAAAGCCACTGTACAACGCACTGAGGCTACCTGCCTAGCTCCTACTCCTATTTTTCAAAACGCACTGAGCCCTAGGTCTTCTGGTCCAAACACCACCAGCCCCATTGCCCAGTTCCAATCGTGGTTGGTGAACAACAAAACCTTTCATTGTACAAAATAGTTGCTATTACGCCATTTTCAAGACCTGAAAACTATTTACATAAATGTTTTCAGTGAGCTGTAATATTTATGCAGAATTGGCCCCTGAACCAAGCCAAGGTAGGGCTGAGCTATATCTAATGAGTCCCAGAACCTTGAGACCTATGCCCTAGTCCTATGTCTGTCTCCAAAAAGCATATGAGATAATTTTCCCTAAATTCTATATATATTCGTATCCCTTCCATAGACAGTCTACAGTACCTAAATAGTTCTCTGAATTTTATTATTAGATTTAATTTATCAGGCTGGGGAAACGGCACCTTTCTCAGTCCGGTGCCCTATCCTAATCTGCACTAGAAAGTAGCATCAGGGGTGGCTTAGAATAGAAATACGGCTTTGTATACAACTAGCATTATGAAGAGACATTATTTCTTAAGCTTTTGCAAATTTTGTATGAATTTACAAATTTTCAAAAACATAATGACATGAATCAACAGCAGCTTATCAACACATTTACCACAGGGATTTTAAATCAATGCCTTCATTTAGTTTTTTGATACTACTCCTACAGTCGTAGTGGATGCCTAAGTGTCCTATTCATTGACCTAGGGGTCGCATATCATTCTCCACACACAGATAGGCTTGTTTACTCAGTGGTCAATAGTAAACATCAGCATGAAGAGTGTAAGACTGCAAATTATGTCGGATTAGTTTCCTAAGCCGCATTTCTTTATCAATGCGTTAGCATTTACCCTACATTTCCCCAACCTGTTTATTGCAATTTAAAAGAAATCCATAAGAACTACGTAGAATTGACCTACACTGTCACCTGATG
Organism: Lepidonotus clava; assembly: GCA_936440205.1. Classification (NCBI taxonomy): domain Eukaryota; kingdom Metazoa; phylum Annelida; class Polychaeta; order Phyllodocida; family Polynoidae; genus Lepidonotus; species Lepidonotus clava. Next base: position 52,147,841 of record OW387135.1, on the reverse strand, counting down.
GAGAAAGGTCAAACTATGTATAAGGGAAATGATAGCGGCTCTGGAATTGCACTTGGACATTGAACTGTTTTATATTTTCTTTATTCAATTATCTAACACTCTAACAGAAATAGATCTTGAACTAAGTACATATTCTCTCAACAGAAATTATTTGGCTCATTCTCTTTACAATCTCTGAAGGAAATATAGAAGCACTCTCTAAAAATGCCTTTCCCCTCTAAAGACTTTCAGTCTTGAGTGTTACTTCCCCCATAAAGGGAGTGGCCTCTCTCATCTGGGCTTTCCCTGCGCTACCAAATGATCATTAGTAAACTTACAGTCTCCGGGTGTCCATAGAAAAGCCTCCATTAAGTGCGACCTGGGACATTTCACTTCTCAGCTCAGCTGTTCAGAGAGCTAGCAGCCAGCGGAAAAAGGTGCCTATTATCCCGGGCCCCCTTTCAGACTAACCCTTGTTGCCCAATGTTCCCATTTTTAATAACCCCCAATGTTTTCCTTTCCTTTCAAACTGTAAAATTCACCACTAATTAGTGCAGGAAGCACCAATCTAAAACCTCCAATTTCGTCCTGCCTCAAAACAACCAATACATTATGGTAAAATGGTAAAGAATAAAACAGCGTTCACGTTGTAAATAAGCATGGAGGATGGGGATAAGGTGGAGATATGAGCGTGTTTTTGCCATTTCTTGGTAAGGTCTTCTAGTCCCTAGAGGGGGCTGGGATTGGATCCAAATCCAGAAGGATCAGAAGCTAAATGAGGACTCATGAGTGGACTGACATGGAGAGATAGACAGGAGTGACTTTAGCTGTCTGATGCTCAACAGAACCCTATAGGTCCTGCCAGACCATGTACAAAATAAAAGGCTGTAAATGGTTGTACATTTATTTTGAGTCGACTTTGATGTATTAACATTATTTTTCCACTCCAAATATGTCATATCTTATATGTTTTAGAGATAAGATGTCGTTAAATGTATGAAACTCAAACTCCAAGTTGGGTGGACAATGGTTACTTGTATTAACGGTTTAAACTTATTTAGCAATCAACTTGTCTTGGATACTCAGTTGCCATGGTAACCACAAATAACCTAAAAATCTACCATTGACTGAATGTGCATCGTTTTGGTTTGAATTGCTGTGACATCGGAAAGGGGAATTATACCCATACTAACCTCAAAATGCACCCACCAGAGGATGCAATTCGAAGGCCATCAAACTCTATTGCAAGATATATCTGTAGCTAGAGATAACGGTCACCTTCTGTGATGTTCGCATAATGTTCTCTGAAGTTCTGCGAGACTGTAGGAGTGTCATATGTGCAGGCTATAGACAGGTCTTTTTTTCTGCTAGCAGTTTATGCCTGAACAAATTAGTCCAGATATGGATTCCTTTGGGCCCAGGCTAAAGGACTTGGGATCAAGGTGTCTATGAGAAAGGTTCACTGCACAGACCCATGAAAAATGAAAGAGACAAATGCCCACCAGTGAATTATTAGACAAGTGACTTACCTCACAAAGCCCCTGGATGCCTGTGACCATTTACTTCAAGGGAAATATCACTTCTCAAAGGTTATCACTTCTCAAAGGGTTATTTCTGCACTAATGTTGAAAACCAGTTCTCACTTTTTCACAAGCAGGAGTTATATTTATGGTTTTAACTCCCACTGGCTGGGTGGGGGTCATAAACGTAAATAACTCCCAATGCAGCCTACATAACCACCATTAACGGTTTAAATGGGAAGTGTAGTATCTACTCCACCTTCAGAAGCCCTCTCCTGGCAGGGAGGTTTTCTTCTATATTATATACCTATACTGGGAATAGTTAAGAATAGCAACTGCACACTGAAATAAAGTATTTTTGGTATTTTAGCACAGTGGGCAGCATTTGTATAATATACTGCCCACCTTGTGCCACTGCGTAAAATGTTTTTTCTCTTTATTTTGTAGATTCTGAACAGATATGCATGATGATCTTTTCAATTTCAGGTAAAATAATGCAATCAGATTCAATGGAGATAAGAGAAAATAGAGAATTTTAGAGGTAAACTGCTTGAGACCACCCAACGTGTGTGCATGGTTGATACATAGTGATACTGCCAACTTTGCTCCACCGGTAATATGTCCTTCCTATTCTCCTTATGATTCAAACAATATAATATACAATATAAGAAAAAGCATCAGAAATATTACAGCCCTCAGTCTAGCAGCCATTGGCAGTAATCTTTCAATGCCCACCTTTTATTCAAGGTCATACTTTCAACCACAGGTTTCCCTTCACATCAGTTCTGGGCTTTTCAGCTTTGTTTGGGGAAATTACAAAATAAGGAGGATAAAATGTTGGTCCAACTGGATTCATCACACTCCAATTGAACAATTTCCCAAAGGATCCGTGCTCAACATTAATTTTGCATGCTTTCCCCCATTTCTTTAATCATCCGAGGATAAACTGATTAATTCACAAAGATATGGATTACAGGAGATTAGTGCAGTTAAATTGTTTGGTGTTTAGTCATTATACTTTCTGGAGGTATGAAGTAGAAAACAAATTCGATACAATGATTTTCTTTTCATTTCTATTCAAGTGGCACCCGTCGCCACTAAACATTGAAACATTGAAACAGTTAAAGATTGAAAACTTAATATCTGATGTACAATATCAGAGAATTTGAGAAAGAATGAGCTGGTTTCATTTCACTACATTTTTGCAGTCATATGAAATGGTGAAATTTGTAATTTGTCCTGTTTTTCATGGGAATGCTAAACCCCCAGGCCAAATTTTAATTTTGCTATGCATTTCATTTCAATGTGGATCTGTGTCTGCTTTTCAAAGCAAAACATGAATCCCTTGCTTTTAAACATGTTGATATAAAGCCGGCATTTTTCGATTGATACACCTTTTAGCACCTTGGGTCAGTTATGTATTATTGTATTTTTGTAATATGTGTACTTAATCTCCTATATATTATGTATGACATTCACTATTTTAAAAGTGTTTGCAATAAGAACTTTTAAAGAACCCTTTTAGCAGCGATTTATTTATCATATGGGGGGTGCCCTATTGTAAATGTTTGAGAATTTTACATTAAAAGAAATCAATATTTGGCCGAAAATAGGGGTGCCATGTCAAGAATATGATTGTATGAGCTAGGAGCAAATAGTTCACACAAGTATATAACCCATGCAGTCAGAAGGGTAAGTGAATCTAAGGTTTTCTTTATATTGTTCTTATTTCATAAAACTATTCTCAATGAATTGCACACTGTGATATATGAGATGGCGGTACACGGGAATATCTGACCCTTGTGTCTTTGCCGCAATTTGCTGTGCACGACCACAATTTGCGCAAACAAGCAAAGTTGTGTCAGTCACACTGTGCTCAATTGCTCAATACATTTATATAATACTATATTATCTAGGTTATTGGGTCAACTTAAGGACATGAAAGTTTAGCGGCCCCACAAAACCAGTTACATAAGGCCTGGGCCTGTTGCACACCTGTGGGTGTCAGGGCTGAGGCAGTATCTATATTTAGCCTGGGCCTATATTAAACCTTTGGTCCTTTATCGGCCTCCCCTCAGCCTCCAAAACCCTGACCCTGGCCTCCCCTACTCATCCCAGTCTGCAGTCAGTAGTAGCAGGGTTCTCCAATTGTTAGGCCCTTGGGAAAACCCTGAACTGAGGCCGGTGCTCCCCCCCCCTCCAGCAGATGACTTGTGGATAAAAAGAATCATTTAGAGGGGGTTTGAGGCCGATTTGAGCACTTTGAAAAATTTTCAAATTTGAAATATTTATGACTCCCAGTATGAGTCAACTATGACTCCAAAACAAGTCTGATATTGTAGCCCCAAGTGAGAGGGTCCATTCTGTACATGCCAGAAAATTCTGTGATGATTACAAAATCATCTAGAAATTTAGAAAGATTTTTCAACTCATTTCTATACTGAAAGACTCAACCAATGGATTTTGCTAAAACCTTTCATAAATGCTAATTAGACCCATCTAAGGCCAAAAATGTCCCCTTGTTGGTTGAAATCATTTTACATATTTCCTGGCCTTTACTCCTTGCCCCTGGCCATCCCTCTATGAATAGCCGCCCCTAGCACCCTGATATTCTCAGGTTGCAAAGAGCAAATGACTTGTGGAAGAAAAGAATCATTTAATAGGGGTTTTAGGCCGATTTGAGAAATTTGAAAAAAATCAAAATTTGAAATATTTATGGCTCCCATTATGGGTCAACTATGGTTCAAGGTTCTAAGACTCTAAGGTTGTAGCCCCGAGTGAGAATGACAATTATATACATGTCAGGAAATTCTGTGACGATTACAATATTATCTACAAAATCACAACAAATTTTACTGTTTCTTTCACACACAAAAACTCAACTAGTAGATTTTGCTAAGACCTTCCAGGATTAATAATTAGGCCTATCTAATGCCAAAAATATGGTTGAATTTATGGGCATTGAATTATCAGGGGCCCACCTCAGGCACCAAGGATAGGTGCAGGTACCCGGCCCATTACATTATAGTGGTGGTTAGTTACCTGCCATCCCCCTCCTGTATTGTTTCTATGCCGATTTGAGGCTCATACCTACCAGAAGTACCCATTCAATCCCACTATGATGTATAAGGCTGGGCACCTGCATCCATCCCCAACCCATGAGAGGACCCCCCCCCCAAAACATTTTGATGCCCACAAATTCAACAATGTTTTTGGCATGAGATAGGCCTACCGCAACCCTCCCAGGCCTCTAAAATTAGCCCAGGCCTGTTACATTATTGGGACCTACCTGGACATATCCCCATCATATCCCAGCCCACATACCCTTCCCCTAACACCCCCTGGGCCTGTTAACGTTACATTATTGAGACCTACCTGGACATATCCCCGTTATATCCCGGCCTACACACCCTTCCCCTAACAAGGAGCTAGGGCCTGGAAATGAGTAAAGTGATTTCAGCCTGGCCCCTGAGTCCTTGGTCCCTGAGGTGGCCCCTGATAATTTGATGCCCATAAATTCAACAATGTTTTTGGCATGAGATAGGCCTAGATATCATTTCTGCAAGATGTTAGCACAATCCATTGGCTGGGTTTTTCAGTGTAAGAATTAAGGTAAAAGTCTGTCTAAATTTCTAGAAAATGTTTGATCAGTCACACAGTTTCCTGACTAGTTTTTAATGGTCATTCTCACTCAGGGCTACAACCTCAGAGTCAGTTTTGGCTGATAGGTGACTCATACTGGGAGTCATAAATATTTCAAATTTGGAAATTTTCCAAAGTGCTCAAATCAGCTTAAAACCCATCTCAAACGATTCTCCCTCACTACAAATCATCTGTCAGCCTGGACACCTCAGGGGCCGGGTATGGATGCAGTTACCTGTTCTACTACTGACCAAACAGCAGCTTTAGTAGCGGCCGTGGCTAATTATAGATCCCCTTCAGTACTAGCTGGCCGGGGCCCATGTGTTATATCATTAGGGATACCCCCCTTTAGTCCTTTGCATAAAAGTTCGGATGTGATAAATGATAGTATTAATTGTCCACATATAAAACAGCCACATATGATGTAATAAAAGAGAGACACGCGAGCTTGGGCACATAAGATTTATTTTATAAATTACCATAGTCGCAAGAAGCGATAAGTATAATTGGTAATTAAAAGTTTATAAGAACATTTGAAGGGATAATAAAAGTGCAATTAAAGTAAGTATTGCACGATAAATTGTAGTAAAATATTGTAAAAGACAAAGGTTGTGGGTGGGTGGGTAAAAATACAGAGTGGAAGCTGCCGGGACGCCGGTCAGCTCTGGAATGAATTTGAAAAGTCTGTTTGACCGGAAGTGGTAGTAACCAGGCGGTATCCAGGAAGTTGAGTTCGTGGTTTGTTCGCTAGTCCCCAGGGGGCCCCAATGCGCCGCAATTCCCATGGCAGACACATTAGGGATACCCCCCTTTAGTCCTTTGCATAAAAGTTCGGATGTGATAAATGATAGTATTAATTGTCCACATATAAAACAGCCACATATGATGTAATAAAAGAGAGACACGCGAGCTTGGGCACATAAGATTTATTTTATAAATTACCATAGTCGCAAGAAGCGATAAGTATAATTGGTAATTAAAAGTTTATAAGAACATTTGAAGGGATAATAAAAGTGCCAAGCCGCAAAAATGTGTATAATGTTAATAAAATTGAGTTGTGGTGCGTTGGTGAAAGGACATGTTGCGTAGTATGCTAGCGTGAAGAGGGCAGGGCGTATGTAAGAGACGCACGCTGCGAAGTTCATGAGATGTTGAGAGAGGCCGCCAAAAGGCGGGCCACGTCCTGGTCCTCAGACTTATGGAGGTAAGCCCGGTAAGCGTCGCTGGCCCATCCGCCGAAATGTTGTACCTGGCGGTCGGTGTGACCCTGGTCAAAGGCCGTAGTAACCGCTGCCTTTCGTAGGCCATGAAGCGTGTACGTTTTTGGATCCAGGCCCGCATTGACCAGGCCCGCCTTCCACTGTGCCCTGACATATGAGGCTGTGATCGGGCGGATGGTGCCAGCGAAGACGAACATCGGTTGGGCGGGATCGCGCGTCGGCGACTGTCGGAGAACTAGGCGGATCGCCCTCAAGAGGCATGCCGCCGAGTCCCGAGCTGGGAGGACGGTCACGACCCGCGATTGGTTGTATCGCTGCAAGTTCTTGGCCGCTTTTATCGAGATCCGCACCTCCGTGTCTGTCACGACGACGTCCTGTCGGGTGAGGTGGCGAAGGGGGTCGAAGGCCGCCACAGATGGCGGGACGACCTCCGACTGCCTCAGGGCAGCGTAGAACATCATCAATAACGCTGCTGAGATGGACACTCTCTCCGCTGTCTGTGGCATAGCCCTGAGCACGGCAGCGATGACGTTGAGAGGGATCGGGGGGCGGGGTTGTGAGACGAAGTCCTTCCTCCTCAGCGTGGCCTCCAGGGCCCACGCTACGCGGTGGTGGTCCGCCACTGGTGGGAACCGAGCCAACCGAAGGAACGTGCGGATGTGGCCCACGTGGTTGCGTATAGTGGGCGGGGCCAGGTTGATGTGGTTGAGGAGCTCGATGTACATGCAGAGCTGGAACGGCTTGATGTACGCTGGGAAGATGCGGTGCTTGTGGCAGAAGCGGAGGAATGCCACCACAGCCGAGCGACGGTTGGAGTTTGTGCCCGGTGCCCGCGCCTGAATCTGCCTCTGCTCCGCCCGGGCAGCCAGGTATCGCAACTCCGGACCTGCAGAATAAGTATGGTGACACGAGTTGTAGTGCATATAAACATGGATTAATCCAGAGAAGGGACCGGGCTGCTACCATAGCTACGGCTTTACGAGCGAAAAAGTTAGAGGTATGGGCCCTGCTAAGGGCATCGGCCAAGTCATTCAGGCGGCCCGGGATATGGAGGAAGGTAACATTTACTTGGTACAAAGCCTGTACCATCCATGCAGCCCGAGCCGCCTCGAGAATGACCTTGTTCTGACCGCGTCCAGTCTGAAAGACTTGGACCGCGGCCAGATTGTCACAATATATGATGATCCCTTTTCCGGTGTCCGATGGGCCGACAAACGTCTGCAGAGCGACAGCCACATTTATGGCTTCAAGCTCTGAGATGTTCTTAACCGGATCGTCGGGACTAGCCACTACATGATTGTAAGCAGTTCTGGTGCTGGCGCCGCCTATGCCGGTCGTGCACGCATCAACGACGAGCTCTCGTGTGGGGAGCACGTCAGGGAACACAGCGACGCCATTCCAAGTGCTAGCGAAGTCCAAGAACCACAAGAGATCATTTTTGATGTCCACATTCACGTTAATGTACCACTTATGCGCCCCGCGTAAAGCCTCCAAGAGGCGAGAAACGAACAGGCGGGCGGGTCGAATGCATTTCGCGATGTGGAGGAGCTTGCCCAATAAGGACTGCAGCTGTTTTCTGGTGAGCGAACGCTTTTCGAGCGCAGCCTTGACCGCGATGAGAATATCCTCCAGCTTATCCTTCGGTATCTCCAAGGTCGCGGACTCAGAGTCGACAATGACCCCCAACCAGCGAATCCTGGTGGAGGGGGGCTGCGTCTTGTCCACAGCCTCCGGTAGGCCAAGTTCAGCGAGGAGGGCCCTTGCCGTACCGAAGTCGGAGAGAGCCTGTTCGCGAGTCTCCGCGACGACCACCAGGTCGTCGAGATACATATGCGCCGATATGCCTTGACGTGCGAGGATTGCGACGATGGCGTCGGCGACCCTCTGCATGTGGCCGCTGCTCGCGCGGGCCCCAAAGGGCATGGTGACGTCCAAGTAGAATTTGTCGCGCCACCGGAGCGCGAGCAGGGGCCAATCGAGAGGGCAGGAGCGGAAGTTCTTATACGCCCTAGAGACGTCCATGGTGAACATGAACGCCCCTTTTCCCAATTGTCTAATTCTGTCCACCACCGAGTCCACGGAGGGCAAACAGTGAGACTGCGTTTTGCCCATGACCGTGTTCTTACGGATGAACGCATTTACCGAACAGTGATTTGGGAAAGTGAGGTCGGTGATAACCCTACGATCCCCCGATGAGGCCTTTGGGCGTGTCATTATTGGTGACACGTGGCACCATTCCTCAAACGGGGGGGCCTGGAAGGGACCCAACACCCCGCTAAGGGACAACTCCTTCTGAATGAACGCATCCACTTGTGATGGGAAATCGACCGCACTGGGGTGGTTTGAAACCGCTGCGGTGTCTGACACGGGACCGGCATAACCCATCGGAAAACCATATTTCATGAAATCCAGGAGCTCGTCGTTCTGACCGGCCAGGTGCCTTTCCCACGCTGGGATGTTTAGATCAGAGGGGATGGGGATACGAACGCCTAATGCGTTGGGAACGCCCGAGTCGCGAACAGCTGAGTACACAAGGGCCATACCGGCGAAGGCCTTCCCGAAGTCGGGGGACGGCCATTGTGATCTACGGTGTTCCCTAAACTGCACAGGGGAGAGGTCTATAACTTCCCTACATTTGTCATTTTCACATACAAGCCTGATGTTGGCGAAGTCCGGCGACGCCACTGGGTTGGGTACACGAACGGGGTCCGAGGCAGCTTTGATGACATCTATGTTGACATCTCGTGCGCCAGTTCCGGTCATGTCCGCGCATGCGTTCGGGAGCAGCCCGGGCACGCTTCGCGGAACCACCGGATGTTGACACTTTGGGGTACCCACGTGTGCGGCCTGCGGCCCGGTCGTGTACACTATCCGTTTTTTGTCGCCGTGGCCGTGGGCTGTTGAACGGCCTGAGCCGGGGGCTGGTAATGCTGGAGGGCCGGTGGCGGATGCCTGTAGTGCTGTCTGGCGTTCGGATGCTGATATAACTGCGGCTGGAACTGAGGGAGATTTGGCACGGCCGTCGTCGCCACCGCAGCTACATGACGATCCTTTGTGCGGCACTCAGACAGCGGGTGATCCGTTCTCCTCGCCGATATGGACACACAAAACATGCAGCTGTGTAGAAAGCGTACACCGTTTGCTGTGTGGTGGTGGCCTTTCCCGCCATGGGAGCAGGCCTTCGTCGAATATTCCGGGCATATGACGTCCCTGGCGGCATCCGATCCATCGTCTGTAGCCCGATGCCTAGACTCGGACGTGTGCCTAAGAGCCATCCTGAAACGGTCATTCTGTATGCGCTGATCATCGGACCAGCGATACGTGCCCCGTTCCACCGAGTCAAACACATGTTGTGACCATCTTCTCACCGCCGACCAGGGACACGATGCGACGTCGAGAGTGACGTCCCTAAGGTGGGCCAACTGGTGGGGGAGATCTAATGGGTCACAGGCTCGAGGGTCGCACAACATGGCGACAAATGCATGGACATATTCAGAGGATGTAATCGAATCACGGTATTCCTGTTTTTTCTTTACGTTCTGATTGGAAAGTTTCTCAACATACATGTAGGGCTTTGGGATAACTGTGGTAGTAAACAAATCACCTACAAGCTGCTTACCATCTTGCGCGGGGATGGTGAACCTCTCACGGTCCAGGTGATCCTCGATGAAACGGTCCCGGTTATCCGCCGCGAAGGGGCCGCCATCATGGCGGTCGGCGTTCGCGGGCGTGTGAAGTGGGAGCCGAGCGCGCTGTGAGGTCGTGCGGTCATTCATGTCAAACAACCTGTCCAGTCTTTTACACACCATAGCCAATCCTCGCTCGACGGTTTCAATCCGATCAGCGGCCGGCGTCGGGGGCTGAACGTATCCCCTCGTGGATGTGAGATCCTCGGTTTGCCGGCGTTGGGACTTCCCCAAGTCACGAGGAATGGTGTCTGACCACTCGTCTATCGTGTTGAAGATCTCGTTGATTTCAGCCGTGTTTGGAGGGGAAACCCTGCTCCTGTTTCGTCCAGCACTATCCATAATAGCAGTTCGGGAAAACCAGGTACTATAAATCCCCCAGTCAGCCCGATCCGTTTAAATGAAGGTGCGTAGGTACGTTAGGAGTAAAAATACAGAGTGGAAGCTGCCGGGACGCCGGTCAGCTCTGGAATGAATTTGAAAAGTCTGTTTGACCGGAAGTGGTAGTAACCAGGCGGTATCCAGGAAGTTGAGTTCGTGGTTTGTTCGCTAGTCCCCAGGGGGCCCCAATGCGCCGCAATTCCCATGGCAGACAAACCTGCACGACGTTCAGGCCGGCCCAGGTGTACAATTGGCTGCGGCCTATAGTTATGTAACTGGTCACGTGGGGGAGTGGTCACCAACCAGCCAGCAGTCATCGTACTAAGGGTGCTAGGCTTAGGGCTGCCTTGCAGTGCTTACAACACGTCTGTCCCATTAGCCATCCCACTAAGGCCACTATGCCCAGGGCCAGCGCACACTGCCACAACACCTCCACCTGACTCACAGGCTGGCCACCAGTGTATTACTTTAAGCAAATATGATATTGACAATCAATTAAAATCATTATTGATTAAGATGATCAACCAGTCTGCCTCTGGCCTCAATGCTTGTTACTCAATCTCCTGGACCTTAGAAGTGGTCTACCTGGCCTCTTCCCTGCTTACCTTGGCCCCTGGACCCCAGGGGCGGTCTCCCTGGTCTCCTTTCTGAATATCTCTGCCCTAGTACACCAGAGGTTGTCCCTGAGCCTCCTCCTTGCTTAATCACACCCCAGGACCCCAGGGTTGGTCCTCTAGCCTCCCCCCTCCTTACCCCATCCCCAGGAGCCCAGGGGTGGTATTCCTGGCTCCCCCCTCCCTACCCCGGCCCCAGGAGCCCAGGAGTGGTCCCCAGGCCTCCTCCCACCATATTCCGGCCCCAGGACCCCAAGTTTCAAAACTATGAAAATAAAATTGAATTAGAAATCTTTGTTCAAAAAATAAAACTGAAAAAATATGATTTCCTTTAATATTTTTCCAAATCCATGTCTATTCCAAATTCATTATATGTCATAAGATTGCACAAAGATAGTTAGTAAAACACCTTGTGCATGTGATCAATTGTATAGGAATAAAATGAAGAAACGTCACCAGTTCTATAGAGGGAATATCATAAAGTATTCAAAATTATGTGAATTGCTATTTAGTATAGTGTAAATATAGCATGGACTGCTGGTAGGTGTAAATATACCTGTTGACAATGGCAGAAAGAGTGCGTCTCCCAGCGAGTACCAATACTCGGGTAAAATCAATAAACCAGACTGATATATATATAGGGTAGAACCTATGGTTGCAGCGAAAAACACTACTAGATACCGTTTGGACAATACAAGTCTTAAGGATTTGAGGGGTTTGAATAGCTATACGTAGAAAGGACATCTGGTGACTGTTGGAAGTACTAATGTGTTGCGGATTGGATGTGAGATAAGGCAGACTCTCAGGCGAAAGCTTACTCTCCATTGATGGGAATTGTGAACCTAGGAATCTTAAATCATCCTTGCACTGGCCACTGTACGCATTCATGTGATCCACAAATAAAACCAGACTTTCAGCCAAGCGTTGTTCGTGTTGTGGATCTGAACTTGACTAGCATTTACAGAAGAAGAGATAAAGGCAATTTCATTGAACATTACAAGAACAGTTCCCCTATTTTTAATTAACCTCATAACAACAACTAGCGTTCACCATTATGGATATGAACACCCATCTTGTGAATCTACCTACTATTAGACCAGCCTTTATAGAAGAAGTTGATTCAGACAATTCGAACGAATATCATAAAAACAGTTCCCCAATCATTAAATGACAATATAATAACAACTAGTGTTCAAGATGAACAAAATTCACAGCTTTTATATGATGTATTACATGTCGAGATATCGCCAAAAGCCGCAGAGATAATACAAGTTTAGTGAAATGGCTGTCCATCACCGTAGTCTAACCTTAATGAGTTAAAGATCCACTGACACGACCTGAGCTACTATACCTGAACATACACATTAAACAAAAACTGTACCATATAAATCTTAGTTTTGCCTATGATAATGGTACTACGCACAATTTAATAGATGGACCCCGCAACTGGATAAATCAACCATGAATTTCTGAGCATGCCGGGAGTGACGTATCTAGATGCCTGGCTATGCAACATTCTGAACTTACTCAAGCCTGTGAGGCCTTGATTTATATGAAAGTTCTATAGTTTTAAACATGATGATTGTTATGATAACTATGCTTACAAACACACCTGGTTCTCTGAGCTATTTTTAAACTTTAGCTTATTGGCTGTGTTTTTGTAGCATGACTAATCTTTTGTTAGATATGTGAAGACACTCTCACACTTCTCAACCATGAGGGTTGGCTCAACAACTCCCGACACCTCAGAGACTACAAATTTTCACAGGTACCAACATATACCTCTTTGTTGGAAAACATTTTCTTAACAATCCACTTCTGCGCCTAGCACCACTAAATCTATGCATAGTTCTAGGGACTGCAACTAGAGTTCACTATAGGTGTATACGTAGCTACCATGATGCAAAAAATGCAAGTGCATACACTCAATTCTCATTTTATGCAACTCTATTTTAAATATGGCAGAAAGTGTATGTGTATACATTCAATTTCAAAAGGTATATTCCGTAGGCATCCCCCAAGACACTCAATTGAGTACAGTAAAGCTTGCGGCCAGGTACGGCCCTGTTCATGCCAGGAAGGGGCCGTCCAAGGTGGCAGTGCCAACTCTGAACACAATTCTTTCTGCCAAAAACCTAGATGAAGTTAATTCATAAATTGCAACCATAATGGTTTATGGTGCCCGTAAAACTCTTGAGGGTGATATTACTTCTATTTGAGCATATATCTAATATGATTCCTTTTTATCAGAGGAGTAAGGTGTGGTTGAGAAGCATGGTGGCCCTACAACATTTCTTGTGTAAAATTCAAGTATCAAAAACAAAATCATCATAAAATAGGATACTCTTTATTGTTTAGGTGAAGCGTTTTTTTTAAAGAGAATCCCTTTGAATTTTATCATATATACCAAACAAGTATGTAGCACTAATCATAGATGTACATAATATAGTATCTCTATGTACTGACCTATAATCCTAAGGCATCTTGCTACGTCACAACATGGTGACAAGGAGCAAGGTATTAAGTGCTGGGGTACCACCAGAATGGCCAGTAGCCGGGAGGTGTCCGGCAGGAGTATGCAGTGTTATCACACTTGGTCCGTACCCTACCCATGTCACTAGACTTCTTAAGTTTCATTTAACCCTCTCATATTTTTTTTTCAATGCCTCTGAATCGTGTCTCTGGATCTTTAATAAGGTCATTTATGGTCATTAAGATAGTCTCTCCATCCTTCTCATATCAGGCTGCAGCCCTGTGGCAGCAGGCTATGACCTTTGGTAACCATGGGTGGTGGCTAGATGCTGTAATGTCACTGTCCATTTGCTGCGACCTGCTGTGGTGAATTTTGACATCTCCCCTTATAAGAGTGAGATGGCTAGAAATATTAATTTATGATAAATTTACCAAATTAGAATATTTAGCAAATCTCTCTATTCATTGATAATGTGAGTTATATACAACTGTCCATAAATGGCATGATGATCTGTGCCCATTTCCCAGCCTTATTCCAATCCTGTACTTTATTAGGAAAACTTTAGGATTGATACACAAGAAGGATTTGGAAAATTGTATGTAATCTTCTATTTGCTGCCTAAATTATATTCCACTATGCAGCATTTCACTTGGAGTGGGCATTTTACTTGGGCAAGTTTCCCTAGCTACAAGCCAAATGTCTATGGTCTATGGAATAATATGCTTTGGCATTTGGTAAAGCAATTACAAATCAGCCAAATTTAGACTAAAGTTTATCGTTTAAACTAAGATGTTTAAATCACTACAATATGTTCCTCCAATAAGATTCATGACAGGAGGATAAGATGCAATTGTAGCCGTGTTTTAGATTAAAAAACAACAAAACTGAAGTTGATTCATCAGACATTCATATTCAATTTATTTGTAACCAAAAGTTCTGACTTATATCAATACATCTGTGAGGAAGTGACAGTGTTAGATTTGCCTTCAATTCAATCCGAAAAAACTTTATTCATCTTCAATCTAATATCAAGGGGGAAACACACTTTAGAAATCCAAGACTCTGATTGAATTGCAGATCACCAGTAACCAATCTTTGCTAGATATCTGGTTGCATTGCTCAGTGGGGAAACTATTCATGCATGTATTTTGCTGACAATATTAATCTATCATCACGTTTGATAATTTCTAGACCCTTGGATGCAATCTCGACCACCAATTAGATTTTTACTGGGCAGGTCTTTATGATATCCTTGAGTGCTTTGCCAGGTTCCCCACCACACTCAGGGGTAGCCTGTTCCTTTGTGATGAATGGCTGGCAAACTCTTTGGTAACCACTGAAAATTATAACATGAATGTGAATTAGTTGAATCATTATTTTATTCAAGAAAATATCTTGAGATTAGCTGAAATGCATATTTTATCACATTCAGGTTATAACTGCAATATACGAAGTAAAAGCTGATAAAAATATCTAGATGACAGAAAATATCACAAAATGTTTAATGACAGAATGAAACACACTATTTGAATAGTCGCATTTGGAATTCAACAGAATTTTCAGAATTGTGTAAGGGTGGGCATTTCAGCACTTATCTTCTACTATCATGTGTTTTAGGGACCTTTATAAGTTTCATAAAAGAGATATCTGATTAAAAGTGGAATTTGTAGGATAACATGCAACGTTCTGATGAATTGAGACACTTGAAAGTCCAGATCCAACAGCAGATTAATAAAGAAAAATGTTATTGTTTATTCTGATGAGGTAATATTGAGGATGAGGGAATATTGAGGACATGACCACCTACCTACACAAGCCATCTCGGCCTGACACAGTTTGGGCAACTTTTCTAAACTCTTGCATACACTTGAGGGCAGTGAAAACACAGCTATTTCCTGCATCTGCAACTGCAGCAGTTGGACAGATGTGTTTGAGAGCCATGAGTCTGCTGTCATGGTACCCTCCGCACTCAGGGGTAGCCCGTTTTGCTTTGATGAATGGCTGGCAAAGTTCATGGTAGGCACTGTAAATAATAACATGAATGTAAATTAGATGAATTGTTATTTTACTCAAGAAAATGTCTTAAAATTAGCTGTAATGCATATTTTATCACATTCATGTTATAACTGCAATATATCAAGTAAAAGCTGACACAAATAATTTGATGAGAGAACAATCACAAAATGTAGACTGACAGAATGAAACATACTATTTGAATAGTCGAATTTGAAATTCAACAGACATTTTTGAGAATTGTGTAAGTGTAACTATTTCAGCACTTATTTTCTACTATGATGCATTTAAGGGATCTTTGTAAGTTTCATGAAAGAGATAACTGATTAAAGTGGCATTTGTAGGATGGGATTGCACCCTTAAATTTGATAATAGCATAGTAGCATTTCTTTTATTAAATATGCAACATTATGATGAATTGAGACACTTGAAAGTCCAGATCAAACAGTAGATAAATAAAGAAAATGTTATTGTTTATTCTGATGAGGTAATATTGAGGACCTGACCACCTACCTACACAAGTCTTCTGGGTCTGAAACGGTTCGGGTAACTTTTCTAATCTCTTGATCGCACTTGAAGGCAGTGATAACACAACTATATCCTGCATCTGCAACTGCAACTGCAACATTTGGGCAGTTATTTTTGAAAGCCATGAGTCTCTTGCCAGGGTACCCACCGCACTCAGGGGTAGCCTGTTCTGCTTTGATGAATGGCTGGCAAAGTTCATGGTAGGCACTGTAAATAAAACATGAATGTAAATAAGATGCATTGTTATTTTACTCAAAAAAATGTCTTGAAATTAGCTGTAATGCATATTTTATCACATTCATGTTATAACTGCAATATATCAAGTAAAAGCTGACACAAATAATTAGATGACAGAACAATTACAAAATGTACAGTGACAGAATGAAACATACTATTTGAATAGCCAATTTTGAAATTCAGTAGACATTTTTGAGAATTGTGTAAATGTAAGTATTTCAGCACTTATCTTCTACTATGATGTATTTAAGGGATCTTTGTAAGTTTCATGAAAGAGATAACTGATTAAAAGTGGCATTTGTTGGATGGGATTACACTGTTAAATTTGATTGTAGTATAGTAGCATAGAAGCATTTCTTTAATTAAATATGCAACATTATGATTAAGTGAGACACTTGAAAGTCCAGATCCAACAGCAGATAAATAAAGAAAATGTTATTGTTTATTCTGATGAGGTAATATTGAGGACCTGACCACCTACCTACACAAGCCTTCTTGGCTTGACACGGTTGTGGAAAATTTTCTAAGCTCTTGATTGCACTCTTGGGCAGTCCCAAGACAACTATATCCTGCATGAGTCTGTGTTACCTTTAATTGAGAATTGCTTGATTATAAAACAACCTATGCAAATGACACAAATATCAAGTTATATGGCGTCATGACATATCTACAACAAGGATATTGATCAAATCATGTTGATATGATGCTAAGCAAAGATCACTATTGCATTGATACCACACTAATTATTCACGAATAAAGATTCAAACACATTGTAACTACACAGAATTACCATGTAGAAATAGATATCCTACCCTTTGTTGATAGGCTTTCTATTTTCTCCTTTAACCTCAAATAAAGCTTTAGCAGGGTTTGTGAAATATTCTTTGTGAGTTTCATTAAACATTAAAAATAACTTAAAGTCATACAAAATGATCCTTTTATGAAAGATTGAAGTGAATTTAAGAAAGAAAGAGTAGAGGTCCACTATACCTGGTATCCCATGATGACAATGAAGCAGAAACACAATAACAACTTCATTTTGATGGTTCTATTAACCTGAGGGAATTAAAGAAAATCTATGTCCATCATAAATATGAAACAAACTTTGTGATATTTCAAGAGATTTATGAGAAAAGAAGTATAATTATATGCAACCTCTGAAACAAAGTGTTTCCCCATACACATGGTGAAAAATATCTTGCAAATTAATCATTTCTTAGCTTAATCATCTGAATATGCACAACTTAATCACTGCTAAGTTGACATAAGGCTTTAGGACAAAATAAACTAAGTGCTGATAAATCTTCAATGGCTTAAATTCGGAAAAATTGCCGAATGGCATTTAGAATATCAATGCATATAAGCTACTCTTATACTTTAGTAAACAGAAAGGTATAAAAGAAACCTACCAATCAAATTATACTGAAATACAGAAGATGAAGAACTGATGAAGACAGAGGTCCTGCTGTGCTGCATATACCCAAGGTCCTTTATATATGACACTGCCTGCTATTTATTGTGCAAAGATTGTAATTGTATAGGGGTACTTCAGGTCAAATATAATAATTGGGCCAATCATAATTAAAGCCTCCGTATATGCTAGTGTATACCATCATATATATGCTCGATCAACCCTTTGGTGGGAATTAATGTAAATGAACAAAAACCTAAGATCGTGATAATGAATTTACATAATGTTTAACTTGCAAGCATTTTGGATATTTTGATCAGGACATTAAGATAGATACATCACTATAGAACTTTAATGTTATGGCATAATTAAAGTTGTTGATTCCCCCAGTGATATAATACTAAGAGCATGCTTCCCAAAGTAACTAAGGTCACTGTCACAGTTCACAGCATCCAACCCTAGAGAGTGGTCATCTCAGGTCTCCTCTATGCTGTCACAGTTCACAGCACCCAAACCTAGGCCTCAGAGAGGGGTCTGCCCAGGTCTGCCCAAAACTGTCACAGTCCACTGCAACCAAACCTACATCAACATTAAATTTCATAACAGCCAAAACTAGGCCTCAGAAAGGGGGAATCCCTGGTCTTCCCAGCACTAATTAAATGAGGTCACTGTCACAGTCCAGAGCGCCCAACCCCAGAGAGGGGTCACATCAGGTCTTCTCAATTCTGTCACAGTACTATACCCAAACCTCAGCCTCAGAGAGGGTCATTCCAGGTCTGTCCAAAACTGTCACTGTCCACTGCACTCAAACTTACATCAACATTAAAGTTCATAGCATCCAATCCTAGGCCTCAGAATGGAGGCATCCCTGGTCTTCCCAGCACTGTCACAGTTCACAGCATCCAAACTTCTGCCTCAGAGAAGGGTCATTCAAGGTCAAAACAAAACTGTCAACATCCACCCACCCAAATCAACATAACCATTAAAGTTCACTACAGCTAACTGTAGACCTCACAAAGGGGGCATCCAAGGTTGGCATATCACTGTCACATATACATGCACTGACAGGGGGTTATGACTATTTATTTTGGGTCTCACAGGGACTAATTATTGGTCTTATAAGCCCGCCACCTGAACCTGGTGAAACCGGTTTTAGGCTAGGGTGTGTAGGGAGGAAGCCCTCCAAGTAATTGGGGATGGGTTAGTAACTCAGGGTGTGTAAGGCCATAATTAAGAATTCTAATAATGCATGTCCTTGTTGGGTTATGTAAAGGAACTAAATGATAGTATTCTTCTTTTGTATCCAGCCAAGGTGCAAAGCTATGGTGAGGATATGCAATTTTTTTCGTTTGTCTGCTACTGACTAAATTGTCAAGTAACTGTCACATTTATTTTAGGTTCAGACCTAACCAAAACAAAACTTCACCAGAACAGAATGCTATCCTCTGAAGGAAAGGTCTCAACCATGCCTAAACAGAATATCATTGTGCAATTCTCATTAGGTGAGATCAAAATATTAACCTCATAACAATGTTACAAGAACACTATCAGAATATTGCAATGTAATGTAGGAACAGTTAATTACAGGGACATTATTGGAAGCTTTCAAAATAATGTTGCTGCAAAACTAATGTAACTTAACAAGAATCCTTTGCTGGATACTGAACAACCAATAACATATATGATTAGTTATTTGATTGTACTTTTGAATATTAATTGGTCATTTTCATAGTTTCATGGACAAATTTGACATTTTTCAAAATATTAGCTAAAGGTTCAGTGATAGTAGGAATATGACAATCAGGTAAATTGTTAGACAAGAAAGATACCTTGTTCAGTGTGCATCAAATTACTTCCTGGATCTTTATTTAGCCCAATGAGACATAAAATAAAGAACAATAAAGGAAGTATTACTCATGAAGTTGGCATATATCAAATTACCAAAATAGTTAATGTGTTTATGTTATTGTAAATTTCAAAATAAGAAGCCTCATTTATGAAAACCTTTTATAACGTTTCAAAAAATATTCAATTTAAGAATTTCCTAATTTTCCGTATGGAGCCCAGAAACAATTTTGCTCGGGAAACTACCTTTAGTTTGCAGGCAATGAGGTCGTTTTCATAGTTTCATTGACAATTTTGCCATTACTTGAAATATAAAAAAGGTTCATTGAGAGCAAGAATATGATGAACAGGTAAGTGGTAAGGTAAGGAAAGTACAGGTAAGGGAGGTACCTTATATATGCTTATATATTAATACAATAGTTAACCAGCAAATCTAGACATTTAATCACCTCTTTATAGCAAAAAAAACTACTGCTTAATCTTATCCAAGTAAATAATGTCGTTTAAATATGACCCAGCAGGCAGAGTGACAGCAACATCCTGGATTGGTCCTTGTTACGTCACATTGTAACGTTGAAGCGACGTTATTTTGATGATTCCCAATAATATCGCTGCAACCAACTGTTGCAACGTTATACTGTGACATTCTGTTAATGTTTTTGTCACGTTATTATGAGGTTAATATTTGGATCTTACCCAATAAGAACATCACAATAACGTTCTGTCTAGGTATGGTTGAGACCTGACTAAAATGGAATGTCACAATAACATTAATATTCTGTTTAGGTTATGTTGGCACCTGACCTAAAAAGATAGTCATAGTTACGTTCTGTTTAGGTAAGTTTAAGACGTGACCTAATTAGAAGATCACAATAACATTCTGTTTAGGGTTTGTTTGGTCTGTTTGAGACCTACCTTAGTTAGGAAGTTATAATAATAATTGACATTACGTCCTTAGAATGTTTAGATAACCGGTAAATGTATATCATATTAATGTAAACCATTAAACCTTATCAGAATTGCCTGTTTGCATATTCCCCGCAGGCAGCTCCATGACACAAAATTAACCATAACAATTTACTTGACAGGTTGCTCTGCATCTTTTTTAAATGCAGCCTGTTCCCCATAGGAAGCTATGCCAGCCATCCCATAATGTTTACCCCTATATTGCCCAAAAACACAGCATTTTGATTGGCTAGCAATTTGTACTCAGTTGTTATGACACCACGAGAATTGTAACCCTGAAATTTGTGTATCAATATGTGAAATATGTATCAGAAGAGAATCGGGATAGACAGCTCCCCCAGCAATACCTTATGTGATCACAGCATTCACATACCGGAGTAGACCGGTACTCATCATTCTGAACTTGGATAAGTGTTAGACAGTAACTCTACCTCATCCCATGAGAAGCCTTCTTACAGTCTATAGGGTAAATGAATTGTATGGCTTATCGTTTCTGCTCCTGCTATAGACCAGTGTAGTGAATAGGGGACTACTAGGGTAGTTGCTTTATTTCTATGATAATTTCATAATACTCTACAATTGGGCATTGATAATGCTGCAGCATATTTCATGCTTTTTACTCCAAAAACCTACCAAATCCTGTGTTTCGTATGATTCTCTCTTCTGTTTAGAAAAAAACATCCTATCCTCTTTTGTTACTAGACAAGCTTAGGGGGCAACCCTTGGAATTATGGTCTGTTCGAGTAGCAATAGATGGAACTATACTGCCTAGGGCAACATCAAGAGACAGTTGACTTAGCTAAACCTGGTTTATATTTCAAACAGAAAATACTATTAAATTGTGGGATATGATAGAATTATTAAATCTCATTAAATCTAATCCATGTAACATTGTTAATTATGTTACAGGACACTGTACCAAGGCAATATAGAAACCCCCCTGCTTTTAAAGATGGGTTATGAAAACTTCTGTCCCATATTCACTTCCTTAACCTTTACCTATGAGAATCTTTATTTGTATCACCAAAGTATCTGTATTGTATCAGAGATTTTGTGTGTATGTTTGATTCTATGATTAGGCTGAGAAGCTTAGGTGACAGATTTAATTAGTCTTTCTAAGTGATAGCCTCTCATGTCAATCCTCCTCTGACCTGTTTGATATAATAGGATAAAGTCTTAAGTCTGGTTGCCACCAAAAGAAAATGGATATTTCACTACTAATGATTAGAAACACAGGCTTGGCTATCTCATTTTGCTGGGTAAGAGGATGGCAACAATTTAGGAATGTCGTTGCCAACCTGTTGTTGTCTCACTGCCGGGTTTTTGTTGCCATGTAGAAGTTCCCTTAAGTCTCCAAACTACTATGCCAAGCACAACCCATCAGCACTAAAACGAGCTCTGGAGCCAGCCCTGAAGCCAGCCCTTATAGCCATCAACAGCAAAGCCACTGTACAACGCACTGAGGCTCCCTGCCTAGATCCTACTCCTATTTTTCAAAACGCACTGAGCCCTAGGTCTTCTGGTCCAAACACCACCAGCCCCATTGCCCAGTTCCAATCCTGGTTGGTGAACAACAAAACCTTTCATTGTACAAAATAGTTGCTATTACGCCATTTTCAAGACGTGAAAACTATTTACATAAATGTTTTTAGTGAGCTGTAATATTTATGCAGAATTGGCCCCTGAACCAACCCAGGTAACAAAGGCATGTGCTGTGGATGTCTGTATCTCGGGATCCAGGATGCCATACACGTGTTTTAAACACATGTTATACTTGGGATTCTGTGGACCTCATTTCTGGTGTTACCCACGAGTTTTAAACACAAGTTTTTGACACGAGTTTTCACATGTGTTTTTATCTTCTTTTCCTAAAATAAGAAGGTGTGGGGATCGATCTGGGGACCTCTCACACTCATTGCCTGCACTCTACCACAGAGCTATTGAGGATTAGGATGCTGAACGGGGTAAGGCAGGTGTATTTGAATGCTACATAGCATTGATGTCAAGTGTATGTTAAGCAATTTCATAATTAAAAGATGCATTACTATTTAATTTATCAATTCAAACAGTTGACATAACTAATTATTTTTAAATAATTCTATCCCACCAGGTTACACTGAGTTTAACATCATTAAAGATAGTACAAACAAATGTTTTTATCAGTGTTATTGATAGACTAACCTAGGATTAACTAAGGTAAAACTCATCTAAGACCTGTGTAAACTACATGCTTTTCTCAGGTTTAATACCTATCTATGACTGGTCTCTCTGGAAGGGGATTTTCTCAGATAATTCACAGAGTTTAACACAACACCAGTATTACCTGAGAATAGCATTTGTCAAAACTAGTGTAAATTCTATATATATTCTTATCCATTCCATATACAGTCCACAGTACCTAAATAGTTCTCTGAATTTTATTATCAGATTTAATTTATCAGGTTGGGGAAACGGCACCTTTCTCAGTCCGGTGCCTTATCCTAATCCGCACTAGAAAGTAGCATCAGGGGTGGCTTAGAATAGAAATACGGCTTTGTATACAACTAGCATTATAAAGAGACATTATTTCTTAAGCTTTTGTGAATTTTGTATGAATTTACAAATTTTCAAAAACATAATGACATGAATCAACAGCAGCTTATCAACACATTTACCACAGGGATTATAAATTAATGCCTTCATTTAGTTTTTTGATACTACTCCTACAGTTGTAGTGGATGCCTAGGGGTCGCATATCATTCTCCACACACAGATAGGCTTGTTTACTCAGTGGTCAATAGTAAACATCAGCATGAAGAGTGTAGGACTGCAAATTATGTTGGATTAGTTTCCTAAGCCGCATTTCGTTATCAATGCGTTAGCATTTACCCTACGTTTCCCCAACCTGTTTATTGCGATTTTAAAGAAATCTATAAGAACTACATAGAATTGACCTACACTGTCACCTGATGGAGAAAGGTCAAACTATGTATAAGGGAAATGATAGTGGCTCTGGAATTGCACTTGGACATTGAACTGTTTTATATTTTCTTTATGCAATTATCTAACACTGTAACAGAAATAGATCTTGAACTAAGTACATATTCTCTCAACAGAAATTATTTGGGTCATTCTCTTTACAATCTCTGAAGCAAATATAGAAGCACTCCCTAAAAATGCGTTTCGCTCTAAAGACTTTCGGTCTTGAGTGTTACTTCCCCCATAAAGGGAGTGGCCTCTCTCATCTGGGCTTTCCCTGCGCTACCAAATGATCATTAGTAAACTTATAGTCTCCGGGTGTCCATAGAAAAGCCTCCATTAAGTGCGACCTGGGGCATTTCACTTCTCAGCTCAGCTGTTCAGAGAGCCAGAAGCCAGCGGGAAAAGGTGCCTATTATCCCAGGCCTCCTTTCAGGCTAACCCTTGTTGCCCAATGTTCCTGTTTTAATCACCCCGAATGTTTTCCTTTCCTTTCAAAATGTAAAATCTTAAAAATTCACCACTAATTAGTGCAGGAAGCACCAATCTAAAACCTCTGATTCTTCCTGACTCAAAACAACCAATACATGATGGTAAAATGGTAAAGAATAAAAACAGCGTTCACGTTGTAAATAAGCGAGGAGGATGGGGCCGGACAAGGTGGAGATACGAGCATGTTTTTGCCGTTTCTTGGTAAGGTCTTCTAGTCCCTAGAGGGGGCTGGGATTGGATCCAAATCCAGAAGGATAAGAAGCTAAATGAGGACTCATGAGCAGACTGACATGGAGAGATAGACAGTAGTGACTTTAGCTGTCTGATGCTCAACAGAACCCTATAGGTCCTGCCAGACCATGTACAAAATAAAAGGCTGTAAATGGTTGTACATTTATTTTGAGTCGACTTTGATGTATTAACATTGGTTTTCCACTCCAAATATGTCATATAGCCGCTATCATTTTTTATACGTTTAAGAGATAAGATGTCATTAAATGTATCAAACTCAAACTCCAAGTTGGTTGGACAATGGTTACTTGTATTAACGGTTTAAACTTATGTAGCAATCAACTTGTATTGGATACTCAGTTGCCATGGTAACCACAAATAACCTAAAAATTTACTATTGATTGAATGTGCATCGGTTTGGTTTGAATTGATGTGACATCTGAAAGGGGTATTATACCCATACTAACCTCAAAATGCACCCACCAGAGGATGCAATTAGAAGGCCATCAAACTCTGTTGCAAGATACATCTGTAGCCAAAGATAGCAGTCACCTTCTGTGATGTTCGCATAATGTTCTCTGAAGTTTTGCAAGACTGTAGGAGTGTCATATGTGCAGACTATAGGGCAGTCGGGAGTTTATGTCTGTGCATGCCTAGTCCTTTGGCGCCACTTCCAGTCGGGGGTCAAGCCAACCTCCCAGCCAATGAGGAGTGCCCCATTGTACCACGTGACACAACATGGCCGCGCCCATGGACAAACTCCTGTCAGGCCTATAGACAGGTTTTTTTTTACTATTTCTGCTAGCAGTATATGCCTGAACAAATTAGTTCAGATATGGATTCCTTTGGGCCCAGGCTAAAGGACTTGGGATCAAGGTGTCTATGAGAAAGGTTCACTGCACAGACCCGTGAAAAATGAAAGAGACAAATACCCACCGGTGAATTATTAGACAAGTGACTTACCTCACAAAGCCCCTGGATGCCTGTGACCATTTACTTCAAGGGAAATATCACTTCTCAAAGGGTATCACTTCTCAAAGGGTTATTTCTGCACTAATGTTGAAAAACAGTTCTCACTTTTTCACAAGCAGGAGTTATATTTATGGTTTTAACTCCCACTGGCTGGGTAGGGGGTCATAAACGTAAATAACTCCCACTGCGGCCTATATAACCACCATGAACGGTTTAAATGGGAAGTGTAGTATCTACTCCACCTTCAGAAGCCCTCTCCTGGCAGGGAGGTTTTCTTCTATATTATATACCTATACTGGGAATAGCAACTGCACACTGAAATAAAGTATTTTTTAATTAGGTATTTTAGCACAGTGGGCAGCATTTGTATAATATGCTGCCCACCTTGTGCACCTGTGTAAAGTGTTTTTTCTCTTTATTATGTAGATTCTGAACAGATATGCAGGATTATCCTTTCAATTTCAGGTAAAATAATGCAATCAGATTCAATGGAGATAAGAGAAAATAGAGAATTATAGAAGTAAACTGCTTGAGACCACGTGTGCATGGTCAATACATAGTGATTCTGTCAACTTTGCTCCACCAGTAATATATCCTTCCTGTTTTCCTTATGATTCAAACAATATAATCCACAATAGAAGAAAAAGCATCCTCATAGGTGGGAAATCTAAAATATTATAGCCCTCAGTCTAGCGGCCATTAGCAGTAATCTTTCAATGCCTATCTCTTATTCAAGGTCATACTTTCAACCACAGGCCTAGGTTTCCCTTCACATCAGTTGTTGGCTATTCAGCTTTGTTTTGGGAAGTTACAAAAGAAGGAGGATAAAATGTTGGTCCAACTGGATTCATCACACTCCCATTCCCAAAGGACCCGTGCTCAACATTAATTTTGCATGCTTTCCCCCATTTCTTTTATCATCCGAGGATAAACTGATTATTTCACAAAGATATGGATTACAGGAGATTAGTGCAGTTAAATTGTTTGGTGTTTAGTCATTATACTTTCTGGAGGTATGAGGTAGAAAACAAATTCAATACATTGCATTTTCTTTTCATTTCTATTCAAGTGGCACCCATCGCTACTTAACATTGAAACATTGAAACAGTTTAAGATTGAAAACTTAATATCTGATGTACAATATCAGAGAATTTGAGAAAGAATGAGCTAGTTTCGTTTCACTACATTTTTGCAGTCATATGAAATGGTGACATTTGTAATTTGGTGAGTTTCCTGTTATTCATGGGAATGCTAAACCACCAGGCCAAATTTGAATTCAGCTATGAATTACATTTCAATGTGGATCTGTGTCTGCTTTTAAAGCAAAACATGAATGCCTTGCTTTTAAATATGTTGATATAAAGCCGGCATCTCTGAACTGATACCCCTTTTAGCAGCTTGGGTCAGTTTATACTCTGAATTTCGAACTTGTCAACCAAATCTCAACGCTACTTGCTTTTGCAGGAAAATTATTTTTGTAATATGTGTACTTGATCTCCTATATCATGTATCACATTCGCTATTTTCAAAGTGTTTGCAATAACAACCTTTACAGAACCCTTTTAGCACTTCACTTATTATATGGGGGACACCCTATTGTAAAAGTTTCCCCTGGAGTCTGAGAATCTTACATTAACAATCAATATATGTCCAAAAATAGGGGTGCCATGCCCTCTGCATGTCCCTCTAAATCTGCCACTGGGTATAGACTATGCCATTGCATGCATATGTATAAAGAATATGATTGTATAAGCTACAAGCAAACAATTCACACAAGTATATAACCCAAGCAGTCAGAAGGGCGAGTGAATCTAAGGTTTCTTTTTAGTGTTTTTATTTCATAAAACTATTCTCAACAACTTGCATACCAGGATATATGAGAAGGCGGTAATATGCTAATATATTGGTACAATAGCTACCTGGAAAATCTATACATTTAATTACCTCTTAATAGCAAGAGAAAACCCTACCACTAAACTTTATCAAAATTGCCTGCTTGCTTATGATACAAAATTAACCATAACAATTTACTTGATGGGTTGCTCTTAAATTTTGTAAAACCGCAGCCTTTTCCCCATAGGAAGCTATGTTAGCCACCCTATAATGTCCTACCCTATAGGCCTATTGCCCCAAAATACAGCATTTTGATTGGCTAGCAATTCCTACTCAATTGGTATAACTCCATGAGAATCGTAACCCTAAAATATGTTTATAACTATGTGAAACATGTATCAGAAGAGAATCAGCATAGCAAGCTCCCCCAGCAATATTTTATGTGATTACAGCTATCACATACCGAAGTAGACAGGTACTCATCATCCTGAACCTGGATAAGTGTTAGACACAGTAACTCTACCTCATCCCATGAGAAGCCTTCTTACAGTCTATAGGGTAAATTAATTGTATGGCGTATCTTTTCTGCTCCTGCTATAAACAAGTGTAGTGAATAGGGGACTGCTAGAGTAGTTGCTTTATTTCTATGTCAGTTTCATAATATTCTACAATTGGGCATCAAGATAATGATGCAGTATTAATTATGTTACAGGACACTGTACCAAGGCAATATAGAAACCCTCCTGCTTTGAAAAGATGGGTTATGAAAACTTATGTCCCATATTTGCTTCCTTAAGCTTTACCTATGATCATCTTTACTTGTATCACCAAAGTATCTGTTATGTATCAGAGATTTTGTGTGTATGTTAGATTCTATGATTAAGCTGAGAACTTAGGTCCTTCTAAGTGATAGCTTCTCATGTCAATCCTTATTTCTTGGCAGATATATGTTTTTCTATGCATTTTGATTACATGTTGAAATATCAATCCCACTTACTGTGCTCTGGACTTAGGACGAAATCTAATTGCCAACTTCATTTAGATGATATATAAGTATCTGCTCCTCTAGCCTGGTTGACATAATAGGATAAAGTCTTAAGCCTGGTTCCCACCAAAAGAAATTGAATATTTAACTACTAATGATTAAAAACAATTAGGAAAAAAAGAAATATTTAGCCTTGGTTGACTCTAGAATAATCATGAATTCTTGTTCAAACTGAACAAATGAAAAATTATTTTGAAATCGTTGGGAAGTCATGGACAACTTTTTCTAGGTGGAAAAAGATCCAATGCCAAGAGGAGAAACAATCTCATTGCCTTCAATCTTAATTTTCTTTAAAGAGGATCATTGCATTTCTGCTGTCATTCACAGTCATTCACTGTCATTTGCAGTCATTCACTGTCATTTGCAGTCGTTTATAGTCATCGAATCAAATAATTTTATGTATCCACTGAATGAAGACCACAAAGTTTAGTGAAATTTTGATTATCGTCCATGGTTGTTAGCACACTGTCATTTTGTGGTTATGGGGCTTTACTCTAAGCACTAGGTACATGGTGACACTTCCCTCTCCACCCTTTTTCAAAATTCTAGATATATGCTCCTA
The DNA here is from genome assembly GCA_936440205.1 of Lepidonotus clava. Classification (NCBI taxonomy): domain Eukaryota; kingdom Metazoa; phylum Annelida; class Polychaeta; order Phyllodocida; family Polynoidae; genus Lepidonotus; species Lepidonotus clava. The sequence continues at coordinate 52,119,233 of OW387135.1, read as the reverse complement.
TAAGTAACATATATATGTATTCACATGGTTTAATGTTTAGAACATAACTGTATAAATAATTATGCGAGAATGATAATATAAACATCTGCCAGGGGCGGATCCAGAGCCAGTGCTCTAGGGAGGACAAACCCTTCCCCCTCTTATAAAAACGAAAATCAGAAACACCAGATTTACAGAGATCTTCCAATTTTAAGATGCCAAAATTTTCTCAATTTGGTCTGGGGGGGGAGGGGGGCAATTGCCCCTTTTGCCCCCCTCTTGGATCCGCCACTGATCTGCAATGACATGACATTGACATGATCTATTGTAGATCTAACACATAATACAGCGTGACACAAGTATAATATTGTCATGTTACCTGATTTTAGCTAATCAGCATCAAGGATTCTGTTAAAGGCACATACAAGGTGGGGTTGTGGAACAAATTTAATCAATAACCAATTTGTGGCTCAAACTGCTTAACATCTTGTAAAGGCACAGGGACTGCAAGCTTGAGCAAGTCAAGCAGTGATTCGACATGGCAACAAATTAAGAAGATTCCTTGGTCAACACTTGACAACAAGATGTTTGGAAATAGTATTGCTGTGACTGAACTGCTTACATTAGATATACCATGTTGATTTTTTGGCTCAACAATCTCACTTTGCTGGGTAGGAGGATGGCAACAATTTAGGAATGTTGTCACCTGTTGTTGTCTCACTGCCTTGTTTTTGTTATTATGTAGAAGGCCCCTTAAGTCTCCAAACTACTATATGCCAAGCACAACCCATCACCACTAAAATGAGCGTTTAGGCCAGCCCTGAAACCAGTCCTTGTAGGCATTAACAGCAAAGCCACTGTACGACGCACTGAGGCTGCATGCTTAGCTCAAACTCCTATTTTTCAAAATGCCCTAAGCCCTAGGCCTTCTGGTCAAAACACCATTGGCCCATGGCTCAGTTCCAATTGTAACACCAGACAGTTGGTGAACAGCTAACCTTTCGATTCGTTGTCCAAAATGAGTGCTATTACGCCATTTCTGAGACTTAGATTCAAACTACATAAAATGCTTTTTATGAGATGTACTTTTTACAGCGTACGAACATGAATTGTCCCTACATACTGTATATCATTTTATGAAATTCAATTAGATTTAGTAGAAAAGATTTCACAGAAGTTTCACAGCAACAATGTTATATCAACTACGACACTGTTAACTATATTTGTTTAAAGTGTTCTTAAAATTGTCATTGTGATAATCGGTTAATGTGTAATTTTTGTTTTATTTCTATCATTAATACTATCTTATATACATAAGTTCTTCCTTGGATATTTGATGAAATATGTAATGAGAAGATGATATAATAGATTTTTAAAATTTTTAACTTTCTAACATCTGCATATTAACAGGTACCAGACACGAATTGACCCATTGGCTAACTGATGATTTTCATATGAATGACAGTGTGTGCCTAATGCCCTATCCCATAATGGTACTTTTAACAGCTATGCAAAAATCCAGCATCAAATTTCACCCATCTATGAATGTTTTCCTGGACTTAAAATCTCAGGATTTGTAGATTCAAACATAATGATTAGAACTGTTAAGGATTGACACCTGTGGTTGGGCTGCATTTCGCGGCACTCAGGACTTTTGCATTTTTCTTAAAGTATTTCTCTATCCACATAGGTGCAATATATATAATTCAAATGCATAGTTTATACTTTATCTAATGATATAATTTTTATGAAAAAATGTTAGGATGTTTCTATGTTATGGTCGCTCAAAGAGAAAAGTTCAATTTTTTACTTTTATTTTTTGAACAAAGATTACTCGGTAACAATTGGGAATAAATCTGTGAAATTTCGTATGTGTGTTCTAAACATTATAATGGAGGGAAGGGTGTCTCAGAATTTTGATATCTTTCCCCAGTCTTTTTTGAAAAAATAAAATGTAAAAATTAGAAATAATTCACTTTAATATTACCCGTTTTTTGGCATAAAATTAAAACTAAGGCCGGAATAAAGAATTTGAGACACCCTTCTCTACTTTGGGAAGTATTTAACATGTATGGAAAAAAATAGCTATGTAGCTCCTTAAGTTAACGACTTATCGTTGTTCAAAAAATAAAAGTGAAAAAATAGGATTTTAAATTGTAGTTTTTTAAATTCTCGGCTCATATTCTAATAACTAATACTACTGAATAGAGAAAAATAAGACCTTTCAGATGGTGTTTATGATATATTTGTAGCTATAATAGGTGTTGAGTTACATGCCAAAACGTCAATCATGCTAAAACCACCGGTGTCAATCCTTAACAGAATCAAAATTGGCCCGGTAGAACAGCCAGAACATCAGGGCCCATCACAACAATGATGTGCATTGTTAAAATGGTGTTTAGAATTTAAATGTGTTAAGGGTATAAACATGTTTATAATCTAAATACATTAAACCATATCTGTTTAAAACCTAAACACTTGTAACTTCTAAACATGTGTTGGGTTAACTATGCTGATAATCTAAACACAAGCATCAGTTGTGTTTAAAAGCTAAACACTTGTAACCTCTAACCATGTTTTGAATGAGATATGTTTAGAATCTAAACACATGATATCAATGGTATACTATGGAAAAGAAAAATGGACACTTTGGGATTAGAACCCACATTCTTTACATTCAAGGTAGAAGCCTAACCAACTGAGCTAACTTGGACTGCATGCAGTGCACACTGGCATAGTCAGCATCAATGAGTAGGATCAGTACTACTATATAGGTATTCGACTTCATGTTTGTGTGACAGACAATACTTCAGTACTTTCATACCCCTACTTATTCAGTTAAGTAGCAAAACTGGGCTATGTCTACCTACAGGCCTCCATAGCTCAGTGGTAGAGCACAGGCTTCATATGTGGAGGGCCCAGGGTTCAAATCTGGGGTTCTGAAGTTACCAAATTACTACTATGAAGTAGTTGTACTATTAGTGGTTTGCCACATGTCCTCCGTATTTTTGGCCATGAAATAGTTTTTTCATACACTTAGTAATTTGGAACTTTGTGATTAAAAATGTTAGATTTTTAAGTTTTTGTAGTGTCATTAAGATAATCACTTCATTGGCCCGCTATTCTAGGTACAGTCAACCAACCAGAACATCCCTAAAACATTTATAAAATGTTTTAAAACACCTTTTTAATAGCATCAACATGTAGACACCTTTTTAGTACAAGAACTTTATCAGCTATACCCCTAAAGGTTTTACCTCCAACAATCAAACAATCCATGCAAGGCTTAACCAAGAAGGAAGGACATAATGTGGTTATTGGCTCAATGATCCTGTAGTGTGATTACAGGAAAAATAAAACTTTCAAAGCTGTTAACATTACATCTGGTGTAAACTGTATTGCATAGTACCAAAGCAGTGTTTACATGTAAGATCTATGTGTTTTTTTTACACACTACGGTATATTACTGTTAAATTTTAAATGGTTTTCATCTTTAAGAATGAAAGTACACTGTACATATTACGGTATATTACTGTTTAACTTAACACCTAACCCTAAACACCTTGAAGACCTTAATGCTTCATAGATAAACACTTAAACATCATAGATTTCTAAACACTTAACAGCTAAACATAAAAAAAGCATGAGCGTTTTGATTCTAAACACCTTGAGGACCTAAACATTTCATAGTTAAACAGCTAAACATCACACATTTCTAAACACTCAACCCTAAACACCAATAATTCTAAACATGTTTAGGGAAATAAAGTGTTCCAAAACTGGATGCACTGAAGTGTTTAGGAAAGTGTTTAGGTTCTAAACACTTGTTTTAAAAGTGTGCTTGTGGAGACATTGAACTTTTTCACATTTTCTTTATGGAAAGGGCCAATGATCCAACAGAAATGGATCTGGAAAAAAGTACTTCTTCTCTCAATAAAATTATTTGGTTCATTCTTCTTACAATATCTGAAGGAAATATAGAAGCACTCTCTAAAAATGCCTTTCCCCTCTAAAGACTTTCGGTCTCGAGTGTTACTTCCCCCATAAAGGGAGTGGCCTCTCTCATCTGGGCTTTCCCTGCGCTACCAAATGATCATTAGTAAACTTATAGTCTCCGGGTGTCCATAGAAAAGCCTCCATTAAGTGCGACCTGGGGCATTTCACTTCTCAGCTCAGCTGTTCAGAGAGCCAGCAGCCAGCAGAAAAAGGTGCCTATTATCCCAGGCCTCCTTTCAGACTAACCCTTGTTGCCCAATGTTCCTGTTTTAATCACCCCGAATGTTTTCCTTTCCTTTCAAACTGTAAAATCTTAAACATTCACCACTAATTAGTGCAGGAAGCACCGATCTAAAACCTCCGTTTCGTCCTGCCTCAAAACAACCAATACATTATGGTAAAATGGTAAAGAATAAAAACAGCGTTCTCGTTGTAAATAAGCGTGGAAGATGGGGCCGGACAAGGTGGAGATACGGGCGTGTTTTTGCCGTTTCTTGATAAGCCACCCGGTCCCTAGAGGGGGCTGGGATTGGATCCAAATCCAGAAGGATCAGAAGCTAAATGAGGACTCATGAGCGGACTGACATGGAAAGATAGGCAGCAGTGACTTTAGCTGTCTGATGCTCAACACAACAGAACCCTACAGGTCCTGCAAGACCATGTACACAAGTATTGAAATGGCTGTAAATGGTTGTTCATTTATTCTGAGTCGAGTTTGATCTATTAACATTGGTCTTCCGATTCAAATACGTCATATCTTATATGTTTAAGTTACCTATGGAGAAGTGTTACAATGGGCCTGGTCTTTTCCTATGGAACGGCCTTACATAATATAGGAGCAGTTTTTGACCAGAATCAAGCGACCAGAACTGGAGTGCCGACCAAAAAACATCCTCGATACATCAAAGTTTACCATGGGGTATGTTTTAAGGTCCACGATACAAACTTGCTGTCCAGAAAACATCCACGATACATTTTGGAAATTAATAAATCTTATTAAAACCATTCACAATGTATGTTAATTCACATAAAATACTTTTAATGCATATTCTTTAAGGACATGGAAACAATTTGGGATTAGAAAATAATGAGAAAAGATGAAAATAAAAATTCATGAAATATTGTGGTCCACTTAAATCCCATGATCAAAAATGTTGTCATCATGGCTATTCAAATGTATCATGGGGCTAAATTATCGTGGATGATTTTTGGTTGGCACCCCTGGTCAAGACGACCATAATTTAGTTCAATCGCCCAATGGGTACCACCGTTTTAGCCCCATACCCACTAGGCAACTTTTGCAGAGTTGGGCAACAGATCGGCACTAAAATCGTCCGATTCTACCCCTAGAATCAACCAATTTCAGCACTGATTGCGATCAACCATGCACATTTCAATATACCATACTCACTGGCAATCATAAGAATCGGCCGATTCTGCCAGTTCCCAAGCGCCCATTGCCAGTAAAATCACCTAGTGGGTATGGGGCTTTAGTTTTTCTTCACATTTTTGGCCCGAAGACTGCTCTCAGCTACAATTTTGTCACTGTTATAACAGTCTGTCATGCATCGCCTGGAGTAATGAAGTGTTAGCTCTGTTGAAAATCAGAATACATCTGCATCTAATAATGAAACACCATATTATTCTTCTAGGTTACTGAATGTTATTCAAGGGAGCTGCATATCAATTCTGAAGCTGTTAAAAGGGGACCTGTGTATCCTTACCTTATTCAAACATTTACGTCAAAAGGAATGTGTGTTGTGTTATAAGTCAGAACCTTATAGGGATATTGTGGAGGATCTAATTAACACACACACACATATACATATATATATATATATATATATATATATATATATATATACACTTACTAAACATCACATCAGGGCCTTAATCGTTTATATTATTGTTTGAGAAGGGGATGTAATTGTCAGATAAAATTAGTGTAATAAGCAATTCATTTTTCTAAGCATTTCCAAACTCCGCAGGTCAATTATTAGGATGACAAATAACTCAGACTCAAACGTGAATAATGGGCAAACACTGAGTGCAATCTAAGAATAATGTTAGTTCAATCTTATCGCGCGGCCCCTCTCTCAGTGACAGATTGTAACAATAAAAGCTTTAGGAACACTTTAAGCACATGAGCTTTGCTACAAAACCTCTCTAACCTTGGTTATGCTTGCTCAAAATGACATTATTATAACATTCTGGTTACGTTCTTCAACCTAAACAGAATGTTCTTATAATGTTCTGTTTAGTTTCATCCTAACCTCATCAGAAAAATAATGTTTCTATAACATTCTGATTTGGTGAAGTTTTGACCTAACCATAAATAACATAATTGTTACGTGCCATCTTATAGTAAGTACCAGACTGACTAAAAAAGTATCATTGCAAACCGTTTCTGTTACGTTGCAGCTTGGCTGGGTAATGACCCAACAGCGATCAAAGTTAACAACTAACGACTTTGTTGTTTACCCGCCAGTCCTTGTTGCATTCGTTATAGTGCAATTAGCCATAGGTGTTAATGAATAATCTGAGAGTTCTAGCATATCTTAACTGCTTAACGATTATGCTTTTGAATAGGGATTTCAATTATTACAGTTAACACTGAAAACACTTAATTTTAACTGACAATTAATTAGCAATATCTGTGTTAAATTGAAGCCTATGTTGAATACCCAATCGTTAAGGTGTGATAGAATCACTTGGAATTTCTAATTATCTAATGGAAGAACAGAAATGATGAGGTCAAGTTGTGCTATAGCTAGTTGATTCTTCTCTTTGGAACTATTCTACAATATTCTTGGATTGCCATTTGAAGCATGGCGTCTTTATGGTGCAATAAATATTCCTCTGGATCATTTGGGATTTCTGGGACTGGTTTGGAAGAACAAATTTCCTAGACTATATAATCGATCTCTGCTGAAATAAAATGTTCAGGCCGACTGCTAGTCGACCTTTGCCCTTTGGGCCGTTCTATAACTCCGGGAATGTCTGACTGTATTGACGGCTTTTAGGTGCGGGGCAAAAACCACTTGGGATGGAATCGTTCATTCTGGTTCGCTTTTAGAGCGGTGATTTGTCACCGAGGGGTGTGTTTTGGGCTCTCATCGGGGGGTAATCCCCACAGATTGCCTCGATTACCTGGCCTTCTGTCTCCTAGCACCGCCAGCCCGGCCGTCACCGCCCGATGCCTCTCCATGGTGCTGGTGGTGATGGCGGTGGAGGTGCACTATAATTTTGATGGTATGTTGGCTATTGGGTAGTTTTAAGGGATGTTTCAAACTGGTCTTAACTCTAAGGTAATGACTTTAAAGAAATCACTTATCATAAATCTTAAGATCTGAGAATCACAGAGGGTCTGGAATGGGGGGGGGGGGTCCCAATGTTGCGTGGTGTTGAATTTAAGAAATGGCCGCCGGAAGTGCGCCGGAAGTACCAGCCGCGGTATAGAATGTTGCCATGCAGAGGCTCGATATCGGTGGCCCGCACTTTCACTGTATGGAATTCAGCCTTTAGCCTCATTATTTGGAAGAGAGAAGACTCAACATTGTCAGAAAGGATGTCTATTTCCATAAGGAAATTGCAAAAGGAAAAGCATTGAAACGTGTCAGAAACCTGAACTATTAAGTTAAGCTCTGTTATAAAACTATCAGAAGGCCGACGACAACCGACTTCCTTAGGACAACCTTATGATAACAGTTCCTTGAGATATATCTTTTAGTTTACATGGCCCAACAATCATCAAAAATCTCACGTCAATAGTCGGGGCTCTTGTAACACTTACGTCAATGACTCACTGTCAAGAATGTATCGTGAGGATTTTCATGGCCTTTCTAAAAGCCCATAGATCTAATGTTATTTACCTTCTTAGCCAGAAAAGAGCCCACCAAAAGGGTCAATGCTGGTCAGGACAGCCTCAGAGTGTCTGGGTGCATTGCTAACCTTGACTCTATAGCTATACAAACAACCATTAGTCCACTAGCTTAACAGACTTTGTTTATAAACGCCACTAAGCGGTTTAAAAGCATTTCCTAATTTATGGATGTGCAAGCTTGAAAAGCTGTCGTAGAGTGGACAATAAAAAGGATGTTTACACAACTCGTCAAAACCCCTCCCTATAATTCATGCAATAACCCCAACAGTTAAGTTAAGCCCTACGGTAACTGTCGGGCGGTGTAAACTTAATTTATCTTGAGGAACTATCATCATAAGGTTTCCCTAAAGTTTTCTAATGCTTTCCATAAAGTTGCTAGAAGTGCTGAAGCTTTCTGGCATTTTGGCATTTTTGGCAGTTTCCGTTCGACAATAGATATTCTTCCCAACAATATTGAGCTCTTTTTCTTCCCAATAGTAGGGCTAACCTAAGTGGATTGTCACATGGGCATATTGACAACCTTGTAAACAGGGTTTTGCATCTATAACTCAACTGTTCACGTTCACACACTTTTGATGGATTTGAAACGATTTTGCTACCTTTAATGGAGTCCCTACCGTTTAAGTGGAATGGAGGCAGTTCGAAATAACATCAACTAAGTGAAATCCACTTTTCTTCTGGTTATTCAAGACTTTCAGCCCATAATCATATATGAGTGGGGGCCACTTAGTACAGAATAATGGGTCAACCTAATGAGCAAATCGATTAAGTTTCTGGTCGGATTACGGTTTTGCTTTAGACCCGTATATAATATTGTCAGATATTTTCCATGCCATCAATGTATTTTGTGTAACACACTATTTACGACTGCATTGCTCAATGCGCACACCTCCTTTTGTCTAATATTGGATGTTTTAGATATTTTCTCGTCGTTTTTTACTATTCCAGATTGCTTCAACAACTAGATCCAACCAGTATTCCAGTCGCAGCCTCAATAGTATTTACTCATCACCCCCTTCCTCAGTGCCCGCTTATAGAACTACCCACATCCCTCCCCATACTCTGTACACATGAACTAAATTCGAACCTGATTCTGAAATACTTTAAGCTCTCTTATCACAACCATTAACTACTGTATTGAAGTTGCAATCGTAGATAAAAGTAAATACAGACCTTCCCCTTTTGGCATGCGTCCTTGGCAAATATATACACAGGTCTATGTTACTGTCGCCTCCAGCCAGAAGGGTCAAAGTAGAGTAATGATTCTGGGGAAATGGAAAAGGCTTTTAGGTGAAATATCTTGAGATCACATCAGGTTTTAGCCAGACGACTTTGGACTACACTTTTAGAAAGTAAAGAGTTAATGCAGTTGCTTTATAGAGGTCAGGTCCTTGGGGGATACACTGAAAAGACAGAGTTGTCAAAAGTGGTGCCTAAAGCGACAGCCCAAGGTTGTCAAGGGCTGTATCTATGACAACCTGAGAGTTGTATGTAAAAGGACAACCCAGGGTTGTTGTAAAGTTGTCGGAAAGGTTAATATTTTCTTGAGAATGAGTGGAGATTGTACTGGGGACCTCTTGCATTGCAGACGGCATCACAGACCCTGAGCTATCAGGGCTTACTTTGGGTGAAGGACCCTATATCAAGTACACTCAAAGTTGTCTTTTTTAAATTTAATTTTATTTAAACATCTCTTTGAATACAAGGAGGTTTTCTGGTGTAGGTTATACATACATAAAGTATATGACCGTCGTGATGAACAAGTATGTATGCCAGATTTTCACACCCGTATAAAAGGGGCTTTTTCAAACTTAATATTTTTTGTAAAGGAATTCTATTAAAATGTTATTTACCCTTATTTGGAACATCATTGGAATGCTTTCCCCTGAGACTATGGTTACTATAGTTTGGTTGTCATGGAAACTTACATCTTCGTTGGCATTGATCAAATATTTTTTAGGACATACACATTAAAAAATGAAAAAGAGACCCATTGCAGCATCACAAGTTATACACACACAAAATCTAACTCATGAATATTTTCATGTTATAATAGTCCATAATAGTGCTTCCTATTATGTTATAACTAGTTATTATGTATGGCCATTACACATAGGAGGTCTATAGGAGGCCTATCATAGACAGAGGCCATGACAACCTTGGGGCAAAAGTTGTCGGGAGAAAATGACAACCTTTGGGTTGTCATCCAGCATCAAAATTCACAAAAACAACCCTCTGACGACCCTCAAATTTGTCACAGGGTTGTCACAAGGTCATCACACAGCATCAATGGCCTGAAATGAGCCTTGTGACAACCCAAAAGTCACCTATGACAACCCAAAGGTCACCTATGACAACCCTCTGATGACTCTCTGACACCTTTGTGTTTTCAGTGAACGCTGTGTTTTAACCATTTAGAATAATTGAAAAATAACGGTAAAGAAAGAAAGGGTGAACCCACTGATCAGTCGGTTCACCCTTTCTTTCTTTGTTGAAATTAAAAAATAAAGGTAAAGAAAGAAAGGGTCAACCCACTGATCAGTGATCAGTGAAGAAAGAAAGAAAGCTAGTATCCATATACAAATTAACTGATAAAGTAAACCTAACATAAACGGATAATTAACCTACTATAGTTCACAACTTCAGGGCCAGTATGCAGAACTACCCACATCCCTCACCAACTAACTCCAAATGGATCAACTAAATTTCAGCCTAATTTGTCAGATAATTTTCTCACAAGAACGATACACTGGTTAAGGATATATGAGATAGGAAGTCACAATTGGTAAACAGAACTAATTAATCTTTTAAGATATATACCACTCTTCAACTTCTCCGCATGCACCATTGACAAATATGTAGAGAGAGCTATATAAATGTCGCCTTTTAGCCAGATGGGTTTAAGTGCTGTAATGACTCTGGAAAATGGAAAAGGCTTTTATGTGAAATATCTAAAGATCACATCAGGTTTTAGCGAGACGACTTTGGACTTCACTTTCAGGAGCATTAGGAGTTGATGCCTTTGGTTTATGGGGGTCGTGACCTTGTGGAATGTACTGTGTTTTAAGTAAGTAAAGCCTGTATTCCACTGGGGGGGAAATGAGATTGCCTAAGATCTGGTTGGTTTGCGGCTAGACATGAAAAGTGGGCCCGTTTCAGCTATAAAAGATAGGGAGCAATGCCCCAACGTGTTGATAAATATCAGAAGGGATAGTAGCGATATTTGGTTCGCACATTTTTTAGTCTTTACAGGTATATTCCACCTCATGATGTTTGGCGTTTACCACAAACATAGCGAGTCACTGTCGATGTTTGATTTGTTGGCGAACATCGGCAGAATGTCCACAAATACGATGCCAATGATCGCACAACCTTAAGTGAAAAAATATTTTTAAAAAAACGTCCTACATTATTATTTGTAAATTAAGTATACAGCTGCTGCTTATATAGTCTTCGTATGAATGTGTCTCGGCTGAAGACCCAATGCTGGCAGCTTCCTTATAGTCATTTCCCCCAGCTGTGTGTTGGCCGGGAGGGTGGTGGTCATAGACCTTGCGCAGACATAATATTATGGGCCCCAAAATATATCAATTCATCGTGATAATGATTTGTTTGTAATTGAGCAGAGCTCTATATTTCAGTAATAAAGCATACATAGTCATTAGGTTTAGCTAGTGATAATGATTTTTGAGCATGGTCCGGTGAGATAGTTCTAGGGATATGTGGCAAATAACTCCCCCCCCCCCCCCCCCACACACACACAGAGAGACGTGATAATAAGGCGTATGCGGTCATCATCTTTGTGGTAATCCATGTTTTGGAGGTGACGTCTTCGGCACAATACCTATAATCCTTTCTCATTATTTTGGCGCCTCTCTAGGGGACATGTCTGAACCAAGGTTTTGGTGTATGGGTTGCAATGGAAACGGGGCTTAGGTTTTGTGTACAATGCGTCTATTGGAGAGACCACTGCGCAAGCTCGTGAAAAGGGTGTATAGGTGAACGTACAGTCCTGCTCAGCGCCCTCTCAGCCCCGGGCTTCGCAGTCTTCACAGTGTGATTGTGTTTCTTTATTCATTTCCGGAACCGCTTTAATTCTTCTTCATCCCACTAGTACGAGCATCCATCTGGAGCTTTAAGAATTTCTCATGACCCGGCTTCCTCTTCCTTAGTGTTTGCTGGAATGTTTTAGGTACCTTGCCATAAAAAGTAGGCGCAATTTTAGTGAAGAGGTTCCATCCAAGTTTATGAAATTACAAATATGGTTTGTTAAAGGGCATTGCTCACACATGAGCATCTTCAACCATTTGGCCCGACAGAATTTCAGAGTAATCTCAGGAATTCCGCATATTTCTTGTTATTTATTAATTTCCCAACCGTATCAATTTTAGTATAGAAATCTGGTTTGTAGCTTTGTTTAGGAAATTAAACGATATATTTGATGCCTTTGTATCTTAAATACTTATCAAGGTCTTCTTCTTCGAGCAATTATTGACAAATTGTTTTTTATGGACAACTGCGGTACAGTTTCCCGTGGAAACACGTCTGAAAATTTAAGGAAGGTTTCCGCTAGGAACACAAACATGAAGAACTATAGTATTAACCCTTTCCAACAACATCATCTATTGGGGCCAACAAGTGTAGGTCTTTGAGGATCGAAAGGGTTAATATTACATACCAATGAATTACAGCAGGATGAATTATGAATACTAACTGGGCATTGTCATTCAGTATTTTTGGTGTATTGGCACAGTGGGCAGTATTTGTGTAAACTACTGAACTTGCTCCACTATGTAAACTGATTTTCTCTTTATTTCGGAATTCTAGATAGATTTGTATGATTATCTTTTTCAATATAAGGTGAAGTAATGCAGTCTTATTAAATGGGGGTAGTTACAGAGCCCTGTATTTGGAGAGAGAAAAATCCAGAATTTGAGGGTAAACTGCTTGAGACCAGACAAAGAGTATGCATAATTATAGTCAAGACATTGTGATACTGCCGACTTCGCTCTATTTGTAATTTCCTTCCTATTTTCCTTATAACTTACAAAATAAGTATATGATAAAAGGAAAATTATCCTCAGTTGACAGTATGACCTGGAATACTCAGTTGAACATCGGAAAAATTGCAGCCCTTAGCCTAACGGCCTCAGGCAGTAATTTTCTTGCGCCCACCTCGTATTCAGGGTGGCACTGTCAACCTCTATATGTTTTCCTTTAATACAGGATTGCAACCAACAAGCATATTCTATCGTTCTGAGGAAATCCGCTTTAACTTTAATCACCCACCGACTAATCTGCCAATTTGAAACACTGTTTTAGATATGCATAAGACCAGCTGCTGCACTTTTAAACCAGGCCCGTACCCAGCCCCCCCCCCCCCCCCCCCCCCAAAATGGGAAATTTCTTTAAAAGTTTCACCCTTCCATTAATAAATTATTGTAAAAACTCTTAAAAAAATACACGAATATATTGAAAAGTTCCACTTGTGAAACCTCACCGCCCCCTTTTTAGCTTTAAATTCCTGACATTATAAACAAAAGTTCCACCTAAGAAACCTCCCCCCCCCCCCCCCACAGCAGACCCTGGGTACGGGCCTGTTAAACCCAACAAAAACCTGTTCATTTTCGATCCGCGCACCATGTGGGAATTACTCCCAGAATGTCGGACATTGTCCAATCGACCCAGAGGGAGCGAACAGATTACTTCCAGGTCGAGAGGTCCTCCCCTTGTCTGCCCAACCTGAATGTGACTTGTCAGTGCACTCCGGGCGAGATTGGTTGTGGTCCAGGTGGCGAGTAGTCTGTAGCAGCCAGACCCACTGTTTCCCAAAGTGAGTCTGTACACCAGCAACCATTTTAAGTTGGAATTTCCACCTAAATCCCAGAATGCTTTGCAGCCGCTGGTTTACGGCAGGGAGAACCATAAACCAGCCAGCAGGCCAAGAACCATCAAAGGGATTCCCCATGCCATTTATAGAGGGCCAATAAAAGAATTCCTTGCAAATTTTAATTGACCAATAAAAGCCATGGTCTGTTGTGGTTGTACGGACCTATTATGTAAGAGTTAAGTAGGTCAGGGACGGACCTGGTGGCAAGCTCCAGCACAGGACGATTCATCAACACAGTTCTCCCGGCAGCTGGGCCTGTCGACGTTTTAAGCCGTCCATCGATTGTATGGGGAATTGGATGAATCCTGCCGATACTGGAATGGGTCTCATCTGGGGTAATCTGAAGCGATCACCAATGTTTAGAGAGGTGGATATTAAAAGCAGGTATGAGCAAAGCTGAACAAGTAGAAGTCGAGTCTGGAATATTTTCATGACTGGAGCATAGTAATTTACGAGACATCAGGTACGTGAATTGCAAAGTAAATTTACATTTGAAAATAATCAGATTTGACATTAAGAAGTTGGGTTTTGCAATGATTTCACTTCATTCGATCGAAAAGACAACAGAAAAAACACTTGTTTCGTCCCACAATTTCCGCTATCTTGTCCCCTCTGAATTATTCGTTTAATGAAAATTTGATAGTAGGTGGATGTGACAGTAATTATGGTTTTTGTTCAATATTGACGAGTGCCTTAGTTTTTTCTTCAATCCACAATAGACCTGACCACTTTAGGATGTATTGCTGGCATGATACAGAGGTCGGACACAATTGCAGTTTTTACAAAGTCAGCCATTGACACAAATCTGAATGAATGACTTGTACTTGTGTTTTCTAAGTCAATAAGCTTTTGATAAATGAGGATGCATTATCATTTTCTCTCAATTAGGTTATTACCTCCATTTCAGGTGAACCAAAATAAGGTGTGTTTTTGTGATTTTAGGGTTGGACATTGTGGGCAAAGCTGAAGGGCTTTAACACTGTACCCTATGGGAAAATGCCATTTTTGCTATCCAGTCCTACAGCTAAATATCTAACATTATATTGAAAGTAAAAGCTTATAAAGTCTAGTTTTGGGTAATATTACTAGAAAAATTACTGTGAATGAAGTATGATGAACATTTTTCTACATAATTATATTGATATCATAGATATAAGGGGTGGACTAGCTGGCAAAGTGGACAGGCGTTGTTTATGCATTTATGCACATAAATTGATCAGAATGGTGATACCTACACATGACAGAAATTATACATTAAGAATTACAATTTCAGGGATTATGATAATGTGATGAATGTCTATTCATCAGATAGGTAAAAGACCGAAATAAGAAAAGTAAGGTAATATGACAAAAGTAAAGTATATTTTATAAAAGGCCCGAAAAAGGCCCGAAAGTGTAAAAGCCCGAAAAACCCGAGAGGCCCAAAAAAGGCCCGAAAATGTAAAGGCCCGAAAATGTAAAGGCCCGAAAATGTAAAGGCCCGAAAATGTAAAGGCCCGAAAATGTAAAAGCCCGAGACCCGAAAGTCCCGAGAAAATATGTAAACCGGAAGTGATAATGTAAACCGGAAGTGACGTCAATTGTAACCACGTGATCAAAGATAGCCAATCAGGGCTGACCACTAGACTATAAAAAGGGGTGGTGAGGCCCGAATAAATGAGTTCCTTTACAGTTCTCCTTGTGTCAACACGTGTCTTCTTCCTTTGGTAACCGATGAGATGAGCTGATACGAGTTAATTAACTAGAAGTTTAAGTGAAATGGTAGAAGTTCGAGGGAATTAGGCGAAAACTTAGGACAGGGGCCCGAAGGCCCGAAGGACCGAAACAGGGCACGAAGGCCCGAAACTGGCCCGGATGGAGTCCCGGAAACGCAGGCCCGGAATGGCACGAGGGCCCGGAATTAGGGACGGAAACCCAGGATCCGTAGGAACGACAGCGCGACCGGCTCGGCCCCACACTACCAAACAATAGGCGACCGTCGGCCCGACATCCCCGCGGATCGAGACCGAGGGTGGACCGTCCGTAGGAAAGAACACCGGCATCGCAGAGAGATAAGAAACGGCTTCCCCCTACCCCTACCATATTTCCCTTCCCCCGCAGTCCTCCGCCCGTCGACGAGTGCCGATTCGCGATCGACCCGCTCAACCCCCCTCGTGCGCAAGGCACGACTCAAAATACCACATCTCGGTCTCTTGCCCGGATTCTTCGTCCGTTCGAGATCCGAAACAATTCCCACGTCCCTCTGCTGTAGAGCTCGGAAACCCCGAACTACCGAGGAACGTCACAATAACATAACCAAATGTTCATATCGTTCCCCGAAGATTCCTGCAAATGAAAATGTTCAGCTAAATATTTACTGTTTTGTCATATTTATTTTGGTATCAAATGGTGCCTATGAGGATTTGCCTAACTTAATGTTCATTCATATAAACAATCTGGGGAAAGAGAGCAGTTCTTATTGCAGTGTTAGGATTGGTAAGGACTTATACGCTATAGTTATAAGAATTTCCAATAGCTTCAGGCAGCTTATGACATATCTGCAAGCGTTTGGAATGGAGCATTTGTTCAAGCCAACTTGAAATGTTCCTTCTTCATCTGTCCCAGTTATTAGACACGTCTATTTGTCCAGAAATACATACAACTGTCCTTAGATTAATGTACAATAAAAAGGTTCATATTGGGTCTCCCAGACAGTGACGATCTGGCAGATTGAACCAATTAAATGAGTGGGACGTAATTTACATCTGAAATTGAATCTACAAAAACACATCTGAAATAAAATCTACTAAAAGACGTAATTCCAACCTTAAGCTTAAAAAAACGCTCTTTTTAGAGACATCATAAATAGCTGGAAAAAGCAGATGAAGGGAAAGAAAACTGTTTTCAAATAGTTTAACCTTCCGTGAGTATCGTATCAAACAACTGTGTTTTTTGCTTCAAGATATGTTTACCTGTAGCAACTTTCACTAAAATGAATTGGGTTTATATTAACGCCCAAAGTATAAAAACTGCTGTGATGTATGTAACGTTTTCTCTTAATTTGTTTTTTTTTTCTCTTAAATGCACTTGTCTCTTGCGGAGTATTTTTCCCACTCCTCTCTTACTACACTTTTCTTTTTTTATAACGAAATAGAAATATGCCATTGATCTATTTTGAAACATGCCATTGATATATTTTGAAACTATTTAAAATTGTTGCATAACTTGACCTTTGAGGTTTGTTTTTGTTTGCATTGCTAAAAAAACAAGGTTAAAGCTGAAATGACAAGTTTCAAACTTCCAAATTAATCTTAATCCCAGCAAAGGATGTTGCATTACAGACGTTCAGACTAAGAAATAAAACTTTGCTTAAACGTGACCATTACATCACACTTTGAAAAGGCTGGGACACTTTGATCATCCTGCTGGCCTAAAAACCGTGTATAAGGTGTAAATCAGTACCCAAGGCACATGCACAGAGGGTTATCACCCAGAAAAACATTGGATGGAAATACCCATCTTATTTAGATCTAATTATTTGACACTAAAAGACAAAAGATGTCCTGACCGGCCTCTGACAGTTTGATAGTTTTGAAAATTTTAGTACTTTCCTGCACAAATCCAATGCATATTTTGTCCTGAGAGGGATGTAGGAGTCTGAAATCCTTGAAAACATACATATGTACTTAACGGAATGCTACTAAATATTGTCAAAATATCTCCCCCAATGGCACAATAATACTAGATTTCAAGATGTGTTTTCTCGCTTCTCTCCCACCCCCGGGACCCATATCATGTAATACAAATTAGAAACGAAGTGCACCCCTGACCCCCCCCCCCCCCGCCTTTGTGCGTACGTAATTAAAAGATATCCCCACGTACAGTAAGACATATATAAGCAAGAGGATCACCGTTTAGATTGGATGAAGATGATAGGACCAGGTATGAGTAAGTAAGGGAAGGGAACTACACATACTTGGTTTTGACAGCTACGTCTGACTAAGGCAGTATCAAAAAGCCTATATTCCTCATCCGATTATGTCTAACTTGTCAAGCTCCATATGGCCATAGACGTCTCCTATGTAATGAAACTAGCAATTTAACAAACTGTGACAAGCCTTCTGGATAGCAATGTAGATGGCGCCTCCTCCACCTATACAAAAAAGAAAGTATAGCAGAACCTACCATCAGGAATGGAAGTAATAGAAAGGAAAAGCATTGATGCAGCATCGACAATGTTAAAAAGTAATTATTACCTATTAAGAAACCTGAGAGATCATGCCAACTTGTTATTTTATACAGTTGACGTTTTTAAAGCAAGCAGGTAAAGCAAGGGTTTATCAATAATTTTTTATACGTTTTTTCAACCTGCCATTATTCTGTCTCCATTGGATGAGTATATCGACCACCCACTTCTAAGTTATTCAAAGTCATGCACAATCTCTCATAGTCCTCTGCCTGAAGCATTTCGAACTAGACCAGGTCTTAACCTATCAAGTAAGGGCGATGACACATTCTTACAACGACGCTGCTGTGAACCAACCAACTAGAAGTCACAACATTATTTAATACAGACCACATGTACAGAGTATTGATTTTATTGGAGATGATAGAGAGTACCACATCAGCCATGTATGTTACAAACTCAGAAGTGTTATGTCTGCAAGCTTCCTATAAAGATGCCAAAATAAACGTAATCTGAAAGAACATCAAGACAGTAGTTTCATATTGCTCTGGACTTAATTTCTTCTTGGACAGAGAAAGTGATATCAATATTTCGGTAGAACAAGAATAAAAATATTCATTATAGACGGGCTAAAGTCTGGTTAAAACAAGGTAAATCATTAAAAAACAGCAGTTCAAAATTGTGATTAAAATACCTCAAAATATGATAATATTTCACTTGCCATGTGCGAAAGATGTTCAAAGAACTCCAATAAGTGCATGGAAGCACCCAGAGCAACCAGTCGTAGAGCTGGACCTGAATCTCTATCACTTATTGCATTCTTGTCCCAGTGCATGAAGAAAAGGGGGAGGGATTGGGAGGTGCAACCAAGATTTTGGTTGAATCTTGCTGGGGTTGCTTTCGACCAATATCTTCAATTGCTCGATATTTCCCAAGCGATTAACTTATTTTTTATAGGCCCTATGATTATTTCTGATCGTATTGGTAATTAAAAATTACTATTGCACATGGGTGCACCTCGTTTCTTGGGATATTGATAGAACAATTAAAATCAGTTTTGTGGATATTGTACCCATCATATTCAAATCTCGCACATAATTGATGGACTCCAACCTCCGTCTTCCTTCCAGTAATTGCTAGATAGAATGTACACAGATTCCGAGAGTTCACTGGGACAACATTTTTGCCATCTGTAACGAAATAGAAATTTTGAATAAAAGTCCATGCTGTAGAATTTTATTTGAGATCTATCTTCGTCTCGCATTGTTGCCATGGCTACTAAGCTGAGGCTCGTTATGTTTATTCATACTTTTCTGTTACCTTCCTTCTCTCACACAGCAATGTTTTTCAGGAGATCAGTGGTTTGCATCTGTAAATACTTAATGTTTCCTTTAAGTTAGTTTGAAAATGTATTCATTAGATATATAGAAATTATTCGTATATTTTCTATAGTCTTTCATTTTTTGTGTTTTTGTTGTTGTTGTTTTTTGTTTTGTTTTTTTGTTTTTTTTTGTTTTGTTTTTTTCATCAATATAGTCAAAATGAACCTGTAGGTATTGAGAATACTGGTAAAAGAGCTATTCAAGGTAGGGTGAACTAACATGGAAAAAAACACCGACATTATCTACAGGAGGAGGATTCTTCAAGTGTTGTTGACTGAGTCCACGATGCCACCTGCGCATGCGCGCGATGGGGCGGAAGCGAATGTCAGGAATGGCCGTTATATTTCAGCTGCCCCTGCTAGCACGTGCAGCCCATGAGCAGAGAGCAGAATGGGGTCTCCTTCTGCTTGGGAGTACTTTCTGAGTAACTGTTTCCGCAACAATTTGTCATGGAATTGGTCACGTGCTCTTGACATCCACCCCCAATCTTAAAGTATTTGAGGCCCCAGAATAGAGAGGCGGATACAGGATACAAGAAAGTGGGTGGCAGCGTAAAGGTTAAGTACTGCAACGGAACGCATTTGGGGACACACGCGCAGCATTTCCTCTTCTTTTTGTAATTTAGGGGTCAACCGAAAAAAAAAGGGGGGGGGGGGCAAGGGAGGGGTCAGGATGCCCTCACCCCACCATCCGCCCCTGGAAGAAGCATGCATTAATTTCATGGAGTATTGATCAGTAAATCAGCTGCCAAGCCCATCGACTCTGCATTTGTTTCTTTTGCCATCTTATGTCAATTTAAATCTTATATCAACATGCTGCTAAGCAGTTGTGTTAATATGAACTGGACAGATTTTGGAACCTGGATCGATCATGAAAATTTGTCCTCACTTCCCGGTTTTTATTTTCGAAAGATAATGTGCTGTTTAAACTGCAGGACATTGTACTAAACTGTTCTGACCAAAGAATGTTGCTGAGAATGCAGAAATGTGTACATTATAAGGAACAGCTGTAGGGGAGACCGAAACAAATTGTGAAGATTATTCATCGTTGAGGAAATATTTCTCTGACGGCGTGTATATTTAGCTAGTTTACCCCAACCTGTGTCCCGTACCTCTATAAAGCCCTTGTCGATCAAAACAATGTGAAATATGTATGAAAATGAATCGTTCATAACTATCTTCTATGTTATATTCCACATATACAGGCCCGTACCCAGGGTCCGTGGTGGGGGGGGGGGGGGTGGCGAGAATCCCTTAGTGGAACTTTTGCTTATCATTTCAGTAATTTTAGCCTGAAAAGGGGGGTGGCGAGGTTCCCAGAGTGAAACTTTTCAATATTTTCTCCTGTTTTTTTTAGGGTTATACTGAATTTTTTTAAGGGTAGGTGGAACTTTTTAACAAAGTTCCTCTGTGGGGGGTGGCGCGCCACCCCCGCCTCCCCCCCCCCCCCCCCCTAGTTACGGGCCTGATATATCAGCAAGATTGACATGATATTTTAGATTCGACCTCAACAAGCCTGATTTCCGAAATTATTGGAGAATGAATCAAAAATCAGTTTAACTAGCAAACTATGTTTTAATACTGTGGTTCCCAGGACAAATTTTAAAAGAGGAAGTTGCCAAACACTTGTGATTAACTCTCGTGGCTTCTGGCTTCTCGTGTATGATAATAACACGTTTTAATATGTATAAACGTAGTTTAATTCTGCCAAAAACGCTTGAATATCTACAGCCATTTCTCTTTTACTTTGAAGTAAGTAGGATCATCAGTGATATTGCGTTTAAATTGTACATTTCAAGCATCATCTCAGCAAATCATCTGAATATTACAATATATAAATAACCACGACGTTGTCATCAAACGAATCATTTTCTTGAAATTACCTTCAAATTAGGAAGATGGCCCATAACAGTTCAAGATCAAATGTTTTATCAGATAAAGTTTTGTCATGCGGTCTTTTGAAGTTGGCATAATGCCCTGTTTCCACCAACCTACGAGATCAAAATGAAACGATATTTTCAGTAGACTCATACGGATGACTGATGAATGAATTTGTCATTAGAAAAAATCATACGTCAGCATCAGTTGACTTCAACGATTTTCTGTTTCCAACTAATGATCATCAAACAATTTGACGGATGATTTGATGGATGATTTGAAGGACAATTTAATCATACAATAGTTTGTTTAGTAAATATTGTTTAATTCATTATGATAGCATATGGAATCCTTATTTTTCATCTGCATTTAATTATAAATTTGTCATTGACTGAATCGTCCGAAGATTTCCTGTTTCCACCTACCGATGAATGCAAGATTTATTTAGTAACTTGCCAAAATCGTCCAAAAGTATTTAGCATGTCAAATAATCTGTCTGTCATCTAGATCTGTGGGGTGTTTTTGTAAGCCAACAAGGTAAAAAAATCGTCAGTTGAAATTGGTCATTCAAACGATTTTTTGTTTCCACTGAACGATTTTTTGGACAATTTAAAAATCGGGACAATTTGAAAACCAGGACGATGTTTAGGGTACTTTTGTTATGTTTCAAAGAAAAATCGGTTGTTGGAAATATGCCATCAGTCTTAATAATATTCTGATTTTGTGACCTTTTTTGTGGAAACAGCCTCCCTTTCATTACTTGTTGAATCAATTCCTAGTAGACCTATAGGTTCATCCCGTATTATTTCCTCAGTTCCAAGATAATAATTCACAACAAGGATGCCATCCACAATACAACACTGACTGAGTGACTGAAGAAGGCCGCCCTGGTCATTGCCTCCCGGTAATGTGACAGAATAAATAAGTCAGTGTCCCAGGCAGTGCCCCCTGGAGGGCTGACAGCACACCAGGCAGCTGTCAGGTGGCTGTATAACCTGGTCATCTCTGGTCACAGGGTGAGCCCAACCTGCCACTCACTGCCAGAACCACTGTGGCACTACCCTGTGGCACCACCACAGGGTACATCTTCCACAGCAAAGGAAAAGAGTGAAGGCTGGTTTCCATGGGGTGTTTAGTTTGCATTTAATCACCAGTAACTGGCAGTGACTAAAGTGTGCCGAATAAATACATAGGGCTGCCGTGATGGCCGGCTATTCAATAACTAAGCCTGAACTATGTCAGGTTAAAATATCCATTTTAAAAATATCGTTTAAGTTGCACGTTTGTCCCAGGATATTTGCTATAGCTCCTATTTGCAGTCTAGCTCTGCCAGACTGCTTTTGTCCAATACATAATACTAGTTCTGTATTATGAAAGACATAACACTCGCATGAAAGGATGTTCTTTATTATATCCAGTATGTATGCATACTTACGACAAGATCTCTCGATGACAATGAACAATCCAAAGGGTAGGATCCTTTCAACCACACTCAGCCAATGCTTCAGCCAACTATTCAGTCTATCAGCTTCTATTCCAACTCCATGAACAAGCTTCTAGAACACAACCTTTCCAGGATGTTAAACCAACAACAGCTTAAAGCGCTCTGGTCTAGTGCTGCTTGTACAGTGCCTTATATATATGGGTGTCAGGGGCGGATCCAGGTTTGTGAAAAAGAGGGGGCGTGCTATAGCAAAATTTTCGCCGGCACCCTCCGGGTGCAGGAGTTTTACATTAAAAAAATCTAAATTTGGTCAATAAAAGTGGGGGCGCACGCCTGGCACGCCCCCCCCCCCCTAAATCCGCGCCTGGGTGTAACAACATACGTCACCTGACTCCTCCCGTCTACTCTTCACCTTTGACAAAGAGAAATTCCTTTAGCCCTATACAGTAATTTTGTCTAATCCTTGTCCAACCCTGAAATATACCCAATTTGGGATGGGCTTATTAGAGCAGTTGGTTGCCTAAGAAGTCGCCCCAGAAGTCACATCACAATTTGTCACCTTGGTCAGCTGCCTAATCCATTAGTCACCAAAGTTATTCACCACACCGAATCAAAGCTCAAAGATGACTTTCTAAGATGTCTTAAAATGTTCTGTGGCATTCTGCATGGTTAGCAGAAGGTTCTTCAGCGTCACAGTGAAATTGCAAGAGAAACAACCACAAAGATGAAGTTTACAGTTATGATTAAAAAATAATTGTAATATAAAACATATATTACCTGTTGGAAACAATACCTGACCTGACGTGTTTAGAAACTTTGCTCATCTCCTTAACTATTTTCACTCATATCTAGTATTGTTATTGTTATTATAGTCATCAACTTTGATCACTGTTACATGGTCATAATCTAGAAGATCACGTGTATACCTAAAGATGCTATATAAACCATTTCAAACAAAAAGAGACATCCTTGGCTGGGTTTATCTGAGCCCACCCACGACCTTTTACAAGTGTGAGTGGTTGACCAGCTGCCTGTTCTCAAGAAGTACTTCTTTTAGTATGGCTTACTTTTATTTGCAGAAGAACTGGTTTGATCCAAAGGCACCTTAAGGTTTCCTGTCGCAATATGTTAGAGCAACAGGTATCTCAACAGCGACATTACTATTGCGATAGGTATCGGTGTTTGGTTTCCAGTTTTTCTGATGGTTCAGGTTATATTCTATGATGACAGCAAAAGCTGAGATCATCTGCCAATCATATATGTGTATCATAGTGTTGTAAAGACATTTCTTGGTTTTGAACAATTTTTTAATCCATCGCTCTCATAATCATTAATGAGATGGGTCCCTGTGTCCACAAGCTGTGATGTATTGGTGGCATGTATGTAGTGTTTGGTCATTTTTAGTCAGCATTTAATTGTTTTGAAATAATGTAAGTTTGTGGAATTTATTGACTTAAAGAATTTTAATATCAAATAACGGAATAACATTTCTCATGCCTAATGATCATCCTAGCACAGATCATAATATAGTAATACTTAAACTCTGTCCATGCTTTATAGTACTTATTCAATGCAATATTAGATAAAACATAGACAACTTCTACACGTTTTCTTTGGCTATACCATCTTCTGACGAACTTTTGTTTAATATAGAATAGTAAAGACATACTGAAGGCAGAGTGTCCTCCTGATCTTACGGTTTTACATTACCAGAGCTTGTTTTTGTTTCATCCTTTCTTTGCTAGCAGCTGTGTTGCCTTGGTTCTTGCCAAAACACCTGTTCAGAGAAGTGGTGGTGGGGGGAATTCCCTGTCATTGGGCACCAGCAACCTTCTGCGAATGGCCATAGGTGGGTTGGTTTGTCATGATTAAATGCTTCTGGCAGTTGGGGTGATCGGTGACACATCATGCTGGCTTCTGTGAATTGGCATCGGTGGGTTTGTGTAATATAGTTTACATTCCAGGTAACAAAGGCAGGAGATCCCCTCCGGATGCAGAGTCTCAAACTAGTGTTTTAACCTTGAGCAGTTCTTATATGATTCTGTGGCCTTGACTTCTGGTGTTTCCCACGTGTTTTTAAACTCAAGTTTTAATCTCTAGGTTTTCTCACGTAAAACCTGTGTGTAATTATTTTCTGTTATAAAAACTCTGAAGGGTAGGACCCTGGTAAAGTTCTCAGCTGTTGGTATCAGTGAACGGTCACTGAGGGTTAGTCTGAGGTTATAGATGTTTTGTGGCTCCAGGCTTTAAATTCAAGTTTTAAGGCTGGAACCCATTAAGCAACTAAACTGAAATTCTGGTCGTTTTCACCAGTTCTGGTCACTTGTTTCTGGTTGAAACGACCAGAAATGATCGGAAACGACCAGAAAACGACCCACTTAGCGATTTCTGTAAAATCGCTCAGTGGGGCCACCTTTTTGTGTGTTTTGTGACCACTTCTGGTCGTTTTGACCAGAACCAAGCAACCAGAACTGGTGAAAACGATCAGAATTTAGTTTAGTCGCTTAATGGGTTCCAGCCTTTAATCTCCAGGTTTTTTCATTTAACCTGGTGAGGGTTTGGTTGTGTTTCATTCAAAGCTGTGAAGGATCAAATCCTGGACCCCTAAGCATGTGGCAGCTTAGGTGGGTTATGCACTGGTGACTGGTCAGTGAAGGGTTGGGTGGTGTTGTAGAAAGCTTGTAGCTGCTGGGATGGCCGGGTTATCATGCTAGTTTCTGTGAATGGCCATGGGCGGGTTAGTGTGGTGTGGTAGACTGTACAAGCAGCAAAGGCAAGGCAAATCAGACCATCCATAGTCTCAAGGAAGTGTTTAAAACTTGAGCAGTTCTTATGATTCTGTGGCCTTGACTTCTTATGTTTCCCACGTGTTTTAAACTCAGGTTTGATCTCCAGGTTTTCGCAAATTAAACATTTATTCTTTTGTATTCTGTTCTAAAAACAACTCTGAGGGATTGAATCCTGGCCTCTCCAATTTAAATGCCAGCGTTTTACCTCTGAGCTATTCGAAATTCATGATCTCTATCATATCAGGTAGTTCTATATAGGGCGAACCCCAAAAGGAGTTTTGCCTTTATTTCTAAATACAAAGGAATATTAAGCCCCATACCCACTCACAGACGGCCCTATGTTCGTGTTATTATAATGGAATATGAAAAAGGTGTAGGCTTTTCATTCTATGCTCGTTTCATTGCCTTGCTTTTTATGTAGCTGAAATGCTAACTTGTGTCCTCTATATAATGTATTTCTCTATGTTTGACTGAAGGTGACTGTGAAACTTAAGTATACTGCTGCAGATATTCCGCGGCATTAAGTGGCCTGTCAAAAATGCCGGTTGCAAAGGGCGTCTCAAATCTAACAGCCATATATCTGACCTAGCTACTCGATGGAGGCTCTTTCTCTAGGGCTTTTTGCTGACCCTTTTTGCCTGCTGTCTCTTGCCCTTGTGTATACAGGCCAAGTTTACACAGCTAGCATGCAGAGCCAGGGCATACCCCGGTTTACATTTTCTAATGCCCCAGCCAAAGCCAAAGATTTTGACAGTAACGAAGGAGGATCAAGACAGATTTTTAGGATATCTAATGTTCATCCTCGTTAAAAGCATATATGTATTGTGGGGGATGTTGTAAGGGATATAATGAGGCAGCTTGGACCCTATGGAGATCATCAAAAGGCTTTGAGTAAATTCTAACATGACAACTTTGACGGCTTCTGCAAACCCCTTTGAAATAGTCAACCACAATCGAGCTTTGGTCTACTAGGGTGTTTTTTCCACGAGCCACTTTACCCACTCTGGGAATTCACAGGCTATACTATATAGGATGGTTTCCACGAGGGAAATGCCAAACACTCAAGTCTAGAGGTTGGGTGGAAAAGGGGTGGAGTGGGTGGAGGTGGTAGTGGTGGAATGGAGGGGTGGGTCTAGGGGTGGGCTAGTCCTTTCATGACCTACCTATCTCTTACATATTAGTTTAAGAAACTAGTGGATTTGCAAAGTACTACGGTCTAGACCTGCTGTGGACAGAGTCTAATAGGGAGGTGGAGTGAACTTGTATATTATAAATTGAAAGACTGAATTCAGCAGCATAAGGGTCCTTGGGACATATTAAGATACTTTCTCTCGTGGGGTGAAATAATGCACTCGCCCCTATGGGCTCGTAGTAGTGCATGGGGTGAAATAATGCACTCGCCCTATGGGCTCATGCATTATTTCACCCCATGCACTACTACGAGTCCATTATCCTACACATACTATATAGCCTGGTTTCCACGAGGTGAATAGTTTGTATCTATGCACTGGCGACCAGTGTTAAACCTTTGTTACCACAACGATCAGTGCTCCAAATACCGTCTCGCCACTGCAGATGCAAAGGGCTAACACTTTGCAATCCTTATTCGACAATGAATAACATCTATTAACCCGTGGAAAACTGGATTAAGTCTACTGATCCTGACCAACTGGACCCTATAGGCCCCTGGGTCTAAAGCAAAATATTGGGAGCTATTCCTTAAAATATCTCAGAGCCTATCTATAGCTGGTTGATGTCCCTTGGACCTCTTAGACGTGGTCTATACCCAGACTATCCCCGACGTCTTCATTCACTACACCCTGGGTCCACTAATAACCCTATTTTACTGGACCCTGGGTGTTCACTAGCTGTACCCTGGGTCTACTTCAAAATATTGAACCTTGTTGCCTCAGATAGCCTTGGCCTTCACAAGTGGACTCCCTGTGTGCTCTGGGTTGACTGCTACTGTATCCAAGATCTGGAGTCCACCCTTGGCTGATGCATGCATAGGAAAGTAGCCAAAAGGAATACTAGTTTTTCATTGATTCCTTAAAGATATACTTATACTCTGTAAAAACTAGGTTCAGAACCCGATTACAATACTAGTTTGATAAAGGCAGATTGCGCATTCTTACACTAGTCTGTAAAGGGGATTTTTAATATTTATTGTAAAAATCTCCGGTTTTCAGAACATAGCATTGAGCGGCAGAAATAATGATGATGATATATGGGTTTTTATACAGGTAAAGTTCATACAAACAGATATATGTTCACCAAAGTGAACAGAAAACAATCTATGTATGATCAATACATGGTGTACA
Organism: Lepidonotus clava; assembly: GCA_936440205.1. Classification (NCBI taxonomy): domain Eukaryota; kingdom Metazoa; phylum Annelida; class Polychaeta; order Phyllodocida; family Polynoidae; genus Lepidonotus; species Lepidonotus clava. The sequence continues at coordinate 52,091,507 of OW387135.1, read as the reverse complement.
CAATATCCCGTAAATTATTCAAGACCTCGTAGGAGCAACAGGAAGGAGCAATAGTTTATGGGTGAACAGCCCCAGTGGCGGATGCATTTTTGGTCAAATGTCAACATTTTCATTGTAAAATCCTCGGACCTGGAGGGTAAGGTGAAACTTGTTACTATAGGGCACCGCCTCCCCCTTTTAAAGATCTCTGGATCCGTCCAGAGCCAACAAGGGACCTGCTCTGTGAAAGTGATACATTTAGATTTGATGAATTTTCTATCCAGATTTAGATCATCATTTATTACATTACAAGTTATCAATACCAATGCCAATCATAACATTATCAACTTCCTTCAAAGTGATCAATATTACCAAAAGTAGTTCTTTTGGTCTTAAATGCAGGCATTATAGCTTCCTGAAATATACTCTATAATAAGGGCTCCTTGATGATTGCTTCAATGTATACAATTGATGCCTCGAGGAATACAACAAATGCGATAAATGAAAATGGAATGTATAAATAGGAATACCGTGACGGATTTCTGAATGGCCGTGAGGCCTATGCCTCTGATCCTCTCCCCCCTTCTTTTTTTAATACCAAATAAAAATGTCTTTTAAGTAAAACTAAAGAGGGCGCACCACAAACTTTTAGAGGGCCCTCCCTTCTTTTTTCTAATGTCTGGATCTGCCACTGAAACGTGCCACCATATCAATATACTTGGATTTCTGCCGATCGATACAACTCACGTTCCTAGACTTGGGTTCCCTTCGTAAAAATAACTTGTAGTGTCATTAGCAGAATGAGGCACAGGTAATGATCTAGGGTTGCAAAATGCGCGTGTCTGCATATGGGTTATTAAATTTATGATATTCATACGTGCAAATGTCAGATTTCCATATAAATGTATCCACGATAATTATAAGTTTGCTATTAACATCTGTTGATTAATCAATTTAGAAATTCGTTGAAAACTATGACTAGCGAGAGATTTTTACAGGAACTGCCATCTTGAAAATAGCTCCTAATAAACTAATATTCCAAAAGGTTGAGTGGCACAACCATATATTCATGTTTTTAGTTCACAGCATTGAAACTACTGTAAGCCATAAATATTCGTGAATAAAATTAATATTAGTATATTCCTTAATTTATTAAATAAAAAGGAAAGACACTGTTTTGAGCGTTAGTCACCTGGAAATGAAATATACATGCTCGCAAGAACACAAAAAAATTATGCGTATGTATTATATATTATATATATATATATATATATATATATATATATATATACTTGAAGCAAGCTAGCTTATCCAATTTATCAACTAATCAGTGCTTCTTCGAAAACTGGATGGAGAGTTTTTGTCTATGTGACAGGTCAGTGACTCCCTGCTGCTCCACAGACTATATAGTGCCGTTAGTACCGACATTTATTTAACACCTTGGGAACAGACAGTATTGGATCATACTTTTTAACAAGAAATCACATTTACTACAATAGCTTATCAAGACGAGTGTTTAGTTAAAGACCTTCCAAAATAATATCAGTGCGATGTATTCTGATCTGGATCCACCCCAGTCGCGAGGAATGATGCAATGCACCTGAATCTGAGTACTTCTCATCTATGCAGCAGGAATCTATATCGTTGGAAATTAATCTCATATTGCATGAGCAATATGTAATTCTAATTTTAACGCATATATGAATAGATTCATGAAAAAAAGTAACAAATAGTCTTTTACTAACGTTGTGTGTCCATTTCAACTAATCTACCCTAAGGATTGTGTTCCATACAAAAATGGTTAAATTTGGAATCTTAATGGAATGTTTACTCCCATACAATAGAAATTGTGTTGCAAGAAATTGTGTTTCGATCCCGACAAATCCGAATGGTCGTCACTCCTGGATCTTCATAAAATACATCTCCATAGAATACCTGCGGCCTCCCAGCGTGGAAAGGTTATCGTCTTCAACCCGGGGGGCCTCCATAGTTGGCAGCCGAGCGACTCTTCACAGGTTTGGGTGATTACTCCCTATAACCAGCCAGGTTAAGTTACTGCGTCGGCACTTGAGTTAGAAAATACAAGTTCACCTGAGATTTGACATGTTCTTCACTGCCAGACAGAAAGGGCGGGATTGAGGCGAAAATCGATACTTTAAATTCGCCCTACCAGAGTATTTTAAGCACCTCCAAGCTAATATTGACTGATTTTTAGTAGAATAAATGCCAGGAAAAACTACAGAAAACTTACAAATAAATTTGCTTCATCCCTTTGCACAATGAATGAATCTTCAAACAAACTCGAAAAATATTAAATATTTCTAGCCATGAAATGGAAAAATAATGAATGCTAGTTTTTCATAATTCCAAACTAAAGTTATCTCATGATTTTTAAAAATGTCTATACTTAAGCCTTGTGAGTTCTCTACATATTTCCCAGAATGCAACTTGATTTGGGCTAGTCTGAAGATACACTTCAATAATTAAATTATCCGTCGTTAGTAGAAGTAACTTGCTCTCAGATGACAAACTTGCAATTTGTCCAGGTGCTTGAAGCCACCAATGACCTCTTGACTTTTCAATGTTTTGAAATATGGTTTCCCAGGTACTGGAATTATGATTAAATCTTGTATAGATATAAAGTGCTTAATTTGTTGTACAAACTTCTCCATGCACTGTCTTTATTATCAGCAGAGTTATACACTGTTTTCATGTGAATATTTAAGATAATTCAATCAACATAGCTATATCTATGTCTATAACCAGTTCATCCAGATCCTAGATTTGTGTATACTATGCACACATGTGTTTGATAAACCTCTTCAATTTAACTTACGTTGTTGCTTTCTGCACCTTAGCTCCAAGTATTTCCCATATCTTTAACATCACCTCATAAATATTCTTGTAGTTTCGTTATTCAATTTATCAAATTTAAGAATTTTAGTAATCGATTTTCAATTTCAGACTATCAATATTCAATATCAGCTTTTAAATAGGTTTTGTTAAATACTTTTTGCAATGCATGGGTAGTCGATTGAGGGTCAACTTCTTTCAGAATTTAATTAGTTGTATTTGTGCCTGAAAATATTTTTTAAACATAACTTATCATATTGATGACTATATATTAGAAAACAGATTTATTAAGAGTGTTTTTGTTCATTGTACTGATATCTGATGGCTTGGAGAGAAATGCAAATCATGATGCCTCTCCACGCCTGCATCCATGGGATTCCTCAGGTATAGGTCTTTTTACGTTGGTATTCATGTATGCATCATTATGAAGTCCAATTCTATAGGATGCTTGTCATAGATAAATGATTGTTGCCATGCTTTTTTGACATAAGCCTTCCTCAACTCTCCGTAAAATATCAATTATGTACGCGTAGTTGGCATTAACGTATGTGCCTGAGAGCAATATATTTCATTACTACATACACATCCAATAGCCATTCTTGTCATGATTTATACAAGAGTGGAATGTAAGATTATGATTTTTTTTTTTTTTTTTTTAGGAACTTTTATTTATACTGAAGATATACATATTAGCTTCCGCTAGTTTTCAATGCTTCTCCAGTTGGTCAATATAGTTATCAATAGAAAAGGTAAATTATTATAACAGACAAACGAACGACAGGCAGACACAGGTAATTTTGGTTTCAACCAAGGAAAATACAGTGTAAACAGTTTTCTAATAAATTATCGTTGAGACTTTTGACAATCATTAATAGTTTTAGTTTACAACAACATGTTTACATCGCATTTTTAGCATCAAAAATTACAATAATCAAATCACTGAGTCTTTATAGACAAAAATAAGGTTCTATATACATAATATACAATAAGTGGGCATAGACAGCATAAGTAATAAAACATACAAAATCACACATAGGTATAACATGGCATTCATAGAAATTTTTCTCTTAGAATGTATTTTCCAGACACAATAGGGAAATTCAATAATCGTTTAATTTATCCAATAATAGATTCTTATTTCTGTTTTTAAATGTAGAAAATTCAGCTATAGATCTTGTTTCAACCGTTTGTTCATTCCAACAAAGAGAACCCTGAAACAAAATGCTGCGTTCAAATGTAACATTGTTACTATGTAACTGAATCATTATGGGAGCTTCAAACCTTCTTAACTGTAAGTTTCTAGCATCAATATAATTTGGCATTCGCGATCTGTTGTAAGTAAAATTTAATAAATGCACATATCTCCTATCAGAGAGATAATTTACCTTACCATCTCTGTGCAGGTCAGCAACATTACATCTATTTTCTCTCTTTAAGGCAATTCGAAGACCCCTGTTCTGAAATTTCTGAAGTTTATCCCTGGTCTTATTGCTGATTTTTAACATGAAGATGTCACCATAGTCAAAATAAGATAAAGTAGTAAGGCCTTTTAGTCTAGATTAATAGCCATTTTATTGCAATTCCCAATAAGACTAGAATGTAAGATTTGATTATGTAGTAATGGCTTTTAGTCTAGACAGTAGGAACAGTAGTAATTGGAAATGATAATGATATGAATGATTTCTTATCTAGGATCTCGCATAAAGAATATTAACAGTAACATTGAAAACGTTTTCCTTCTACGTGGCAACCAAAAGAATTTGAAGAATATGAGATAGATTAATTCTAGCTTATTATCTCACTCTTTTTGTTATTTGTTTTTGATAAATCATTAAAAAGCATATGTTCTAGAGGTTTTTAAAGCCTCTCAATTGACCCAGTCTATATGATCCAGTTCAGCACTGTGAGTATAGTATTGTATAGGAAAAGATGGTGTCATATCTAGCCGTGAGTTAATTTATGATAAAAGTTCATATTCCTATGTAAATGTTTAGGTTTTCTTGGGTAAAAGTATATGAATCAAGGTAAATATGAATCATATTGATGGATTCTATTTATATAAGTGATTCATTAATACTAATTCAAATCAATCAATTCAGCCTAGCAAATGAAAAATGGGTTCAGAATGCACATAATATATTGACCATTGTTGTGGGTAAACTAGCAGAATTTAGATGCAAGCAGAAACTTTTTTGCCACTTAGATAAATAAAAAAAAATGTCTAAAACTCTCTAAAGCCCATCAGATCCCTTCTTTGGGTACTTCCTCTCCACAATACATGAGAAATATAAACAGATTTTTACTTCCTTAAGGCTTAAGCCTGATGTGAATCTCAAACCCAGCCACCTCTCTATTTGGTGATCTATAGTATCTAATATATACTAATCGATTCCAGACTGTGTTGATGTATAATTTCCTTCATATAACCTTATATAGTTGGTCCCACAGTAGGGTTATGAAAACTGAGGCGATATGAAAGTTATCCTATGCTGAGCCCTGGAGAATTATGATCCTATACCCTGGCCTGCGGCCATAATTTGACACCGCACTGCACCGTTTTGATAACTTCCTGTAACATACATTGTAATGTATAGGCCCACTTCTAAGATATATTGATGTAAGAGATAGGAAAACATCCACATTTTTATTTATCACTTTTTCAGGTTACCTAAAACTAAATTCTGGTCATCTCGATCAGTTCTGGTCACTTGATTCTGTTCGAAAATTCAACCAGTTCTGGTTATGTTTGACCAGAACTGGTCAAGATGACCAGAATCTAGTTTAGTCGCTCAATGGGTACCCCCTGAACATAATGGTATTGCTTTTCTTCAAATGGTCCGAGGGCAGTGCACAACCAATTGGAGACGGTTACCCATTGAGCGATTAAACCAAGTTCTGGTAATCCATAATAGTTCTTGTTGCTTGATTCTGGTAGAAAAAAAAACCTGCTGGTTACCTGCTGACTTAAGAAATATCTATTCAATGCATAAAGGGGGTACCCATTGGGCGATGCGATCTAAATTCTGGTCAAAACACAGAGCACTAGCAACCAATACCTAACATTGTTAGATATTTCCCAAGCGATTTGCTCTTTTCAAGTAGATTTTTAGTCGAATCGCTCAATGGGAACACCTATTCTTGTCAAAAACGAGCAGAATTGAGTGACCAGAACTGGTTGAAACAACCAGACTTTATTTGAGTCGCTCAATGGGTCCCCCCCCCCCCCCCTTTAGCTTGAATTACACCTCCTCCTCCCCTGTTAAAAAAATACACATTGAATTTGTACTGGAACATACGCACATTTTCAAAGATCTCAAACCCCCCCCCCCCCTACCTTGATGCGTACATACTTATTGGAAGGCCCCTACGAGAAGTTGCGCCTACTCCTGGATTATTTATGGGGAACTAAATATGCAATATCTAAATATACCTATCCTGTTGAATCATCAACCTAAGCCACAAAACGCCTCATAGGTGCATGAGGCAGGAATCGACTGCCTATAATCCACAACCTGAGGTGTATCACCAAGCCCAGATGGACTTAATCGTCTTATTCCACTCCTCCTCCAAAAAATAATATAGACTCACCTCCACTTTAAACTTACATCCGTTACCTACTTATGAAGAGAATCATCAATTTGCCAATTCTAACGCTAGTGTACAGTGTTTTTCCATACTTCATTTCACCAAAACTGTTACTCGCATAGTACCAGATGTTAAGCTCAGTTTTTTCAACTCAGTCAACGACTATTTGCACTGAACGATTTAGAACATACGCTGACCACGAACGACAGCCAGATATTATGGTCAGTCAAAAAATATTTCCTAAAGTTATACAGAAAGACTTCAGTGAAAAACGGTTGAGAACTACAGAGTATTGTGAAAATGTGCAGTCATTGCCAAATACCTCGTAGCAAACAAAGATCAGCCTCCGATTCTCTTACAAAAGTTGCTGCTAAACCCTACAGACTACAGACACATGCTACAAGTCCCTGACTGTGATTTGGCTTGAGTGACAGTTACCTCCTGCTGACCTTAATTAACCCAACATAATTAATTTCTTCCATTCACCCTCGTGTTACCCATATTCGTCTATAATGAAGCATTGTAAACCCAATCTAGCATATTAACATCTGTTTAGCCTACTTTGAAGCATATTCATGTCTTCAGGACCCATGTTAATCATTCCTAACTCATATTGACATTTAATGTGAACGATATATCATCCCTTGGTAGAAAAATAGCAGGAGGTTAATGCCTCCCACAAACAGGTGTCATATATCATCTGTGTGTTAGTGTGTCCTTAGACTGATCCCAATCGGCAAATATACTATGGCCAAAGGTTTCATTCAAAGAATTTAATGGCAGGAAATTAAAGCTCATCGTTTTCTATGTACACCCAAGGTATTTTGTTGGCAACATCATCCTGAATTTAATCGGATACCTTTATTGTAATTGTTCTCTGGAAACCGTTATAAAACATTAGATTAATTATTATTATACTATCTTCTTGACAGTCAGTTTGGAGTCTTTGGAAAGTAAGTATTCAAATTGTTTGGTGTTGTGTGTTTAGAAGTTGGTTTTAAGTGGTTTAAAGGTATGAGATTGTACAAGATCGGTGTGATACACGTAAGGTACTATAAGGTGGTCATAATATATTTTGACCCAATAATAAGTTTTGTAATGTTAAATTTTCAGATCAAGAGTTGGGTTCCCAAGGTGGTCTCTGGTGCGCTTTACATTAAGGTGCCCCCAACCTTAAAACTTTCTGGGTCTGCTCCTGAGAAAAGATTTAACAAAAAGAAGTGTCTGTTAACACTCAAAATCAATAAATACATTTTTAATAATATTTTACGAAGGAAGGAATCCAGCAATATCGAGAATAAACCTTTCCCATCACAGAACATAAACTGCTAACAAATAGTTTTGAGAGATTCCAAGGGACATTTTAGATGACTTGAAGTTGATCAGGGTAGCATGATAGTGTAATCCTGACTCAAGACACGTCCAGAAGTCTCAAAGTACTCTGATGCTATTCCACTCACCTCCCTCTACCTTTTAACTTTAGACTATTCGCTGTTCCTTTTCTCTCTCAACCTCCCCCCCACCCCCCCTCCCTCCACAGTCCTCACTACTCTCTCTTAGCTTCAAGTGTCCCTGAACAAAATGATGAGTTCTGATTTCACCAGTTTTCTGATAGAAAATGTAGGCCAATCATACAATTTCGTGTATTGTGTGTCAGGAATAACATCGCAGATTTGTGTCAAATTGTAGATTTTTTATTATAGGAAACCAGCACGAGGGGGTTAGTTAGGTGGGTAATGGCTGTTCCTTTAAACTGAAATGCGACCACTGAAGGAAAAGAGGCCTAACTAAACATAGATTCTGAGAATGGCCGACAGAGTGACGCCATTTTCCCGGAATTACAAACGTAGTAAGATAATGGCCCTTTCTGCAAAGAGTATTCGGCCTTTGTTTCTCCTGAAGGAGGTTTTATTGGGAATCCCCTTCGCTAAAGGTTGGCTTTCACCTAGAAAACTTTCGGAAGACACAGCCACTTTTGGTGCAACAGATAGCTAATTTCCTTTATCTTCTGTACCTGCAGATTTATTTGGACTAATTTCTCAGATAAAAGCACAGGAAAAACTACAGAAAATACATTATTATTATCTTTGCATCTATCTGTAAATCAATATTTAACATCTTAAATATCTTTCAAGGGATTAAAGTATAATGTGTATATTATGGGAACACCTCCTTTTCAATATTTCTGATCATTTTTTACTTTTCTTGATTGCTTCTACTACGAGATTCGACTAGAATTTCAGTTGAATCGCTCAATGGGTTCCCCCTTTGAGTGCATAAACTAAACAAATAGAATAAAAATTTTGCACTTATAATCGGTGTCGACAATGTCATCTACATACCTATATTGATTTCCCAGAAACACCTAGATGGTATTGCACATTCCCAAGTTAGATCAAGTTGGGGTTCGCAAAATTATGTTTCCAAAATATAAAAAGCAACATTACAAGTATGGAAGATCCCCCGTTAAACACGTTTTTATGGCACTTCTAGTGAATAATGTGGTCCTTTCCACCCTAAAACATGTCCACATAATTAAAGTAAGACGTGCAAAATCCGCGGTCATGAAAATGTCGGAGTCCATTGGATTTACGAGTCGGGTTCCCAAGGTGGCTTCTGGTGCGATGAATGGGCAGCCCTTGGCCGCGGGGGTCGGGGCGGCTATTCCCGAATATTTATAGTCAGGTGTTCAAAGCTTCCAAGTAGTAACGTTTCCCTGGAGATTACTTAGCAGCTGGCAGAAGCTGGGCCAATTTCCCTCACCAGGCCTGGATCAAGGAGGGTCCGTTTAGAACAAATTGGTGATATAAAACATCCATGAAACTGGACCTGTGTTCTCATAGTACATGTTCTAAGATGGACTTTCGAGTGTGTCCCAGTGAGCTTCAGGGGGACTTTACAAGTCTGTAACAACAGCCAATGAAGATATTCCTTCTAAATGGATTAATAGAAAAAATATTTTGATTAGCTGTCTATATCTAGTAAGGAAACCCCTTGGCTGGTTAACTTTAACAGTACCAGCTTGCCAGAAACCAGTGGACCGCAAAGGATTCTGGGGGAGGTGGGAATTCCCACCTTAAAATGGCAGACTTTGGTGGGCCCCTGGAACAGCAGGAGGGCGTGGAGTAGGCTAGTTCTAAGATGGATGTGACGGTCCAAATATGTGTGCTTTAATGGAAGTACACACCAAATCTATAAAATAGAAATAGAAAACAGGCTAACCTTACCGGACAAGTTATGAATTATTTAAAGGAACAGTCTTAACCCCGACACTATCAACATGTTTCTATGCAATGGATTCATATTCTGCTTTGAAAAGTTGAAACAGGTCCATATTGATATTAAATGGATAGCTAAATTCAAATTTGCCTCGGGGTTTGTCATTTCGATACAAGGGGAAACTCACCAAATTGTAAATACATTTGTGTATGACAGTAACAAGGTAGCGAAATGACACTTCAACTCATGCTTTCACATATTCTCTGATTTTATAGACCAGACATGAAGACTTCAATGTAAGTGAATGAATTTGTGTTTCTGTGACGTAAGTGCGGGTTGTAAAATGACTGGCCTTCAATGCTTCCCTACAAAACAGATATTATCTAAACGTCAGTCATTGAAAAAGTCAAGTTTATTTCTTTGTTATTTAGGGAACTTTGTCTTTTCTTTTTATAACCCGGCGGGTCTTGGTGAATGCATGGATAATATATTTGACAAAGAAACCCTTTTTGTCAATAACATTTTAAAAAACAGAAAAAACTAAAGGCAAACTATGATATTCAGAAACATGCGAGATTTAAAGCAGTTTGCCTTAACACTAGTTTTAGTTCGCTTTCATACACACACTTCGTAACAACTGTTATCAAAAATTATTATCAGCATAATTTTAAATGATTACTTTGTCATTTCCATATCAGAAATGTGGGCCAGCAGAACCCAACCTTCAGGATGTAACAAAGATTTAATATCAGCATTTAAACCCGGGTACAATGACCTTCAGGTCTCACAGGAAGCTGGAGTTCCTTAGGGCGAGTTTCTAATGAGGTTTCGGATTAAATTAACAAGTTTTCTGTCAACACTATCTAGAACACAATAGCCCAACCCAAATACGTAACCTCCGGGGCGCCTAGGAAGCGCACCCGAGAGCTTGTCGAGTTGATCTGCACAATTAAGACTTGTTTTTTGCCGAGTGACAACGCACGTGGAAGGATGTTACGAAGTGTAAACCTGAAGAAAATAATTTTCTTTATTTGTTTTTGTTTTGGATGGCAAAGAATTAAGTCTCAATAAAACTTTATGCTACTAGTTGCCAGGTTCGACTAGTTGCCAGGTGGACAATGAATTCGAAATGAGAATTTATTTGCATTTGAACACGAATTATTCGAATACCCATCCGAAATACTCTCTGTGCATTCTCTGCATGCTATTTTTAGTGTATTTTTGTTACGAAACTAGTTTCTTCGGTTGGCTTCTGCATGCAGGAGCGAAAATGTGGACCACATGCAGTCTTGTGGCTGCAAGGGGGTTTTAAGAGTTTTATCATTATGTTAAAGTTATTAAATCTTCTTTATCTAATATTATATTCATACAACTTATTTATCATGAAATTACATTTTCTATCAAAAACATTTACGTAGTGCTTCTGTGTCTGTGTCTGGCCTGTCCGCTCCATACAACATGGTCGGCTGCCTTTCAATGGTCTAATATACACAGGACCTAAGAAACACGGCGCGAAAAAAGAAAGAAGCCACAGGGAACCAACTAACCAGCACTTCGGATCTGCTCTGTGAGTACTTGTGCAAAGCACCTTTTCTCATAGTTCGAAAACTATTCTAGATGAGCTGAACCTCTGTTCTTCTCTCATACTGCTGCCAAGAAAACTATGTGACGTATATTAAAAATATTATTTTCATTTCCAGCGGCATATAGATACCATTGCGCAAAAACGCGAGTATGTCAACCTGCACTCTATTATTAATTTTTATAAGATATCACAAATTCTATGGTGAAATATGGCAAAAGGTGCAAGTGCAAGTTCTTTATTTCCTATTGTGAGGCAAACCCCCATTTCCTAACTCAGGAAGTACTGCGGGAATTCTAACCATTTATTCCTAAATAATGTACACTCGGCTTTCCGGAGAGTATAGCGGATAATGACCCTAAGAAGCAGGCCTGAGGAGTCGGAGACCTGCTCCTGCCGAGCAGCTCATCAGGTGAAATAATTACTGCTCCCCCAGAGCAGGGGAGAGTGATGGGTGGTGGGGGTAATCCTCCCTAACAACGGGCCTGACCTATATATCGACGTTATTATCTCATAGATATCGCAGGTCGTTAGGGAGCGTGGCCCTGTACCCATAGAAACGACATGGTAACGTGAAGATTCTGTAAAACTGCCGTTCGATATAGGCCTGAGTGATTTGTGACATATGGCAATGAACCTGACCTATATATATATCGTCATTATTATCGCATAGATATCGCGGGTCGTTAGGGAGTGTGGCCCTGTACCCATAGAAACGACATGGTAACGTTAAGATTTCATAAAACTGCTATTCGATATAGGCCTGAGTGATGTGTGACATATGGCAATGAACCTTTTTTTTTTTTTTTTTTGATAATATTTTTATTTGGCATCTTCAGATAAGTCTGCTCTTCCAGACGTTACAAACAACTAATGCTTCCGTTTTTACATACATAACACAGTATTATCATTTTTACAGATGGTATAAACAATGAAATGGCGATCATAACAATAATCTCTCTCATAAATCTATACAACAAAGTCCAGTCATAATGCAAATCAGATATATTGTTAATAAGATGAATTAGTGGAACTGACAGTCATATCAGCATTCAACAATCTGACATTCCGGATAAAAAACAAAACAAAAAACAAACAAACAACAACACATATATAGATACATACAAACAATGCCAGTTAGTTTCCTTTAATATATTGTTAATAGTATAATTTCTTAATTTTGGTTTTAAACTCAAATCTATTGTCAAGATTGCGCAATTCTCTTGGTATAGTCAACCACAGCTTAGCACCTCTGTAATAAGGTGACTTTTTTGCTTCCTCAGTTCTAGGCTTAGAAATTCGGAATTGAGTAGAAATCTGATTTCTGGTGATTCTTTTTTGTCTTTTCACCCAAATTCCTTGTTCCTTCCAAGAAAACATTATGTTTAACAAGTGTGATTTCCTGCGATTTTTTAAAGTGGTTAGCTTAGCCATAGATAGTAATTCTGTACGTGGAACATCGACAGGATTTCTGACTTGATATACAATTCTGAGAGCCCTATATTGTAATTTCTCTAGCTTATATATTTCAGATTTTTTGCAACAATCAATCAGAAAATCGCAATATTCAAAATAGGGTAAGATAGTCTGTTTATATACCAACAAGGATGTACTGATTGTCAGACAATTTCGTAATTTCTTTAACTTACAGATCTTTTGATAGGCTGTTTTATAACCTTGATCTAAGTGTTTCTGAAAATCAAGTCTATTGGAAAACCATACACTAAGATATTTATAATTTTGAACTTTTAGTAAATGTTGGTCTTGGGTTCTTACTGTAATATGAATGTCATCTTGTTTGTTTATAAACATCAATTTGGTTTTATTTACATTCATCTGCATATTATTATCAGTACACCAACAGTTAATGGCATCAAATCCCTGTTGTAATTTATTTTCAAGTGATTTACTGTTGTGATCCGAATCATAGAAAACTGCATCGTCTGCAAAGAGCAATATCCTATCCTTGTTAACATAATCCATAAGGTCATTTATATAATATATAAACAACAGGGGCCCCATGACAGAGCCTTGTGGGACACCATTCTGGACATATATTTCAGATGATATAAGTGAATTAACTTTTGTTATTTGACGCCTACCAGCCAAATAATTGATAAACCAATTCAGTGCCTTCCCTGTTATGCCTCCTAATTTTAATTTCTGTAGCAGTTGGATATGAGAAACAGTGTTAAACGCTTTGGACATGTCCACAAATATACAACCTATTGTTCGTTTTTTATCTTTTTCTTCAAAAGCATATTTAGCCAATTTCATTACTGACTGCATTGTTGACTTCCCAGTTTGAAAGCCATACTGGTCTGCAGCAATTAAATGATTGTTTTCCAAGTATGTAAGCAGTTGTGAGTGGATTATTTTCTCCACAATTTTGCCTAAAGTGGGTAATATTACAATGGGTCTCCAGTTTGTAAGTTTCAGTGGATTGCCCTGTTTTGGTATTGGGGAAACGACACCCAATTTCCAGTCATCCAAAAAGGTCCCCTGCATTAGAGTACTATTGATTATTTTTAATACTATATCCGCCTTTAATATCAGAAAATCTTTTAATATTTTAGATGAGATCGATAGATATCCAGATGGCTTGTAAATATTTATTTCTTTCAACAACCCAATGAGATCCTCCAAGTCAATTGGTTGGAATATATCTATACCAAATTCAGGTAATGGACCATTCAATGACTCCAAGTCATCTAATAGATTAGTTTTGGACATACTACCTCCTAACTCAGCATAATATTTGTTCATGTAATCTGGCAAATCATTTCCAGGTACCAACTGTCCATAAGGATTTTCAATTGTGATTTTACTCGATGAGTTCCTTGAAGGGTCTAATAAGATTTTTAGCTCTCTCCAGAACTTCTTATGATCATTTTTGGTATCAGATAGGGTCACCTTCACATAGTCATCCTCGGCATATCGAATCATTTTATTTACTTTATTCCTAGTTTGCCTAAACAAATGTAGATTGTTTTGATATGAGTGCATTAACTCATCTATTTCAACATTACATACGGCACTATCCAAACGCTTCCTAATTTTCTTCATATTTCTTGAAAAATAATTTCGATCAGAAATTTCTTCTAAGATTTCATGTGTTAGCCAAGGTGTTGTATCATCACGAATCTTTATGTCAATAACTGGACAATATTCATCTAAATATTCAGTCAGTAATTCTTTTAGAAATTGCCATTCAGCAACATCATCCCCATCGTTATATATTAAATCATCACCTGTGGAATATTCGTTCAAAAATGCTTTAAGGCTATCCCAACTATGGTTTTTATATGTTCTTCCCTTGGATATATAGCTATCTTTTTTATTTCTAATTTTCTTTTTTATACAAAATATCGGATAATGGTCACTCAAAGCATCATCTAGTACACCAGACTCACTATTCACTATTAGTGAATATAAGATCTATAATTGACGCCTTATGTTTACCATACCTCGTTGGAGAATTGATTATCTGTTTCAAAGTTCCCACTTTTTCAAAATCACGTAAAGCTTTACAATGTCTATGATTCCTATCCCGAATATCTATATTGAAGTCTCCCAATATAAAGAATTCATTTTTGGAATATATTGGATTAAATAAAATTGATTTCAGTGATTTAAAAAATATATCCACATCTCCAGTTGGTGGTCTATATACACAAGATATCACCTGTTTTCTATTGTTTGGGCTTTGATGGGTTATTGACAATACTTCTATATCTCTATTTGATATGAAGGATTCAGGAATAATTGCACAATGATCTGACAGCTTAGTTGATATATACATGGCAACCCCCCCACCACGTTTGTTGTCCGCTCTGTCATTCCTGTATAACTTGAAATTAGGTATATTCAGCATCTCATCAGTATACATATGCGTTAACCAAGTTTCAGTTAAGCAAAGTACATCTATGCCTTTACATAATAGCTTCAGATGCGATAATTTAGGCCATAAACTACAAATATTCATATGTAAGAATTTCAAATCTGGCATTGTATTCAGTTCATGAATTCCTTTATTGAAACACACAGACATCCGGATTTAGTGATAAATATACATGCATAACTGTCAGTTCCACTATATTATTCGGTGAAAAATATGGTACCCTTTTTCCCACCTGACCTATATATAGACGTTATTATGTCATAGATATCGCGGGTCGTTAGGGAGCATGGCCGTGTACCCATTAAAACGAAACACTAACATGGACATTTCATGAAATCGACTTTACATAGGTCCCATTGCAGGCCCGTACCCAGGGGGGGAGGTGGGGGTGGTGGGCCACCCCCCCACAGAGCATGACTCAAAATTAGTTCCACCCAGGTAGAAAGATTCTCAAAAATTAAAGGAAAAGTTCAATTGAACCAGCTAATTGACTGTTCTTTTCCTTTTCAAAAACCTTTGGAATTTACTTTTCAGGTGCAGGATACAGCTCAATTTTTGGATAGTGAATATCCTACTCGAAACCTTGCCCTGTTTCTTGGGTTTTCTTCAGGTCAACTGAAGAAAAATAGTCCCTGAAATTTGATAGAAGTCCTAGTTTTAGTTTATGAAAAATGGAAAGTAATGTATGATGAATATACAAACCTGCACCATTGGGTTTGCCCCAACATTTTCATATCCAAATAGAAATATTGTTTAGAGGGGACATGCTCTGCCCCCATTTTGTACTGTGAGATTTTACATGGAACTTTTAAAGTACTTTCCCAATATCGATTAACCAAAAATATAGACAAGTTCCACTTTATGGAACTCACCACCGCCCCGCGACCAACCCTGGGTACGGGCCTGTCATGATTGGTGTGAACATGGCAATAAACCTGACTTAATTATCTTACTTTATTATCATACAGCTATCAAATGTCATTAGGGGGCGGGTGCATAGCCATAAAGATGAAATGATAATGTGGGCATTTCGCAAAGCCAATGTTCGTCTCACGCTAACCAGAACGTTGGGGGGGGGGGGGTAATCCCGAGTAGCAATGGGCCTGACCTATAGGGGTCTTATATATGTTATTATCACATAGATATCACAGGTCATTAGGGTCACGCATTATATCCATAAAAAAAAGAAATGGTGATATATGGGTGCTTCATAAAATTGACTTCATAGTGACCCATACTATATAGTATGGGTCACTATGGAGTTTGGCCCTTCTACCAGTAGAAACTATCTGGTAACGTTGACGTTTCAGCGCTCAACCTAGGCTTTCGTGATGAGTGATATTGCAACAGACCTGGCCTATATATCTACATTATTATCATACATCATTAGGGAGCATGATCCTTAACCCATAGAAATAACATGGTAACCTGGACAAGTCAATGTCCGACATCACTTTTTCTTAAATGACGTTTAACATTTAACCAATGACTACATTCTTATGTCTTATACATATCGTTAAAACAAATGAGAAATTAGAAGCCACACCTCAGCATTGATAACCGCTTCTATAGATACAATTTATTTTCAGTAACACATGTATCTATCAAAGTTATCGTTTCAAAGATGGGACACTATATATATCCCAGCCGAGGTTGTGGCATTGCAGAAGGTTCCCACGACCTCACAGAACCGTACTTAAACGTCACAGAACAACATTGTTACGTAGCTCCGTGTCTTGGACAGCAGTCGCGTGCAAAGCAATGTAGGTTAATGTAGTCTGACAATTAGGAGGTGCTGATTGGTTAGGGATAATTTTCTCAGTAGGTGGCCCAACACCCAGGGTAATGACTTATTATAGTGCATGTCCTGCTCAAACCCCGACTACCACACCATTGCCTTACCTAGCAGAGAGGATAAAATCTCTGGTATGTCTAGAATTATCTGAGATTTCTGTAGTGAATTTTACCACACCTTTACCTAGAACCATTTTAAGTTAAAAGAAGCTCATTCTCTAGAGGATGTCTTTGGAACAAATTACCCTTGGAACTCCATCGGACTGACCGTTAGCGGAGTAGGGGGCCGCAGCAGGGGCTCTCCCTTTTATGGAGAAATATTATTTTTTTCAATATGATAACATCAACTCTAGATACCACATGACTGACACCAGGAACATGAAATAGTAATACTGTAAAGTAATTAAAAAAAAATCAAAGTACCATACTCATAGATACAACGTTAAGGTTACGACCGATGTTTAACACGCCCTAATTATATAAATTCCGCTGTTCGCCACAGAGGGCGCCATGAACTAGTAAACGTTACTCCCAGCTTCACTACCAGGGGGGAGTTGCATAACTTTTCCACTAAAATGTTCGCTATGTCATCTCCGTTAATGAGCTATAACGAACGGATTCCACAGGGTTGCATATCTCGTTAATCTTATTAATGGATCCGTTAAAAGAATATCTTCCATTTTTCCTATGATATTAGTGGAAATAATTAGCGGAAAATCCGCTAAAATTCACTTCTAACGGAAATTTCGTAACAGATTTTGCAACATCTAGGCCTCCGTTATTCTCTTTGCAACACTTGGTCTCCTTTACAGATCCGTTATACATCCGCTAAAGTTATGCAACCCCCTCCCGACAGTCAATATCAGATTATGACTTTCTGCTAATGTGGTCTTTGTTATATATATATATATATATATAAATATATATATATATTATACATATACATATTCATTTATTTTGAAGCTTACGTCTTAACGAGTGTATATTGCGAAAATTAAATGTTCTATACATTACTTCTCATCTAATAGCAATGATTAACCTAATAGCAATGCATTATTCAATAATGATTTTATTCTATAATGCAACTTAATGAGAAAAAAATATTCAAAAAAAAACATCCATGAATCTAGCTCCCGCCCCCACCAGAGCAGGCCTGGGTGTTCCCCCGCTGGGTAATAACATCACGCCGTATGTAACTGATAAAACTGATATAGGGGATACAGGCAGCCTGCACTTGCACTGCGAGTCAGAAAATATGATGGTGTAGATTGGGAGGGCATTTGTATGGCATCAACCTACAGGGAGCCGCCAGATAGTGGGGCCATGTCTGACATAGGGGACAAGGGGGACGTATATTGTGGAGGCGTCATCAGCTAACAGGATTGATATATTTGACACCCGGATGGGGTGTACCGAAGTATTGAATATGATCACTTTCAGAGAGGAATATATATGATACGTTATATATCATATATATACTCATTTATGTTATGAAGGCTGAAGTATGTGTACATGTGTGTGCGTATATATATGTAAGATATAATTTAATTATGATAAAAAAATAGAAAAGTAAAATAACATAAAAATCATCCATGGTACAATAAGCCCATCCCACATTGGGTACATCCCAGCGCTGGATAAGGGACAGACAAATTACATTATAAGCCATCCTTCGAGTTAGAGTATATCTCTTAGAGTTGAGGTTACTGAAATAAGCAACAATTATATTTTTCTATATCCCAGAATGTTTTTTAAACAGTTTGATTTCTTAAATTGTAACAATTGACAGATTTGCAGATTTGCTGTATTTCAGTGCAAAATAGGGTTGGACATTATAGGCTGGGTTGACAAGCTTTAATATTTGTTTCTATGGGGAAAAGGCCAATATATATATGATAGCAATTATTTTTTTATTACTTCAAGTGATAAACATAGGGGTGTATGGAACCAAAGCTGGACAGGTAGTGAGAAAACCTAGTGGTGGTGGATATAGTTGATACATTGACCCAACACTTGGTGGCACCATAGGCCTGTTCCTGCATATCACCAGTAATATATTAGGCATTAATGGTTGCATATATAAAATAACAACCAATATTCAATGGAGAGAGAAAATAGTTTGTAGACGGCATTGCGAGGAGTTATAATCTTTCAGTACTATACAATAGGTTGGCCAATAGAAAGTTTCCAGGACCATTACACCTAGATTTCTATCCAGAGACAACTATCCTGTCAACAAACATACCAGGGACAACTGACTCCAAGGTAACCTCCCCTTATAGGATGTTTACCCTCTCAGTTAAGTTTCACCCGGACAACTACCCCTACTGTGAAAGACAATTACCCCCATAGAACAATAAGCCTATCCCAATTTACATAGAATGTATGATTGTTAAACCTTAGATATTATTCTAATACGTTTTTTGTTCATTCCCCCAAAAAAAACAAATAAACAATATTTGGTTTTCGTTCATAAACTGCTTCTGACATTTGCGAAATGCAATCAAATATTATGGCCTTTTCTCAGATTGGAACCAATGCTAAAGCTGGTCAGCCCAGCCCATAACGTCCAACCCTAGGCTGTATTGCCTTGAAATGCCACATTTGAGGGGCTTGCAAGCCTGTAAATCTGCCGGTAGATCAAATTAAAGATGTTATTATGTTTGAGTACTATTTGGTGATACAGAAAGAAAAACATTTATAACCTCAGTGAATTAGCATATATGTAGACTTGGCTTGCCTCTGTGATGTTGTTTGTCAAACCCTTGCACAACCCCGTCATATATACATTGTGGGATGGGCTTAATTACTGCCCCCACATATAATTGTAATTATGCTTATGTGAGGTCAGTAGAGTAAATCACATTACAAAATTGAAACATGCAATTGGAAATTGGTCGAGTTGATGGGGATAGTTATCCTGTTGATGGAGGTATTTGTCCTATAGGAGGGTTTACCCCAAAGCAAATGTCCCCAGAGTAGTTGTCCAAGGGGTAACTACATGTCGGGTCACCCAATGGGTTACCACTATGGTGCGGGAGAGAGTGAGTGAGTGACCGACAGCCAGCGTCATATTCATGGCAAAAATCAGTTGGGACGAATTCTGTCTTGGTGATCGAATCTATGAGATGAAGGTGACAGGGCGGGCAAACAGCAGGGGATCAAAACCTAGAAATCATTTTTGCTGTACCTCATCCCTTAGTGAATCAAGCACCTATGGTGTGGGAGGGTAGTGGATCATGGCAAGTGTATACAGGAGTGTTTCACGCTGGTCATAACTCTAAGATCATATTTCTAAGTAAGATATTTCGACTTTTGAATAGTGGTCTTTCAAACGCATGATCTTAGGTTCCAGTTGATAGTTATATATCATGTGATAAAAAAAAGTGGAAAAATGGTTGATGAATACAATATCAATTTTCTGTGATAACATTAATCGTCGGTGTTGACACTCTGACTTATTGTAAACTCAGTGTTTCTTAATTCAAATATGAAAGAGTTCCTATATCCTGTTTGTTCCCACTTTACTAATTTGTATATTTATTTTCTTATTTTACTTGTATTTTATGCTGTTTTCTTTTAAATTCCCGTATATTGTATATTAATATGATCATTAATGTATGTAATTGCATAACGGAATTGTATACATACACGCAAGACACTTGAAGATGATGTAAACTAGCATTGATTTGCTAATTCATGTTTTCAGTCTAAATAAAAGAATTCAAAAAAAAGTGAAGTTAAGATTATTGGGCGTGTTTCACTCTATTCGTAAATCTAGACTGTATCTTTAGTTAAGATATTGTGAGTTGTTTCAGACTCATAATCTTACGATCTTATGTTCCTGTTTTTAACTATATATTATGTAGAGGTAGGAGAGAAACATCCTATCTTAAATTTTGAAATGTGAGAAACGCATGTACGATTCTGCTAGTGTGAAACGCACCCATTGTCTGTCAAAAAAATATCTTGAAATTTAAGATGGGAGAAACGCGTTTTAGATTCTGCTAGAATGAAATGCACCATGCTGTAGATCAAAGTTTGTCTTCTATGAATAACAACAATACAATTAAGATAAGAATACCGTAAATAATAATGAGAATGGATATTATGCTGTCTCTTATTAACAAGCAATGCATGATAAATATAAAATCTTCATATTTCCCATTCATATTCATTACAATGTGACATTCCCTAGCTACAGAGGGTGATGTTGTAAATACCCTCCAGCTGTGGTAAGGTGAGAGTCAGGGGCCAGGGATTGCTGAAGTATATCTGTTCCCTCTTTATGGGTGACGCCTATCGTGTGATAGTGGTATGTATGTAATTTATGGAGATGGTATACAGCAAGCGTTTCCCTATCATCCTCGCCACCTCTGAACCGAAAACATTGAATACTGTTAGGTGTGGACTAGAAGCCACAATAAAGAGAGACTCATAATGAACCACCTGTAAACGAAAGGAGTGTTTTTTTTCTCTGTTCAGATGTATAAAGTTACTTTCTTGCACTCGTACCATTATAGGCCTATACTGTTCCTTTAGCGCGGCGCACTTCGTCATAAAAAACACCAATGTATTGGGGAATGTTTCCAAGGTGTGAAGTTTGAAAGTGTCTCCTGTGACGTTACGCAGACTCACAAAAAGGTGTATAGACCTTGTGCAGACAGGTTCACATGACCAGGTTTTGGTGATCACCATGTGGTCACCACACCCACATGGCTATTAAATATATCCATAATTTACAGATAATAATTTGATTTTATGATTCATCATGGTTTCCCTTAATGAAATAAACAAAATTCTACTGCATGAATGCTGTAGAATTTTAATTCATGATAAATACAAACTGATCACCAACATGGCGGCCATCCAAATATTGGGTGTGTGACGTCATGTGCACAGCGTCTATAGATTTCATTATATCAGAAAACATTAATTTCTATTAATCATAGCTTATATATATATATATATATATATATATATATATATATATATATATAATTGTTGACGTGACCCTGATGCACCAAGGGAATGGTAATTTGAAAGTTTGCCTCGTTGGATTATGGCTGCTTTATAGGCCTATAGAGGAATAATGAGATTTGAATTTAGTTAGCCATCACAGCTACGCAAATAGAATTAAATCAATATTACAGCGAGAGAACAATATTCTGTTTCAACATGTATCCTTTACTGCTTTCCAAAATGGGACACTAGATGAATATGTCTATAGCAAACGTATACCTGCATGAAGGACTATTAGACTATATTGTTTTTTAATGTATGCGAACATAAACCTTTCGAATATGTTTTTTCAAACACATGACAAAATAGTGAGAAATAAAGCTATTTCGAATATGCTTTTGTCCAACACATAACAAAATAGTGAGAAATAATGCAATTTCAGTGGTCCTTTTCTCTTGAAGGTTGAAATAAGTTGAAAGCGCGTCAGTTTCCATTGGAGACACTGAAGGTATTGAACTGAACGTTACAACTGCTACGGCTCGCAAACCTAACAAGAGAGAATGTGTGAAATCCTTTAAAGACCTTTGCGAATTACATCTAACCTTTACGTCCCTTTGTCTCTGAGCTCAGTTGAAAACTTTCTGTTTAGGTTGTTTGCGTGCAGTCCCTCCGTTCCCTGCCCTTTCTATTTGGCCTAACATAACATGCATCGTAGTCAAGGCTTCGCAAAGGAACTTTACAATTTACACTGAAAGAATCCTACTATGCGGAAAACTTGAAGAAACAGTCCTCTAATGTGACGGCAGGTTTTATTTTGCTAAAACAAATACCGAAATACTGTTCCTTCTAGAGCAGAACTCTTATTAAACAGTATGTGAAGCTGCAGAGCTACGCAACTCGTGGAAATAGAGTTAGTGACCTTCAAAATGTAAATATGAATACTAGTTTCCTGTTTTTTTCACTTAACATTGTCCATATTTCATTAGATCTGGGTTAGGAAATGGAACAGTGGTGGAAAAGAATGAGAATGTAGGTGTGATGAATTTATAATAATCAACTTAATCAATTCAATGTCCTGAAACGAGTTCGTGCAGTCAATTATAAAGGTTAAAAGATAAGTAAATGTTATTGGAAATTATGGTTAAAGTTAAGTGTTTTGGTACATGATCATGAAGTACACAAGATCATGTTGTAGTTGTACAGGTTACACCAGCTCGTGCGGTACGAGCGACACAAAACTGCATACGCGGGTTATGAAACAAGAGGTTGTAATGCACGAGATTTTAGTGACCAGAATTGACCCTGGCAAAAGGTCAAGAGCCAGGTTGTGGCTGTATAAGAGAGCAATTTCACGAAAATAATCTCGTCTTGGTACTCACTGTGTTCGCACCTCCTTTCTTGCCAGGAATGGACCAGGAAAAGGCTTAGAAGGCTAGGACAGCTAGAGATAAAGGTCCACAAGCTAGAATTAGGTCAACGTTATGCCAAAACTGGGAGGCTGGACTTAGACAAAATAATGGGTAAAACACGAGGGATGAACTCAGAAGCACAAAAATCGGGATGAAACAACTAAAAGCATGAGCTCGGGTTACCACCAACTTCAGGGAAGAGAACAAGGGACATCAGCCTACACACTACCACCTTTCTAATTTTTGGGGCATGGTCCCCACCTTGGGCTTGGAACCATCGGCCAGACAAGGTCGTTAGGCAGCCAGCATGAGACCCTAAAGCCCCACTCGCCGTGGTCAATCTTTCTGTCGCAGAGAGCTACGAAAATTCTGTCTCAAGCATTCGCAAATGATTCCAGTTGAGACAAAATGATCGCGAGCTAGAGAAAATCATCGTATAGCATTCACACTGAGAGGTAGAGCACCTTGCGATCATTTTCGCAGGCAATCTCTTCCATAATCGCACAGGATCTCTACGAAAATATTCAACATGTTGAATAATTTGGCAAGGGATCAGGTCGTAGAGACCTACGATAATGCAACGTTTCCAACATTCACAGATCGCAGAGCTCTACGAAAACCCACGTTCACCATGGCGAGTGGGGCTTAATCCCGGACCCAGCCTGAATCAGACGAAGAGCCACTCGCTCGTCCCAGCTTCTAACTTTTCCTGAGAACATCACATAAGGATTGAGTAACTGAGATAAAACTAGTCAGGCGACTGATCAACAAATAATCCTTAAACCTGTCTTTAAGAGTTCATTAGGGGTAAATACCTTTATGTATTGTCCATGCTGCCCATTGCACAACGAAAACCTGACTGTAGTTCAAAAAGTACAAATATGTGACGTCCAATACCTTATTGCTTCTTCCGGAAGGTCTGAATAAAATCAATGTTTTCCAGACCATTACCTTTGTGATCCCGTTGGTGCAATTATCTGCAAAAAAAAGATACAAAAAAAAGAAAATTAATCGTTGACTGCCGCTTTTAAGTTTGATTAAGTGGCCTTGATAAAGAAACAAAAGAGAAATCTTTTGGGATCATGGATGTGGCATTGCAGCTCATCTTCAATTTTCTTTTGAGTAAAGATTCGATTTGTTTTCTTTTTTCTAAATCTTATTCCTCTTCCACGTGTTCTTCCATTCTTCCAATTTGAAAAGGTGGAAAACATATTTTGTAGAAAAAGTTAACAATTCATGAATAGAAATAAACAGATTCATAGTCATATCCGAGTATGATAGCCCTCATTCATTTTTAAACCTTCATATTATTTTTCTCTTCCCCTTAGTATTCACATTTCTAGATATCAAGCATGAACAGTTATAGTTATCAATCGTGTGTCACAAATTTGTGTTGTGAAGACATTTTATCACATGGTATGGACTTAGACAATAAACCAGACCTGGCAGCGATCAATTCAGTAAGAGAAAACCTGCTCATCATACAACACCTGCCTCGGTCCTCTCTGGGGGATCTAGACATCATGAGTAATAGACCTAATGGCATGATGGGGTGGGACGCAAAGGGATAGAAACAAAGGTAACACAAGTAACTATTCAAACAGCTACGAATGGCACAAACCAGATGAAAGGCATTTCTCACAATGATGGACGAAGAGGAAGAAGGCATAGTCACTAAGAGAGGTCCCTGAGGCATTCAACTAAACACAAATTGCTGGTCCAAAGAGAGAACAATCAAATCAGTATAATCTCACCTCTCCCATCTTTGATATACAAAGAAGACAAACATTTGACAGAGTGAAACGAGAATATGAAGATCTCATCTTCTTTAAATCTATAATTATAAGTCAAGTCTTTTTTCTGGAGATTATAAGAAAAATATGGCCATGAAATTATGTTTTAGATCACAACAGAACATTAACCTTGTATATTTTACACGTAAGTCTATAATATTATATTTTGCAACAGAGTTTGGTTTTACATGTGGATTGATCATGATTTGAAAACAAAGATAGATCATTTAGAGTTGACCGAAATATATCATCTCTAAATAAAAGGAAACCTTGCTCATAACTGCACGATAGTTATTTTTCAATGAATTCAATTCAGCATGTTATTCATAACTTGTACTCTCAATGTAAGAAAAATGGAGGGAAAATATTTAGTTTGTCCACAATTATGGGACATTATGAACTATAAGGAGGTTAATTATCCATTTAATAATAGTGCGTGTAAGTGGTATTTAATTCTTTAGATAATAGCTAGCTCCATTCGCAGTCTCTTCCTCGTCGACTGCAGTCGTCCAATACATAATTATAGTTCCCACATCATGTAAGACGTGAACACTCGTGTGAAAGGATTTTGTTTGTTTATTATCCAATGTATAGTCATTCTGTGACAAGAACTCGATTGACCATGATCAGTCCCAAGGTAAGAGTCCCCTCAAACACATTCAGTCGACGCTCCGCGCTCTAACACAATTTCTATGCCTCACTCCAGAACCTAGACTGCAGGTTAAAGGTCCAACCTTCACTGGATGTTACTCACACAGTGTTTACAGCTACTCTGGCTAGCTAAGAGCGGAACACATTATTATAAGGTGGTACGTCACACCGTGACTCCTCCCTCATTTCACTACTGTCAAAGTGAAACATTGGCTTACATGTGCGCTTCTAAGCTCACGCTATGCTGCCCAAACATGAATTTTATTGCATTTTTAAATCCCCCCAATTTGTGACGTAGCAAGGGGAATTCCCATCTACCTTTAAAAGGGAATCCCCACTGCTGTAGAATTTGCAATAAGATTTATGCTCTCTACCCCAAAGTATATAGATTTGACCCAATACAACTCATGATAAATAAGAATATATATCCAGCTACAACCATTCATAAATTAGGAAATCCCACAATAACTTAAGAAGGAATTCCCATAGCTGTGACGTAGCAAGGGGAGTACTGAGGAGCCCAGCATTCAGGGCATTCCCTAAATTAAATTCATTTCCTGAATAATTCCCTAAGACCTTCACATTTTCAAGTTTTTACTTTTAAAACATTTTTAGAATACTTAAGCCAAGTTAATTGCACAAAAATTTGTACTTCGTGAATTTATGTGCAAGTTTTCCTTTAATAATGGTAATTATTAGAGTTGGGGGGATGTAGATGTTGAGCAGGGGGGATTTGACAGGTGAATAACCTGACCATTGCCTTGCATGAATCATTTCCTATCCTGGATCCCGCTGAAGAAGCACTAGGAGTTTGGATCACCTTCAAATCATAAAGCAGCGTTCTGATTGGCAATGGCCTGCGTCTTACCTTCCCAGAATGCTAAGAAGGGCTCAGCTCAGCCAATCAGAGTGCGAGCTGCAGACGCCGAAGCCTAGATAGGGGTTAATGACTACTTCTGAAGGGGAAAAGGGGCTAGGATGACAGAAAGTTTACGAGCATGGCTTCTAAATTAATAGTCATCCAGACCCATCAGTCCTCAGAAAGACGACCCCATCATTTCAGTCTATAGAAAGTCACCAATAAAGTTAGCCATCATTGGGCACAGTTGGTCCTGGGGATGTAGGAAGTTTTTGCCCTGGTAGCTGTGCCAACCAGTAAAGGGGGGTACCCTTTGAGCATTGTGATCTAAATTCTGGTAGAAATACATGTCAGAAGCGACCAACATCTAACAATGTCAAACATCCCCAAGCGATTGACAAGATTTTGATAGATTTCCGGTGGAATCACTCAATGGGAAGACCATGTTCTTGTTGTTTTTTACCGGTTTTCGGTAGTTCCGAATAGTTTTGGTAGCTCCAAACTTTCTCGAATATTTCAATGGATACCCCCTTCAAGAGTGGCGGGAGCCTGCCCCTTTCTTGTTTATATATATATATATATATATATATATATATATATATATATAACAAATATGTAAATTTATGTATATATATATTCAAAAGTACACTTACTAATACCCCATTGATTACATGGTAATCATAAGATGTAGATTACCTAAATACATCTCATTGGCATCCTTCTCTATCTCATTATCTGCCCAACGCTGTTTATGTCTAGCACAGTGCCTCTTTTTTGACGTCGTATGCTATAGACAGTGTATAGGTGACGTCGCCTGTTTAAGAGAAACCATGTACGCGACAAGTATCAAGCCATCTGCCAATTCCCATTTCTGTATACTACTACCCTATCGCGCTTATAATAGATACAGGCGACAATGTGTACCCCATTTCCGTATACTACTAACATGTCGTGTATAGAACGGGTTCAATGTAGGCGACAACTCCTCCGTCTGCTTTGGATGCAACAATCGTTCATAATACGAAAGGTGGCAGTGGCGGATCCAGCTTTTGAAAAAGGTGGGGGGACGCTAATAGGAAGGGGGGCGCCCCCTAATTTTCAGAATTTTACATTACAAAAATCTAAAATTTTCCAAAAAAGGTGGGGGCACCTACCCTCCCCCCTCCCCCTCTAAATCCACCACCGGCACCGTGCATACAGGGCCTCTATAATATTGGATACCACCAAAATATTGCGTGTATAATAGAATCAATATATATACGAGAATGGCTTATAAACGACGTCTTCTATGCAAGAGGCAGATGTCACCTCTATGTCACGTGGAGCCTAATGTCGCGCGTATAGGCAACTTCTTCATACTTATATGTAACATATGATGTCTTTTTGTAATATTATTGTTGAAATAATATTATGTAAATAATCGCGTGTATATTAGAACCAATCCACGGGACAATGTCGCATATAGTAGAGCTTGTTGGGGCACCATCACTTGTATAGGCACTGCCCCAATGGGCAGTGAATGTTAGGTAACTTAATTTCATAGTGAAGAACAGACCAGGCTGCTGAGTTGGCTTCAGTCATGGATGGTTATTTCCTTTTTGTATCTACATGATCATGGGTTTTTGCATATGATACAAGATCATCTATATAGCTTGTGTTGAGTATTGAATATTTCATTCATGATCTGCAGGTTTAATATTTCGCACTACTGTTCTCCTTGACACTTCCCAACTCTTGTATTTGAATATGTATAAGAAAACCATTAGAAATCTATTATGGGCAGAAATATCCTTACCACTCATGTCGTGATGTTCAAGAGGTATCTTTGTCTTACCATATCGCGAACCCGTTTCCAACACCAACCATAACATTAAATCTGTATCAAAACAACAAAAACACACAGCCATGAATCTATTACTCTTAGACCCAAACAGAATAATCTGTCAACTTGCTCAACACTCGTGCACACCCTTAGAAGGCAGTTGTTTTTAATCAGACCTGCTCACATTGTCAGGGAGCCGCTGTGGTATGATAAATCAAGGCGGCTGTAGAGTGCCTGGGGCCTGAAATGTGAATGGTGGCAAACCTTCAGGACTGCAGACAGCTTGGTATGCAGGCTGGTATTTGTACTGTCAACAGATACTAGTAAGCCAGGTTTCCACCAAACGATTCAGGTTGAGAATAGGTGAAGACTACAAAGAACTGGAAAACATTAATATTCTAATCTGTAGTAAACTGTCTGGTGAAGAAATCTTTTATAAATAAACGATTTGTTGTTTTCCACCAAGCTACTGAAATAAGGATATTGGGACAACTCTGGGACATTGTGGATGACTATTTCCAATGACGGTTCTAGGACATATATCCCCTGGACACTTACCCCCCAGACATCTACCCCCTGGACAATTACCCCCCAGATACTTACCCCCTGGACACTTACCCCCAAGACACTTAGCCCCTAGGACACTTACCCCCTAGGACACTTACCCCCTGGACACTTAACCCCCAGACACTTACCCCCCTAGGACACTTACCCCCCTTGGCTTATAATGTAGAGGAAATTATGTGGTAAGAACTTAGTCTTTCTAATGGAAAGCAACCTAAATAAATATCCCTCTCTTCTAATAGATGTCCTGGGGTGCCAACCAAAAAACTTCCACGATACAAGAAAATGTATCGTGGGGTGTACTTAAGGGCCACGATACTAAATTTCTGTCCAGAAAAAAAACACGATATATTTTGGAAATGAAAATTATGTGATAAATCTTATCAAAATCATTCAAATGTATGTGAAATTACATATACTACATTTTGATACATGTTTGAACAATTTGGGATAAGAAAGAAATTAATAAAATGAAAATAAAAACTCATGAAATATCGTAGTGCATTAAAATCCCACAATCACAAATTTTGTGATCATGGCTATTTAAATGTATCGTGGGGCTCAATTATCGTAGACGTTTTTTTGGTTGGCACCCCAGGATTCATACCTAAAGGGCTAACTTGTCCCTACTCAACAACAGTTAGTGGAACGAAAAGTGTCAAAACATCATTGGACTGATCATGAGTTCTCAAAGTTTTGGGGGTAGGCCTAAGTGTCCTAGGGGTAAGGGTCCAGGGGGTAAGTGTCCTAGGGGGTACACTTATCGCTACTCTGAATTACCTTAAGCAGAAGCAATACGGCATGTCGGCATGTCGGCATTGCAACGAGATACTCAAGAGAACTGAAAAGAATCTTGCCATTTAAATGTGAGAAATGCACACGATATGAGTTAAATGCTGTAATCTTATTCTCATATCGCATATGATACCACCATTCCAGATTATTTCTTGGAGAATTGGAGATCTATGTTCCCTAAGTGATTTCATCTCAAAAGTGAAACAGCTGAATCATTGGAAACCTACACTCGAGGGAGACTTACTTAATCTACAGAATTTCCGAATTCTGTTTTGTAACAGGTTTGTATTCCCTGCATGACATTTCATGGGGCATCGGGTGTGACTCGTAAACCTTTCCAGCTAAATTAGTTTTATATAAGGGCCTTCTTCGGAAAGCTCTGGGCCTTATTTCCACCGTTGCTTTGGTTACACCAACTCCATCGAAACCACCAATAAGGAGAGAGGAAGGGGGCCTTCCATTATGCACGTATACCCCAAGAGGAAGGTGGTAAAAAATAAAACATAGATAAATAATTTAACAAATATTTTTCAGTTCAAACAAGGCCCACATTTCACAGTACATCATTTTACGAAATAAACAACACATATTACTACCAAGGTGCTGGCATTCTTAGATCATTCATGGTGTAGAAAAGAATAGGACTTGCCTATAGACCTATTTCAATAGAGTGTCGCCCTGCTAGCGGCATAGGCCTGAACAGTCGATTGGGGTATGGGTTTCAATGGAAATCGTTAGGTACAGGCTTTTTTTGGGAGGGTTCACTGCGCAGTTACATGGGAAAGGAGAATACATCAGTATTTAGCTGAACGTCACCCTCCCCTTTTACAAAATCTTGAAAGCACCTGAAGGCCCAAAAGAAAAATACGTATACCTTACACATAGTTTGTTTGTTCCATGTGGCATGTG
Organism: Lepidonotus clava; assembly: GCA_936440205.1. NCBI lineage: Eukaryota > Metazoa > Annelida > Polychaeta > Phyllodocida > Polynoidae > Lepidonotus > Lepidonotus clava. Next base: position 52,060,830 of record OW387135.1, on the reverse strand, counting down.
TGTTACGTGCCCAGTACTTTAACCTGGGGGGGGGGGGGGTTGAACCCCTGCAATTCCTCTGAGAAGTGTAGCATGTGGGAATTGTATTGAGACTGAAAGATGTTGTCAAGGAAGCTTAATTGAACCACTTTTATGCTCTTGTTTCTAGGAAAATAGTCTCAATCTATGAATATCCTGTCACAGCGACCTTAGATTTATATGTTGAAAAATATACCTATCTAAAATATCCATAAAACCTCCGTTGCCGTTGAATTACGGCTTTCACATTCTCCTTATAGACTATTACGATAATTGTTTTGCTCACAAAAGGAAAGCTTAGAGCTATGCAATTAACACATATCGAGCAATTTGTAGTATCTCTGTGAAGGGCTAAAAGCATTTTAGCGTCAAGAGGACGGACTGTGAGCATTGTCCAAAGTGCCGGGAGTTCAAACGAATAAGTACATACATTGTGAGACATAATTGCCAATTACCATGCTCTATCTAGACAACATGGAATTTCCATTAGGATAGTGGGCATGCCTCGTGGTGAGTCAGTTAAATGTAGATTGGACTTTGTTTATCAAGTCCCAAGAACGATGAGGCAGTGGGAATCTGTATCCAGTCATTCTATTTATATCCAATTATTTTATTTATAGAAATATGATGCTTTTGTTTTTAAATTATCTTAAGGAGAGGCATCGTCGGTGAGCTCAAAGAGATACGCCCGCCTACGTAAGTTTCGCAATGGCTGACTTGCTGCGATGTTCTGCCCTTTTAGAATGATATTGAATAACATGAATTTGGCACGCTTATATAACAGTTACAACATACCAATTGCAGATGTTGTCGATAATGATACAGCACCTTTAAGAGCCTCCTGGTGTTGGCATTTAAAGCACTGTTTAAATAAGTTTTCTATTAATTACTCACATAAGAAATTCGACTGCGTTTTAATGTAATCATCCAAACTAATTGTTGTTGTTATCCTAATACCTTATTGATTCTGACCTAATTACACTTCACTTTTTGAGGTAGAGTTCATACCACAAGAAAGGGATGGACCTTTTTCTCGTGATGAGGAAATTAAAAAATGTTCTCTGCAGTTGCCTTATTTTCTTTATTTTTTGTTGTCCTTTCTTTTGGTGAAATGGCTTTCACAAAAATTCAATGTTTTGATATCAACTTTTGTTACAATTATTACTAAGTTACAAGTAACAACATTGATATTCACGAATGCACAGTTCAGACAAATCATCAGGCAGCCTTGGCATAAGAAAGAATCGGACCAAACTATTCATATGTTTGGAAATAGACTGGATATCTCTTGCCCAAATCAAAATGTGTAAAAGGGAAAGCCTCTTATTTTATTCATGACTTGATGAAATTAGTGAGTAATGGCCATTGCCTTCTCGATGTAAAAGAAATGGTGCTATTTAGAGCTAGATGATCTAACAAGAGATATCTATGAAAAACCAAGCGCAACTATTTCCCAAGAAATAAGTCTTCACCTCACATTGTTGAGAATTAATTAGGCTTCAGGTTTTATTAATGATGTAATTCTACACTCAGCGAAGACGATCTATTGTATAGCATTCCGCCTGGGGATTGTTAAATTGCGCTAAGGATTTCCACAGGATTTAATGGGGGTAATGTAATTTGAATGATCTTATATGAGGCACTGAGGGCCTGGGCCTGCCGCTAGTCTCCAGGGTGAAATGGGAGTACTCAGCCGGTACGTGAGGTGCATAGCTATTGCCACCACACTGATTACAAGGCGGTGGGAATCTTCACGCCCTTGTTTTGGTTTTTCGTTTGCCTAATGATACCATTTTTAAGATGGCAAAAATGCTTTTGGAGATAGGAAAATACAACAAAATTAATTAGAATAGTAACCTGATTAGTCATCTCTTAAGACACTGTTTCAATTGATTTTTAAGTTGCATTTTTCTATCGCTAAAATAGTTTTAATGGATGGAGAAATTGCACTGGTGCATTTGATTGGATACGTATTCTGTTGTATTTATATGATGTCTTTATGTTAACCAAATAACAATCCCCATTGGGTTTTATAAAGTCGTGTTATTAATGAGTAAAGCCCCATTCGCGCCAGGCGAGGAGGTTTGCTGCAATCTTGAAATGCTGGAAACGTTACATTGTCGCAGCCCTGATTGTAGTGGTCCCAAAGGTGCAAGAGACAAAATAATTATCAACATTTTGGATACATTTTGTCTCAGCCATGAGATTTTGATGGGAGATCTATTGTGAAAATCCCATCTGATCACAGGGGTCTTAGTCTCATAGCGTGAATGTTTGATTTTCCTATGCTTGCAACAAAAATGGAGCCTCTGTGATCATTTTATAGCAGCTAGCATGTACTTGTTGCTTCCAGGAGACAGAAAGTGTTGCAGCAAAAATTGCCTTCGTGAATGGGCCTTAAGAAGACTGTAGGGATCAGTTGTAGCGTGTATTTAACTAGGCAGTCCCCATACATGATGCGCATGTACTGCACATATCAAGGAACTGTGGTCCGTTGCATAATGAAATGGTGAAACAATTGGATGTCTTACATTAAGGATGTCACTGTTGTGATGGGTCCCATGGTTGAATCGTGGCTTTCCTACTGTGCTGATCTTAATTCTGTAAACTGTTCTAAAATATACATATCTGAATCTAAAAGTCCTAAAGATTTTCAGCCCTAAAAAAATCGTCAGAAGTGGGCGAAATTTAATGGTATAGATTTTTACACAACAGTGTGTGATTTGACAAGAACATCATTCACCGTTATGCGTGTCATTATGCGACAGGCCACTGCCTTATAATTGGCATTCTGATCTCGGTTTCCCGAGGGAATAATGTTTTGAGGTTTTGTGTTAATTGAATCAAAGAATGAAGTCTGTTATCTGCAAATACAGTATACGAGAGATAGAATGGCTGAAGTTAAGGGGCGGATCCAGAGGGGGGGTCCTGGGGGTCCGACCCCCTCCTTTTGTTGGACCCCTAAACTAGGGAAAGAGGGGGAAATGTTGCATGCGTGTTTGCAAATACATGCATTTTTAGTCCATATGCGTCGGCTGATACGCGTTGGGGGCATTTTACCTCACAGCCAGTATACAATGCCTACCAAAATACCCAATGCTAGGTGCAATATAGATTCCCCTGGGATACAACATCCAACGCGACCCAACGCAATCCCCAACGCGACCCCAACGCGTGCCAAAGCGCATAGTAAAATATACTTCGCATTGGGTCTGACGCGTAGTGTGATATGGCTCCAACGTGAACTGGTCGCGTTGGGCAATATCATCCAACGCGAACATTCACCCAACACATAGTGTCAAACGGCCTTTAGCCTATACGCTGACCCCCTCCTTTAGGAAATCCTGGATCTACCTTTTAAGTTTATCACGTTTCAATTACATTACATCCTAATTATAAGGGAAATGCTGGTTATTGACAACTACACTGTAAAAAGTTAATGTAGATTTACAGTACTTCTTGCTGTAGAAAAGATAACATTTGAACCTCCTGTAAGATTACAAAATTTGTACTGTAAATTCAAAAATACACAGTGAGTATGTATTTTTACAGTACATCTTCCTGTGATAGCAGTTGCCACTAGGGGAGCATAATATCTTTAGGTGAAAAACGTTGGTACCATATTACATTAAAATCGTTTTACAGGATGAATTATCTAAATGTAATGATGCTAAATAGTAACTAACACAAACATTAACTTATCTTATCTATCAAATAATCAAAATCCATGATATTTACTTTAATTGTTATGAGATAATTATAATTTACATGTATAGACACCTTTTTGGTGTCGAATAAGGTTTATATAGGTAAGTTATGATACCTCTAAACTGGCTATAACACCACCCAATGCATGTATTGGCTAATACACCTAGCACAAACACATCCCACATTCATTAAAAGTTGCATTGTGGTTGGGAATTAACATTTAATTTGATTAATTGAAAGAATTTAATACATCTTCAATGATTATAGGCTTTTTCATTGTGAGTACTGTATAATAACAATGCACTGTAAAATTACAGCAAAGTTTGCTGGCAACAATGTTTCCAGCAAACTTTGCTGTAGGATTACGGCGCTAAATCTGCTGTAAATTTACAGTAATCTTTGCTGTATGACTACTACAGTGAGATGCGCTGTGAGATTTACAGTACTTCATGTACTGTGATCATACAGCAATGTTTGCTGTAAGAGGTCTACAGTATTAGGTACTGTAAAATTTACATCACATCATGTGCTGTAATTGTACAGCAAAGTTTGCTAGAAACATTGTTGCCAGCAAACTTTGCTGTAAATTTACAGCATTTACTTTTTACAGTGTAGCATAATTATTGTCCATGAAGTGAACTGATACATTGACTGCATCGACAATGTAAATGCCAACAAATGTTGCTCGAACGGGTTCATTAAAGTAATATTGTCAAAACAACAGATTTCAACATCTCTCATACGTCATGTCAAATTAATTAAAGAAATTCTAAACGAATAGTTTACCAGCAATGGTGCTAGATTACAAGAAAGGTATGATAACAAAGAGATGACCCTTTAATACAACCAAATATGCAAGATATTAGCATTCTTGATGGTAAATCAATAATTAGTAGTGATTTGTATTAGAAACGATTAAGGATATCGAAGTAAGTAAGAGCTGACGGATATAAGTAATGTCTGTTTATATTGAATGATTAGTTTATTGTACTATATGAACAACTGACTAAGCTATGGTTATCTGTAGTAACATCAATCCCCAAAATATGTTGAGGTAAATTGAGTCTCTATAATTATGTGTCTCTATAGTGCAACTACTCGGATAATAGTATAATTCTTGAAATACATTGATATAACTGAGGTTATTAGTTAACATGATTATTTAGTGGTCTTATACATGCATGGATATCTCCATCTGTACGTTATACATATTCAAACAAAGTTTGAAAATATTAAATATAGATATATATATAATATAGATATAGATAGAAAATACCGAGTGCTAGTTTTCTATCAAGATAGACTACAAATGTATGCCATGATTAATAAAGGCGTCTATGCTTAAGCCTCGTGACCTCTAGACATATTACCCAACATGTATTCTGATCTGGGCTGATCTGCTGGTAAAATTGAAGAACTTGGCTATCTGTGGGAGAGGTTGAGAATTTGATATGAGGGGGAGTAGACAGGAAACTATAAAAATGGCTATTCACCATATCGCTGCTGCTGATCTAAGGTTTCCTGTTCATTTTCCACCATCTAGGCATCTAGTGGTGTATCATCATAGCCCACGTTATTAACATTGAGCTTTGGTTTAAACTGCTGGATGAAATTCCTAATAATTATGGATAGCAGATTTAATTTCAAACAAGTGATAAAATGAAGGCTTGCCGGAAACTAATAAATGACGGATAGGAGATAAAATCTCATGTGTACTCATGTTAGTAATAATGTCTCACCATAAGCTTATTTATGCCTTGTTATTAAAGGCATATCTATCAGCTACATCATTCTACTCCTACTTTTCTCAGACTAATATTTACGCTTGTAAGAAAGGGATTTTTTTTTCAACTTTGAATATGTTATCTTATTAAGAATGTGTCTGCTAGTGGAATACATTTGTAGTGCTACGCTGTATATGACATATGAGCATTATAAAAGTGATCATTGGAAAGGTAATAATTCTCCTTTGAATAATTCATAGCCTGTTTTGTTCCACGCAATATTTTCTGGCTAAAGAGGAAACAATCACAGTGTCAGGAGCTTCAAATTCGGCATACATGTTTTACTTCATTATTAAAGTTCTTCAACGACTCCGCAATCAATAATGTGTCCTGAGCAGCCTCCAAGAATCACAATAAAAATCCCGACATTAATTATAAGCATAAGCAAACACATTTTGGCAATATCAGAATGCTGATTCCGTCCTCATTTTGTGGCCCATTCCATAAAACTTCCATTGAATCCAAAACCAATCCTGCTCTGACATTCTCTATATTTTAAAACCCCCAGTGGCAGATCCAGTGTTAAGGATTGCTTCAAATCTCCATATTTCAGCAGCCGCCTGCCTCTGGTGCACAATTAAAGCGCCATCAGCTGTGATGTGTGACATGTTGTAATGGGCTGACTCTTTCAACAACGTCAACCAAGGAACCCATTGGAAACACTTGTAAGCTTGGATTATGGGCCTGCTTGTCACATGATGTTTTTGGCAGTTTTAGCTATCACGTACTATTTGAAAGCTCGATTTTTTTTTCTCTATCTAGTAAAATAGGTAGGGTTATAATGTATTTTGAATTGCAGATTTAATGAAATAAAAATTTATTTATCTTCACTTTTTTTAACATGGACAACTTGCTTGATAATTATTCATCTGGGATGAATAAGATTTTATTTTTCTCATTTCTCTCCATGTACAGAACTGGATGGCAGTGGTTGCAACTATCATAACCAAAAAAAGACTGAATATAGCAAGTAGGAAGATGGGAGAAAAAGTACCGTCGTTGTAGTAACAATACCAGTCATTTGGTTCATTCATGGTACCAAGGCCTACGGCCCCAATACAAAATTATGTGAGGGAAGAGACAGTGATTCCAATCTTACAGACAGTCATAGAAAAATACTCCCACGTTTTATTAGGTTTCTTCAAATTGATGAGCACTTTCTATGCTAATAATAATATTCTGCTAACAGCATTGAACCCTGAACTGTGAGCACCCAATAAGAAGACTGGACATGGCATTTTCAATATTCTGCCTACCTAGACAATGCTAAGCACACCGTGGGAAGTAGAAACATAGTATTGCAAGAGCTTTGTCGTCGTCCTCAGCTTTGAATTAGGTAAATCGTACAGAATGCGAATGATCAGCGCATTACCTGAAACACTAAGGAATCCAACCCAAAATACAAATATAACCAGGTATAGAGATGGGGAAAAATCCTTGCCTGTGTTGTTGATGCTCATTGTTGTTTCATTGCTAGAGTAGTTACAAGTTGTAAACCAGCTAGGCTCAGTTGACATCTCAGACATTTTGTAAATTTCCAGTTAAAGCTACAAGCTTAACCTCTAAACATAGAGCTTGAAGCAAATATTCTTATGGAAAAAGTGTTTCTTCGGCAAACTACTGCTTTGTCTTTTCTTTTTTTTAGATAAGAAGTAGCCAACTGCTGTTGATTGGATATCACCTCAGGTGTAAAGTCACAGAATGCTACAATGTCAGTCCCACTATTAGCCGAAATATACAAATTGTAGAAATCAGAACATTATATAAGACTCAGATCCGTAAAACTCAGGTTGAATATGTTATCAATATCCAGAATGATCCTTGAAAAAACTGATGAGTTAATCTATTGTTTTATACTCCTAATGAAGCAGACCAGATATTGAATGTTATTTGCGCATGTGAAAAAAACATCCCTAGATCCTTGATACAACTGAAAAATTTCAAGGTGGACAATCAACTCAAACTCCAACTCCAACATCCCTGGATCCAGAGGGCTTCAACACAAATGCAAACCATGTTTAGAGAAATCAATACTTATATATGTGTTGACAGGTAATGCTATACTACTTCATGGGGGTGGACCACTAAAATCAGTATTGTGACAGAGACATTTCTTAAATTAACACTCAACATGGGGTCTTAACTACATGACAAGGATGATTAAAAACATAGTGACATGTGACATAGGCATTTCTTAAATTTGACATGTGACATTGAGATAAATAAGTGACAAAGAAATGCAACATCATAGTTTTTAAAGTACACCACATAAAATTAGGACCCCTGTCGAGAGCCCCTTCTTCCAACAAAACATTTCTTCAAAACTCTAATGAGTAAGAAATGTATACCTGCCAATTCCTGACACTGCTGTACGTCATAGTTACATTTCAATGTCTGGTTTCTTCAATTCATCTTGAAAGAAAATAGAGATATATGGCAACCAAGGGAAATGATTGTCAACCTCAAATACAGTAAGTTGAGTAGGAAAAGATTACAATATTCCAAATGGCCATCAGTATGTCAAGGTTATGACTACAGCATAGGCCATTAGATAGGTGATTTTAAGGTTAAATTGGATGGTTATATGTTACATGACACTTTAACAAGGTAACTGCCAACAATCCTCAGAGCGTGCAAGATGTGGGAAATGGGGATAGTGGTTCAATTACCTGTCCCACAGCGTAAAATATCTGTCAATTATTCTGCTGGAAGACCTTTGCTCTATACAACAAGTGAAAATGGTTCGCAGAAGTTTCAAAGGAACCATGAATGGATAAAAGTAACAAACTTTTCTGCAGTGTTCAGGCTAGGATTCTTTTTTCACTTTCAGGCCTCATGTGAAAGAGGTGTGGGGTTATGATTTATAAACTGGGTGTGGGTATTGAGTATTAGATATAACTTTAGCTTCATGTCAGCACACATGATCGAATCCACTTCTGGGGCTCATCCTCGGGTGTGCAAGGCTTGCGTTTCTGGCATCCCTATGTTGGATTCTGTGCCCGACCTTGGGTATCTGTTGCTTTATGAAATTATTTCTCCAAATGAATGAACAACCAGCCACAGTTATTTTGTGCCATAAGTTATTTTATGTCAAGTTGTATCTTATGGCTTTAAGTGATTGTATGATAATGTATCTAATAATAATACTTCAAGGTATGTGTAATATCTGGAATGTGTATGACATTCTTCCTACATTGTGCAGTCATTTTCATGTAAATTAAATATTAAGTTGACCTAATGATATAATGATGTTTTGTTAGAAACCAACCAATGAGATAATGTTCTAATAGTGTTGCCTTACCTAACAGGATGGTTGCAGTAACATTCTGTTTAGGTAAGGTTAGGACCTGATGTTATCAGATGTCACGATATTGTTCTGTTTAGGTGAGGTTGGTACATGCTCTGCTCAGGATGTCACAACAATGTTCTGTATAAGTTAGGTCTGGACTACACCTAATCAGAATGTCATGATGATATTTTTTATGTTTTAATTTGATCTTGACCTAACCACACCAAAATGTTGTTACAACATTCTGTTTTGGTTTATTCTACACTTGCAGAAAAATAATGTAACAGTTACATTACATTTCAAGGTACTGCAGCTGGCTCATAAATTAAGAACTACAACAAAATTTTCTTTTTAAAGCTATTCCAAATCACTTAGAGGTCAAATTTTACTAGGAAAAGCATAGATAATGTATTTATGTTTAATTTAATTGATGGGGTATCAAATCACCATAGTATAAGTAATCAAGACACCTCCCTTTTTCAACATTTTTCATCATTTCTTTGTCACAAAATTAATGGTAAATAGTGAATTTTATGGTTTAGATATCTGCTTTGTTGTAAATGATAAATACTCAAGCAGTATCATGAGTAATCCAATCGTAGTTATTGACACGGAGAAAGAAAACCAATATTTCCCATTCAAATCAATGATAAAGACCAATATTTTCATTAGGCTCTAACACTTATCACAAAATTGTTCGCTTTTCATAATGAATCATAATGGACCATAATAGCCAGTGATCTAACTGGTTTTCTTGCCATTCAATTTTCATATCGGCATAATATTAACTAGTCAATAGATGAAAATAAATTATACTTTTAGGAGAATAATTTGCATTTGGCAAAATATCTGAATTTTTGAAGTCAGTCTAAAAACCTGTCATAATCCCATTCTAATGTCGGAAATTATTATTTGTTTTTTAGTTTTACATAATATTTGTGAATGTTATGATATTAGGCTTGCTATTTACCTTCAGCACCAGAATAGTTTAGATTTGAATAGACAAAATGATGCAAACTTGATAGACGCAAAAGATCTTAAGAGGTAATTATCTCTAATTAGGATGAAGGTTGCAATACCACCAGTCACCTTCTGACACTACTACTGCCACCTGGAGCCTCTCTCATGAACTGTTCTTATGCCCTACCGCGCCACCTAGTGTTACCCTCTTCCATTTATCAACTAGCTTTTTTATCATTATCATCATTTTTATTGTTATAATATACCATTATATCTGTGATGAATGTCTATTCATCAATTGGTAAGACTGAAATATGAAAAGTAAGATAATATGATAAAACCCGAAAAACCTGAAAGGCCCGAAAAGGCCCGAAATTGTAACAGCCCGAAACCCGAAAGTCTCGAGAAATATGTAAACCGGAAGTGATAAAGTAAACCGGAAGTGACGTCATTTCTAACCACATGATCAGAGACAGCCAATCAGGGCTGACCACTAGACTATAAAAGGGGCGGTGAGGCCCGAGAATAAATGAGTTCCTTTACAGTACTCCTTGTGTCAACATGTGTCTTCTTCCTATGGTAACCGATAAGATGATCCAATACAAGCTAATTGACTAGAAGTTTAAGTAAAATAGCAGAAGTTAGAAGAAATTAAGCGAAACTTAGGACGGGGTTCCGAAGGCCCGAAGGACCGAAACTGGGCACGAAGGCCCGAAACTGGCCTGGATGGAGTCCCGAAACAAAGGACCGGACTGGCACAAGGGCCCGAAACAGGGAACGGAAACCCAGGATCCGGGGGAACGAAGGCGCGACCAGCTCGGCCCCACGCTACCAAACAATAGGCGACCGTCGGCCCGACATCCCCGCAGACCGAGAACAAGGGTGGATCGTCCGCAGTAGACCCCGAAGAGATTACCGGCACTAGAAAGATAGAAACGGCCTACTCCTGCCCCCCTACCACTTTCCCTCCCCCGCAGTCCTCCGCCCGTCAATGGAAGTGCCTGTACCCCGCCTGGTGGCTGAGGCCCCTCGGTCCAGCCCGGCTGATACACCCCTCCCCCGTCGACGAATACCGATTTCCCGATTGATCCGCTCAAACCCCCCTCGTGCGCAAGGCACGACTCTAAATATCACATCTCAGTTTCTTGCCTGGATTCCCCGTCCGCCTGAGACCCGAAACAATCCCCACGTCCCTCTGTTGTAGAAATCGGAAACCCCGAACTACCGAGGAACGTCACACTGGTGGCAGTGGTGGTGCTGAATTAGCACATACAGACTTGTGGACATTGTGTGTTTCGTTGGGACTTAGGTACTTATGGCAACGGCTACAGTTTTCGATCAGATGGATTCTGACATTGCCTTCAAGGAAGGTGGGGAGGAGAAAGTAGGTACGAAACCCAAAGTAAAAGGGGAGGACACGACCATCATGGATAGGCAATTTAACTTTATGGGAACATCCTACCCGACGGAGGAGCAGAATGCGCGGACTCAGCAGGAGCAACAGACCGGAACGGTAGGAGGAGGCCTAAAAAAGTTCAGTTTAAGGCCGGAGAAATACGATGGAAAGCCGGATTTTGAAGGATGGATCAACCAGTTCAAGGAGTATGCAGACTTGGGACGTTGGGCGACCGAAGAAAAGGCGGCGATGCTCTTTCTTTCGCTGACGGGGAAGGCACGGATGTACTTTATCGGGCTCCCGGATAGGGAACGACTCCGTTACCCGGCGAGAGTAGAGGCGCTGCGCCGGAGGTTCGGGCAGGAGAAAGACACGTGCAATGCTCTGCAGGAACTGGCGGGACTGAAACGAGTGAAAAATCAAACGGCAAAGGAGTTGGCCGATAACACCCGGCGACTGGCGTCTAGGGCCTACTTCTCGAATGATTATGCCAGTCAGGAGAAAGCGGCACTTCACGCGTTTCAGGCTGCGGTAGGAGAAGACCTTCAGCTAAAGTACGCGGAAAAAGGATGTAAGACACTGGAAGAAGCAGTAGAGGTGGTGGAGATACAGGAACGATACTCGCGCCGCCTCTTACGGGCAGCGAGGACCGAGGAGGACGCCAGTACCCAAATCACGGCCCTAAATGTGAAGCTTGAGGAAATGATGAAGGAATTGGCAGAGGAACGAGAAGCTAGGAGACAGTTAGCAGCCCAGAGAGAGGCGTACAAAAAGAGAAAAGAGGATATGGAATGTCATCAATGTCATCAGAAAGGCCATTTCGCCAGGGATTGCTCCCAGCGTCAGGGAAACGGACAGTCGCCGTCGCAGTAAGCGCGGGGCCCCCTTCGGGTACGGCGAGAGAAGTGAGAAGCATGGGTGACTGTGGACTTTACGTGGCCGGAACGGTGGGAGAAAGTGTCGTCTGTTTCCTGGTTGACACTGGATCCATGATTAGTTTACTGTCGGACCGAATCTGGAGAGAGTGGGGGCGGAAATGGGAGGATCTAGACGGATTCGAAGGACGCCTCTGCTCGGTGGACGGTAGTTCGTTGCGATGTTGCGGGTGCACGAATCTGTCGGTGAAGCTGGGGACACACAGGCTACAGTGGATGTTCATAGTAGCAGACATCGGCAGAGACGAGGGAATCCTGGGGAACGATTTTGCGGTGAAGTACATTTAACAGTCAAGCCCCATGAAAGTGCTGTCTTCCTGCCCGCCGAAGGAGGGGGAGAGGGGGAACGAATCCCGGGAGTAGCAAGAAGAACAAATGGGATTCGGGCAGTCACCGTCGGAGGACAGATCGTGAGGACCAAGGGAACGACGGAGATACCCCCACTCCAGGTAACCCGAGTAGCGATAGTAACAAGAGCAGAAATAGGACATAGTGGACAGCTGGCTGTCATTACCGGCAATGGATTGCCGATGGGGCTGGAAGTAATTCCAGGAGCGTTGATATTGGGAGAAGAAAACAAAGTTTGGGTGGCCAACCGAGGGACCGAGAGCTCGAAACTGGAGACTGGCAGCGTCCTCGGAGAAGCCACCTTCGTACAGGAAGTACGGGGTACGGAAGAAAGCGTGAAAGAGACACCTGGAGCACTCACAGAGATGATAGGAGAGGCCAAGAGAGACCTGACCACGTAGGAAGGCGAAGAACTGGAGAAAGCCATCATGGCCCGGGAAAAGATGTTCGCGACCTCAAAGCACGAGTTAGGAGGAACGAATTTAGTACAGCACCGAATCAGTATGGGGGATCAAATGCCGATCAAGCAAAGAGTCCGATGGTATCCGGCCACCAGGAGAGAAGAGGAACGAGCCCTGGTGGAGGATATGTTGAATCTAGGAATCATCCAGGAGAGTGGAAGTGCATGGAGTAGTCCAACCGTCTTGGTCAAAAAGAAGGATGGAGGAACGAGATTCTGTATCGATTATCGGAAACTGAATCAGGCCACGAAAGTAGATGCCTACCCACTCCCTCGGATAGAAGACAGCCTCAACACCTTGGGCGGGAGCCTATTCTTCTGTAGTCTGGATCTTGCAAGCGGATACTGGCAGGTAGAAATGGCACCCGAAGACCGAGAAAAGACGGCCTTCGTGACCCAAGGGGGATTATACGAGTTCAAAGTGATGCCATTCGGGCTGGTGAATGCCCTGGCCACGTTCGAGAGACTGATGGAAAGAATTCTCAGAGGAATCGTGTGGGAGGAGTGTCTAGTTTATCTGGACGACATATTTGTATTCGGACCGACGTTTGAAGTGACTTTGGAAAGACTGGTACGGGTTCTGGACCGATTGAATGCTGCAGGGCTGAAGTTGAAGGCACGAAAATGCAGGCTGTTCCAGAAACGGATCCCGTTCTTGGGACAGTCTCGTTGAACGGGATCGAGCCCGACCCCGAAAAGTGTCGGCAAGTAACCGAGTGGCCGGTCCCTCAGGACCTCCACGAGGTGCGAACCTTTGTGGGACTATGTTTGTACTACAGGAGACACATAGACAGTTTCACGGAATTGGCTGCCCCGCTATATGAACTGGCTACGAAAGAGGAGCCTTTCGTTTGGAGTACGAGAGGACCGGAGGCGTTCAAAGCCATGAAAAGGGCGTTGACCGAGGCCCCGGTGCTAGGATTCCCGGAGGAAGAAGGACAGTGGTGGCTGGACACAGATGCCAGTGACGTAGGAACAGGAGCCGTATTATCACAAGAGCAGAAAGGTGTGGAACCGGTGATAGCCTACACGAGCAAGACCCTGGAGTCGAACGAACGGAAATATTGCACCACCCGGAAAGAACTGTTGGCGGTGGTGCGAGCGTTGAAACATTTTCGGTGCTACATCTATGGTCAACGCGTCATTGTCCGAACGGATAATAGTGCGGTCAGTTGGTTACAGAGGAGTAAGGAACCGATGGGGCAGGCTGCCCGGTGGATCGAAATTATCGACTCGCATGACGTGTCGTTTCAACACCGACCGGGCAGGAATCACGGAAACGCGGACGCGTTGTCTCGGTACCCGTGCAAACAATGTGGGGAAGAGCACGAGGGTACCGAGAGAGTGAGAGCATTGACGCGGGCCCGGGGGTTTGAGCCCGGATGGTCCCCGCAGGAAATGATGGCAGCACAGAGGAGGGATCGAGATATGAGACCAATTATCGCACTGATGGAAGAGGATGCGAACTGGCCAGGTTGGGAGGTAATATCTCCGGAATCCCGAGAAACTAAGATCCTATGGAGGCAATGGGTAAGACTGAGCCTACTGGATGGCGTGCTGCATCGGAAGTATTGGGAGTTGGAAGGACATGGTTGGAGAAACCAATTGGTCGTCCTGAAGGAAGAACGAGCCAAGTTGGTAAGGGAATACCATGGAGGACCGGCAGGAGCGCACCTGGGAGTAGCCAGCACAACGGCCCTTTTGGAACAAGGGTTTTACTGGCCGGGCCTCCGAGAAGACGTGCGGAGGGAATGTCGGGAATGTGACTGTGCGTTGCTCAAGAGGGGACGAGGACGTCGGGAGCCGTTGCCTCAATATATAGTAGGAGAACCGATGGAACGACTGGCCATGGATGTCTCGGGCCCGTACCCGGTCACGAAATAAGATAACAAGTACTGTCTGATGGTAGGGTGCTATTTTACCAAATGGCTGGAGTGCTTCCCGATCCCGGACCAGAAGGCAGTCACGGTAGCGGACAAGCTGGTAGAAGAAGTGGTGGCTCAGTACGGCGTGTTTCGGGAACTACACTCTGATCAGGGCACGAATTTCGAGTCCGAGGTAGTGGCCCAGGTCTGCGTGCTGTTTGGAATACACAAGACTCGGATGACGCCATACCACCCCCGGAGTGACGGATACATAGAACGAAGCTTTCGTAAACTGGGATGCTGCTTGAAAGCTAGCTGCCGTGCAACGGGCCGGGAATGGGACGAGATGGTCCCCCTGGTAATGATGAGCTACATGGCAACGCCGCAGGCCAGCACGGGAGTGACACCAAATATGATGATGCTAGGACGACAGACCATGATGCCGCGGGCGGGGGGGTGATCCATGTGGACCGCCTGGAACCCTACCGGGGACACGCTGCGCCAGCTTGGATGGTGGCCGACCAGCGAGGATACAAGTCTACACAATAAGATGCTTGGGGTGGGGCGCGCCTGACACGTGACGGAAGCGGGGTACCCCCTTTTTGTGATAAAATCGTTCCTCTGTCTAGATTCCGCAGGTGGAAGAGGACCGCGGGAACAACCAAAATAGGCGCTGCATGAAAAGGCTTTGGCTAAAAAGGACTGATCAACCTGGGGCCATTGAGTCGGGGAGGCACGTTGACCACTACAGTAGGCGTGTAGATTGTTAAGGCTGAAGCAAAATGCTACCTAGCTGAGGAATGGTTCTCTTGCGGACATAACTTAGGTGGGAAATTCGGGGTTGGAATGAAAAACTGCGCTTCGGAGCCACGGCGGCCCGAACATTCAAGTAGTTTCACGTAGCCAGTTTCCGGTCGGTCCGAGGAAACCACAGCGTGGAAAAGATGGTTGGATTGTGATGGAAGACA
Organism: Lepidonotus clava; assembly: GCA_936440205.1. NCBI lineage: Eukaryota > Metazoa > Annelida > Polychaeta > Phyllodocida > Polynoidae > Lepidonotus > Lepidonotus clava. The sequence goes on along the minus strand of OW387135.1, from coordinate 52,045,099 downwards.
GACCCGGTGGCAAGCTGGTGAAGACTTTTGGCACGATGCCGACCTGGTTAAACCGCGTTACAACGTCCAGGAGACCGGAGGAGAGTAGATGCGGCACTCTCAGGGCGCTGGAGGAATGAACGGACGGTTGTAAGAGGCAAGGCCTGGAAATGGATGGGCTTAAAAGTAGGTCGTAAAACGAGGGAATCAAAGGGAGAGCGGGGCGGCGTGACAAGAGGACAATCGTGACGAGCCCCTATGTTCTCCGGGAAGTGTGCGGAAGCACTAAAGGAGCCGAGCGATAAGGCAGAGGGAGCGGAAGAGATGAAAGGACCGAGGACGTCCGGTGGGGTAATAAAAGGCCTAAGAAGAAAAGCGCAGACGAAAACACGACAACGGCGCGGACCGTGAGGTGGACAGCAGGCGGGGCGGTAGCCAGCGGAGGGCCCCGGGGACCGGAAATTGTAGGGGGCACCACCGTCGAGTTGGTTGGTGAGCTTGACGCTAGGGGGCGCTAGCGCAGGCCACACCCACTTCCGCCTGCATATATATAAGGCAGAGCGCCCGCCGGAGCAGGTCACTTTGGTCAGCGGATCAGAATTCATCACAACGCACAGCAGACGAGCAGACCAAGCTACAGAAGCGAGCCTAAGACGAAGAGGCAGAGAAGCGAGACGAGCAGCATCACTACGAGACGAAAACAAAGAAGGCCCACGGGACGAGCTTCGAGCCTGGAACGAAGCCCGAAGGCCCGGAAGACAGACGAGATGAGCGGACAATGCTATGAGGGGAGCTGCGGTGGCAAGGAGTTCAAGTACCTGGCCAAGCATGCCCGAAACCAGCACGAAGGAGGCCGAAAGAAGTATTATATGTGCCCAGTATGCTCGACGAACCGGGCGTATTCAACACACAATGACTGGAGGAAGCACATGTGGGACTCACACGAGGGGAGCCTGAAAAGAGGGATGGCGAAGCAAGACCCCCTCCTGCGAGTGGAGTATGCTGCAGCGTTCGCACTGGACCCGAAAGGACGGCAGCCCTACACCACGTTTGCCGTCCGGGACGAGACGGCGACCCGGGTAGCTGACATGGTACGAGACTTCAACGTGCGGCATCCAGAGGGATTCATACCTCCCGAGAAGGCGGTGGACAAGTCAGCACCAGATAGACCACGGCGGAGGATTCAGATACCACACTAACCGGGACCCTCGGGAGAGTCAGACGAAAGCGAGGGTCCCAGGGAGCCAAGGCAGCAGGAAAGGGACCTCTGGCCGGGTTGGCGGAAAGGTTGACACCTACGCGTCGTTCCCCTCGGAGGGCCACGAAAGGAGGGAGGAAGGAAATGACCGAGTCTCCACGAAGTGCCAGTCGGGCCGTAGTGAACCCGAGACCGCTCCTCACAGGAGAGCAGGTGACCGGACTGGTGCAAAGCGAGGTGAGGAAGCTGAACGCTCAGGGAGAGCCCCGGGAGCCAAGAGGACGAGGACTCCCTGGAAGAGGACGAGGAAGAAAATCCACACCAGATCCAAAGCCAGGCGGCTCTGGGATACCGCCGGGGGCCGAGGTGGTGGAGTTAGTAAGTTCGTCAGACGACCAGCGTCCAAAAATTAAAGGAGAGGAGGGTGAGCCTCTGGCTTTTAAGCGACCACCGACACAAGGGTCTACAGCGGAGGAGCCTTCCCGGAAAAGAAAACTGAAGAAGCTCAAGAAACTCCCGAAAGAGTTGGAGGAGGGAACCAGCTCGGATCAGTCAGAATCAGGACGAAGCACATCGGTGCGTAGTGACCGGTCCCTGGTCATTGCCGAGTCAAGCAGTGCGGGAGAGCTGGGGCCGTCGCAGCCCGAGACCCCGGAGGGACCGAAGCACGCCACAGTCACGGGAATGGAACCTTGTGGTGACGCACAATTTACCATGATGTCGGTCCACAAACAGTCAGTTGTCTATGAGTCACGACATCCAAGATACCCCGGGTATCTGAAAGGGATGCTGAGTCGGGGCGGAGCGTTCGCGGGTCATCGACAGGCGAGAACGGATCGGGAGCTGGAGGTCAAGGTTCGTGATGCCAAGGAGAGCCGACTGGCAGAGAGGGAGGCGTTGTACCTAGGAAGATTTATTTTCGAGATGGCGGAATGGCAAGGACTGAAACCATCGGGCCGAATCTACAGAGTTAAGTATGTCCGACACGCGGTAAAGCCTGAAGAAACGGCGTCTGCGGCTTCAACACAGCCGCTCTTCTCGACCCCAACCCCGACGAGGGCGGAGTCCCGGTCACCATTAGAGAAGATGGTGTGCAGTCAGCCGGTAGTTCCGCCCCCGGGGTTGAAGCGGATGAGGGATGTCCGGACAGCACCGGATATGCCGGAGGCACGGATAGCCGTGGAGAACTTGGCTCGAGTAAGTCTGGGAAGTTCGTTCTTCGGGTCTCAGGACTCGGGAGTGATTCCGGGACCGCCAGACCGGGTGAGATCGCCACCAGGACCGGAGACTCCGCTCCGAGACGAAGACAATGAAGGTCGGGCACTGCAGCCGAGAGTCATGGTGCATAGATTAAAGATGACGGCTACCCAATCCATGGACACGGAGATGGATGAATCAATGGATATGGAGTTGGGACAGGCCAAGCCGGAAAAACACAGGCAGGATGGGCAGGAGCTGGACGAGTCGGGAACGGTCTCGGACTCGGTGTTCGGGTCCGTGACGTCGGAGGCGCCGGTAGCAGGAACGTCCGGAGAAACGCCGCGTCTCAGGTCACTAAGGACACAAGTTATTCAACTTGCAGGGGCATTTTCCGGGAACGGCGCGGGCCGTAAGAGACTGGGAGGCAGATGAGGCGATATTGGTACAGCTGGAGTGGCCTCCGCGGTCTTTGCGGGAAATGACGGCCAAGACAAGGGCAATGGCCTCGGCATCATTGGCGTTCTTGATGGCGCTGGAAGCGGGCTGCGCGGGAAGCGATGGTGCAGTTCCCAACGTCAGCACTAGGTCCGTTTACCCGGGATTTGCCAGGAGTCGACAGACTGATCAACGAACACAACCAGACGTTCCAGTTGGCTCAGACCTTAGTAATGTATAAAGACGAAGAACAGCTTGACGATTTGTTAAAAACGACGGAGGCAGTGGAGATACAAAGAGGAAGGATGGACCAGCTGCTCAAGCTCCCGGCCAGGGAGGAGGAGCTGCCATTGCCAACTCGACGTCAAGAGGAGGGTTGAAAGCCCTGAGAAAAGTAGGTGTATGCTGCTCAAGATCCTGTACGGATAGTGGCGTGACGGAACCAGCACGGAAATGGTGCGTCGCGAGTTCGGGTGAGGAGGGATTACAGGGCGTTGGCTCCTCACCCAGAATGTCAAACCCCCAGGGGAGAAACCGGGCCGAGGTAGAGGCACCCAAGCCGCACGGGGATCCGAAGCCCGGATAAAAACTTTCCTAGAGACTGCTGGACGGACCCGAACTTTGCTTTAAACACCGGGGACGGACTGGCGGGCTCACCTATTCTCATAAATTACTCTTACCGAAAATGAACTTTAGGTAGTTTCTTCATGAGAATCTTTTCTTCCGGAATTGGACGAAACCATATGTGTTAGGAGGTATTGACCGTGATCAACATGCTGGTTTTGTACTCCAATGATGGAAAGGTGGATAGGACCACGCGTGGAATGAACTTACCAGGCCTTTGGGGCAGTACAGAATGGGAGGAGGCGCTCGGCGAAGGATGTGTAGCCGTTCCATTTCTTCCCAATAATCATGGAGAGCCAAGCGCGTTGGTTGGGACCAAGTAGGTTGGAAGCGAAGTGAGAAAGGACCGGGAATTGGAAAGTGACGGGACGGGCGGCCCGAGGTACGAGGAAAGTAATTTCAGAATGCCGGGGCGAGAGTCACTCGGTCGGGGGGTCGGAAGGACACTCAGCACCCGTCCAAGTGACCAAGAGGAGCGAGAATGGACAAAGGAATGGGATCGGGAGAGGAATCAAGAACGAATAGATATTGTTGCCGGGGTATCTAAAGTACCGGTGGACCAGAGACTCGCCGCTGGAGGAAAGGCTGGCACGGGCCGGGACTGGAGCTCTTCTCCCGTGCTGCCTTGAGGGATCCAGAGGCGACGGGAACGACCTCTGTCCTCTAGCGGCACCCAAAAACAAACGAACTCTCTGTGGCTCGTCTGGACTTCCTCACTTCACACCTGTTGATCGGGCTCCAGCCATCTTGACTTTGGATGGGTTCTCTTGCTCGAACGAGTTGAAGTCCCCACAGAGTGCCGGCCAGGACGGGCCCAGATTCATCGTCATCCCCGTTTTCTATTCCTCCTTGTCTTCTGCCTCTTGTGGCATATAGAGTGGAATTTTTCGACTTGAATGCTGGTCTTAGCGTGCCTGGACCGATGGGACAAGCCGTGTAATGGCTGCGTAGAGCTGTGGATCGAAGTGCTGACGCTTCCCGAGGGACCGGGGTGCAGGCAGGGACGGTTGTTTGAAGGCCCTCGCCCGTGCCCCACTAGTAATAGCAGCGAAAAGAAATCAACAAATAGACTCTAACAATATTTCTACACCAAAGCCTTCAATATTTCCTCCTTACCCACAAAGAACCTTGACTGCTTCCATGTCATACTCCCTGATCTCTTCAGCACGAAGACCGGAACAAATAGTCTTTGAATCCTCTCAGGAGATGGTGATTGGAACCGAGGCCTGAGATATCACTGCAGCGAACGATGCGGTCCGTCTTTCCAAGAAACTCTAGGGGATGCCACCGCGGAGACCGCTGGAAACGATCCTTCGTCCCCGACTCGGAATTTGATGTCAATTGAGTTCTTCGGACATGGAGATCCAGTCTTCCTGCACCTAGTCTGATGTCTTCGAGCACGGTCCATTCCGGGTCTCGAATGTGGACGTAGGATGCAAGTCCATATTTCACTTCTCCATAACTACATATAAATCATATTATACTCAACTTACCTACCACGAACTGTCGTACTCAGGAGCAGCCCGGGACGACTCGGAAAGGATTGATTGTCCTGGTGCGTGACAAGACGTTCGAGTGGCTTCATATAAATTGGCATTGCTCTGATGATGACTGTTGCTTTGCTCCAAAATCAAGGAAGACCGAATTCTGAAATTATCCTCACTGCAGATTGCTGTTGGTACAACCGTCTGAAGAAAATCATCAATGAGCCGGTCCCTCGGGAATCCAGAGTAGCACGGGGCACGAGAGCCCGAAATAGAGGGGCCCGAGTGCCCGAAGTAGAAAAGACTTCATCTCATCATCATCTCATCAATCTTCATCTATAGGAACTTCTGAAAACGAAGGAGCCTCCCTCTCGCCCCCTAGAAGGATTGTCTTCGTGCCGTTGGACATGGGGGGAGGGATGAGAGGCGTCAGCTCCTGTCATCAAAGAAAATTGTCTTCTCCTCTATGGGACCTGTCCTCCGTTCCGGTTATTTTTGTGCCATCTGGGCCCGGAATGGTGGCAGGACTCCCTGTCACCCGAACTGAACTTCTCCATATCTTCCTTTGCTTCTAAAATCTTTGAGTGTGTCGGACTGGTCGAGAGCAGATCGTTTCCTACACTGGTGCTGGGTTAACCACGAGACCACCTGCCACAAGAACATTCCGACATGGCCGGCGACTGCAAAGTCAAAAAGGGAGTCCCGTTCCCGCACGAGAACGGACCGACAAGAGGAACGACAAGTGCAAGATAAGTCTACACACCCCTCTTCTTCTTCATGTAGTATTCTCAACCACGATACCATCTTCCAAAGTTTCCTCTTGAAGCTTTAACGATTGAAGCAAGTGCGTATGTATCCCGTTGGATCAATTCTTTCTACACATCTATTGCTGTCTCTTCTCTCCATGGCCAACTGGACCAACGCTGCCTGTGCCGAAGAAACCCGGGGGAGGTGGAGAATCGTACCCCTTCCCCTGGCTCGAACATTTCGTCCTTGCCAAACCTGGAAGAAGTCACTGGGAGGCTCCGAATGCCAAGGTGCGGCAGGTGACGCGAAGCCTAAGAACATTCTTTCTAAAAACAAAAACTTCATCTTCAAATCATCATCACCCAAAATGCGAAAAGAGCTGATAGTCAGGAGGACTAAGGGTCACGACCGACCCTTGCCTCCGGGTGGGAGAATCACGACCGATTCTCTGCCCGAAACGAAGAGAACGTCTGGACGACGAAAACGAGTAAAAAGAGACGGGGGCGCTAAGGGTCACGACCGGCCCTTGCCTCCGGGTAGGAGAATCACAACCGATTCTCTGCCCGAAACGAGGAGAACGTCTGGACGACGAAAAAGGAGAGACGGGGGCGCTAAGGGTCATGACCGATCCCTGGCCCCAGGTGGGAGAACCACGACTGGTTCCTCCACCAACGAGGGTAAAAGAAAAAGAGACGGGTGGGGCTAAGTATTCAAAGCCTGAATGGGAGGAATGGGGGCGACGGGGTCATGACCGATCTCCAGTCCCGGGTGGGAGAGCCACGACCGGCTCCCTCATCCTAAAGGAAAAGCGACGAAGTCGGGGTCACGATCGACCCGGGATAAGAACTATGGTTAAAAGTATGTATATGAAAAAGACTGAAACGGACAAGTAAAAGGGAACGGACTACGATGTGAACTTTGACGAAGAACGAAGAAAAGAAGATTTGAAAATAGAAACTAGCCGGATAGGCCCCGGGGGCCCTCCGAAGTAGACAGGAGAGGACAGAGGGTGACACTTCCTTCTCTACCTATAGGGAGCGTAGGATTGCTATTTAGAAGTGTTAGAAATTTCTGATTCTAAAGTATTTCCTGTTATTGTTGTCTGTGGGGTATTACAGATTGGTACGAACTTGCTTGCGAAAAGAAAAACTTTGTAATCCGTGTTTTCCCACCTTTTCAAGAAGGTACAGGAGGGTGTGATGAATGTCTATTCATCAATTGGTAAGACCGAAATATGAAAAGTAAGATAATATGATAGAGTAAAGTATGTTTTGTAACGGGCCCGAAAAGCCCGAAAAGCCTGAAAAGCCCGAAAAACCCGAAGGCCCGAAAAGGCCCGAAATTGTAGAAGCCTGAAACCCGAAAGTCCCGAGAAATATGTAAACCGGAAGTGATAAAGTAAACCGGAAGTGACGTCATTTCTAACCACGTGATCAGAGACAGCCAATCAGGGCTGACCACTAGACTATAAAAGGGGCGGTGAGGCCCGAGAATAAATGAGTTCCTTTACAGTACTCCTTGTGTCAACATGTGTCTTCTTCCTATGGTAACCGATAAGATGATCCAATACAAGCTAATTGACTAGAAGTTTAAGTAAAATAGCAGAAGTTAGAAGAAATTAGGCGAAACTTAGGACGGGGTTCCGAAGGCCCGAAGGACCGAAACTGGGCACAAAGGCCCGAAACTGGCCTGGATGGAGTCCCGAAAACGAAGGACCGGACTGGCACGAGGGCCCGAAACAGGGAACGGAAACCCAGGAACTTGGGGAACGAAGGCGCGACCGGCTCGGCCCCACGCTACCAAACAATAGGCGACCGTCGGCCCGACATCCCCGCGGACCGAGAACAAGGGTGGATCGTCCGCAGTAGATCCCGAAGAGAGTACCGGCACTAGAGAGATAGAAACGGCCTACTCCTGCCCCCCTACCACTTTTCCTCCCCCGCAGTCCTCCGCCCGTAAACGGAAGCGCCTGTACCCCGCCTAGTGGCTGAGGCCCCTCGGTCCAGCCCGGCTGATACACCCCTCCCCCGTTGACGAATACCGATTTCCCGATCGATCCGCTCAAACCCCCCTCGTGCGCGAGGCACGACTCTAAATATCACATCTCGGTTTCTTGCCTGGATTCCCCGTCCGCCTGAGACCCGAAACAATCCCCACGTCCCTCTGTTGTAGAAATTGGAAACCCCGAACTACCGAGGAACGTCACATATCTATGAGTATATATATTATATTCATTGATATAATGGTAAGTATGGTAAATATTTGTCAAGTATGAGCCCTGACCAAAAGGAGGGACCAGTAGGGATGGATTTAGAGGGGGGCGCCTGAGGCGAGCATGCCCCCCCCCCCCCCTAGTATTTGCCAAATTTAGTTTTTTTATTGTAAAGTTCTAGCTTAGACCCCCCCTTCCCCTGCATCCATCCCTGCCAGTGTCCTACAGGTGAAGGTAATATCTCGGGAGAATGAGAATGTTGGAATCAATTAAAATTCAAAGGTCACGCCCAATGATTTCTTACCCTTAAAAGAATCCATGGTAAAAATGGTAGTTTTGAGTAAAATTAGTAGTTAGGGAGGGCTGCCCCTACCCTAGCCCACCCCCCAACCAAGCCTTCTTGATTAGTTCGAATATTCATGAGCTGGGTCCGACATTTCGTAATACGTGATGGAAAAAATAAATTCAATATACTAAATTATTTATTTACTTATTAGGGATTCTGGGTGATAGTTTTTTTGATTGAGCCTGATGTTGGTTTATAAAAATAAGACCAAGTTTTGACCAATGATTGCATTTGTGGAATGAAGTAAAATCAAGAAACATCTGTTTGTAGTTTTTTAACCAAATTCGAAAGACAAAATTCAAAAGACAAAATTCAAAAAGCATATAATTCTACACCTAATTCTTAGTTGTTCTCGAGCTAGTTTTGCATTTTCAATGATAATTTATATTAGTATAGACCAGAACCATGAAAAACACTCTTTTGGCTCCCGATCAGCTAATACTACGTATTGGAATATGACAATGCGACCGTGAGATCGAGGGCTTTGAAATGGTACTAAGCAATCTATATTTGAACCGTAACTTCACACACAGCATCCCAGAAGGTGAATCATTAAGTACATATTTGTAACTTCTTCATTTCTGCTTTAGTTTATAAAGGCGACATGAATCTAGGTGGAGGTTTCATGTTGACAGTTTGTCAACTGACAGCCCTCCATTGAAGCCAAGCAGGGCTCTCACCTTGATGCACAAAAAATCGATCCCAGCCGAATTTTGAGGCCAAATGAAAGCTCCTAAACGATTGTCCTACAATAATATACCCCTTGTCTTTCCACCATATCAGGGATTTGGCTGGATGGTTGCTTATAATCCGACAGAAAAAAGCATTTTAATCCCTGTGAAATACCTAGCCATGGATCAGGTTAGAGCAGGGAAGCCATTTTGGGTTTTTCAGTGCAGCGAACTGTCAGCCTGTCTCTGATTGGTTGAAATTATGTCACACATAGATTTCTTTGAAAATAAATTCTGTTAGCAGGTTTACATATGATAGGCAAAATAGTTGGATTTTTAAGATATTGCTTACAGGAAGAAAGCGAGGCTTTGTATTTTTAAATTCGAAAATTGAATTGTTAGTCGCTGCGGACCTCCCCCCAGCGTGGTCCTTTGGCACCAACAACCACTCAGCCATCACCTCATGGCCCTCATGGTAAGTACTGGAGGATTCTTTATTGAAAAAACATGGTTTCATGATCAACTTTTCGTATCATATACACGCAGTATGCAAGTCTCCCACATGCAGATGCTTTCTATTGTGAGAATAGCCATTAATCTTTCAAATCTAGCTTGTTTTGACCAGCTGAAATTATAGGTAATGGTCTGGGGTGGCTGACCATCTGCTTGAGTGGGTAGAGTCAGGTGGCAGTTAGGCCTACAGGAAGGAAGGAGCAGACAAATTATAGGGTTTGTGTGTATTTCCTGCAATTATAACAAACCCTAGCTAGTTAGAAATTGGTGTATATGGTCAGTGTCTGGTGTTTGGGACAGGAAATGGTCAGTGAGCATACAACAGGTGGTGGGCTGGGTAGCGCCTCAACACCTGTCTACGTATTGGGGTTGCCAATAGACCAATAAAAGGTTTGACAGATTAGCTTGGTCTGTGGGAAAGTTTTTTTGTGAAATGCACCAATACAATAATAAATCTGATATATTATGATTGGAATATAAAAGACTAATTTTACAGTTTTACATAAATATGCTTTATGAGATATTTATTGAGAGAATATGTAATCCCTCCTATAAAACCTTAATCTTTTTTCAAACAACATTTTTAATGACACAACTGGAAATTTATTGTACTGAATAAATGATATATATATTTTGTTGTTGGTCTGCACAGATCAAAGTAGTAATACCCAACTTCTTCTTTTTTTAAACGAATTTAAAACAAGTATTCTCTAAACATTTAGAATCAAAATTTCAAAGCTTCAGTCTAAATAAATAGGTGTCTAGGATATTTTGTGTAAAATTGATGTTTCTGTGATTTATTTTTAATACTATTTACAATATATATCCCCTCTACATCGTTTAGGGTAAAAAACGAATAGAATATGCACATTGAGCTTCATGAGCTGAACCATTTCACTGACCATTAAGATCAGAACTGTCAATACCAGCACATCAATGTCATCTGACATTGCAGGTTTTTTAGTCCTTTTAGATGATATTAGGCCAGTTGGGTGAATACAAAGAATGCAGGTAAATATAAAATCTTCCTAAATCACTTTATTTTATGTCAATTTGTTTAGTTCACAGGCAACCTAAACAAAAATAGATGTACTTTTTCTAGACAAATTAAGAAAGAATGAAAATAAAACTCATTACCAACCATACACCTAATGAGCTGGGTAGTGATAGGGGTGAGAAAAGTGTGCACTTGGTAGTACCTCCTCTCAATGATGGTATTGAGTCGTCACCGAGTCTTGAGTGGATATGCACAGAGTCTACGTGCTTGTGGTTAATCCCGACGTAATAAATTGGTTTGAAATAGGACACTGTGTTTTTCACGCTTCTGTACTGAACACTTCTCAGAATAGGTCTATGAGAATCTGACACATAAAACGAATCTACTAGATTACAATACACTAAAATCCTTTCCGCTTTGTGCACTGTTTGTCGCATAGATTCTGCTATGCTCAGATCACACAAACCAAGTTCCCAATTATCATTTCGGTGCAGGAATAGAGGGGTCGGTAGTGTTACCAGAAAATCTTACCAGGTATCATTGTGCCCATGTAATTTGAAGGAATCGCTCGAGCTCGGATACAGATACATATCGGCAAATTGAATATAGGTCCTTCCTTTATGGCTGCTCCAGTGACATTAGATTTTCTTGGGTATCCATGAATCATAGCTACTATTCCAACCGGACCATTGAACAAATACTTCACGCCTTCTAGCATGCTTAGGTCCAACTGTCCTACGCTTCAGGACTTGTTCCACTTCATATTTGATATTTTTGTCCACGTTTACCTTCTGCATTTCCTCAGGTTGGAAGAATCCACCCAACTCTCTATTGTCCCAAGACTTTATTTATTGAAAAGCCTTGACTCAGTTGACGAGCTGTCACTGTAAAAATTTCCTGCATAAATCTCTCATCATATGTGACATCCTCTGCGAAAAGCAGTCTTATGGCCTGGAATATTAGATAAAGATAGTGTCTTGGGGAATCTAATACTGAAAGAATTAGGTAAATATTCTTATTAGAAAAAAACGTTATGTTGATTTGAAGACGCATAGGTCGGATATGCTAAATATGCTAAAATAGACAAGGCTTTTGGTATTTATAAAGATATAACTTATATGTAATCTAGACCAAAAATTGAAATCCCAAATATGATTTCAGAAAATATACTGCCATTTCCTTTCTATTTAAGATATTCAGAATCTGTTTTTTGCTGAATATGGCCAAGCAGTCCCTTAATTCAGAATTTTAAATTTTGAAAACTTAATTTTGTTCCATGGTTACCATGGAAACCAACATTTGCATAGCTGTAGTATCAGCGGGTTTGGACGTTCTATCAACATTCTGGTTACCATGGCAACAAAATGCAAAAAATTCAAATTTTTTCACCAGAAATGAAAACTGTAGAAAATTTCATTTATAGCATGGTTTTAGCTTATTTTTATTATATTTATGATTTTTAAGCCAAATAAAGGCTCTAGAGCCATGAATAGACATTTCCATAAGGCTGGAAATCCCAGAAACTGTCACATATTATGCATAAACTTAACATCTTGATAGGATTTTTTTTTTTTTTTAAACAATTTGTTTATTCTGGATGGATTTCAGATTTAACATCTGTTCTTCCGCTCCACCCAGACCTGGTGGTACATTAATTGTCGGTCTGAGCGGCGAATTTAGGTATTACGATACAAGGTGGTTTTTATGGTCCGTACATTGTTTGATTGGTATTTGTGCAGGTATGAGATGGGATGGACGTGCAACAGTTTAAGTATTAGAGGTTATATAGTCTACTAGGATCAGGGTTTTTCTAACACAGTTGGTTTGGCGACAGTTTAAAGAGACGTCTCGAAGGGAGGGATAAGGGTGTTCACATACTGGGGGCCAGTTCAAGTTAAGGGAAAGATATATCAATCATATTATCAACAAACATTTGTTTCAACTTGGATTTAAACAACGATTTGGTCGGTAATGAACGGATTTCGTAGGGCAATCGGTTCCAAAGTGTACTACCATAATATTGTGGTGTCCTTTTATGAAAGGTCGTATTTGGGAAGGTTTGTGTTACAGTTAATCCATCGTTTCCTCTGGTTCTCTGCTCGTGTGAGACAAAAGTCATTGTACCCTTTGTGATAGCCTTATGTCTGATTAACAGTATTAATTGGAAGGCCCTGCATTGATCAACCAGCAGGGTATTTGTTATATGGTGTAGTTCAGGGACGTGCATCTCTTGTGGATCTTTAAGGTTGAGGCTACATTTTAGGGCGTGATTTTGTAGTATCTGTAAATCTTGATTCTTACCGTCAGGTATGTTTGTGAGCATGGTATTTCCATAATCCAGAATGCTAATGAACATGGCTTTTATGATGCTAAGCGAGGCATGCGTAGTCAGCATTGATCGTACAAGACGTAGTATATGGAGTTTATGGCTGGCAAGCTTAAAAATATAATTGAAATGCGGTAACATGCTGAGACCCTGGTCCACCATCACCCCCAGGTATTTGTAGCAATTTTCATAACCAAGAGTGTCGCCTCCAATCGTTATTGGATGCGCTGTTTGCCATACATCAACCGGCAGATTTCTGGTCTTTGGGAAAAATTGTGCTTTGGTCTTATCAGTGTTTATGGTTAGTTTATTTAATCTACACCATTTTGAAATATTATCTAGGGTATCTTGGAAGCTCGTAAGGGGTTCTAACGCTGTTGGATTTATTCTAGTAGTAAGAACAAGATCATCTGCATAAAGTTGAACTTTCTGGGTATCAGCATGTACCGTTACATCATTAATATATAACAAGAAAAAGGTCGGGCCTAACACACTGCCCTGTGGAACCCCATGTGTGAGGGTATTTGTTCGACTGGTCACTCCGTTATCATTTAACATTTGTCTCCTGGAGGTTAAGTAACTATTGAACCAAGCACATGCTTTGTTTGAGATGTTATAATTCATTAACTTTCTTAATAAGATGGTGTGATCAACGGTATCGAATGCCTTACGGAAATCAATGTACACAGAAACAGAGTGGCAGTTTTCATTCTTATTTGTATGAAGGGTGGATGTGTAGTCTAGTACAGCCTCCTGTGTAGAAAAACCTTCCCTGAAGCCGTATTGAAATTTAGTGATAATATTTTCACGTTGTAGGAAGCTAGTCAGTTGTTGATGTATGAGATGTTCTAAAATTTTTCCTGGTAGGGGTAGTAAAGAAATAGGTCTAAAATCACCCGGTGTTTTTGGGGTTTGTATCTTGGGAATTGGGACAACAATGGCTTTTTTCCAACCATCTGGGTAGCATTCAGTAGCTACAGAGAGGTTAAACAAACCAAGAAATCCGTTCATAAAGTGGTTCATGACTGTCTTCCAGATACGGCTCGAGACCAAGGGGATTCCACTGGATTTGTAGGTTTTAATATCATTTATAAAAGTACGTAAGTCTTTTTCTAGAAAGGGGACAAATTCAAAAGCTCCACCCATGTTGTTTTGTATCAGGGGTTCTTTTATGATGGATAGTTCTTCCACCTGTGTGAGTGGGATAATGTCCTTAGCTAATTTACTTCCTACTGTTGTAAAGTAGTTGTTTATATTTGTTGCAATCTCAAGGTTTGACTGGGGCAAGCCTTCAGAGTTGTTAAGTGTAATATTTTCTTTAATATTTGGATTTACGATACTATTTATATGTTCCCAAAATTTTTTGGGATTATTTCTATTTTCCTCAAGCTTATTCTTAACAAAGTCAGACCTAGCAGAGCGTGTCAACCTATTTACTAGGTTCCGAAGACGTCTTGCTTCTCTTTGGTGATCTAGTTCTTTGGTTCGCCTAGCTTTCTTTAATGCCTTATCTCTATCCTTCATGTATTCCACTAACTCATCACTTAGCCATGCAGGTTTATTCTTTTTAAAGATAAATTTTTTAACAGGTATTTGTTTGTTTAAGATCATTGTTGTTTCGTTTAGAATTTCTTTCCATATGTAATCTACGTCACGAGTGGCTAACAGGTCTTTCCAGTTCAGTTTAGTACTCAGTTCTGTCAGAAAAAGGTTTTCATCAAAATGTCTGTATGATCTTCCTGTAAAAATATTTTGTTCCCATTTTAGTTTATGCTTTTTGAGGTGTACAAAGGTGGGTAGATGGTCACTTAGGTTTAGGTTTATCAACCCTGATTCAGAAACATTCTTACTATTAGATAGAATAAGGTCAATTATGCCATTATTATATAATGGTCTGGTTGCTTCTTTAATCAGTTGCGTTAGGGAGAAAATATTCATAACTTTTTTAAGTTTTTTTGGTTTATCTTGCTTGGTCCTATTCATATCTATGTTCAGATCACCAATAACCACTATATCTGATTCCTTTTTGCTGGGTAATGTGCTCAAGATCTTAGTTAGGTGTGTTATAAATTCATCTATCTTCCCTTCAGGGGGCCTACAGGGCTCGACAAATCCCCTACACACATGGTTGCCCATCGGGCAACCAGTCACTATTAATTGGTTGCCCAGTACTAAACTTAGATGCCCGAAAAATTTCTTTAAAAAATTAACCCAACTTAGTTCTTTTTAAAGGTATTCTATTGTCAAAATTGGATACAAATATTTGCAACATTTTGGGAGTTTATGTATGTGTGTTTACATTCTATAAAAAAGCCAAAAACCTGCACAAAATTCCGTGGTTGTCCGCCGGGCAACTAGGCATTATGTTCTGGTTGCCCAGCACCTATTTCTGGTTGTCCCGGGCGTCCGGGCGTCCGATTTGTCGAGCCCTGGCCTATATATATTTATAACGAATAGAGGTCTAGTTTTCGGCAGGGAAATTTTTATTGTTATGGCTTCAATCGAGGGGAGAGAAGGGTTGTAAATTTCACCTGGTATTTGAATAAAGTTTAAAGTATCTTTACAGTAAAACATCACACCACCTCCTCTTTTTAAATAGCCCTGTGGGTTTAGGGAACATCTATCATTCCGGACAACCTTATATCCTGGCATTTGCAAAAAGTTATTGGGTAGGGAGGGTTTGAGCCAAGTCTCAGTAATGCCCAGAACAGTCGGTTGGTAATCAGAAATAAATGTAGTTAAAGGTGGTATCTTATTCCAGATACTGCTGGCGTTCCAAGAGATAATCATCAGACCCTTCCTACCCTTCATTCAAGAAAAATAATACAGTAAAGCGTGCTTACATTGGGGTGATCGGGCGAACATGGATGGTTATGTATGAGTTGAGTGATATTTGGTGATACCCCTAACATATAAATGTATACGGGGTCTAACGTACAAGGTACAGACTTTCTAGGTATCAGTGACATAGCATAAGTAGGGGCCAAGAGGTAGAACATAGGTATATTTTTTTATAAATTTTGGTTTTTGGGACATCTTTCTTTAAGATTTTTAAACATTTTTGCTATCAATCGCACGGCAGGAAAAAGTTAAAGGATTCTACAATATTCATGTTCATCAAAAAGTCTATCTGGTTCCTGAATATGATAGTTCTAGATATATGAGGAAAACTCCTTATAATCTGAGTACATACTAGGGATAGTCAATATAACAGTATCTCTCTCATCCTCTCTCTCTTTCCAGCCTTATCACTTTGGCCTTTGGTTCTAGGGTATGAGAGAAAAAAACTCTTTGTAGTCTGAATACATACTATACTAGTCAATATAACATCTTTCCCAGACTGATCAAGATTCTCCTGTAGATATGAGGGTGTAAATAGTTAAGCAGTGGTTTGGATGGAATTCACTTCTGGTCTGCCGATCGGCAAAGACAAGTGACTCTACACAAACTAATCTTACGGTATGGACTATAGAAATTTCCAAATAGTAAATATCACAGATAATTTGTTGGCTTTGATTATAAGGCTTAGGTTACAAGGTATGGGAGAAATTTCCTTGTAGTCTGAGTACATACTATACTAGTCAACATAACATCTTTCCCAGACTGTTCAGGTTCTCCTGTGGATATGACGGTATAAATAGTTAAACATTTGTTTGGTGGTCAGAAGATGGGTCGGTGGATTTCACTCCTGGTCTGCCGATCGGCAAAGACAGGGTGGTTCACACAGACTAGTCTTTCGGTGTGAACTATAGGAAATTCAAATAGCAAATAGTAAATAACACAGGTAACTTATTGGGTGTGGTCTGCTGATCAGCCAAGACCCAGCCAAAGGGTATCACAGATATGGGGTGTGGCCTGAAGAGTATAATGTTAGTAAATGTAGGTCTTGTAATGGTGTAGTTTGCAAAGTTCCGACTTCGCGGGCCCTTGGCGCAGACTTGTCAGACATCGGTGTACAGGGGTGATTTTTTCTCTCCGTCTGGATTTAATCCTAGTGTGTCGCACAGTGAAACACAGGGGGCAGTCTGCCGAGCGGCCAAGACTGACCCAACAAACACTGGCTACACTGATTAGTTAATTGACAGAAAGACTACTCACAGTTTATGTGCACAGAAAAATGGTGTTCACAAAGAGGTCGGCCCAGATTCTTAGTAGTCGGGTGGAGGGGTGGAGGCCGTCGCTCATAAAATTATAGTAGTGCGCGTAACCTCCTCTGCGTCGACGATGGTGGATGGGTCGAGCCAGCCAGACAGTAGGGACCCAGTTCCTTTCGTTTATACGTACTATCTCCCTGTTGACCTCCACTACTGCCGCGTTGAGTATTGCTTGGTGATTTGGGTCCGGGTCACCACAGAAAGGATACCTGGCCATATCCATGCCACAGAGTTGGGTAAACATCAGGGTTGTCTCTGGGTATTTCTTGTGAAAATTTACCTCAATCTCAGTGTACAGGGTGATCAGGTCATCTACAAGATCGTCCACTTGCCGATAGGGGAAAGTGAAACGATGAATACCATGGTCCCAGAAGGTGCAGTCGTTTATACCGGCCGAAATGATGTGCACATCGCCGGGGTGATTGTGGGCGTTTAGCCACGCACTGGAGGCAGTTTGGTGTAATGTTGCTCCACTCTGTGGGCACACTTCAATGTGAGCCTGCGTGTCGTTTACCCTATTAATATAATCTTGGATAAATCGGAGTCTCGAGTCACCGTAGATCTTGACTGTGATCATTTTGCCTTGTTCTGTCCGAGCGATAATACAGGAGGATGGTGTCAGTTAACTTTGTAATCCGCGGCTTGTTCGGGTAAGTGACGCGGTCGACGGTTTTGGTACCGTATTCGGGCTTTACGCCTTAACTAGGTCACCGGTGTTTATGTTTTCCGTGTCTAGTCCCTATGTTCGGGGTGGATTTCTTCGGTCTCGGCGCGCTCAGCAGGTTTGGGGGCGTGTCCGGCCTGCGTTTCTTCGTCTCCAAATCCTTCTACTCGGGGTAATTCTGTCCATTTGGGTCGGGTTTGTTTGTTTGAACCATTTTTATCGTTCTCCCACAGGCCCAGAATCGATCCTGGGTTGCCTCCAGTAGGCGTTTCCCTCCAGTTCTTCTTAGGGGGTTCCTGATGGTTTCCAACCTCAGCTTGATGTCAAGGAGCTCACTCATATGATCTTCTCTCCTGTCCATCCATATGGGGGTATCTTGAATCCGTCTCGAGATCGCCTTACAGATTCTGGGGTCTTCTTGGTGTAGAAGTTCATTTGCCTCCTCCATGTGGCCAGTCACTACTGCTCGGGTGTGTTGGAAAGCCTGCTCGATGCTCTTGAAGTTATGGCCTTGATATGGTATGTCACATGGGTAGAAACTTGAGAGCGGACTGTGCTCAGAGCAGAAGTATATACTCTCCCCTATCTCACGCGTGTAAGCTTTTTCTAGGGAAATGTCCTTGGGAAGTTTTGTAAGGTTAGATTTGTTGTATTTGATGCCTGAGATTACTGTAGTTTCGCCTGAGACTCGGGCTTCCCGTCCTTGTGATTTGGCCAGGTCCACAAGTGCTCTGGCTTCGGCTCGGTGTCGTCTCTGCTGCTCGTTGAGAACTTCATTGATCCACACATTTACAAAGTTTGGGTTTTGCTTAAGTCCATTCCTTGTCATAAAGACGTCCGTGCGCAGCGTTTGACTTGAAAAAACCGCTATGATGGGCCGTGGCATTCTGTCTTTATTGTTAGGCTTTCTGATACGGTATGCTTCTAACAGATCTCTTTCTTCGACCCGTGTTCCTGTTTGATCTATTACAGCCTTAGCGAGTCTCCAAGTGTCCTCCTGTCGGATACCTTGACACGATCCCATAGTTGGAATTTGTATGGAGCACTAGGTCCCACCCTTATGGCAGCATCATTACGCTTATATTGAAAGTGGAAAAGTTCGTTGACATCAGACAAACACATGGCTTCCAAAGGTGATCGGCAGATGGAGCGATGCTCAGCTCTGTTGTAGCTTTCTGTGATTTTCTGAAGGCGGTCCACCCAGTTGAAATTCCTCCTAGCCTTGATTAGTCTTGCTATACGCATGCGTAATGTCCTTATGACGCGTTTTCTGTGCGATGTCTTCACCTCGTTGTTTGTTAAATAATGATTGATTCCTTTTGAGTCAAAATATTTTTTGATCTCACCATTAACAAATTCTCTACCTCTATCTGTCCTGATTGTTCTCGGTTCTTCATTGTATTTGAAAATATCAGCAAAGGCCGCTTAAAAATCAATACCACTACTTCTCTTTCCACCTTTAACGAAGAAACATACATTCGAGTACAAGTTTTATCCTGATTGAGTGAATACACCGAAACTCTAGTATCAAAACACTCCTCAAAGTCTGGGAGATCTTCTAATGTAATTCCCTCGTACTTTTTAGCTTCATATGGGATATCATACTGGCCTTGCGCCCTCAAATAATCAGCCCATTCAGCATATAGACCATGGACTGTGTTCTCGAAGTTAGCACCCCGACCTCCCTCCCTTTTCCAGTTCAAGCACCTAAAAATACATAAGTTATCTTGATATGGTTTGTTATTTTGTGATTTATGCATCAAAATGATGCAGTTTTTGTTTAATATATGATTTGGAAGTTTGATTTCGCGTGTTGCACCAATTGGGTAATGGGACCGGTAAAAGAAGTAATTGACATTAGTGAAAAAGACCTTTTGCCATTTTGTAGATTATTTTGTTCTGGTGGCTAAATCCAGCATGTCTAACCTTTCCAAATGTCTAAAAAATGAATTTAGGTCAGATCAGTTGCTCATCCTGACAGGGAAATCGAAAATGGTGGAGTTGTAGTATGGGATGTAATATCTATGTTCACCGGTTTCAACATGTCTCAATATTACTACAAAAATTGGTTAATTCTGAATGCGTTGGTTTCATTTTCATATATATGTTTTAGTTGGTGAAATAATCCTTCAGACTCACCATAGAAATCATAGATTATAGATACCCCAAACTTGCCCTCTATCGTGACCTGCAGTCATAGTAGGACTATACTCATCAAACAGGGCCCTTAACAAAGTGTCAATAATTTCTGTCCCATCCTCCTGCACTGATATCCATGGGGGCGTAATTGATGGATCTATTTCCCAGGGGGTGTCTTGACTATCTGCATCCCCTCTATGGTGTGTGTGATGGTTCAAAAGTTCATGCCAGTGCCATGATTTAGTATGTGTTCTGCCAGTTGTTGCCTATAATCAAATTGCTGCTTACATATTTTACATGTATATTTCGTTTTGAAGTGTTCATAATGAGTTTCCCTATGTCTAAGGAATATGTATAATGTACTAAAACGCTGGTCAGATACCAAACACTCATAGTTACTGCTTTTCGGTAGTCTAGACGGTTCAGCACACGCCCTGCTCTGAGAAGGTGCATGGAGATTTATGGTAGTAGGATCGGCACTGGTAGTACTTTGGCAGGAATTGTTTTGTTTATTAACCGGTCTGTTACATATCACAGAAAACAGGTCGGTTCCTATTTGTTCCTCATTATCAATTCTTTCATCCCTGACAACCTATCATATTAACAATCATCCTGCGTCAATACCAAAAAAAACGCTTACTGTTTTTAGACGATCTCCGTTCGTATTATCCTTGTCCGCCATTGCTCCCCGTCCGCCATTGCTCCCCAGCCTTGTGTGGGAATGCACTCAATCCAACAGTGTCAGCCACTATGGCAGGGACTGGCCTACCCACTGGTTTATCATAATTACTCCAATTATACTGACCAATCATTCTACCCTTCTCCTGTCCACCACCTTTTGCCAGGGAGATGCCACTCTTACAAAACCATCCAACCATGGTAAGGTCAAGGGGTGACTGGGGGGCAGAGCAGTCTTCACTGACTTCCACACCAGCCATGTGTTCAAACCTAACATGACTTTAATAAATATGTATTATTTCAATTAGATTAACTAACATGCTAATTAGCTGTAATTATTATGACGCACCATTATCTCGCGAGAAATCAGACCAAACCACCCATCATTATCAGAATACGTCATATCCAAATATGCCCAAGTCCAAGGTCCGCGCAGAATTAAGCCAAGGTTGGTGCAAGACTGACCACTGTAAGCTCTCCCTAACTACTAAAATTGGCTCCGTGCTCCATGAGACTAGGTCAAAATATGGGACTGTGGCTCAAAGTCTTCACATAATACACCTTTCCCATGAACCAGGGCAGGGCCACCATTCTGCCCACATGTTGGGACTTTTGGTAAGGGAGTCATCATAAAATAGGTTTACAATAGGAAAACGCTCAAAGAAATCTTTAGAAGTTATCCCACCAGGGCAGCACACTTTATTGAAAAAGGTCTACAGGTTGGAGTGTATGGCACATGGCTGCCACCTGGCGAGTAGACTCTGAGTACCACCAGGTGGTGCTCAGGCATGCTTAGATGTTCGTGTGCAGCAGGTGAGGTGAGCTATATCACCCTCTTGGACAAATACAACTTTTTTTTATTATCATTATTAACATTTGATTAAACTGGTCAAGTCTCGGGAAATAATAGGTCTATTCCGGTATTCATCATTGCATCAGTATTTAAATTCTTTTTCAACTTATGCAAAATTTGAAATTGACATTTTGTAATTCATAACATACACACATACACACAGACGCACACATATATTATAGATATATTATATACATACATACATACATACATACATACATACATACATACATACATACATACATACAGTGACACCATGCATGTACACACATGACGTACATGCAAACACATTCATGTACACACATCACAAAATCACATTACATAATAATGTGCAAACACACACACTCATACAAACACACACACATTCACACATACACACATGTATACGAAAACACACACACACACACACACAAACACACACAAACACACACATACGCAGAGGAGCTGATGTGTCCTTCGATTTTTTTCTTTTCATTCATTTTTATTTTTTTTTTCATTCATTTTTTATTTTTGTTCTGATGAAGTTCATGTTATGTAACAAGTTACCAAATTTCAAGGTGTCATCCCTGCAAAGATGAGGCTTTGCAGTTCCTTGGAATACAAGATTTGTAACCAATGTATGATAATAAATAGTAAATGATAAGGAACAATATCAATACAGACTACATTTTAAATGATTTTATTTAATATCTTCACGTTTACATATATACAAAATCCGTTCTTATGAATTGTTTTTCCTAAGAAACATCGAATACAAAATCGAGTATCAAAAGAGTACATGTATCACAAGATAGGCCTATACAGATCATACTCATACTCAAAGTTATATTTTCTTCTTCCTTATAAATATGGAATAAAATTGTCTCCACTATCATAAGAATATATTTATGTCAAGATATACCAATCACATACATACTCATTGTGCTAGAGCTAAATCTGATATAAAAAAAATAGACAGCGTTTCATGTCCCTGATGTCAATATTATGTACATGTATGCCCTATGTTTAAGACTGGTTTCTTATCAAATGAGAAGTGATGGACGGGATCACATATCTTTCTAGCAAACTGACTACGATTACCTCCACACTATATTTACACTGAGATTCGTACTCGTTCAAAATTTACCCTCAGCAAATTAAGGGCTCAGTTACCAGTATGATTATTTTTTCTTCTTCTACTTCTATTGCCTACTCTTTCATCGAACCGTTTGCGCACCACTGGCCTTAAAAAAACACGTTTAATCTCCTTTCAAACTTATAATTAAAAGATGACACCCAGCACCAAAAATAGTATTATGTACAAAAGATGATTGTTTCTTTTTTACAGAGAAATACAGTCATAAACTCTTCTAAACGAGATCAGTCATTCTGTATTGAAGAAAGGTCGTAGAGGCCAGGGATGAATAGATGGTGACCTCATGTGTCTTAGTTAAATCGGAATGACAGTATGTACACGTTGTTATGATAGAGTATAGCAAGTATGTATAACTTTAAAAAGTAGGAAAATATCAAATGAACTGAAAATTTAGAAAATGTTAAGTTGAAAAAACAATACTTTTGATGGAATGCTCTTGATTATTATAATGATACACTGCCTGTGGAAACAAATCGTAATATGGACTGTAACCTAACATGTGTGTATGTTCAACGGAATGCTTTGACACATATATACTCAGATCTACTGGCCAATCTGAGATCAACGCTCTATAGATACACATATAGAAAACCTATACCACACCCCTAACCCATACAGAGTGGAATGTTCAATATAGTAAGTGTTCTCGATCTATGTGATCGCGGGCGGATTTAGAGCAGGCGCTGGGACACGCGCCTCTCCTTTTATCTTGAAACATTATGCTTGTTAATGTAAAATTATACCAAAGGGTCCCTATGGAAATGTTTGCCAAATGCGCCCCTATCCCCTTGGAAAAATCCTATATACACCACTGCTGATAACTCGTCACGTTTAGTTCAGTGACTCTGATCTACAACAGTTATTTTCAAGTTTGAATCTATAAAATATTATATACAAAATTAAAAACTATCCAGTGGTCATTCAGCTATGTTGAATAGTGTGGTATACCTGAATACCCCTTTGATTTTCTTTCGCTGTTAAATCTTAAGGCATACTGAATATTCCCTGAACTCAATGTCGTAAGTCTAATATCTATCAATCTAATTCCTACACCTAGAGTCAGAGTATCGGCCTACAATATGCCTGATAGGCTTGTTTCCACCGAACGACATTATGCTCACGACTATGGACGATTCATAAATCGTTTGTGGTCGTTAGCAAAATCGTTCAGTGGAAACACAAAATTGGTGCTAAAGACATTTGTGAACGACTGCAAACGACATTTGTGAACGACATTTGTGAACGATTCACCAACGACCAAATATCTAACCTGTTTAATATTTCTGGACGACAAATGCCAACGATTTCTAACATGTGCAATTAAAAGCAATTACATCAATTGTTCTCTATGTTTTCTACCTCTAGGCTTTGAATATAATCGTCCACAAAGGCCCAGAATCGTCCGAAAATCGTCGTTTAGTGGAAACAACAAAATGGTTTCATTCTGAACGACAAAAATGAGCAAAGAAATTTTTCAAAAAAGTCGTTCAGGGTCGTAAGCAACTATCCATGAAAGTCGTTCGGTGGAAACCCAGCTTATATAACTAACCAATCTAGGTACCTTCCAGTAAACGTTCATAAAATTCTAAAAGTTATCACGTAGGCTTCGCAATAATATTGCGACGATATCTTGTGATTAACTCAATGATAAATATTTTTTCACAAAATGTAACACATGAATAAATAGTGTAGGCCTATGTTCTCAAGGTAGAAACCTGTATATAATATGATGTTTGATTTAAAAGAAATTATGTGATGATGGCGAGTTTTTGCATAGAAAAATATTTTATAAATAATTATCACCAGATTTTCATGGTCGTTATTTTAAGATAATTATCTCGACTTTTCCAAAGGTCCTCATTCTTGGTCTGAGTATTCTGAGTATGGTGGAGCCCCTTAAAACCTGTTTCCCATGTCGGGTGTGTTGGTGCCGGACGAGTCGTAGGCCTGGTTTTCAAAGGACTGTTTCTGGGGGACGCCGTCGGGGTGCGGGGTGTAGGCGGGGGGCGCCGTGGACGGGTAGGGGGCTGACGGGGACGTGGCGCTGGAGAACTTGTCCTTGCTGGGCTTCCACTCCTCAGTGGCCTCTGTCAGCTTTTGCACGCGCTGTTGGAGGAAAAAATGAGAAAAATGAATCCTTGTTTTGTTTCAAAGGGTATTAGCATTGAGATGTACTACGAATTTGTCTGATAAATTACGTATTAGGAGCCTTCAATCAAGTACATATATATATATATATATATATATATATATATATACGTTTTCAAAAATTGTAGCGTATAGATGATGAAAAATGTTTCTAAAATGCATATAAAAAGACGTAGAGTACATTGGCAGAGTACATAACAAAGCATAGCTATAGTGCTTGACCTAGCCTGGCATAAGCGCTTCACTGTACTGATCATGAATGGAACTGTATATGATCAAATTACGATCAGAGTTGTTTTGTGTAATGTTTTAGTTATTTTTATAATCTTGTTGAGACACCTACAGGGGAGAACATTGTAATGACAGCGGTTCAATAAAATAAAAACAAATCAAGTTAAAAATAAAGTCTCAAGCTTACCCTGAAGAAGCCGAGCCCGTCGTAGTCGGGGTCTCTGTAGGAGAGGCAGATCTTGACGACGGCCGTGATGGGGATACAGATAACGGAGGCCAGCGCCATGCCCCACCCCAGCACCTGGGCCCAGGTGGGCATCGTGTAGTCACCCACCGACAGCGGCGTGAAGTCGATGATGTTCACGATCAGCACAGCCTGCGTGGGGGGGAAAGGAATGTTTGTTATTGGTGCCCATCAGGTTGGAATGGGTTTTAGTTTTTCGGGGTATTTTTAGACATTTCCAGTGTTATGAGCAATCTCCTATAAACTTAAATCCATTTAAAAAAAATGGAAGTAGGAATAAAGTTTATGTATGTAAATATATATATATATATATATATATATATATATATATATATATATATATACAAATGCCTGTGGGAGGAAAGGAAAGGGAAGAAGGGAGTTAAGATTTAGTTGTATCATTGGTGGTCCTTTGGTTGGAATAGGTTTTAAGAGTTTGTATCTTGGACTCTGCAACAATTAGGAAGCATTTTTTATAGTTATCTCTTATTAGCTAGCCTATATTCTATGTTGAATAACGCCAGGTTGAATAAAATTTGTTCATGTTATGTATTATAATTTTATTAGAAAGGGGTTCTGATTCTCTTTTAAATTGGTTATAAGATCATCGATTTATGATGTCATGTAATATTCTCTGAAGAAAATTCAACAAATACAAATCGGAAAAGTCAAATTAGGCCTGTGGGATACAGGTTACATGAATTACCGATAGTGCATTTATCAAATATTAACACTTTCATTTTTCTCTGTGTGATGGGAAATTGCTTAAACTACATATTGGGGAATGCCATTAAGCTATTCCTTGTCAGTACATCCCTCTATATAATACATTATGTCGATTTTCCAATTGGATTTATCAGTTTATAGTAACTGACAATTGAGCCCTGCATGCACATGTAGACAATTAGGGTCATACTAATGACACTTAATGATGACAAACAGTTACGAGGTATTTCTACGCAATAGTAAACCCTATAGCTGACTACTCACGATGAGGAAGAGTGGGGAGATGAACTTCCAGCAGATCCACCAGTGGGCGTGCAGCTTGAAGCCCACCATGTGCTCGATGTCGGCGAGCAGGCGCTTGGCCCCGTAGATCCAGGGGAAGACGATGGCCTCGGCCAGGCCTATCAGGACCAGGGACCAGCCCGAGGAGTAGTAGGCCATGAGTTCAGTCCAGTAGAAGCCAGACTGGAAGGGGAGGGGAGGGGGTGTCATTATTAAGGTATATCATATCACTTATAAAGAAAGATAGTTCATAAACACATTACAAAACAGGTCATTGTTCTATGATTAGCATTTTGTTGTTCAGCTATATATGAAATCATAGTGATAATGTTTATAATCAGGTATGTCCGTTTCATAATTGCTTTTATTCATACCTACTTTTGCTCAGATTAAGTTTATGCATTCAGTGATTTCTTATTTTCATGGCTATTATACTAGTTAAGCCTAAAGATATAATTCAAACAGTCATTAAAATTCATAATATTTTGGAATGGTTTTTGAAGTATTTCCGGTCACACACAATCTATTTCCGGTTTCTCTGATTGGCTGAATTGGGACCCTCGTAGGCGGTATACTCACGTTGGTGCACATGGTGAGTCCCAGTATAAACATAGAGATGCAGAGTCCCAGGGAGACGAAGATCCTCTTGGACCGGAGCCTGGGGAACATGTCCACGATGGCCGTCTGACAGTTCTCTATGCCGGCAAACTAAAAAGGGAAATAAGGGCAATAAGCTACAGGTCTACAAATGGGAGTGCATGAGAGGTTGTTATCTAAAGAATCTATAAAAATGGTGAAGTAAACCCTATGCAATCGCAATGAGTATAATGATAATGTGTGATAAGTGTACACTATAAAGACTACATATTTCATATTTTTGCAATCATACCAACATAGAATAGTCATCTTCCAATTCTCACTACACTTAATAGCTGGTTTACAGTATCTGAAGCATCTGCATATTTATTTGTCTAATTATTTTAATAAAAACGTAGGGAAAACCATAGAAAATATACACAAGGATTAATGACAGTGTGTATGCTTCGGCCTTGTACAAGTGAGTTCCTGGCATATTCCCAAGCATGCATCTTGATCTCGGATCGTATGCAGGTAGAATTTTTTGCAATGGCCATCCATGGTGGGAGAAAAATGACTGTTTAGAGGAGAAGAATTTTAAGAACTGCCTAGATCTAGCTAGAATAACGATGAATAAACTAAACTAAATCCTACCTGGCTGTCCAGACCCAGGGTGAGCAGCATGAAGAAGAACAACACAGCCCACAGCTGGGACACCGGAAGTCGGGTCACTACTTCCGGGTAGGCGACGAAGGCCAGACCGGAACCGGAACGGGCGACATCCTTAACCTCCACGCCGAGTTCAGTGGCCATGAAGCCCAGGATGGAGAAGATGACGAACCCGGCGAACACGGAGGTCAGGCAGTTGCCGATGGTCACGATGAGCGTGTCTCTGTACACGTTGTTGTGGAACTTGTTGTAGGAGGCGAACGTCATGAGGCCGCCCATCCCCACGGAGAGGGAGAAGAAGATCTGACCGGCCGCGTCGGCCCACACCTTTTGGAGGGAGAGGGTATAATTAGTAATTGGGAGAAGAAAATTTACAACCGAGTTTCTTTCAATCCTTGACAGAACGTATCTGGAAATCATAATGGGCATTTGGAAACTTTTATCAATAAACAATGCTCATCCGCCCTTAATCCCATATTGCATCTTGTGGTGTTTTACTTTCATTTGTGGTATTTTACGTCCGGCTTATAGTGTTTTGAACACCACAAAGGTTAATTTTAGGAAAATGCTTACATGGGCTTTTGCTTTGACCCAATGCAAGTGCACATGTAAGATTTTTCTGTAGATTTACAATTGATTCTTGCGTTGGAAGATACCAACATGTTGCTATCTGCTACTCTTTGCATTGGCCAAAAAGGCACCGCAAACGCTAGCTAACGCATGGTGGAATACGGCCTTTATTTACATAAGTAAACTAATTACATGTGTCTGTTGTTCATTAATTCCATGACATCTACTACTGTTTCTATCCCTTTCTATCATTATTCCGGTATTTTATCACCCGCACGGCCGAGGAGAGGTGCGTACAGAGGCCAGTGAGTATAAACAGGCTGTACATAGGCCTACCGCTGCTCATTTTCACTTTATTTTTAGAATGTTTAGAGCTTTGATTGGGTGATAAAATATAGAAGACCCTTAGGGGTCGTCCTCGGGCCTTCTGACAACTCTCTGGTCGGCATACGGCCCGTGGCATTTGGCCTTTGGCTGAACGCTGGCCTTCAGGTCGTCCTTCGGCCCTCTGACGCCCCCGGTGGGCCTTCTTATATCAATACGTGAGTAGCTCAAGGACGAAGTATAGCTCACCTTGGGGGTGGCGAGCTGCTCCCAGGTGGGGACGATGAAGAACTTGATGCCGGCCCAGGCCCCGGGCAGGGTGACTCCCCTGAAGAAGAGGATCACGAGCAGCAGGTAGGGGAACGTCGCCGTGAAGTACACCACCTGGGGAAAAAACAGAAAATAGGAATTGCTATTGAAAGCTATTGTAATGGCAACTACTACTACATTTCTAGACTCATTTTAACTTATTGTCCTATTTTTGGACATGTTCATGCAAATATTGACTGTTGACATTACAAAAGTGTGTGCCAGTAAGCCCCAAATTCCCATGGAATGTCACTATTATACTGGGCTTTCTATGATCTCGTGCAACCTTTAAATTGAAGCTATATTGTCTCATCACATAATATGTGGACGTTTCATCTTTATTGTTATTTTGTACCTGTTACCATTAGTTCAAAATTTTATCCAAAATGTAAAATATGAATGACATGTACTATGTAGGCCTTTTGTGAATAATTTATTACCATTGTATTAATTCTGAAAGCCAAGAGAACCCTGAGAGATTGTTATGAGTAAAAACCTTTAAAATCAAAAACAAATACATGTATATCGGCTGTGTTAAAAATCCAAGTGTACTGACCTTGCCTGAGGACTTGATGCCCTTGATGACGCAGAGGAAGCAGATGATCCAGGCGAGGAGGAGGGTGAGGACGAGGTCCCACTGCAGGGAACCCGTGTCCTCGATACGGTCAGACCGCCGCAACATGCCGTAACTAGGGAAGGGAGAAGGGACGTTGTGTTTTATTGCATTAGTGCTTATGCATGAGTAATTGTTGATATTGAGAAAGTAGATTGATTTGTTTCCTTTTATTGAAAGAGTAGGTTGATTGTAAATAGGAATTGATGGGGGTATAGTAACAAAATCGTTATATCAAATAAGAAATTGTTCTTTAAAAAACATTTTTTGGGGAAAAATTATTTTTGAGATAGATTTTGTGGATGGAATAGGTTATACTTTGAAACACATAACATTCAAGGATGGGAGTTATAACTAAGGTATGGAACACAGTGCCGTATCCAGAGGGGTTCAGGGGGTTTATTAGATTATCTAAATCATTTGTGCACATTCTCATCCGAAAACTCAGATTTTATTGCAATCCTTTTTGATTAATATGAACCCCCTTCGGATTGCAGGAAACTCTCAGAATTAATTGTAGCCCATCAGGTTTTCTCAGGATCCCCTCAAAGTTTAGAGCCGTGAAAAGTTCCACGGTGCATCAGTATGATAACTTAAAAACTGTACCATGGACTACCTTTAATACATTTGTAAAATTTGGTCAAAATAAATGGATGGAAAAAAAAGATTAAAAATGAGAACCTACTTGAAGTACTCCTCGCTGGGGCTGACCAGCTGGCCCGACTGGTTGGCGATCTCCGCCCGCAGGGTGTTGTCCGTGTAGTTGAAGCAGCCCGTGGTGTTGTCCGGCAGGGCGGTGGTCATCGTCGTGTTGACCAGCTCGGTCAGGTTACAGAAGGTCGTGTTGTAGTCGAACTCGGCCAGGTAGGTGGTGTTGAAGCAGGTTCGGTTGAACCAGATGCCGTCAGCCGACTCACACGGCTGCGCCTCCTTCTTGGAGTAGCAGTCTGAAATAAGGGCATTTGTAAAAAAGAAATGAAATTGTTTGTGGAATCTTAAAGAGAGTTAAAACAAATATTATTGATGTATAAATAAGGAAACACGGATCTAACGAAAACTTTTATAGAGTTCTAAAAAAACGTGTGGAGGTACATTGGAACAAGCTCTGAAGGCTGAAGGAGTTAAGTTTAATTTCAGCTCAGGGACGGATTTAAGGAGGGAAAATCTAAGGCGCCCCCTCCTCTATTTTTTGCCATTCATGTTTTATGCAAAATTCTAGCGCCTCTAATTTAACACAAGGGCGCCCCCCGCCCCCCGCCCCCCTCCCTTTTTTTCTTTTTTTTTCTTTTTCTTTTTCTTCAAATGTCTGTATCTTCCCTGCAACTGCAATCGCCACTTAGTTTTTTTTGGTTAAATATGAATGTATGAAATAAAAAGGGTAAAAGCTTCATTTTCTATAATAGATATACATACATTTTCCTTCATTTGCCACACCATATAATACATATGAATATAAGTTTTTATTATAATTTGTAATGGGCCACTCACAGTTGGTGTTGAAGTCGTGCATACAGCCGTCCCAGGGCAGCACCTTCTGGAAGGAGGCGAACATATAGTACAGGGACCAGGCGATGATCTGGTTGTAGTAGATGCTGCCGATGTACGAGATGACCACCATGCCCACGCCGATACCTGCAAGGTCATACAGCACGTTAGTCTTGTTTATAACATTTTTTTTTAAATAAAATTGTGAAGAGTACATCCAACTCAACGACGGCTTGGTGTAGACTTACTATTTATTAAGACGTAGAATTATTGGCGAATTTACATGTTTCGGATTTTCACATCCTTCATCAGAATCTTTTTTTTTATCATGATTACTGCAAATTCACATACACGCGAGCATACACACACACACACACACACACACACACACACACACACACACACACACACACACACACACCACTTGTGTCCCTAAAACATATTTAAAAGCGGGAACCCTTTGGTAGGTGCAATTGAAATTGTGGTCGAATCTCATTCATGAAGCAATAAGGAATCGTTGAAGACAATCAGAAATAATTGAATATTACCAGAAATTGTGTTCCCATTGAGCTACGTGACCAGAAATCTATCAAAGGTTCACTACATCAATTTCATTTCAAGAACCCTATTAATTGTATAAACCATTGTAGCTTACTGTCGCAAAAATGGTCAAATATTACATTTCTTTAATGTAAAATACTCGGACCCGGAGGGCCTGGCGGAATTATTTACAATAGAGCGCCCCCTCCCCATTTTTTAAATCTCTGGATCTGCCCCTGTTATGAGAGGGCCCACTGCGCAGACTCGCGGAAAAGGTGTATTAACTGACCTTGGAAGAGAGGGGAGGCTGACCAGACGGTCATGGGCCCACAGCCGGAGTACTGGCCGACGGACAGCTCGATGAAGAAGACGGGCAGACCGACGAAGGTCAACATGATGGCGTAGGGGATGAGGAAGGCACCTGTTAGAGAAGGACATAAAACAGGTTATTAAACTGAGTAATACAGACAGGTAAATTAAGAAGACGGGGAGGCCGACGAAGGTCAACATGATGGCGTAGGGGATGAGGAAGGCACCTGTAGGACAGGGAGATAAAATAGGTTATTAAACTGAATAATACAGACAGGTAAAATAAGAAGACGGGCAGGCCGACGAAGGTCAACATGATGGCGTAGGGGATGAGGAAGGCACCTGTTAATCAAGGGGATAAAACAGGTTACAAAACTGAGCAAACATTCAGTGGGATGCGTTCAAATTATTGTTCTCGTCATCTGAGCATGACGTATTGGTATTGCTGTTAAGAAAGGGGATGCTGAGAATGTTAATCTAAAAGAGAGATATACAATTATAAAAGAAAAAAGAAATGACAATTCAAGTTAAGAAAACACCCCGTTTTGGGAAAACCTGAGCAATTTCCTGTGATAAACATGCTTGATTACTTCACTATGTTGTTCAACTACAAACAAAATAAGTAGATGGAGCCAACTCTATTCAAATAAAGACCTATAGAAAGCTCCCGGCTCATCCCATGTACACGATGGGAAATTTACATCCCTGACTCACGACTAAGCTTTCCTCATTTTTT
Organism: Lepidonotus clava; assembly: GCA_936440205.1. Lineage (NCBI taxonomy): Eukaryota > Metazoa > Annelida > Polychaeta > Phyllodocida > Polynoidae > Lepidonotus > Lepidonotus clava. The sequence goes on along the minus strand of OW387135.1, from coordinate 52,012,982 downwards.
ATTGACTTTAATATAACTTTTTTCTGATGGTAAATGTTTGTTTGTCTCACCTCCCCCGTTGGTGTAGGCCATGTAGGGGAACCTCCACACGTTGCCCAGGCCCACGGCGTAGCCCAGGCAGGACAGGATGAACTCGGCCGGACTGCCCCACGTCTCGCGCTCACTGTCGCCCTCCTGAAGAACAAAATACAACCAGTGAATAAAGGGCAGAGGCACCTTGGGTTATGTAAATTAATTGTTAAATTTGCTGCATTTTTTCATATTGGGCCATTGTTTATTCATATAATAGGCCTATCTGTGTGCATGCATGTGTGCGTGTGTGTCTGTGTCTGTGTCTGTGTCTGTGTTTGTGTGTCTGTGTCTGTGTGTGTCTGTGTCTGTGTGTGTCTGTGTCTGTGTGTGTCTGTGTCAGTGTCTGTGTCTGTGTCTGTGTGTCTTTGTCTATGTCTGTGTGTCTGTGTCTGTGTGCGCGTCTGTCTGCCTGTCTGTTCAGTCTCACAGATATAACAATTAACTCAGGGTAAATGGACCTGGGGTAACATATTTTTGTAGGTTGTGCTTATGTAACCCCACTGGTTATTAATATATGTGGTCACAACAATGAATCAGGGTGGTTGGACCTGTAGTAAAATAGAACTTATTCTTCTGCATGTGTTCATAATAATAAATTCAAGCTAGGGAGAGGGCCCTGGAGTAACTTTTATATGGGTTATCCATATGTGAGTGTGTGTGTTTGTGTTTTACAATAGTACATGTATTAGAATTGAGTGCACACAATTGCGTTTTCACGTCATGGTATCTATGTTAATGTTTTTTATTTGAAATTGGGTCTTATAACTGAGTCATTGGGAATACTTTCGTTTTTTATTACATGAGAGAGGATGACAGACCTCGGCAGGTGCTTAGCATAGCCTACTTTCTAAGTGAATGGGACTTGGTGTAATATTGACTCTAGCTCAGCTCTCAATACCTCTGAGTCAGTCAAGGGTTAACCTGTCAAAGTAGGGATGGGCCGTTGAAAAACGTTACTGCAATGTCACAAAATGCAAAACGTCGCAGAATGTAACCGTAAAGCCTGTATTCCCCTAGCTGATTTTGAACACTGGAAATTTGGAAATTTCTAGATTTTCTTTCGAAATATTATAGAAACCCTTGCACACCATATGCCGATTGAGAGACGACTTTAAATATTTTCTAATGACATATAAGTGTGTCAATAATTAGCCCATATTCCTAATGACGATTCTTAGAGTCGGGCGTAAAATCGGAGAGTGGAATATAGCCTTTACGCTCTTTGGCTGGGCTTACTCGTCAACAGGATCATCCATTTTACCTGCCAATATCACCCATTATTATCGCATTTCTTTCCCCTGTCCCAGGATGCTAAACCAGGCCTTAATTGTCAGTTAATTGAGGCATCCAATTACCATTACTTATGCTGAGACTTGCATGGAGAGTGATATATGATAGGGTGATGGTGTATTCATCAATGACATCTAAATATTTAGCTTGAAGCATTAGCATCAGCTAACAACCTTGTGCTAGTTCTACCTGTGGTTCAATGAATAATTCATGAATATTTGGCGTGGTTCAATGTTTTGAGATCAATCCTGAGATGTATCATTGGCCTGTAGATGTATCACTATTACATTCCTCCCTTTACTCAAACTGTGTATTGAGGACTTTGGCTCCATTGCTTGAATACGGGTTACAAAGGGTATTGCTTCTTTACTTGCTGCTTTCTGTAAACTTGCCTCAAACTTCACAGTCGTGTTTCCAATCAGTTGCCGAAGCAACAATACTATTCCACACTATCAGGTTACCTGTAATACGCCAATTCCTTTGATGGGGGAAATTTCCATTTTCACATCAACATGACACCTGATGTTTGGATAAGGTAAGAGAACTTCAGAAGATGTAACTATCATTGGGATATGGTTAGAAGAGGAGAGGGGCCTTAAAGTATGTACGCATGTTTTCAAGAATTTCCGATGCCCACCTCATCAGATTTATACAGGAACGTACGCACATTGAAATAAATATCAGTCCGCAGTGCCATCTATCATCCGAATACACTTTCAAAAGGCATACTATCCTTCAGGTAATCAAGATGCCATTTTTATTTACACTCATATAAATCTATTGCCATCGCTTTCATCTGATACACGCATCGCTTTTATCTAACGTCGCTGCATCGTATATCTTTTCTACGTTCTTTGCTTATTTATGGTACCAGCACCAAAAACCTCCCCCATATTATTTCATTATTTTCCATACGTAGACGGCTAGATTTTACCTGGACAATGTGGCCAATGTTGAGTCAACGGGGGAGTTTTTTCTCATAACACTGTTCTATTCACGTGTAAGATCAATGACATGTCCACAAAAGAGAGATAGTTATGAAGGGCCTAGTCCCTGGAGTTCACTGATTGCAGAATAACACGTAACGTGCGCCATCCGCCTTTTGAAAAGACGCCAAAGCAGGCCAGGATTGTTTATCTATGGCCGACATGGCGAAAATGAATATATATATGCTTGTTGTCATTGCAAAGAAATCTGGCAGCTTTTTTTTCTAATGTGAATATAGCTGATCCTTATACATTGAATTTTGTATAAATGATATTAATGCATCCTGCCAATGGAGGTATAAGAAAACATTGGAAATAATGTGTACTGGTTGACAGTGATTGATCACAGTATAAATACACTTCTTTTCAAAAGAGTGTTTGTGCTCCAGTTCTCAGACAATTTACTATAATTATTTGAAAACTCTTCAGAAAATCATCAAAAAGCGCTGTCATGTAAGGTCAATCCCTACCAAATACTGATATATTGTCATTATAGGATTTATATTGACAAGCGACACACTTGGATAGATTCGGTTTGTGACCTAAAGTTTCAGGTGAATCTGGCTTGGGTAAGAAGGCCTATACATCACGTTTAAGCTTTAAGTCGGTGAACAACAATGCGACAAAACTCCAACCGATTTTGTTCTCATGCATTTTTTCACATACATTGAAATGTGTTTTAGGGTAAACATCCCCTTGGTATCATAGAAAGTGAGGAAAGATTGACAAGGAATAAAATCTCATAAAAATACTCATTATTTGTCAAACCGATTTCTAAAATCGATCCATAATCGGTCCAAAATCGCGTCGTGTGTCACCAGCTTTAAAAGGCCCCCTCACCTAGTTAAACCCAAGTTGAATCAGTGGATCTGCCCCCGTTTCTGTGCCAGGTTTCGGGAGGGACGTCAGCGTGTATGGCCTACGGGACATTATTGCTGAGGACAGAGGGGCCGTACCCCGAGGTCCTACCTGGACCTTAGAGGCCACATTACACTGTCCGATTTTATTCCCGATTTGAAAATTGCAGGAAGGAATAAGCGCTAATCGTAGACCTGGTGTCTGTCATTAGAAATGATTAAGAATTAGCTTTCAAATGGTATGTCACATGCGATGGTTCTTGTAGTATTTCTAACAGAAACTTGAAAATTAGAGAATTCCTTGTAATCAAGATCGCCCACTGGAATACAGGCTTCACCAAATACCACATAGGCCTAGTCTCCACAACCAGAAACCCTCTTCCCTCCAAAACAGTCCCACAATAGACCGCTGTTTTAGAAATATATAATCAAAATCCAGAAAGTGGTGTATTGCGTCTTGTAAGGTCAGAATCTAAATAAAGAAAATCAAAATCGGATGAATTTTTCTCCTTCAAATAATAGTTTGGAATGTTTCAGGACGGGTCCTGAAAGCTTTGCTTAAATTGAGAAAGAAAGTAATTGCCACTTTGTATCCTAAGGAAATGGTTGTATTAAATTGTCATTTATTACGTAAGATGACATTTCCCACAGTTAATTTCTTTCAGTTTTGTTCAAAGCATCGATACTGACTAAGTTCCCTTTAGAATAATTTATTGAGAATAATTGTACCCTCTAAGGGATAACCTCATCCTTTCCCGGATATGGACTTCCGAGGGCCTATAACTGTAACGCCCACATAAATGTCATATAATTATTTCGCCTCTTCTTCACCCGGTCTCCCCGCCCCGCCCCCTTCCCACCTGTGCCCCCTGAACTCCCATTCAAATCCCCGAACACAGAAACTCTGATTGAAAGATTCCGCCCCACAGGGTAATCCGGATATATTAGATTCCTGGCATTGTTCGTGTGTGACGGTAGAGTTTCTGGGTCTACCATTACTCAGCTTCGACGACAGGAAATGGACGGAGAGCAGACACCCCCACCCCTCTTCCTGACCAACTACCCCTTCAAGGCTGTACGCCTACTCCACGACCGGATTTCATTCATGATTTCAGATATAGTCGATATCAATTATGATCAAATAAAGACATGTTATATATCATAAGAAAGGATTTCAAATTCCCTTTCAAATTATATGTAGCATGCAGAGGTTCCTTTTATATTTTTGATAACAATTGAGAAATTGCCAAATTCCAGATTGTCAAAATCGCCTCGGGGCTTCCTTGACTGCACCCCTAGGCTTAGTTCACGGTCACACATGGTTGAACTCTACCTGTAACCGCCACACCACACCCATCCCAAACCCCATCCAAGGGGGAAGGGTGCTCAGCTCAGTCACTGAATGTAGGCACCAACTGCAAAACTACACTCCCACCTCTTTGGGATTTGAAAGCCCCAGAAAAACTACCAAACTCTGACATCACCCCGTTTTCAGAATAGTTCATGGTCAGTCCCTGCAAAAGAGCATCAACAAACAAATTTTGCAGCCACAATTTGATTTCAGAAGGGATTATTGGATTGAGAGTAATAATGTACTTGAATTGAGCACTTTTGACCTTTAATCTAGAATCAAAGATAATGCATTATATACAGCTCTCCTAAAAAGGTAGTTGGAGTATTTTACAGCCCCCCTTTTTAAGCCAAATCGGTGATCCACAGCTACAGCCCCTCAAGGGTCCTACTGTAGTTGATACCAATTTCCGGACTTGGTATCCCCCAAGCACCCCCCCCCCCCCACCCCATGCGTCCCTTGGGGACTGTTAAGGCCCCGTGTGCTGTATGATGGGGTGAGGGTGGGGGCTTTCGGACAGGTGTGTTAAAGGCCAATTAAGTTCCAGGTAAAACCACGCGTAGGGGGAAGGTATGAGTCACCTGGCGCAACTAGTGTCAGTCAACCGCGACGTTAGCTTGGTGAAAACAACCAAATAATTCAAATTGTCAGCGAAAGGTAAAAATTAGATGACGTAAGTAGGGCAAGGGGTCGAATGAAATTGCCGTAAGAATAAAAAATACAAAAAGTTTTATTCATGTTTATAGCAGACTTTTGATGACGTCTTAAGGGATTATTACTATGTTTCAATCAACTGTTTTGCTCAATTTCCAACTGGTTTTACGACTATCTAGTTATAGTCAATGTACCATTTATGTTTTTCTCTAGTCTCATTGGTTTTATATAGAAAAGGTTAATTTGCATTGACAAAACTTTCAGCATCATAATGATGCTTAGAATAAAAGAAACGTCATTTTTTCCAGTTCTATCTATAGGTCCTATATTCCTAACGTGATGAAACGTCCAATACATGTGTGTAAAGATTCATGGTCTGTGCCGTTTTTACCGTTATTATACCTAAATTCAACCATTTTCAAGAACGCGCTCATTCCCTCGTGCAGACAGAGAAGGTCACTCGGTTCGAGATGTATGCCGTGTGTAAATGTAAAAGGGGCCCTGGGGATATTACGGCGGGCCGACCGGCCATCACCTGAGGAATGCGACAAAGTCTCCAGGGTAAAAGTCACGGGGACACCATAAAACTTAAGAGTCTTAAGGTTTAACGCCTGTTGGAAAGTAGTATTGGAGTGACCCTGAAACAACAGGTTATTCAGAGAATGGCGATCCCAAAGGATTGTTTAAAGGCGCCCTCTCATTCGTTATTTTACAGTGGACGCTATGACCCTCTCCCCAAAGCCGCAATGTATCCTGGTATGCACGGTGACGTCATCTAGGCAAACACTGGGCGTTAGATATTTACTTTTTACCATAATTATCTCCTAGTTAAGCTTGATCCTAATCTTTATTGACGGATAACGGGCCGTGCATAAACAACAGCCTGTATAATTTGACGTCGGCAGTCTAATAAGGTGTGTCTCTTTTTAACTTTTACTTATCGACCATAACACGTCCTATCGTAAAGGAATTTAATCAAAAGTCGAGGTTTCACTGTTTAATTAATGTAAGATAAGATAACACACCTTCCTTATAGATAAAACGCTCTCTTATTTTTCTCGGAAGTATCAAGGCTAATTATGATAGGATACGACAATTATGTCCTGTTCCATCAGATACTGTGTCTTTTTCTCACTTTCTGTGGTTAACCTATGTTGTCGGAGAGTGTATGTTGTTGAACAAAGTTCCCCATATCTGACCCCGGAACAATGTTTATAGATCTACAAAGTGTGCACAACACACCGAAACATCCATACCACTTAATTCATGATCAAAACTGCAAATGTCAGATGTTCTGATGTCATTATCGGGTCCCATGTCTGAATTAGGGTACCTGGGTATGAGGGTCTATAGTTTTTACATTAAAGCCTGTTTGTCCAAGCAGCGTAGGGTATTCACTAATGCCTCCATCAGGCTCTTTTACTGTTTGCTGAGCTCTCTTTTTAACGTGGTTCTGCACGTTGAAGTGTTCCGCAAACTCGGGAATAAACCTGGAGAATGTAAGTCCCGTCTGGTTAGCGTTGCGAGTCGTACCATGGCCTCTTTCATGTTTGTTTTCGCATTAGCAGTAAGGTTGCCTGTCCTTTTTTATACAACATTTGTATGCGTGATCTATGTGTGTAAACATAATGTGTGTGCGTTTGATTGAAGGTCTACTTTAACAACGTGGGATTTGCATTGTTCTATAATCTTTCAAGCCAATTTTAACTTACATCCCAAACACTATTGTTATGCAGATTTGATGATACACTGTTCTCTTTGGATCATCCACTAACGTCAGCTAATTCCTATGTCTACGTATGTTCCTATGAAACATATTGAAAAGTGTAGGGAATGTTGATCTGTACAGGAACAGATCCAGATTTTTTTTTTTTTAAAAAAGGGGGGGGGATTAAGGGCGCCTTAATGAAAACATTTGAAGCGCACCTTCCGAGCGCTGGAGTTTAACATTTAAAAAAAAAACGATACTGATGACCCCAGGGATGTCCTTTGGCAAAACGTCAGGTAAAAGTTAAAAGTAGTTATTACTCTACAGCACGATGTGAATCTAAGTGCACGTTAGCTGGCTTACTGGCACTGCACATAATGTCATTATATCTAGGTCTATTTCACATAAACGCGACGTCTGCAGAAGTGGACCACAACGAGCTAGAGGCCACCGCCCTTTACACAAGTTAGCGCACTGAACCGTCACATAGATGCCTTGATACCAGTACTTTGAGTCTAGGCTCATAGGAATCTACGTCCCAATGTATGGGTTCGGGTCTATTATGCAAGTAGGGCGCCATATTGGAGAAAAGGAAAAAAAAGGGGGGGGGGGAGAAAAAGAAATAAAGGTCTATTAGCTAGCATCGCCTGTCAGGGCACCAGTTGAGTTCTCCGGTTGAGATCCTTTCTCAGTAATAAGTCTACCTGACTTTTTCCCATAAGAAGATAGCATACCCGCTCAACTGCTTACTGTACAATTTTAAATAATGGTTTTGCGAGGTATATTAGGGGCCTTCCGTGGGATACATAAACATTGAAATCGCGATTTGAAAATGTGCCTATATTCTTTTTTCAATCTAAAGTCCAATAGGGGAAAAGGGGCTCTGAAAACGTTGAAAATGTTGCATACGCACTAAATGGAAGGCCCCCAAGAGGACTTATATTAGAATGAGAAGCCTTGAAAGTGGATACTTTCTCGTGTGCGGTATGGTTGTGTGGGGGCTATATAGAGTATATAGACATACATGAGACTGTCTATGGTGCATGGGAGGTTGAGCAGTGAAGGTGATGTCAAGGTATACAGGCCCGGCGGGCGGGCGGAGAGTCCAGACCCCGAGGGGTACGCGGTACAGGAGGCCAGGTGAGTTTCAGCCTGATTAATAAGACCAGGTGAGGCTGGGGCCTGGGTCACCGCCTGGTCATGTGTCTACAGAAAGCTATTGTTTTATGGAGGCGGTATTAGGATGTGTCTACCATGGGGCATCTGTGTAGAGTGATATATCATTAAGATGTACAGAGGTAACCCAGGAATGCCAAATCGCTGCCTGATATAAATGTTTGTAATAGTGATATTGCGTGTCTCTATGCTTGTGTGTATGTGTTTGTGCCTGTCTGTCTGTTTCTGTGTTTGTCTATGTCTCTGTCTGTGGGTATTCCAAGGTTTTGTATAAAAAAATAATCGGCGTCAGGCAAACTATACTTGCGGCCACATTGGGTCCCTTTACATACCCAAAATTAATATGTATTTCAAGTTTGATTATATTGACAATGAGAATGCATTCAAACGTGTTTCTGAGTGTGTGACAATGATAGAAAAACTACTTTCATATCTGCATAAAACTTTGCTTGACTTTTCAAACAATAATTGTTATGCTCCCCCCAATTCGCTGAAAAAACTTTCTCGCTAAAAGTTCAAACAAAACTTCATGTTAAGACCAATAATTATTAAACTTACCTCAGCGGCTACCCTCGCCCCTTCTATATCCACTTTATCCTTCTTGCCCATGGTGCTTGAGTGCTGTCTCTCAATAAGCTAAAAGTTCCAAGCTGTCCTCTCGGTGTGTGTGTCCGACTAGTGCTCTGTGGGCACAGGAGACGCTCTGGCCCACCTGGACCCCTCGCCAGGCTTTAAACCGCCCGCCGTCACACCTGACTGCCCCCTGGTGACGTCGTGGGCGGAGGATTCCCCGGGGTTTCCCGGCCTTCGACGAACGCCGCGTTCATGACGCATTGCTGCGCGTCTATGACGAGGCGAGGTGCGCGCGCAGCAGGTCACTGCCATATATGGAGTGGTTCTGGTTGAGTGACTACAAAGGCAAGAATGAAATGGGACACAGTCAAGGATACCCCTGAGAAAATAGACTTGTGCACAACATGTGACGAGTTAAAATGAAATTATTATATTTAGATGTAGTTGGTTATCTTATTTGAAATCATGACTATATGGTGTCTTTCTGTCAAGTTTTATCTCTGCAATTTTACAGACAACGTTTATCACTGTAATGTAGAATCAACTGAATTAAGTGTCACAAACAGACGATAAAGAATAATAGTAAAGCTTTCTTACTTCTCCCCTGAGAGAAGAGGTTATAATTAATATTGGATATGAATGATGGATGTTATGTTTAAGCAAATCGTTTTTAAACAACTAAATTGCTGTTTACTGAAGTAACACACCACTAATAAGGTAATATACAACTAAAACAACCATCAGAGTTTAATGTACAATCCGACTTTTCCTGGAGAGAAAACACAGACCTTTACACATCTACCTCAGCGGCCTTGATGCTCATTGTTCCGTCGCGGTGCCGGAAACTACATGTCAAAGGTCAAAGATGAAAGATGGTTCTTTACCGCTTAAAGTTCAGTCTCTCACGGAGTGAGTAAGGGGCCTTCCATATAGTACATACGCAGCAAGGGGGGGTGGGGGGGTCTGAGATTTGTGAAAATTTGCGTACGTTCCTGTTTATTTCCAATGCGTACTCTAGGCCAAGGGGGGGTGGGGGGGTCTAGAATTTCGGAAAATTTGCGTACGTACTAAATGGAAGGCCCCTAATACTCACAGTTTAACAACCTCAACAGAAATGGGTAATTGTATGTTGGCCCGTTCCTTTTTCAGGCCGACCGGAACCAGGATCCCTCCGCCCGGTAATTACCATGGAGACGGCGGTGGTTTAGATGTTTTTACACTGGAGGCACATTGCTAAGTGGTTACTATGAAACCACTTGACCACTGATCTCGATGAATAAGTGATAAATTTCTATTATGAAAATACAAAAAATACAGACAGACAGACAGACAGACAGACAGACAGACAGACAGACAGACAGACAGACAGACAGACAGACAGACAGACAGACAGACAGACAGACAGACAGACAGACAGACAGACAGACAGACAGATAGATAGTATAGAAAGTTTGATATCTCAAATACATTAAAATTATCTTAATGTGAATTTCTTTTATATCAAAACTTATAGTAAATCCCACTTTAGATGTCACCATTGAATTGGCGAAACAATCAAGGGGGTAAATAATCAAAAGATTCGTCAAGGACAATACAATTAATGGATAATAACGGAATATTGCCTCTGCCTGATACGGCTCAGGAATCGGGCCCCCTGCACGATTGCGCCACATTCCTATAAATAGGACTACCACATGACAACTACTGGGCAGGGACAGGTCACATGTTAAACCTGACCAATCGGACTACTCCCATTCTTACAATTCGCGCCACTTCTACCTCAGCGCTCGGTCCCTAAAGACGTATAAAATTATTCAGCTGATATGACAATGAATAGTCAACTAAGGTTGGACTATGTCATCTAGTAGAAGTCAACGCACGGCGAAGACGATCGCCAACATCAAAATTACTACCCCCAGGCACAAGGAGAGTGCCCAAGGAAAAACTAAGACAAAGAAAACTACGCGCACCACACCAGTCAAGCAGACGGCGCCATTGCTACCGTCAGCCAGCAACGAGACACTGGAACTGGACACTTCATACGAGACAAGCATGGCGGGCAGCGAGGACGAATCGTGGCCAGCAAACCCCCCTCAGAAGGACAAGCAACAGGCAGACGGAGCTGAACCCCCTAAAACTCCCCCTAAAACACCTCCGGAACCTACTCTCTTGGCATTGCAGACGATGATCAAGGAACTCAACGAGAAGGTGGACAAGGCAGTTCAACCACGCAGCCGCTCCCGGTCAGTGTCGAGGTCAAGCTGCGGGTCAAAAACCTCCAGACGGTCACGGAGTCACCGCGGCTACTCACCGGCAAGTCAGCGGGGGGATAGCCGCCAACAACGCAGGTCTCCACGCAGGCGATCAAGGACTCGGTCGTCCCGGAGGCGGTCAACACGTAGGTCACGCACCAGAGACCGCTCCAGGGACCGTTCCCACAGGCGCAGACGAAGTGACTCCAGACACACACGGTCATCACACAGCCGGTCACGGTCACGCCCGCGACGTAGGGCCGGGTCCCCCCGGGACCCTAACGACCCAAAGAAGGCATTGGACGCACAGTACCCGCAGGTGGGCAACCCATCAGGTAAAAAACTTTCAGCACGTCATCTCACACTTGAGCCATATACCAATCTTCCCCCTGACCTTAAAAAGATAGCGCGAGCCCGGCGGTCGCGTCGGGATCTCTCTTTCCCCGAGTACATGTGCGGCATTATGAGATGGGTCAAACCAGCATTAAACGTGAACTCACAGGTGTACGAGGTTGTTAACCACGTGGCACAGGTAGCCCAGGATGCCGCCACCATCCCCTGGCCAGCGGTGAGGGACTGGACCCAAGCGTGCTTAGCACATATCGAGGACAAGCAGGCCACCTGGCACGATGCTGACTTGTTCGCCTCGGAGCGTACGAGACTGTCGTGGATCAAGGGCCCACGGGGCGGCGTGACCAGTTCGGCTCCCTGCCCCGACTTCAACACGGACACATGTCGTGAAAAGGCAGACCATACTGCCGAGGGCAAAACATGGGTCCACTGTTGTGCGGTCTGCCACTACGGCCTCGGCGTGGACGCAACCAACCACTGCGCCAAGACGTGCTGGAAAAAACCAGGCCTGAAGCAGTACGCAGACGACAATAGGGCTGACAACCGTAACAGGTCGCAGCAGAGCAAGGCCCGTAGGCCCAAGCAGGACACCCGTCCAAAAAACTAGACGGGGGCCAGGCCCCCCCTAGTGAGGGGGCCCGGCCCCAAAATGAACTTTCCCCGATGACTAACCAGGACACCTGTCTACAGCACGGACAGAGCGGCGAAGGTGACACGGACCCCGACGCACGTGGTGACAATGACAGTAAACAAAAACAAACCCACGTGGCAGGCGAGGTCAACATCCGCTCAGTGGGCCAATCACGTGGCGGCTTACAACTGCATGCAGAGTGCTGCCCAGAGGCCCCCAGTCAACATGGTCGCCGTCGTACACACGAGGTGCCCGATCTAGACGAGAACGATCAACACATCGGCGGAACACAAACAATGGAAAGTTTACGAGGCCCCCAACAACAAGTAAGTCGCCCCGGCATACGGGCAGCAAACGGGGCTACGAGGGCTGACTCTCGGAACCCGTCAACAGCAACCGCAGACACGCTCCCTAGTATCGCCCACGCGGCTACGGCTTCGTCATCAGGCGACGAGCAGCAGGCTGGGACTGGCAACCAAGCATCCCAGGCCAGGTCAACGGGCGACCGGCCGGAAGACGAGGGAGGACCGGGCAATATCGGACGTACCCCGGACACTGCCCAGCACCACGATGGCGAAGGTATGACCACCTTCCCCCATCACGCAGGGTTAACAGGCAACCCCGCCACGCCGCCAGCATCACCGCCAGCCGGAGACTACGAATCTACATGGCCCTCCGGCGAGGACGTCGGAATCGACTACTGCCCCCACGACGATGATCACACGCGGGCGGAAGGAAATACCCCCCAAGGATATGGGCACGACCGCCCCCCCAACTTCATGGACGCCCCTGACCCCCGCGTCCCCCCGCCACCTACGGAAGGGGCGGGCATCCCTCGGCAGCGAGGGCGTTACACCTCGACCCACGGGAAGGGATTCAACCCCGCGGAGGTGGTAAACACCAACCAGGACGACTTCACAGCGTGGCCCTTCCCCACACAGGAGATGGCCCCGGATAGGGCCAAGATCTACGACGCAGCCAGGGCAGCTAATGCCCTAAATCACATCTCCCCCCGTATTTTTATTAAAACGGACCTGGTTGTACAGGAGTGGGAGAACAGGGCTACGGGCCACCCCGATGACAAAGCAGTACTGGAGGGAATATGCTATGGATTCCCCATCCAGTACACTGGCCCTCCGGTGTACAGGACCATTCAAGAATATAACCACAGCTCGGCGGCCCGCTACCCTCGCGAAATTCGTGAATACTTGGAGAAGGAGGTCGCCATGGGCGCCATACATGGCCCGTTCGAGGCCCCCCCTTCACCCCGTGGATGGCTGTCAGCCCCCTTATGACTAGGGAGAAGCCCCAATCACCGGACAGGCGAGTGATTGTAGACCTATCATACCCGGATGGCGGACTCAACCGGGCCATACGCCCAAACGTTTTTAACGGCCGGCCGGCCATCCACCGCCTCCCCACCATAGAGTGGGCCAACGGCGCTATAGCTGCCTGCTGTCCGGGGGATGTGCACCTATCGGTCATCGATTTATCACGGGCATACCGCCAGTTTCCGGTGCCTCCCACGGACTGGCCTCTCCTGGGAATCGTCTTCGACGGACGAGTGTATTTCGATGGCCGACTTCCATTCGGCGCGCGACTCTCCTCTTTTGTTATGCAGACTGTCGCGGAGTTCCTGGTTCGGGCGTTGCGCAAAGCGGACTGCACGGCTATAATGTATCTTGATGACATATTATTGGTCGACCCAACCAGGGTACTGGCGGAGCGCCACTACAAGACCACTATTGAGATCCTCAAGTCGTTGGGTCTTCAGGTGGCCCCCCGCAAGCTCCAGCCCCCAGCACAGAGGGCCACTTGGCTGGGCATTTGCTTTGACATTCGGGCAAACACCATTTCAATTCCCCCGCTCAAGATAAAGCAAATACAAGATTGTTTGGCCGCTACTGCCCAGCGAAAGTACGTTCCAGTGAAACACATACAGTCCATCATCGGTCACATCAACCACTTGGGGAAAGTGGTCAGGGCCGCGCGGGTCTTCACATCGCGCATCCTGGCCGCCCTTAGGGCGTCTACAGAGGACCGGGTACTCATCAGCCATCAAGTGCGCTCAGACCTGGCATGGTTCGCCCGCTACCTCGCAAACCAGAACGCCAAGGAGATCATTCCCCATGGGAGGCTCGTCATGCGGATATGGGCAGACTCGTCAATGGCAGGAGGCGGTGCCACCAACGGCGCCGGATACTACGCCTACACCTACGCCAGACCGGTAGCCGATGCCCACCACATCACGCAGTTGGAGGCCATCAACGTCCTCGCTGCAGTCCGCACGTTTGTCACAAAGGAACACGCGGGCGGATATGTCGTCGTCCACTGCGACAACCAGGCAGCGGTCTCGGCCTACACATCGGGCCGTGCGAGGGACACTGTATTGGCCGCCTGCTGCCGCGCTATGTGGTACCATGTCTCTGAGTGCCAGACCCATGTCAGATTCGTTCATGTGCCCGGGGAGGGGATGGAGGTCCCCGACGCTCTCAGCCGAGTCTCCCTGGCCCCTAGATATCGTCAGGCAGCTGACCGCTACATTCGAGAACTATCACTGGTATCTGTCCCTGTTAATGGGGATGCTTTCGCTTACGGCCCATTTGCTTAAATTCCAGACCACCACCAGGACGCGCTGGCCCGTGCAGCACTCCAGAGACAGAAGACCTCCCACCGCCCGGCCACTAACAAGGCTCGGGCCTCAGCGGTCACCCGATATCTCAAATTCTGCACAGCCATCCACGTCGACCACACCCGGGTGGCGTACTACCACATCTGCTGGTACGTGGAGCACATGGCCAAATCCACTAGGAACCCAATGATCATCTCCAACGCAATCTCACATATACGTACTTTTTATACCATGGCTGGACTACATACAGCCCCCCTCTACCATCATCGGGTCGCATTGGCTATGCGCTCAGTGGCTAACAACCTACGCTATACCCCGTCCCCCAAGGCACCGGTCACGCCGGCACTCCTTAAGCGGGCCCTTGCCCACTTATCCGCCATACCGGACCCTAATCTTATCCGGCTGGCGATCATCGTCACGTTCGAGGGGTTCTTTAGGCAGAGCTCCCTCGCCCCCTCAACGGTCAAGGACTTTGACCCGACTCGCCACCTCACAGACGGGGACATACAAATCACCCCACAAGGACTAATCATACGAGTTAAATGGACCAAGACCATCCAGAGGGCGGCAGACGCGACTAGCGTCCTCCTCCCCTACACTAAGGACAAAACAGTCTGCCCGGTTCGGGCGTACACCAAGTATACCTCAAGCCGCCCGGCATTACTCGACAACTCCTCCCCCCTGTTCCGACACAGGGATGGGAACCCGGCCACCACCCCCTACATCAGGCGACAGTGGGCCACGCTCCTACTGGCCGCTGGCGCCTCCCCATCTGCCCACTCACTACACAGTCTGCGTAGGGGCGGAGCACAGTACACGTACAACCAGGGTGGGGCCGATCTCAACGATGTGATGCTGCAGGGGACATGGCGTTCCCAGGCGGTAAGGGGCTATATCAAGCCCGTGGCGGACTCCTTCAATACAGTCCACCGGGCCCTTCGGGTCCTTTAGCTACGCATTGGCCATTTACGTGTGTCGGATACGAACAGACATAACGCCCCGGAGGGCGACATACCGAATACCCACGCGTTCTCTAACCACAAACTGTATGACTACATGTTTTACCACTACGCTATTAAATCGATGTCTTAACAAATCATTGTCCTTTTGTCTTATAGTAATGGGCTCAGGAATCGGGCCCCCTGCACGATTGCGCCACATTCCTATAAATAGGACTACCACATGACAACTACTGGGCAGGGACAGGTCACATGTTAAACCTGACCAATCGGACTACTCCCATTCTTACAATTCGCGCCACTTCTACCTCAGCGCTCGGTCCCTAAAGACGTATAAAATTATCCCGCCCACCACGCCCTTTTCTTAATCTTCCTACTTTTATAGGGCCATTTACGTGTGTCGGATACGAACAGACATAACGCCCCGGAGGGCGACATACCGAATACCCACACGTTCTCTAACCACAAACTGTATGACTACATGTTTTACCACTACGCTATTAAATCGATGTCTTAACAAATCATTGTCCTTTTGTCTTATAGTAATGTACAGGTCATTGTTAAAAGCAGTATTTTCAGAAGAATTTGCTTAATTAATAGAAAACACTCGTTTACGTTGGTATCAATTTCGATAATGGATTGCTCCATTCAAAAAGATATTTACCAAAGTGAATGGAACGTTGACAAATAGTCCACACCTACAAAAAATTCCTTCTTGTGAACATAAAGCCATCATATATTAAGAAATACACCATCGTGCAGACTGATTATGTTGCCTTCGAACACAAAGGGAATAAAATTTGAAGAAGAAAAAACTACATCTAGAAACCGGGGTGACATCAAAAAACCTCATCTGGTTATGGCATTGCTGTTCATATGTGTATTACAACGCAATAAACTCTTCCCTTTAGCACCGTGTCCCACCGTGTAAGAAATAAGAAGGTACATAAACAACAACTATGTCTCTCAAACGAACTTTCATAAAAAAAAAAAGATGCAGATATCTCAAAACAAGTGTTTGAAAACCTGTTTGGGAGTAAACAGGAGAACTAATATCCAATCTGTTCGTGCACTACGGATCTCCATCCAGTCCCACCTGGTTATTGCACCAGGAGTAGTGCTGCTGCTCTCCATATCCCTGATCCGAGGACAAACTTTCCAAACAAAATAGTTTCGAACAGAGTCATTTGACTCTCTTTCAAAAGCGTATTGCACACAAAATACATGCATCTAGGTTCAGAAAAGTACTTTTTATCATGGGAATTGTGTTTTCCGTGATGTACAACAACCTTAATAAATAATATGTACATGTCGTAAACCTCTATAGTAGAATTATGTTCACCTTTATATTTGTCTGTGGCGGATCCACTGGGGGGGGGCAGTAGAGTCATGCCATCCCTCCCCCTATTTTTGAGCCAAAATCGATTTGTTTAATGTAAAACTGGCGCCGGGACCTTTTTTTAATATTATTAAAGCCGATGTTATCTGCGGATTGTCATATTCCGTTTCGCGACATTGTCTTCTGGCGATGCTCTGAAAACCGGTGTTAAATATGTCTTGTGAGAATAAATTAAGTATCCAACAACATTCTTGCTATTAATCATGCGCGGTTCTAAATTAATAAATTATATTTGTCTTATTCATCTCTGCAACATTTGTGAAATGTATCCTTCATCCACTTCAAGTTCCTCACTATTGTCACAAAACAGAAGGGATCACGAATTAATGTCCGTTTGTGGTTTAAAACTAATGATGACACCACCACCCTGCCACTACTGTATTGACATAGTACTGTATCACATGTATTAAAGGATCACTAAAACCGGCAGCCTCCTTCGTTGATGCGTGACGGCTGATCGGACGTGGGCCCTGTCCGGTGGTGGGGAGGGAAAAGTCAACGGTTACAACGACTTCTGCGTCAACAAGTCGCCGAGCATAGTTCACATTCATCTAATAAATCATGAGAGTGTAACATCAAAAAAAGCTTTTTTTGCTAACGGATTTTGTATAAAACGGTTATAAAACAACATAGACGTTGTGGTTTTATGAGTAGTACTAGTATTCGTTAGTCAAAGGGGTCGGTTATATGTCCACTTAAAAGAAACTGTTATTGTCCCCACCAGGGATATGGCTTACTTATATATATGTTTTGTAGTTCACCGGCAGACTAGGCGAAATCAGGGTAAATGCTGGGAAGTAATATTCATGTACACAAGAAACAATGCTTAAGTATAGACATTTTCAATAATCATAGCATCATACTATATATGGTTTTAATATGATGGAAAACTAGCATTGACAATTTTTGCATTTCATATCTATTTCGATTTTTTCAAGTTGGTTTCAAAATTCATCCATCTCAGGAAGAGTTATAGAAAATACTAGGCTATTTTCTGTAGTCTTTTTTTCCGAGATTTTGTCTACAAAATGAGTCAATCTTTTCAAAATACCGTAAATCAGCTGTCTGTGGTAGGGAGAATTGTACCTGTAGATCACATGATGACTTCAGACTGGGAAAAGACCCGGGGTATACCCTGAGAGTAGGCGAGGAGATATGGGTCCCACCAACGTTCTCCTCTGTGTTTAGGGAGAATGTATGGTTGGGTGGTAAAGCGGAAAGTGGTGCCGCCTCCTTGGGACATTATATCAGCCAAAAAGTAATTTAAAACAGGTGAAACATCAGCGACTATAGAAAGGGGACTATGGACAGGTGTTTGTTAGTTTGTTCAGTTCAAGGGAGCCAAAAGCAATGTAGGGTCAAAATTTTGCAAATTCTGTTAATTATTGAAATATATTCTATGGCCATAGCCTAAGCCTGTGGTAAAATATAGACTGTGAATACAGATTTTAACTACATTAAAATAGATGAACATTAACCTAGTAAATGACGAAGAATGACTAGCTTAAGAAAGAACAAGTAGAGAGGCGGTTCCTTGGAGTGATAATTTTATTACTCCCATTGATAAAAGATTTAGAGAATAATAAAATTTTATTTTGATAAAATTGTAGTAATTTATAATGATAAAATAGATAATGAATATTAAAAGATTAAAATATGAATGGTGTAATAATAGAATAAATATATTATGAGTAGATGAGGGGTGGGAGGTGGTAAAGAACGTGTACGCGGCCTGAGGGTTAGAGAAGAAGTGGCGGCCAGAGGTAAATTGTTTTGCGGGAAGAGTTGAGGTCACGTGGGTGAGAGTTGGTGACGAGAGTTGGGCAGAGGCCCTGAAGGGAAAAAGCAAAAGCAGTTATTTCCGCCGCCAGCCATTCGCGCCCATTAACCTAGTAAATGACGAAGAATGACTAGCTTAAGAAAGAACAAATAGAGAGGCGGTTCCTTGGAGTGATAATTTTATTACTCCCATTGATAAAAGATTTAGAGAATAATAAAATTTTATTTTGATAAAATTGTAGTAATTGATAATGATAAAATAGATAATGAATATTAAAAGATTAAAATATGAATGGGAGGCCAAGGAGCCAATGGTTGTTAGTACCACCTATGAGGGAAGTGGGGATTGGAGGTAGGTAACGAGGGTACGATTAACCCTTGATTGTGAGTCTGTGTGTATATAGTTCTTATATGCCGATGAAGACCATGCGGCCGAGTTCTGTATGTCAAGTTGAGAATGGCCTGCTTCGAAGGCCTGAGTTGTAGCTGTACGGCGAAGGCTATGGAGCGTATACTGAGACGCATCCAGTCCCTGTGCCGATAAGGCTGCCCGAAGTGCCGTGGTGACTTGTGTTACCAGCACCGGGGAACCATCCCGATTGATAAATGTGGGGTGGTGTGGTTGACGGGTTGGGTTACGGGTGCACATGTCCTTGTATAACGTGACTGGACAAGTGAGCGGGTCCTGTGTGGGGGCCATTGACACAGTGCGGCGGGCGCTGTGGCCTGACATGTTCTTTGCGTGTTTGACATATAGGTGAAGTCGCCCCTGTTGGATGTATATGTCTCTGGCTGTGAGGTGGCGGTTAGGATCAAACTGGGTAGCCGCGTGGAGAATCACCTTACCCTGGCGGAGAGCTGTAAAATACAGAATCGCCAGTATAAGTCTAATTGTGGGTGAGTTTGGCCGGGAGGCCAAATACTTGAAGACACCGTACAGCGCCCATTGTTGTATGACTGGGCGTTGTCGTGGGATATGTAGTTTACTCCTGGAAACGGCATCTAGGGCAAGCTTAACCCGATGCACGTACCAATGGGTAGTGTGGAATATTCACAATCGGCAATGTATTTCCTTACCGATGCTATGTAGTTAAGAATGGACGCTGGGGCCACCAAGCGGTCCGCCAGGTATTCAATAAACACACACACGTCCTGAGGCGACATTTGATGTGGTAGTCGGCCGACGAGATTGCAGAATGCTATATAGTGACGAACTGCCGTGGCGTAGTTCTTGTTTGTACCAGGAGCTCTTGCCTGCTGCTGGCGTGATCGTGCTCGTGCTACCAGGGATTCATCTGGGGCGCCTGTAATTAGACCGGAGAGATGTCGTTAACGAGGTGGGTACGAGGGCTACACATCACGTATTTACTATCATTAATGAGAGCGCAGGCGCTATTGTAGGCACTGTTATGGTTAAATGCCCGGCTGAGAGTGTAGACTGCATCATCATTTTGTGCGCCTGGAATATGAATGAAAACAATGTTAATGTGGAGGGTGGCCTGGAGGTACCACAGTTTGCGTGCCGTATCTAAGAGGACCGGGTTCTTGCCTCTCCCGGTCGAAAATACTTGGACTGCCGGCTTGTTGTCACAGCGTACCACCACGGTGGTAGCTGCATGCTTGTCTGTAAGGAAGGCATCACATGCGAGCAACACATTAAATCCTTCAATTTCAGTAATGTGATAGTCCCTGGTAGTAGCCTCTGACAGGCGAGCAGCGTATGCGCGCGTGCCGTCAGTAGCACCTATACCTTGCATACAGGCGTCTGTATAAATGGTAGTTGAAATGTCATGCGCGGGGATGTATGCCACTCCGTTCCACTGAACCACGATAAGTCGGCCCGGACCGATGGGGTAACGTGGTACTTGTCGGCATAATCACCCCTGATGGTTTCTAGAAGGCGTGAGGCGAACAGTCGGGCGGGGGCCACACACTTGGCCACATGTATAATGCGACCTATTACTGACTGAAGCTGGCGTCTGGTCATAACCTTCCTATGCTTTGCCTTTTTTAACTCGGACAGGGTTTGCTTGACCTTGTGTTCTGGGATGGATAGGGACATCTTTCTGGTATCGATATGAATGCCCAGAAACGTAATTGCATGGGAGGGAGGCTGGGTCTTTCCAGGGGCCTCGGGGAGGCCCAGCTCCCTGAATAAGTCTCTGACCATATCGAACTGAAAGTATGCTGTGATAGGATCCGGGGCTATTACCACCAGGTCGTCCAGGTACATATAGGACTTAATGCCCTGGGCAGCCAGAACCCTGGTGATAAAGCACGCCACGCGTTGAAAATACAATGAGGATAGCTTCGAACCGAACGGCATCGCCGTATCCAGAAAATATTGAGGATTGCCGTCCTGGTCCGGCCACATTATGTTGAGAAGAGGCCAGTCGAGTGGGCAGGCCCTGAAGTTCTTATAAGCGCGATGGATATCAATAGAGAACAATGTCGCGCCAGGGCCCGCCCTAGTTATTTCCTCCACGACTGCCTGGACCGTGTGGAGGGAATGTTCATGGTGTTTGCCCATAGAACTATTCTTCTTGATATAGGCATTGACGGAGTTGTCTACGGGATATGATAAATCGGTGATAACTCTACATTTAGCCGGGTCTGATTTAGGGCGAGTCATTATTGGGGATATGTGTTGCCACTCAGAGAATATAGGGTCGGAAAAGGGGCCAATAAGGGCCCCATATCTCAATTCCTCCTCTATAAAAGCCTGTACATGCTCCGGGTATTGAGTGGCCGATTGATGGTTTGTTGGGACGTGTGTATGGGCAGTAGGGCCGTTGTAGGCTAGTGGGAACCCAAATTCTATGAAGTCTACGAGTTCAGCTTCTTCTAGGGAGCCGTCCACTCTGCTACGCCATGCATGGATGTCTATATCTGTCAGGACTGGGACCCTTGCCGCCATACAATTAGGTAAACCCGTGTCCCTAACCATCTGGTATATTCTTTTAATTTCCCCGGCCCCCGCCACCTCAATGTTAGGCCACTCCCTTTGCCTATGCAGGCGTAGGTCTAGGGGTGAGATATTTATAAAGGTAGGATTTTGTACTCCACACCAGTCAGCTATGACAGGAAAGTCTAATTCACGGACAGCAGTTTAAAAGATATCATTTACCTCGGGGTTGAAGTGGACGGGTGCCGGTGGAGGTCTGCGCTGTCGGGACTCCTCTTGGGTGTCGGTGGTGTTGGCCGGCAGCCGCCGGGCAGGTCCGTCTGCCGGGGAAGCCAGCGTTGGTTTGGTGCCTGCCGTGTCCAGCGTGGGACTATCACGAGGGTGAGCGGCTGGGAGTGGGGGCGTAGTGACGCTCGCGCCAGTATCTCCCGTGCCGCCTTGTGGTTGAGAGTGTGTTGGTGAGGACTGTTGGGTGGCGGGTTCAACCAATGAGCAGATGTCGTTGGTCACGCCTCCCTGTCCATGTAGGGGTTTGTGGCACTCGTGTGACTGCGGCCGAGACCGTTTAACGGCCTGCGGCGGCAGGGGTCGGGGGTGGCCAGATTGGCCGGGATTATCCACTTGTACCCCCGTACCGGCCCCACGGGCGCCTACATGTCGTTTTTTGGCCGCTGCTGGGTGGTCTGCTGGTTCTGCACTGTTGCCGTAGTGAAGACCGGTCGACGCTGCTGTTGCTGTTGGGTTGGCAGCTGGTAGTAGGGTTGTTGTGTCTGCACATGTTGTTGTCGGGCGTTGAATTGGCCGGAGTTCTGCGCCGGGGGTTGATTGGCCATCGCCTGACGGATCTTATTTTCACATTGTAACACGTTGTGGGTGTTCTTGTGGCCCGACGAGGTGTAGCACCACACACAGCTATGTAAAAAGTTCATTCCGGCCTCGACATGTGACGACCTATGCTTACATCGATGTGCGTTGAAGTCGGGGCATGTCACAGATCTATATCCTGACTGTGTCGTGTTATTAGGTACATTAGCTGGCGTGATTTGAGCCTGGAGAGGTGGGGCTAGGGAAAGGCGCATCCTATCGTACTGGATCTCAGCGGAGGACGCCCAAGTAATTTCCCCTTTCTCAACTCGGCCAAATACATGTTCGGACCATCGTCTTACGTTGTCCCATGGGCGACTGTAAGCGTCGCAGGCAACCTGGTTTAAGTGGTTGACAAGCTCCAGCCAGTTGTCTGGGGAGCATGCCCTGCGGTCCCTAAGCATATTGGTGAAGCCTAGTACGTATTCATTAAACGTAATTTTGTCTCTGTGGGCCAATTTCTCTTTTTGGGTGTATAGGCCAGGGCCTTCGATGAACATATATGGTCTGGGCAGGGGATTTGTAACAAAAAAGTCACGGACTGTGTCCTTACCCTTGTATGTGTCGAACGCTGGCTCGGCGCGGTGTAACTCGCGTTCAAAGTCGAGGTATCGGCCGGGTGGCGGACATGGCGGACTGCGTGGTCTTGCCCGCGTGCTTGTTACGGACGTCGGGAGCGTCGCCTTCAGAAGTTTATCGAGCTTTCCGTTGACGGAGCGGAAGCCTTCCTCCAAATCACCTATTCTGTGTGAGAGGTCCGCAGACCTCGTTGAGCTGTTGTCCCGGACCTTGCTGCGCGTGTAGAGTGCCCTGGAACGGTCCGTAAGGTTTCGGGTCGTAAAGGTTTCACAGTTTTTAGTGCGCTGTGCCGGGGTTACCCGTGAGTGGTCCAGACTTTGAGACATTGTGATATATGAAGGTAATGAACAGCGTAATGATACTTCTCCTCTATAAGGTCCACGTGTGATTATAAAATGGCGCGGTATGTGGGCGCCAGTAAGAGTTCCATAAAGAATGTGTACGCGGCCTGAGGGTTAGAGAAGAAGTGGCGGCCAGAGGTAAATTGTTTGGCGGGAAGAGTTGAGGTCACGTGGGTGAGAGTTGGTGACGAGAGTTGGGCAGAGGCCCTGAAGGGAAAAAGCAAAAGCAGTTATTTCCGCCACCAGCCATTCGCGCCAACTCATCCCATGTCAATTTTGTTGACCCACCAAAATTGGTTTGTTTACAAACATTGCTGTGTTCAGGGATACATGGCATGAGTATTATGGAATTTAAGTAAACTTAAAGCTAGTTACCATGATTTATACTGTACCAATATCTAAAGTTAGAATGTATTTTCATAGTTATTTGAGTTTGCAAAATGTTGTCATATTTTGACACAATATTGCTTTTGGCTCCCTTTAATAGCCGGTTTACACAGCCCAACGATGGGTATTCTCGACAATGCACTTGTAATATCGCCTTAGGATAATGAGTACAAATAGGTCAACATTATCCTAGGAAAAATGTTTGATAGATCAAAAGGATATACCAAAATATGTTAGATAGGCCTATGTCAGGAGCCTGGAGGGGCACTTGGTTCTCAAAAGGATACCCAGTGCCAAATTGAGTCACTGACTGGGGGCGTTAAACATCAAAACTGAGGGGCGGTCAGCCACTTTTATGCCAATAAAGGGGGGGGGGGGGGGGGGGGGGGCAATGAACTACTTCTATACAGCAATAATGGGCAATAGATCAAAACTTAGCCTGATATATTACATTATTTCACACACAAAAATTACATCAATTTGATCAGAAGTTTTCCTATGCAATTTGGTTGATTTAAGTCTTCTTTTTTTTTTGGGGGGGGAGGGGGGGAGGGGGGAATGCTCTGTATACCCTAAAAATAAGGGATGGTCAACCAAATTTTGAGAGTGGTCAGTCAAGAAAAATAGGGGTGGTAGTTTGACAGTGGATAGTAACCTTAAAATAGTCAGTGCCCCCCTCGGGAGTCGTTACTGTTTAGCCACAATACGCCAATGAAGGCTTAGAGCAACCTTCATTAAGATATAACCATAGGACATGTCTTTCACATATCCGTTTGTTAAGATTAAAATCAGTCCGATTCTGTTTTTGAGTGGTTATGCGGACGATCAAACATCAGTATGTATGTGGTTTAGAAATGTATGGGCTACATGTTCGACCAGTATCATTGAAAAGAACGATTGCTTATAAGCAAAAATTCTCCTAATAGTCAGCCCATTTACGCCCTGATTCACCCCGGTGGGTATACATGGGACGTTATAGCTTAGATCTAGGCAGCAAGACACAACATTAGAAACGTTTTGTTTTGCCATTTTCACGCAATGCCCATGATTTTACAGAAAACACAGAGTTGTCAAAAGTGGTGCCAAAAATGACAACCCAAGGTTGTCACAGGCTGTGTCTGTGTCTGTTACACAAAAAATCTTATTTATGAATATTTTCATGTTGTAGATATCATAGTCATTATAATGGCATCCTATTATGTTATTACTAGTTATTAGGTGTGGCCGTTACACATAGGAGGCCTATGAGTTGTATGGTTTTGACACCATTCACTTACAACACTGGGTTGATATAGACAGAGGCCATGACAACCCTGGGCTGTCACTTTAGGCACCATTCACCTACAACCCTAGGGTAGTCAGGCAGGACTTTTGACTCTCATTTTCTCCTGTGACAACCCTATGACAACCCATTCTTCATTTTTGCTTCTGTGATGACCTTTTTGGCCCAAAGTAGTCGGGAGAAAATGACTACCTTTGGGTTGTCATCCAGCCTCAAAATTCACAATGACAACCCTCTGACCACCTCAAAGTTGTCAAAGGATTGTCACAAGGTAGTCGCACAGCATTGATGGCCTGAAATGAGCCCTGTGATGACCCAAAAGTCACCTATGAGAGCCCAAAAGTGACCTGTGACAACCCTTTGACAACCTTGCAGTGGCTCTCTAACGACTTTGTGTTTTCAGTGAAGAACAGGACAATTGTCCCACCAAAAGAAAGAGGAGACATTGGGCTTTAATAATATTGCTGGTTCTTTTTTGTTTTTTTTTATTTCAAAACTGTATCAAAGCTAACGAAATTGTAGCAAAAATTTATCAAATTTTCAAAAACAATTTTTTCTGATGGTAAGGATATATTATTACCACCTATAGTTTTGCTAGGAAAAGATGTATATCAGATAGATTCTCCTAGCATATGAAAGTAATTACCTTAGCTTTCCAACAAGGAATGATATGTTGTAGTTGAAGAAAGCAACCATGATTAATTCAATGAATATGAGGCCGATTTTTAAAATTGATGAAACATTGCCTTTTTTCTGTTGAAAATGCTCCTGAAATACCCTCAAAATGAATATTTCATCAAATATTGCAATTAATTTGAAGACAAAATAATGAAAATGATCAAGAACACTTATACTATCCATGATTGGCAGCACACAAATATGCCTGGTAATGTGTTGTACATGTTTCTCAATGATCTTGTCAAAAAAACATACTATGCAAGTTTTTTCTGTGCGATATTTTGCCAAAACACAAAGGAAATGGGAAAAGTTACCTTGAAATTTTAACATGTGGTAATTATGGCAACCAGCCTATAGAGAAAAAAGTCACAGGTCATTCTAAATTTTCTTTCATAACTTTCCATTATATTTATCATAAGGTTGATGTACTAGACAGCTAAAAAGATAAGGTATATATGGTAATTATGGCAACCAGCCTATAGAGAAAAAAGTCACAGGTCATTCTAAATTTTCTTTCATAACTTTCCATTATATTTATCATAAGGTTGATGTACTAGACAGCTAAAAAGATAAGGATTTTTCAAGGGGTATCGGGTAGAATACTGTTTTATGCCAATTCCAGTTATTGGAAAATATCTCAAAAAAGAGTGACACTATGGTCAATGTTTGAGGAGAAATACAAAAGATAGATAAATAATGGCCAAAACAATAGTTAAGCACAATAATTGGCATTTATATCTGTCAAAAACATTCAAGATACGTATATTCTGATATCTATAGGCATGCATGTGCCTAGAATAGCACTATGGGGACATAGATGTATATATTTCCCATATAGGTCTATAAACACTTATGATTAGGTACTTTCAAATCAAAATAATTCAAAACTGACAATAGTATTTCAGAAATTGATATACATTTGACTAAACAGATTGTATAGACTGTATGCATGTATGTATGTATGTATGTATGTATGTATGTATGTATGTATGTATGTATGTATGTATGTATGTATGTATGTATGTATGTATGTATGTCCATGTTATGTATATATCCATCAATACTTAAATATGCCTGGAGAGAGTCACGTTTTGCATGTGAAACATACGACTGTGGCTAAACACTCAGCTCTTGGGTAAACAACTGTCATATACCTAATTGGAGGACACGAACCTATTCGCTGAGATCACAGACTGAAAGGGGGAATACATTGACGCTGTGGTTTACCAACTTTTACCACAACCTATACATGACAACATCGTCACCGGGAATAACTTTTATTCTATGTTTATTCTAGGTGGTTGGTGGATCTGGATGTAAGTGTTAGCATAGGTGTTTGTCAAGTTAAACGGGGAGGGGGGAAAACAAAAGAATTCATCGGTTTCTAAAAGTCATAGAAGACCCCGCTCCCTCTCACTACTCCTCCCGGGTTTTATGGGACCTTGAAAGGGCCACCCCGGTAGGAGGGGGAGAGGGTGGGGGGAGGGTGGGGGAGGGTGGGTGTGTGGAGAGACGAGGGGGGTGGGTGGGGAGACGGGTGGCAGATCGGGATAGTACTGGAAGGGGAGGGGCTCTGAAAAATAATATATATATATATATATATATATATATATATATATAGTCTGCATTTATATCAATCATTCTGGGTAAAATATAATTAAGGCTGTTCCCTGCGAACGCAATAAAATACAGTTAAGGCATATGTCATGTGGACCAGCATAAATACAGGCTCATCAATAAAAGTACAATACACACACTTTGAAAAAACACAAATAGCCATGCTAAAGAACAAAATAACGAAGAAAAGAACTAGCATAATGTGAAAATAAATACAACTAAAAAAACGGTGTGCCTCAAAATAGGAAAACTCCCTTTGATTGATTATTGCCCCTCCGCTTCGCCTCGGGGCGAATAATTGTCATAGAAACCCCACCCCGGTCCCTATCCTATACATAGATATTTGTTTGCAAATTCTACCAACAGCTATAGACATTGCGTATGTGTAATAAAAAGCAATTGGGATGACACAAAAGTACATTTCTCAAAGAATAGCCAGTGAATGACACGCAAATTGTGGAAAGATGCATGTGTGTGTGTGATTGAAAATATACAAGCATATCACTACGACAGGAATAATGATTAACAGTATAACAAAAGAATATATATTGATATTTATATTAATACTTTACTGAGGGAACTTTAATTCTACCAATACAATCCATTTGGAAGGTTTTGAGTTTTAAGTCTTGCGAAAAGAATCTATGCATGAAGACCAGCACTATAGATGATATTGAGAAAGTGATACAATTGTGTCGATTGTGGAGCGTTTTGCATGATAATTTCGAATAAGAAAGGGAATGACAAAAAGGAATATAGAATTTATTTCATAAATAAAATCAGCAACTTGTCATAATGTACACGATCCTACCAAATTTCTGTCCCAGGCTTCTATGATGTTATAACACTGTTTTGAATTTTGTTTTTTATCGTTTCACATTTGAATTTTAAGGGGTTAGGAGTCAGAAATTACCAAACTGTTATTCAAGGAGGATTGTAGGTCACAAAACAAGGTGTATGTTTGATAAATAACGTGTAGATAGAGGATTGTTGACTCTGTGTAGGCCTATATTGTTTTTGACTTTGGTGTAGAAAAAAGTTTGAATTCAAAGAAATTGATATCACAGAATAAGGTTATATATGTACATACATTTGAACAGACCCATCTATGATAAATCATATATATATATCAGCGAAGTTTGAATTCAACGAAATTGACATCAAAGAATAAGGTTATATATGTATATACATTTGAACAGACCCACCTATGATATTTCGACTTCGAGTTTCTGTGCTAATACCATACAGTTTAGCAGCTTCTGGCATCTTTTGGAGCTCCAAAAGTCGATCGAGGTGAGTTGGGTTGCCAATGGCGCCGGGGCTAAATTCAGAATAGACAGTTGTATAGGTATGTGTGCTGTTAGGAGATAAAGCAGGGGCCCTTGATGGGGGGTCCCAATGTCGTATGTCGAATTTAAAAAAACGGCCATGTCACCCTGTCGAATTTAAGAAAAGGCCATGTCGCCCTGTCGAATTTAAGAAAAGGCCATGTCGCCCTGTCGAATTTAAGAAATAGCCATGTCGCCCTGTCGAATTTAAGAAATAGCAATGTCCCATGTCACTACGCCCAAAAAGGGCAATGTCGCCCTGTCGAATTTAGGGGTCTAGGGCCATAAAGCAATCTAGTTGGGTTCAGTTGGGCAGTGTGGCCAGGGTTTCAGATCGTTCACTAACATGGCGTCCTGCCAATCTTATCTTCTGGCGTCATCTGCACAAATTGCCGACAGCGAATTATTACTTGTTTTCGTAACTGTTTGATAAGCGTATTATGTAGCGGTGAAACATTATACAACGGATACATTATCGGTTGTTGTTTTTTTCCATCAGAGGGATGCTCTGATGGACAACAAGAATGTTTATAGCAAGCAGCCGGCTGACAAAAGGAAATAGTGTAGAGCTATCTGACATCTGCATCTTTTTATACATCGGAAAATGATAGGCTTACCCTATAGGACAAGTATTGTTCGAGACTTTTGCAAAAACTGTTTTTGGCCACTGCTCTCTGCTTTTTGAGAGTGATGATCCGTATTTCAAAGAAGGGAGGGGGCATTAAATGAAAAGTTATAAGAGCATTCAGCCACAACAGGCCTGATATTTTGCAGTAATGCTTTTTACAGACTGTACGTTATTGTCCGTTCTAAATCAATCATTCCATGTTAATATACATCCAAGGATAGCTATGTATGAAACGAAGAGCTTTATATTATAGAATATTCATCAAAGCGTATTATGACCACTGAAAGATTTATATTCACTCATTCATCAATATTAATTTACATCATTAGACAGACATTCTAAATGACTAGTTACTCAATCACAAAAGGATAAGTGTACCTCGTCTTACAATTGAATCTTATACATAAAAGCAAGTTTAATAAAATTGTCTTTTATCACCTGTCTCAAATGTAGACTTGGATACAAAGCCCCAATATGCCGTGGTGCCCCTCGCTCCGATGCGTTATCACGCGCGTCACATACACTCACACAGATTTACTTAATGTATGGCCCGGGAGTGGTATATATTTTACCAAGAAAAAGATATGTAAAAGAATTGAAGGTTCCACCTGTCCTATAGGTATATTCATGGTGCACCGCCAACTGAGTTTCGTATCAACATGTTAGACAGAGAGCAAACATTATTCATCAAAGACTTTTTAGGGAGTGTTTAACACCTGTCCTGTATGCATGACTGGAAGATAGGACGTCAAATACGACATTTTGACTTTAACAAAATTAATTCTTGATGATCTTTTTGACGCATTCAATCGTGTTTTTTTTGTTAGTAATACAGTTACTGGTGAATCCTAGGTAAAACCATCTTATCAATAATTATCATGATATTTAAGAAGTGCGGAACACGCCTGTGTTATTACTGGTGTGAAACCTAAACTAATTGCTAATCAGGTAATGTCTGAGTCTGACTCTACAAATTAGTATAATGAGGATCTGCCCTGGAATACATGAACTTGTCTGGTTAGAGCACTGGGAAAGGTCAAACCGTGACAGACCACCAACCTCATCTGATTACCAGAACAAAGGACCGTCAACAGATTTTCTTTGAAATAAAGGCCGATGTTTCCCAATGAAATGAAATACATGTAGTTTTGTTTTAATCCAGCTTTTCTGCTATTTTATTTCCCATAAAATACAGGAATTATTATCCATTGCAATTCCAAAGGGTCTGATTGAAGAAAGGCAAAAGAATTTAAAAGACAAAATCTATGATTGATAAGCCAAGGGTCTTAAGGATTTGAGTGGCATTTTCAACTCTTAAGATATCGTCTTTTCAGAAAAAATCATAGTGTTTCAGATTTTGAAAATGTTCAGTTGGAGAACACTGCCTGGGAACATTGATTGTGTGTTTCATTTCCGGATGGGAGTATCATGATAAACATGACGATTGTAAGAACAATTTTCCTTATGTGCATCGGAATTTCTTTGTTTTAATCTTTGATCTGTTTTTTAAATAGACAGCCCACTTGTGATTGCGCTTCTCTACTTTTTAATGGGAAAATACTGACTCTACCTGACAGTAACGATATGGTCTGGTTAACACGTAGGGGGATATGAGCACTATATAGATGTGTTTCATTCTAAATAATAAACGTTGTGCCCACCGACCAACCACCCACACGGACGACGTGGACTCCTCGTGACAAAAACGGGGGTGTTATATAGTCAGCATCCTGTCAAATCAATTGTTTGTTCCCCTCTCTGGCCTCAAGCTAGTCCTCTGGTGAACGTCCGTTCCGCATCAGTGGTTCTGGCTGGTTATTACTCAGCGGAAGACCCACATTGAAGAAATATATAAGCAGGCCTACAGCAGGGGCGGATCCAGCGATTTTTTTTTATTCTAAAAGTGTGTGTGTGGGGGGGGGGGGGGGCATTGTGCAGATGACGTCACATTTGCCAGAGAGATTCCAGGTGCCATATTGGTGATCATTTTTAAAATATCATTTTTCAGGATTTGAAATACCTAGAACAAATCATAACGGGCCTCGTAATTTTCAAATTTGTAGGGCCTATGTAGACAGGATAAGCACATGGTGATCCCCAAAATATGGTCACGTGACCACGTCTGCACAAGGTCTATATTGCACAAAAAAATTGTAAAACCCTCTTTGCTCAAGAATTTTACTTTAATGGTAATATTGAAAAAAAAAAAAAAAAAATAGGCGTAAACGTGCCCCCTGTGCCCCTTTTAATCCCCCGCTTAACATTATGAGAAACAATATACAATGGTGTACATTTGCAGTTCATACATAATGAACAGTAATTCTACCATATTTACCTTCTTTTTTTCTCTATTTTTTCCTTTCGCCAATAATTCTAAACAAGAAGATGTTATAATGTACTGACGCGGGTGGCCAGTCCATGTTTGGGCAGCATAAAGCCAATGTTTCACTTTGTCAGTAGTGAAATGAGGGAGGAGTCACGGTGTGACGTACCACCTTATAATAATGTGTTCCGCTCTTAGCTAGCCAGAGTAGCTGTAAGCACTGTGTGAGTAACATCCAGTGAAGGTTGGACCTTTAACCTGCAGTCTAGGTTCTGGAGTGAGGCATAGAAATTGTGTTAGAGCGCGGAGCGTTGACTGAATGTGTTTGAGGGGACTCTTTCCCTGGGACTGATCATGGTCAATTGAGTTCTTGTCACGGAATGACTATACATTGGATAATAAACAAACAAATCCTTTCACACGAGTGTTCACATCTTACATGATGCGGGAACTATAATTATGTATTGGACGACTGCAGTCGACGAGGAGGAGACTGCGAATGGAGCTAGCTATTATCTATAGAATTAAATACCACTTACGCGCACTATCATTAAATGGATAATTAACCTCCTTATAGTTCAATAATAGGATTTTACATCACATTTCTTTCGGTTTTCCAGCGATGACAACAGTTTTAATTTATTCCTCAAAAAAGCCCAATTGATAATACATGGACTTGAAGTGTATACATAATTGTAGGTTATGCTTACCAGTCTACTCTTCTTTTTTTTTTACAAACACATTATGGATGTGGGGAAAAAAGATTTCAAGGATATGGTATTTTGCCTTTTTGAAAAATTATTTCGATAAAAAAAGGTTATGGACGTGATCTTGTGGATTATAAACTAAATCATCTGCGTTAGCAATGGTGTAGCAATTAAAACAAAAAGAGAGGCTTACTTGAATATCTGGTCATTTTGTAAGTAGGCTCACGTATTTTGGCAACGCTCATTGTGGACCAAATGAGATTTTTTTCTTTCTTTTTTCTTTATCTATACCGACCTCCTGCAGAACTATGCCTCTTTTATTTCTACAAATACAAATACAAATATGTATACGATTTATGCTCAAGGGCAAACGTCTAGTCAAACCACAAATTTGTTCTTGTTATCCAACCGCATCTCCCAGCCGACTCCGTGGCGCAACGGTAGCGCGTCTGACTCCAGATCAGAAGGTTGCGTGTTCAAATCACGTCGGGGTCATACGTTTTTCGTCAGACTTACTTTAATTGTTTTTATTACTGGCGCTTTTAATTGATGCTTATCATCTTCGACCACTTCCTCAAGAAGGACCAGCGCCTTGTGTCTCAAAAGAACGAAATGATGCCCCTTGCTTTGGCTTTAAAGGTTCTTTTTCAGTCAGACTGGTTAGTACCAACACTACGCACTCTGCGGTGAGTCATCCTCCGCGCCAGAAACGATAATCCGTGAGACGTGACTCGGTACAAAGTGTCGATGCGGCAGAGTGCGTAGAAATCTGGGTCAGGAAAATGTGGTGGCGCCATCTATCGAAAATGAACGGAACCCGTCAAGCAGGTGCGCGTTCATTCTCCGGTTGTCGCCCTACTTTTACCGACTTTATACCGTTACATCGTTGTCAAAGCGAGAGAAGCGACGTTGCAGAGTGATGCGCGGCCATGCCGTAAATTCTTGTTTGATAAGAATTCCCTGTTTTTTAAGTTTTCAAAATTTATAATGCAGGTGCGAGTCCAGAAATTTCTAAATAAGAAAATGCGGATGAGTATTAATTGGTGAAATTTCCCCAAAAGATTGTCAAAATAATGTTTCAGATAAAATATTCTCTTCCTTGTCTGTATAAATATAGGGCTACCATTTAGATACATAGGGATCTTTAAAGTTTGTTTGGCAATATCATTTCTATGGAAAATATATGCGGTATTCGTATTGTCCATGTTTTTGTTAAAGATATTAGGCCCCTATATCCTAGAAGGCCTGCTACTGTTAAGCCTTATAAGGCCTATAAAAAGGACTGAGCAAGTGGGTAAAACATGTTATTCCCTAGGAGAAATGGTTATTCATCAAGCGACGCACATTTCAACATTTTTAAAAGGTAAAATATGGATAATAGCCTAGCTAGAAGTAGTACTCTTCTCTAGGCCTATTAAATTGTCATTGGACATGTGGAATATGCCCTTCTTATCTAAATTGCCTTGTTGTACAGGGGCGGACCCAGGAATTTGAAGAGGGGGGGGCCCAAAAACATGAATGTACGGGGGGGTGGGCCCCCCATCAAACATGATTTAACAGCGGAGGGGGGGGGGGGGGGGCAAGGCCCGCCCCCCCCCCCCCCCCCCCGGATCCGCCCCTGTTGTATATGCATAGGTCTATCGAATGTGTACAATAGAATATCCCCGGGAGAATATCTCTTAAAATACACGTGGTAATGCTGATCTACAAACCCATCCCGAATTTGGTAGGCCTATATCCCAGGTTGTACAAGGTTTGGACAATTTACTGCATGTGGCATCCTTGTTTCCATGAATTTGGGTTACTGAAGTTAACAAGAATTGTATTTCTTTATAATCCCCAAGTACTGCTAAAAAATTATGGTTTCATTTCACCAATTGACAGGCCTAGGATTAAAGGTCTGCCAGCCAACCAAATGATGTATTACAGGGCAAAGTAGGGTTAGACCCTGGTTGGGCTCACAGGCTTCAATTCAATATTGATTCCTATCAGTATGAAAAAAAAGGCAAATTAATATAATTATAAAGATACAATTTACCAATTTTTAGGAGAAAATTTCAACTAAATGCACTGGTTAATTTTGAATTATAGAATTGTTTTAACATGAAATAAGCACAGTAAGGAGATTCATTGATAAACAGACTTCGTTATTGCTGTATAAACAGATGGTGTTACCATTACTGGATTATACCGGCTTCTTATGTGATACTAGTACTAAGAGAAAGGTTACACGTTTACAACCTTTACAAAATAGAGCTGTGAAATTTATACTGATGAGACATGAATATATTTCCACTGAAGATATGTTAAACCTGCATGGGGAATTGGCTTTGGATATGTTAGATCGACGTAGAAAAATGATATTGTTACGTATGATGTTTAAACTGAGTAAAAATCCTGTGAATATTAGTGTAAATGAGACTGGAAAAAATTTGAGAAGTAGTCGGAAGGTTAATCTAAGGATTGAACCATCAGAAGAGGATAGAGTGCGTAAAAGCCCTTATTATAGGGGTGAGAAATTGTGGAATGAATTAAAAGAGAGTGTACAAAAGTCTATAAATATATGTAAATTCAAGCAAGAAATTCGAAGAGTTATTTGAAGGAATATGTATGAGTTGTATAATAACAGACAAATCAGATACCATATTATTGTATATTATTCATTAATGTTCATCATTGTTAATATCTTCATTGTATATCAACTACATCGGAAGAACTTTCTGTACTTGAAAGAGATGTTTAAATAAAAAAAATATATATATAAAAAAAGAAGTAATTTTGAAAATATTTCATAGTAAACTTTTATGTTTAAACATCTCTGTTTTTTGGAATGTCGATTGTATTAAATGCAGCTTAGATGTGCTTATGAGTGCATCTCCTTCCTTCTCCCTGTCTCTCTATTTCAAGGTCCCACAAGATGGCCTAGCGGGCCGCGTCACTTTACCGCAGCTGAAATCTATACGATCAACCGTGGCTCCGAATCACCAGCGGCGCCATGGTGTAGTGGTGAGCACATTGGACTTTGAATCCAGGAGCCCGAGTTCGAACCTCGGTGGTGCCTCGACACTTTTTTCTCCCTGTCAGTCTCGTTTGTGAAAGAAATGTAGTTTAAAACGATGAATTTTGATCTGAAACAAATGCCTAGTAAAGTGCTACATTACATAGATCACATTAATTAGTCTCATGGTCTGATATTGACAATAGAATACCCAATCATGA
The DNA here is from genome assembly GCA_936440205.1 of Lepidonotus clava. Taxonomy (NCBI): domain Eukaryota; kingdom Metazoa; phylum Annelida; class Polychaeta; order Phyllodocida; family Polynoidae; genus Lepidonotus; species Lepidonotus clava. Next base: position 51,977,454 of record OW387135.1, on the reverse strand, counting down.
GTGTCAGCGTCTTGTCAGCGTCTTCACAGCGTCTCACTCGTCCAGCAGCACTCTGCGGCGAATCACCCTCCGCGCCAGTAATCTGGTAATGACGCCCGTGAGAGGTTGATGCGTGTTGATGCGGCAGAGTGGTCCAGCAGAGGACCTGACAGTTATGACAGCGCCGCTCTTTGTTGACAGTGACAGTGACAGCAGGATTTGTCTTCTTTGAGAAGCCACTCTACCGAGCTTCAGCTGCAATCAAACTCGTCAATTTCTGTTTTCAGACAAATTAGCCTCTTGATATTCACTCCAGAGACTATCTGCTATTAACTAATGGAGCAAGACTTCTTCCCAATCCCCAATTACGGGGGAAATTCGGACACGGAGGTAAAACGACAAAGAAAACATGCAGAAACTTGGCGCTCAAAAGTAAAAGACTAACGGGCTCGTCCGGGATTTGAACCCGGGACCTCTCGCACCCAAAGCGAGAATCATACCCCTAGACCAACGAGCCAGCTGGTAAAGTGAGGATTTGTAGGTTCATCAGATTCAATTATCAAAAAAGTGGCAATTAGGGGGAATGTGGGCTGTATCGTGCATGTGGGTTATATCGCGCACCTGGAAATAAGGATCATGCCCACTTACTAAACAATACATGGAAATGCATTGTAATTTGGCACAATTGATCCCCTGGTGATGCAAAGCCAATATTTGAAAAGAAAAGTGGGGGTCCCAGGGCTAATTTAAGTTGAGTTATTAGATGACATGGGGTATTTTTTTTTTAGAGAAAATCAGCAATCAACTCTACAAGATTAACATGTTATTTATTTTTCTTGTATGAGATGTATAAGGAGGTCCTTACAGATTAATTTTGTGGCTAAATATTGCATTTGATATATATATTTTGTTTTAAGAAAAATTGTTAGATGCCTGAGGAGGCTCATTTTGAAGCCCTTATTTTGCCTAAAACCTGCTATAAAAAGATTTCTAAACATGGAACTTTTCTCAAAATCACTATATATATATATATATATATATATATATATATACTTACAATTATGTTGTGAACATAAAACCAAAAAAATCAGCAAAGGTCCTGGGGTGATCTACTGAGTTAGGAGAAGAAATATGTATGACAAATAGAAAAAAACATCATACCTTTTTGGCATGTTTTGCACTGCAGAGAAAAAAAAGCTTAAGGTTGCAAAATAAATAAATCGCTGGGTAATTTTCAAAGCAGCTAAACTTGTTAACACAAAAGAACATCAGTTTCCTTTATATTCTCAGCAATTAGCTTGTTAGGATGAAATTTATGGGGAAAATATGCTTAGAGACCAAGCGTCACATTTTGCACAACAGGGATTAGTAAGGCAAAAGGTAAATTCCCTGAATCAATCAAAGTTTGGTTTAAGGCTCCAAAACAGACCTCTTAGATTATGAATAACATTTTAGCTCAAGTTTTAGGACATTTCCCTATGCCTCAGGGGAATTTTACAGTTTTCACCACTAGGGGGAAGCAAGAGTTTGTGGGCATTATTCTTAAATGCTTGTTAGTTATTATTAGTTAATATTTATCTAATTATTGAAATTCAAAAAGGCAGATGCGCAGTATTGTCTACGCTAGCCCATGCAATACCTGTAAATATTATACTAAGAGAATAACTTATATAATACTCATTATGTATTCTATTCCATATTTTTATTGTTTTGCCTTCAACTTTTAGTTAATTCCTGATTTTACCAATTTTATTACAACGAATTCACATAATTGATATGATGCTCCTCATGAATTTAAAAAGAAAGTACACGAAATTCTAAAGATATAACATTTTTCCCAAGAATAAAATGAATGTTTTTTCCATTGATATTTCAAAATGAAAATGTAGCTTTAGGTGGTGTAGTATCGCGCATTTACTTTTGTTATATCACGCAGCTGACTGGCAATAAGCCCACACGTCCAGAAGGGGAAAGAAAGTGCTGGAAGGGGACCCAAAGTGCCAGGAGGGGAAAGAAAAGATGGGAGAGTCAAGGAAGGGCCAGGAGGGGACCAACAAGTCTGGAAGGAGAAAGAAAGGGCCAGGAGGGGAAAGAAAGAGCCGGGAGGGGAAAGAAGGGGATGGGAGGGGACAGCTAACCATCTAGAGAGAACCTTTTCTTGAAAATTTTCATTTTTCTCAAGGGATGATGCTTTCTTTATTTTACATTAATTTCAATTTGTTATAAAGTTTAATCATTGTTCAACAATTGATAGCTAGGTTGGTTTTGTACCTTTTACCTTGCCTGGTATGGTTTGTGTTAAGATTTATTCTGAACAAAGGAAGTGCCACATGAAAATGATAAAAGAAAATATGCAAATGTTTCATCAATTATGTACAAGTAATCATACAAATATCCTCAAATGTATGAGACATGTAATCTCATCAAGCTGCATAAAGGTTGGTAAAACTCCTTAAACGTTAAACAGAAGAGAACACAAAATCCAAATACATTAATATATACTTTATTTCAATATCCTCCAATAAACAATTTAGTTTACCACAACAGGTATAAAACACACGCTCTTCTGTACATTTCATAAATAATATTGAGATAAATAGTACTGGGGCAGGTATTCATAGGTCATAAGATGTAATTCATTATGGGTCCTTTTATATAATCCCCATGTTCCACAGAAGACCAGTTTTACCTTGCTCTATACATGACTAGATGATATGCTTTACAGGGAGAAGTCTTCAAGTACCTTGAAAATTACAACACTGACAATTTGAAAGTGTTTTTTGATTTTGATAGATAAAATGTTTTATCTTTAAATCCAATTATTTATTTTTTAAGTCCAATGTTTACCTTTTAAATCCTTTTTAATAGCATTGCACATTACATTTACTGATCACTCTGCTATAGCTATATCCAATCTTGTACAATTAATGATCAATTTTCCCACAGTTTGGGTGGCCATGGTCTAGATATATAATTGAAATTCAGTACTTGAAACGGCCCTGGCTACAAATGATACCTCTTTAGTAATGACATCTCTAAGGTTAACGGACCTTTCCACTGCAAATTCTGTAACAGAGAATACAACCCTTAAACATGGGCAGTCCCACTAATCACTAATATTGTGGTGCACATCAGGGTAAAATATACATCAATATCGACGAAGAAAAATATATGATGACTAGATGAGAGGGAAGCGATCTATGATACCTTTCTTTCTTCAAGGATCCAATGAGGAGAAATGGTACTCCAATATACAGGGGCAATTCCCTATTTCAAACATGACTAAATAATAGTTTCTCTCAGTAAATATGCACTTGTAACAAATAGCTTATACCCTCTTATCCTTTAACCCGTCATTTAATACCAAACACTCCAGGTGCATCTCCGCAATTTTCAGAAACTGTAGGGAAATACTGTTTTTCCATTTTACTTGGGGGCCTTCCATTAAGTAGTTGTGCATCAAGGAGGGAGTGTGCCTGGACTATTTTAAATGTTTTTACGTTCCTGTACAATTCCAATGCATACTTCAGCCTGAAAGGGCTGAATTCTTTTTAATGTGCATATGTACTAAATGGAAGGCAGATGTGGAGGGTTCTGCGAGTGAGGGGGGGGGGCAGAGGAGGGCAAGGGTCATGTTGTCGTACGGGGACAAAGACTCAGGCCATCTCTACTGTGGTAGTAGAGGTGGAGGGTTCTGCCCCTCGTTGAACTCCATCCTACCGATGAGCAGTCAACCCCATCCTATTGATGAGTGGGGTTAGGGGTGGGCCAAGGGTCATGTCATCATACCTGGAGAGAGACTCAGGCCATCTCTACAGTGGTGGTGGAGGTGGAGGGTTCCACCCCTAGGGTCGACCCCATCCTATTGATGAGTGGGGTTAGGGGTGGGCCAAGGATCATGTCATCGTACATGGAGAAAGACTCAGGCCATCTCTACAGTGTATGGTGGTGGAGGTGGAGGATTCTGTCCCTCGGGTCGACCCCATCCTACTGATGAGGGGGGATGGGGCTGGGCCGAGGGTCATGTTGTCGTACATGGAGAGAGATTCATGCCATCTCTACCATGGTGGTGGAGGTGGAGGGTTCTAACCCTCTGGGTGAACTCATCCTACTGATGGGCAGGGACAGGACATGCCGAGGGTCATGTCGTCATACATAGAAAAAGACTCTCTACAGTTGTGGTGGAGGTGGAGGGTTCTGCTCCTCGGGTCAAGCCCATCCTACTTATAGCGGAGATGGAGGAGGGCCGAGGGTCATGTTGTCGTACATGGGGTAAGACTCATGCCATCTCTACAGTGGTGGTGGAGGTGGAGGGTTCCGCCCCTCGGGTTGACCCAATCCTACTGATAAGGGGAGATGGGGGAGGGCCGAGGGTTATTTTGCCATACATAGAGAGAGACTAAGGCCATTTCTACAGTGGTGGTGGAGGTGGAGGGTTCCGCCCCTCGGGTCAACCCCATCCAACTTATTAGCGGAGATGGGGGCGGGCCGAGGGGCATGTTATCATACATGGAGAGAGAGACTCAGGCTATCTCTATAATAGTGGTGGAGGTGGAGGATTCCGCCCCTCGGGTCGACCCCATCCTACTGATGAGGGGGGATGGGGGAAGGCCGAGGGTCATGTTATCGTACATGGAGAGAGAGACTTATGCCATCTCCACAGTGGTGGTGGAGGTGGAGGGTTCCGCCCCTCGGGTCGACCCCATCCTATTGATGAGGGAAGATGAGGAGGGCCAAGGATCATGTTGTCATACATGAAAAGGCTCAAGCCATCTCTACAGTGGTGGTGGAGTCGACCCCATCATATTATTGTCGTACATGGAGAGAGACTCAAGCCATCTCTACAGTGGTGGTGGAGGTGGAGGGTTCTGACCCTCGGGTCGACCCATCCTACTTATTAGTGGAGATGGAGGCGGGCCGAGGGTCATGTTGTCGTACATGGAGAGAGACTCAGGCCATTTCTACAGTGGTGGTGGAGGTGGAGGGTTCCGCCCCTCGGGTCGACCCCACCCTACTTATTAGCGGAGATGGAGGCGGACCAAGGGTCATGTTATCGTAGATGGAGAGACTCAGGCCATCTCTACAGTGGTGGTGGAGGTAGAGGGTTCTGCCCCTCGGTTTGTCCCCACCGTATTGATGAGGGGAGATGAGGGCGGGCCGAGGGTCATGTTGTCGTACATGGAGAGACTCATGCCATCTCTACAGTGGTGGTCGAGGTGGAGGGTTCCGCCCCTCTGGTTGACCCCATTCTACTTATTAGCGGAGATGGGGGCGGGCCAAGGGTCATGTCATCGTACATGGAGAGACTCAGGCCATCTCTACAGTGGTGGTGGAGGTGGAGGGTTCTGCCCCTCTGGTTGACCCCATCCTACTTATTAGCGGAGATGGGGGTGGGCCAAGGGTCATGTCATTGTACATGGAGAGAGACTCAGGCCATCTCTACAGTGGTAGTAGAGGTGGAGGGTTCTGCCCCTCGAGTCGACCCCATCCTACTTATTAGCGGAGATGGGGGCGGGCCGAGGGTCATGTTGTCGTACATGGAGAGCTGGTCGGGGTTCATCATGACGGAGGATGTCTCCAGGGCCCCTCCCAGGTTGTCGATCTTGAGGCGGGCCCCAATCTGCTGTAGGATGGTCAACTGCTGCTGCTGGGTGCCCTGCATACTCCTCAGCCTGCAGCGGTAGACACATATATGGTCATAGTAATATAATATATATAATGTTGTATTAATTTTGTTTTTGGCTCTGCAGCAAGAACCTAGCATTGCAATGTTGCACTGTGATGTTATTGTAATATTTTCGTTATGTTCTTTCACATAAAGATGACATTATTATAACATCCTGTATTGGTAAGGTTTCAACTTCGCTGAAATGTTATTATACTACTCTGTTATGGTAAATCTCAACCTCATATAAAAGAGCGTAACCGTGACATGAAAATTAAGAAAGTAACAGACTGTCCAAAAGAATATGGTCTCAGAAATGGCCATTACACCATGCCTTGCCTTGGAATAGTTAGGACTGTATTCCACATACTGATTTTGATACTGGTGATTTTGTATGAAACCATGCATCCTATATACCATTTGAAAGAGAATTGTAGAAATAATTCTAGCGATGTCTACATTTAACCTTAATTTTAACTGCCTATTTTTGAAATGGGCAGCAAGATCGGCATGTGGAATACAGGCTTTATTGCTGGACCACCTAGGACCTATTCCCTGGATAAGAAGTCTTGTTTTATGGGGGGTTTCTTATCACCAGAAAAAAGTTACCTGCAACAGATGATCCATCAAGTTAAGTGTAATGATGTAATGTTATATTTTGTACTGACGCACATAAGAGACATGAGTTCTTTTATAATCATAAAAATCTATACTCAATGAAAAAGTTGAGAGTTTGTTTTGTATGACGCACGTAAGGGAAATAAGTGCTTTTATATGACATAAATCTATTCTGGCTGAAAAGCTGGTACAATTAGCTGGATTATCAGACCGAATTAACGCTCACCTGTTTTGCTGGATGCGGTACTGTCGGTCCATGTACTCTATTCGCTCCATCACCTTGTCCTTCTGCTCCCTGTGTATGAACTGGACACTGCCTGTGTCCCCGAGGGCCTTTCTCTTAATCTAAGCCAAGGTAAAGACAAATAAGCCACTGTTAGCACAGAATGCTCTACAGCTTCATGGGCGAACCCAGCTCTAAAATCTGAGAGGGTTCCAAATAGATTTAGGGAGTTACATGCATCCCTGAGGGGGTTCTGACCAGTTTGTTTTAATGAAATTCCATTTTGTATTTTAATCATATATAAACTTTGAGAAATCTAAGGGGGTTCCGGTACGCCACAGATCTATACAGATAGTCATTATCTAATAATCATTCCCAACCTAAAAGTAGTGACGTCGCAGTTCAACATCGTTGTTACAAAACGTTCTAGATCTGTTATGATAGTAAGGCACTGACTATGAGCTTGGTCCAATGATCGAATATTTGTTTCATATCAGATTGTACATGTGTTGCAATAACATCTCAATCCCAATTAGGCCCCTCCATTAAATATACATATACGCAGGTGTTCGTGGGCGGGTAGGGGGCATGGGTCTGACACTTCTTAATATTTTTGAAATTGTCAAGAGTTTGTCACTGTGCACGGCCTCCTGCTGGGGGATAGACCTGAGCCAAGTGATTGAGATATTGGCCCAGGCTTAAACGGTTGTGAACAAGACGTCCATACTCCACCGTCGCTTCAGATTCAGTAATCTTAAGCTTACTTTGAGGTAGAGTAGCAGACGCGAAAGCAGCTCTGTGAGTACAGTATGCAAAACGTCTATGAGAGGGATCACTGCGCATGTTCATGAAAAGGGTGTATACCTTGTGCCAGCAGTAGGTGTTGTTCTCGTTGGGTTTGACCACCGCCCGCCGTGTGTAGGCCTTCCTCTGCAGCCAGCGGGGCATCGTGTTCTCAAAGTTGTACAGCAGGTCCACCTGGAGGGCTATCCGCTTCAGGTAGGCATTCCGCTGGATCTTCTCAATGTCTCCAACGGCAATACCGATCTGTGGGGATACAGCAGTGGTTACTGAGACTTATTAGATAAGAACTTAGGCTCACAGGGTTTGTTATCGGCTGCTTCTACCACGTATACTTTTTTGTTTGTATAAACAAAATAGAAATGATTGAAGATATTTTCTGAAGATTATCATTTTGCGCCATGTTTATTTGTATAGCTATATAGGCTAAATTTTAAGTATCAGAGCAATAGTTGATTGATAACTGATTGGCTTATTAACAAGACAAATCAAAACTAAGCATTGAATACTAGAATTATTAATCTAATAGAGCCTTTTTATTAGTGTGCCGCCCTGCCAGCGGTGTATGTTTAAACCAATGATTTGTGGTAAAGAATGCAATTGGGCTAGGCTAAAGCTGTATAGGTCTAGCGCATCTATGGGAAGACCCCTGCGCAGACGCATATAAAGGTCTATATTCCTGATAACTTAGAAACAACAAAAGTAGTAAAGCTTTACAACGATATAAGTCTGACCGTCGACTACACAAATATCTGTTAAGTTGCCGATGGTGGTGCCCCCTATGAGAGATTGTGCAAACCATTACGAAAAATACAACTGTATCTGTTTCACCCTTTTCTGCAACATCAAAAAAGCAGTTGTAACACCCTGAAAAAGGCAAGAGAGATCGCGTTGTAACAGACTGCATAGACTCCCATCGGGGGCGCCACCGTGGCGACTCTCATTGAAAAACGTCACGAATTAGCAATCTTTTCTTGCTGCAGTATCGTTGGTAATCGTTGGTAATACCCACCATGAGGTTCATAAGGACGAGCGGCATGAGGAAGAGGAAGATGACGAGTAGAATGTAGACGTCGGCCTTAAAGGGCCCCAACTCGGGGGTCACAAAGTTGTCAACAAACTCTATCTCTCCCAGGGTCATCACAAAGATATTGAGGACGGCCGTCCCAATGTTTCCAAACACCTTCTGAAAGGCAGCAGCAGTGTTAAAAGAAATAGAAAAAAAAAAAAAAACTTAACATTTTAACATTTTTCTGAATTTTGTCATTTCTATTTTTTCAAAATTTTAAATTCAGTCATTTTTCATAATTTTGTCAATTTTGTCATTAAATATTCGTTGAATATATTTGTTGGTTTATTACAACTGAATGGGCACAATACTATTTGTATAAGGAAAGTTGCAGATAAAAAATATCAAAATGAATTTGGCAACTGGCTGATAAGCCAAGCAAATATTTACATTCATATATTCTGTGTTGTATTCCTTTGGAATGATAAACTGTCATTCTGGAATTAAATGCTTTTTTGATATAAATCGTCGGCATTTGATACGCAAATGAAGGAGTAGAACTATCGAATTATTATTGTACACAAACGTAAGACAAATTAAGGATACATAATCATAAACAGAGAAAATGTAGTCAAAGTGTAAAAGTGTAAAAGATCAAAGATATGAAAATGTTCATTATATAGTAGCATAGAAACAAAATTCATTTCTTTTGAAAATTGTTTTCCATTTTCAAAGGAAAAGCATATAAGCGAAAGTAATACAGAAAAAAGTAAATTATCATTAACAGTAAGAGGAAACTATAAATTCAGAGAAGAAATAGCTTCGTGTAGTCCAGGAGCCAAATCTGAAAATCTTGATTTACCCTCCGCGGTGAGCCCCCTGGATTTTCTTGATTTTTTTCAACTTATAGCATCCTAGGGACCATGAATCAAGGCGGTTCCGAAGAATTTAGGTATGCGAACACTGTGTAATTACGCGATTTGTGGTTAATTAGCAAAAATTGAAAAACGTGTTATTTCTTAATTTCTCTGGAACTATGTAAGATATGATAACATGCTATATGTCATCTGAAAGGTAATTTTTTTCCTGATTTTTTTGGTATATTGTTTGCTATTGTCATTAATCATGGCAATGAGTAATCAAAGAAAAACTGTTGTTTTAGTCAAAATCATTAAAACTTAAGGATCCAAGCTTAAACTTTGGAATTGATAAACCATGTCCTAGGTATACTTAGAGGGGATCTTTGGGCAGTTTTTAAAGAAGGTTGCATCTGATTTCATTGGAAATGTAAGGTAGAAATCATTTTTTGCTGATTAAATTCTAACCGACTACTGGTTCATTTTGCACTTATATTCTAAAACGAGGGATGATATCATGAAAACAACACAATATATCCTAAAGAGAGGTGGAAATGATAATCACTATCTCCTTAAGCTGGTATTTCAGTGCTTTCTGAGCCATTTCGGCACATGCATGTAATATAGTGGCTGTTTGGAGAGCATTTTGGATCACAGTGAGAGATGTGTCACAATAAACCTATGGTTTGAGTAAGATTTCTTTCCTCAGTAAAATACCATGATTATGTCTCAGTTTTATTACAAACCATCTTATTAGGAGCCTTGCATTAATAATGTATGCATCAAGGGGGGAAGGTGGTATGAAACTTTTGAAAATGTGCATCTGAATTCAAAAAACAGTCCTTGTATCAATATGCCAATTGCAAAAAGACCAGGAATGCTATTTGTTAAATGTGATAGGTGTGCTACCTCTGTCAAATTGTTGGTTTTAACAAATTACTAGATTGTACTTTAAACTCCAGGATTCTAGACCCATGTGCTTATATAAATGAGTAGCTTGGCTTGACCCTACACAAAATGGATATCTTATGGGTTACTGGTATTAGTAATTTGATATCAAATTATGACCATGGTCACAGTTTATTTCATAAGAGCCAAACTTCCAATCCTCCCAAATTACCAATACAAGTTATGACCAGCCTATGCTTCACTCAGATTAACCCTTTCACTGCCAGATGTATCACAATGTAACTGATATTTACTGAAATATCACCCAAAATACAAAAATTAGTGCATAAATTCCCTAAAACTTAAATTTAGTTTAGATTCTTCAGATGAAAAGCTTTTTTCAATAATTTTGATATAAACGTTCCAAATGTTGGCAATGTGCCAATAAGGCAAATTTCTTGTGCGGAGCAATTGTTCGTACTATTGTAACTTGCAGGTTACCATGGTAACCGATAGTTCATAAAACAACTATGACACTCTTGATAAAAATAACATGAAAACATTATCTTTTTTGTGCAAAAGACAGTTTGTGATTATTGTAAATGAAAGAAAAGTTAGCGGAAATTGAAAATCATGTCATTTACATAAATTTACCCATTTTTCATGATTTTGAAATTAGTATGGCAAATTCAAATGTAAATACATTGTTTAGGGTTTCTCGAATCACAATTCTAACACTTTTGAGTGACTTGATAGTCCGATGTTCAAATACCTGTATCTCCGGTTCTAATTGGAATATCTGAACAATTCTTTCAGATTCTGAAAGCATAATTTGCATTCTTTCAATGGTGTTCCTATGGGATTTTACTATAGGGCCCCATATGAGGCCTCTGGCAGTGTAAGGGTTAATCCTACCAACTAATTGGATTCTGCCATATATCCCATTTTATCAGGAGGTGTACCAGGGGGACTGAGACCTCTGTGTGTGTATATACATATCAATATCATTGGCAAGACCTCAAACAAATATCAAGACCTGAAACAATACAGAAGTACCTGATATAGCTTTCTATTTCAAAATTACAAGTTCTTGGTATGGCCATTACTGGTTTCCCAATATTATCTAGTAGCATTACTACATTGAGCAGCATGTGCACAGCACCCTTGATGTGAGACCATAACCATGGCACTATGGTATTAGGAGATTATACAAGAGCAACAAATTGCTGTGATTCTGGTTGTAGCCTCAAACTTTCAGTTCTTTAAGCCTAAGAAACAACATTATTCCCTTATCAAAATATAACTGACCATTTTCATTTCTAAACTGCTATGAACAAGGATCCAATTTCCTCAACCTACAGCTAGACACAGTTTATAGGTACTAAGGGAAAGGTCAATTATGGTAAATACTCAGAGACCAAAAAATCATTACTCAAATACATAAATAAGCTTCTAATCTATGATCAGTTCTAATAATCCAATACTGAATACTTAGTCTTAGATACAAAAGGGTATAAAGCTAACTGAGCACTGAACCCATACAGCCTGGATCTGTGAACACTCAAGTAGAAGCAAAGGGATGACAAAGTTTAATAAGGTAAATTGGTGGGAGGATGTTAACAAAAGTACAGTAGGTGGCCAGCAATCCCACAGTTTACAGCACACTATATAAATCTGAAGTGTGTTGTACCATGAGGGCTGCCCTTAACTCCCAGTTCATGTCACTCTGGGGAAAGGCTAGACCTCTACACAACTGATAAGTTTCTAAAGATCCACTACCTTCATTTCGCTGCTGTAAGGCAGCATTGTCTAAACAGTTAAAGTTATCATTTTATCTCACCAGTTGCAGTGATGAATCCCGTGCTCCTTTTGGAATTATGTGATAACATGGAATAATAAGTAGCCAAAATTTAAGCCTGCCCCACACTCTGAGGGATCCATTATTAGGTTGTGCACACAGTGTCTTATCAATGGGTTAACTCACACAACATGGAGATAAGAACCCTATAGTCTGCCATCTTTATCATTCCTCTGTCTTTCCAGGCCTTATCTGTTCCCAGGTGTGAGGTAAACATTGGACACTTGGGCCAGCAATGGGGGGATTTAAAAGAGTATTATGGCCTACAACTCCCACTCTCCCTATAGGAACAGGGTTTAATGATGAGTGGGCACAGGGGTATGTAAATAGAAGTTGGCAACACATTGTTATGTCAATGTGTGAATCTTTGGCAATATAAGGAGCCATCCATACCCTTTTGAGTAAATAAATCAATGACTATCCTAGTTTGATCAGGCAACAAAAATGAGCTTGGCTGCAAATTATATGGACAAATATTTCTTGCTAATGTAACCTTATTTTACAGCTCCAATGTTGTCTACAGTGGACCAAATGGCTCAGAAAGCACTGAAATACCAGCTTAGGGAGACAATGATTATCCTTTTCCCATCTCTTTAGGATATATTGTGTTGTTTTCATGATATCATCCCTCGTTTTAGAATATAAGTGCAAAATGAACCAGTAGTCGGTTAGAATTTAATCAGCAAAAAATGATTTCTACCTTACTTTTTCAATGAAATCAGATGCAACCTTCTTTAAAAACTGCCCAAAGATCCCCTCTAAGTATACCTAAGACGTGGTTTATCAATTCCAAAGTTTAAGCTTGGATCCTTAAGTTTTAATGATTTTGACTAAAACAACAGTTTTTCTTTAATTACTCATTGCCATGATTAATGACAATAGCAAACAATATACCAAAAAATCAGGAAAAAAATTACCTTTCAGATGACATATAGCATGTTATCATATCTTACATAGTTCCAGAGAAATTAAGAAATAACGCGTTTTTCAATTTTTGCTAATTAACCACAAATCACGTAATTACACAGTGTTCGCATACCTAAATTCTTCGGAACCACCTTGATTCATGGTCCCTAGGATGCTATAAGTTGAAAAAAATCAAGAAAATCCAGGGGGCTCACCGCGGAGGGTAAATCCTTATTTTGACAGATTTCAGGATTTGGCTCCTGGACTAGTGGTCAGAAGCACTGAAAAAACAAGAGTTTGCGAGCATTGGCGGCTCTTTGACTGTATTCTGTTTATCTTCGCCTGTACAATTTTGAATAAAATTTGAATAAAAACGAAAAACACACACTTGTACATCACGAATAACGGACGCCACAAAACACGTATACTACGTTACGACTAAGTTAAATTTCTAAAGTTTAGATCTATAATTCTCTACTTATTACAAAGGTTATACCAACAAAGGTTTTGATTAATGATGTTATTAAGTTGCAAGGGAGATTGACATTGTTATAGTCGTTACAATTAAGGTTTTCTTAGAAGTCCATCTACAGTCATATAACTGCAAGCTAGAGAGTTGTCTAGGTATAATTATGCAAAACTATGTTAGAATTATATTAGCCAACTAACAACATTTCATATTATAGGTTTACTAAAAGATAGACTTGTTATACGCAGCAATACAGCATTGATGTTAGTCTTTAGCGTTACAAATTATCATAAATTCACAAGCGAGCCCTTAACATTTGTTCTTTCCCCTAGTTAAAAAGCGGAATAGCTTCTATACTCAAACTTAGCCTGTTACTGAAGTGCCACAATTATTGCATTTAAAGACAGTGGCCTTTATAAAGTTGTAATTATATATAGTTTTTTCTATATCCTAACTGCAGCTGATTCTGTTGAAGTTGCCTCATACTTTCCTAGTATTACTCATAAATCTGTGACGTTTTATACATAGATTATTCAGATTGGTGCATTTGGAATATTTCTGAAAGGTCTGCTCAGAATAACTATACTCAAAAGCTGATATTAAGCTACTATATATAGGCCTATAATAATCTGAAAATAATAAGCTCCGCAACAGGCCATGGGTTTTAGGGTAACCTTTAAATGTAATTTGTCGTTGTACCTACTAGTATATGTTAAAGCGAAACCTTTCTGTATGAATCTAGAAGGCTAAGAAGCGTCAACATCGATTATAAGCATTAAGCAAGCATAAGCGATCAACCCCTAAAGTACTATACATGTAGCCGGCAATTCCGATGAAATAATCAGTACATTGAAAGCACTATGATAAAAGCGTTAATATTTAGCACCGTAGCAACATAAATATCAAAGTTCATGTCCCACGAATTGGGATCAGTCGGCGACACAAAATTAATATTATCGAATATTAGTCTCAGTCTACTTTAATTGAAATTAAAATTGAATATTTGCTACGGTCATTAACTATCATATTTTATTCCCTAGACCGCAGAGCCGCCAGCACCCACCAACAAAAGGTAACAGGAGGGAGAGGACCCAGAATATTTCCTATAAGGGACCTATAACACAACCACTGCCATCACCTCTAAAACAAGCCTGGCTCGGAGAGCTCGAAAATTGATGGTACAGGATGGGAAAGCCTCACTAAAATCGCCCCAAATTGCCTGGTTAACTATATTTCATATAACACAGTTCGCATATCTATAATCATTTTCATATATGTTTATATGCAAACTGTAAACATAATATAGATATCCGAATCGTGTCTGTGTCATATATACAAATGGATACAGGGGTATAAGGGTGAAAGACGCCTCCTTTTATCCATTCCAAAAATGGATAAAGGGCAAACATAGATTATTAAGCAGAAAACGACTTCGGAATCTCACACTTGAAAATCCAGAATCCAATCTTCAAACACAATTTAGTCTTTGACTTTAATGAAGTCTTTAGTTTTCCGTGTTGATTTTGTGATAAAATCCTATTAATTTTGACTATATCTAATTTCTTTTCTTTCTTTTTCTTTCTTTTTGTTTTTTCTCCTGGCTGGTCAGGCTGTGCCTGTCGGTGAGGCAGTCTCCTGTGTAACCCACCTTGTCCTCGTCTGTGTCATATTCCTGCGTATACATTAGTACGTAGAAGGACCCGGCAAAGGCCCAGCAGAAGAAGAGGTAAAGAAGGACGGCCTGGCAACAGGGTGATGGGGGACAAAAAAAGTCTGAATATTACTACTCGAGAAACGGTTAACACCAACATGTATCCTTAAAAGTAACACACACACAAAGTTTGTCCCTATAAGTTATAGGCGCCAGCAGGATCATAGATGAAATGAAAAGTATTTTACAAAAATATTTTTTTGTGATTATTTTGTTTTTGTTTGGTGAATGGGAAGGGGTATGTGTCAAATTATTGGGCATTGTGTGAGCAGGATGACACTTTTCTAAGCTGGCAAATACAGACTATTTTAAATCAGACTATTTAAATATCAAATACAATTCTAGGGAACACTGATTCTTTGCATGTACACAGCCTGTATTCGGCAGCCCACAAAAGTGTTCTCCCTGTCATTGATGACGGTAGGTTAAGGGATATATATATAACTGTATGGGGCTCAGGGGTGACTCACTTTTAGGCCTAGTTGTATATGGACAATGCAGCTATGTAGAGGTTAATGTTGGAGACAGAACACGACATGTATACATGTAAAACGAGGCCTCTGGGCCCGGCCTGCCAGGACAGTACGGCTTAACTTTACTGCCCTGCCTGCCAGGGCAGTACGGCTTAACTTTACTGCCCGACCTGCCAGGGCAGTACGGCTTAACTTTACTGCCCGGCCTGCCAGGGCAGTACGGCTTAACTTTACTGCCCGGCCTGCCAGGGCAGTACGGCTTAACTTTACTGCCCGGCCTGCCAGGGCAGTACGGCTTAACTTTACTGCCCGGCCTGCCAGGGCAGTACGGCTTAACTTTACTGCCCGGCCTGCCAGGACAGTACGGCTTAACTTTACTGCACGGCCTGCCAGGGCAGTACGGCTTAACTTTACTGCCCGGCCTGCCAGGGCAGTACGGCTTAACTTTACTGCCCGGCCTGCCAGGGCAGTACGGCTTAACTTTACTGCCCGCTCACCCGCTTTACGTACCGGACTGTAAAAGTGCATCAGCACATAAAACGACTCCCCAAAGGCAGCGCAAAAAAGGAGGAAAACCATCACAGCCTGTGAAGTGAAGATGAACAGTGCAACATCAATCGTCAGGTCATACTGGTGGGTGGGCCGAAAAGAATGATGCACACACTTAGGAATAAGTTTCTAATGATTTTCTGTTTCTTTCATCTTGTTCATTGCGTCACGGGAATGGGCGTAATATAGGTTTAGTTCTTTGCCCAAACACTATATATATTATAAATTCTGAGGGGTAAACTTGATATTAATCACTAAATAGTACTGATTGAAAAGTAGTTTTGAAAAAAAAAAGCATTATTGCTTAAAGACTCAATTTTTACAAAAGGAAAAAAATGAATACCCATGCAAAACAGTCCAACTATCGCCTTAGCAAAATTGTGAGTTTAGCATTGTTTCTATAATGCCTTAGCCCCAGCATAAAACCTTAAGTTGTTTGCATAGGCCTTATGCCTATGGCGATGCATCCATTACAAGATTGCATTTGTCTACATACTGGGTTTACGTATCTCATGAGCGTAAAGAAGGCTTCGGCGAATGTCCAACAAAACATAAGCCATGCGCCTATGATCTGGAAAGGTACATAGTCATGGTTTTGAATTGTAAGAACTATGCGTCTGTCTTGATTTCGAGCAGTCCATTATCAAATGGTCTCCGTATTCTTATTTGTTTTTCGTTAATGTGTCGTTTGAAGAAACAGGGGCGGATCCAGGGAAAAGCGCTGGGGCGTGTGCCCCTTCCCTTTTCTTTTAACCAAAAAAGATGGAGTTTTTGTAATGCAAAATTCGGCCCAAAATGGATAAACTAGGGAATAAATAATTTTAAAAGTGGTTCCCCTTTTTCAAATTTCTGGATCCTCCAGTGAGAAATAACGCACATCTTTTTATGGGTGTGAATGAATTTCTAATAATCAAATCCCAGATTATGTTTTTTTCTGTATTTGCCCAGATGAGTATTATTCATGAGGGACAGAGCTATAACAAACAGCTGCAAATCACTCATGACCTAAGAAAGGGTGGACTTTGAAGTATATTCAGATTTCTTCCTAAAATCCGACCCACGACCGCTTAAAACTGTACCCTAAAAGCATGAAAAACGCTGACAGGAATGCTTCTGACGGTTCCCCCCTTTCTGCTCAGCAGTTCTTTAGAATGTTTACAGTAGTTACACGTGTCTTTTTCAGAAGGATTGAATTCCAAATTTAAAGGATTTTATTGGAAAATCCACCCCTTCTCAGTGCATGGATCTGGAGTTACATGAACTTGTGAGTAAATTTGTATATGAGGATTGCAATGGGGAACAATAATATGATTGGATAGGTAGAATATGTTGTATTGATATGCACACCTGAGACATTAAAAAAGCAAATGCATCAATAACCATAAGTATTGTGGAACAACAAAATTTACAGTAGGCATACTTATGCATACTTGGAAGATAGGAAAACAAGAGTTTATGGCAAAAGATAGTTCAATGTATTATAATATTGATAACCAATTGTTAAATGTTTCATAACAAATTGATATTTAATAATAAGACTATAGCAGTCAAACAAAAACAGTTTTGATAATATTACGAATTTCAAAAGCACATTTACGTGAATAAAAGTATCACCATTAGCATTAATTTTGCAACGGTTTCTCATATCAAGGTGTATTGTTTCAACTATTACAGTAGATTGAAATTGAATGCAGTTTTAACGATTTCGAATACACAATAACGTGACTAAGAATAAGTATTCCTGCGTATCAGTTATGCTCGTTTTTTCATATTAAAGATTCTAACTGAAGGCTATTTAAGTACTGATTAAATGTTATAAAGGCCAATATTATTACATTTGTATGTTAACAACTTTTCTATATCATCAATACCTACCTTGAGTAAACTGCTCAACACGGTGACAAACATGATGACGTAGATGCCCACAAAGTCTATTCGCCTCAGGTACATGATAAAGTTGATCCAGGCCAGGAATAGGGCGAGCCAGCCGGCCCTCCACTGGGCCAGGCACGGGTACTGCCCCAGGGGGTGGATGAAGGCGTACGTGGTGGCCACCAGGGTGAGCGCGATCAGGTTGAACACGTTCAGGAAGTATTTCAGACCCTGTATAATGTTAGACAAAGGTAAATAACACAAGGCTATGTGTATGAGGTTTAAGACGTTTAACAAGTATTTCAGACCCTATAGTTAGACTGGGTACTTGCCAGGGGGTGGCCACCAGGGTCAACGCGAACAGGTTGAACAGGTTCAGAAAGTATTTCAGACCCTATGTAATGTTGAAAACATTCAAGAATCAGTTTTACTGTTCAATTTGGTGACAAAATGTCAGTTTTTCTTAACTTTACCTGTGTAAAAATTCGATGTATCATCATTATTATTTCCATCATTCAATGTAATATTCTGAAAGCTGGGGGTAACCCCGAAGATTATTACAATAAACATCTTGTAAAACATATTCAGTAAGTATTTCATACTCTATATAATGTTAGACAAAGGGTGTAAATGATAAAGAGCCAGGGGCCTTGGCATATTCAGATAGGACTTTAGGTTTCATATGATATTACAGAAGGGTGTAAATGACAGGACACCTAGGTATAGAAGATATTTTGGAGTTCATGTATATAGGGCCTGAAGAAAATATTTCAGGCCCTATATAATGTTAGGCAAAGGGGTGGAAAGCACCAGGGTCGGAGGTAGGTTCAAGATGTATCTATATAATGTTGGACAAACGGGTGAGGGCCCATTGAGTAATATGACCAGACATCTATCAAAGAAAATGGCCATTTGATTGGGAAATATCTCATAATTAAATGTGGTAGCTAGTGATCTCAACCAGAATCTTTTTCACATCGCTCAGAGGGTTCTCCCGTCATCACTAAAAGATTCAGTCGCACTTTATGATTACAAAATTTCCTTTCTTGTATATCAGATATATCATTGCAACCGGAAGAACATGTATGTGAAGTTGTTTGATGACAAAATAGGAGCTACTCACCCTTTGGAAGATCTTGAAGGCCTCTCTGAGGAAGAAGAGGAGGATGAATACGGCCACCCAGCCGGACATGATGAGCACCTCGTCCTCCTTGATGGACAGGTCCCGGCCCGGCTCAGCCGTCTGGGCAACAGGGGGAGAAGTACTGATTATCTTACCAAATGTTTGCCCTATCACAATTGAGCTTAAAATGTATGTAATGAAACAATCTTCTGAAGAACGACTCCATCGGATGGCGTTCGCCAAAACAAAAATGGAGGAAATCTTCCATACCTGGGGTTGGGGAGGGGGGTGTCTGACATTCCCTCAAATTTTAAGGTTAAGAAAATAGCAGATTCTGTGAAAAATATCATCTGATCTTGCTGGAACCTCTTTAGATTTACTTAGAACCCTTTCATAACTATGCACCTGGGACCCCCCAGGTTTGCTTAAAGGTACTTGTAACTATTCAGCAGGATTTTAGCTTGTAGTGATATTTTTTCCATACCTCCTCAGAATTTTCTTTAAGACAACAGGAATACATAGCCAGACGGAAAACAAGTTTTACCGTTTGGTTTTTCAGTTAGGGGATTGTAAACATTTGAGGTATTTACTATAGGTTTCTATGGGAAACACCTGAGTTTTCAAATTTCAAAAATCCAAGGAAAAAACATTGCAGTGTTTTTTTCTTGAAATTCCTACAGAGTTAACGTTTTGATCTTATTGATATCCTGTGAAAAAATCAAAGGGTTTTACCGTTTTGATCATAGACTTCCCTATCATCCCTATAGTAAAAACTGGCATACTGTTTGTGTGTAGCAACAGTATAACAATAGCACATAGAGGGTTTCACAAGTATGCACCAGGTGGCACTGCTGGGATAGGTTTCAAGTATCTTTAAACTTAGAACCTCTCAAACTTAAATGGACTTTCCTCATACGTAAGGGCTGGGTACAGCCCTGAGGACAAGTGCTTAATTTTTGGAGTTCATTTACACCTTTTGTCTAATAGTAAGCCTAGGCCCTATTACAATAGTGATATACAAATTATTCTGGTTTAAACAGAGCCAAAACCAATAAGTTCAAATTGAAATTTTCCAAACTCAAATAATCATGGAAATCTATTCCTTCAACCTATTTCTGGCCCTAGTTAAAATCTAAATTATGAAATATGATAGAAAATCATTGAAAACCTGTTTTCCTTGCTCAACTCAATTAATATGGATCTGCAAAAATGGGATTTGTTTTCAAACAAATGGAAATATTACCTTCTCTCGTGGAATTCTACTTGGGTTTGAGCTATATTTCACAGCAAATATTTTACCACTGACCTTAACTGGACTCATCTAACATATTTCTATAATTATCTGACTTTTGACAATTTTGTCACTTATATTGGTTTTGGGTCCCTTTAAGCAATTTGCCCCCAGTACTTTATATTACCTTACATTATACCTTACACTTTACACTTGGATTTAGACAAAATAGCTGTACCTGTTTTAAGTACTCAACATATGTTCTGTTTCGTCGTTCTGTCTCGTTGAGGAAGATGGGGCAGTAGTGGTGAGCGTCGAGGACCACCATGGAGAGGGCCTCCCCGACAACAGCTGTGTAGTAGGTGAGGGAGAACAGGTAGCCGATGTAGATCACCAGGTTAATGTAGAATGTGTTCCGCCCAAACCGAACCCTGTCAGATTCACAAGTATATATATATATACGTGAGGTTCATATATTAGGAAGGGGCCTTTCATATAAGGGAGGTTTATATATTAGGGAGGAGCCTCCCCGAAGACGGCTGTATAGTAGGTGAGGGAGAACAGATGTAGATCACCAGGTTAATGTAGAACGTGTTCCTCCCAAAACGAACCCTGCCACATACACAAGTATACATATATAAGGGAGGTTCATATATTAGGGAGGGGCCTCCCCGACGACGGCTGTGTAGTAGGTGAGTGAGAATAGGTAGCCGATGTAGATCACCAGGTTAATGTAGAACGTGTTCCGCTCAAACCGAACCCTGCCACACACACGAGTATACATACATATATAAGGGAAGTTTAGATATTAGGGAGGGGCCTCGCCAATGATGGCTGCATAGTAGGTGAGGGAGAACAGATAGCTGATATAGATCACCAGGTTAATGTAGAATGTGTTCCTCCCAAAACGAACCCTGTAAGATAATGAGTATACATATATAAGGGAGGTTCATATATTAGGGAGGGGCCTCCCCGACGACGGCCGTGTAGTAGGTGAGGGAGAATAGGTACCCGATATAGATCACCAGGTTAATGTAGAATGTGTTCCTCCGAAACCAAACCCTGTCAGATAATGAGTATAATATACAAGAGAGGTTCATTTATTAGGGAGGGGCCTCCCCAACGACAGCCGTGTAGTAGGTGAGGGAGAACAGGTAGCCAACGTAGATCACCAGGTTAATGTAGAATGTGTTCCTTCCAAAACGAGCCCTGCCACATACATAGTATATATGATAAGGGAGGTTCATATGTTAGACAGGTTTATATTTTGGTATGTGATGGCAACAGTTTCTTCTTTTGAGTGCATAGAATTGACCTATAGACGTTGTGCACATGATGTCACATCTTCCTGATATGAGGGAGGCCGCCATATTGGTGATCAATGTATATCTTCTTTTATTTACAATTCTAAAGCATCTATGATTTAGATTTTTTTCTATTTTTTCAAAAGAAAACATATCATAACCTTATAAACAATTAATTTCCATAAATTGTAGATATATTTTATAGCCACGTGGGTTAGGTTACCACGTGGTGATCACCAAAACCTGATCACGTGATCCTTTGTGCACAAGGTCTATAGATCTCTATATGTTCTTCATGTCATTATAGAAGTATCAGCTGATTTATATGGCAATATCAATTTATGTTATAGTATGATAGGGTTATATCATATAAGGCATATGATTAGGGTGATTAATCAAGTTCAAAATATATGTAAGCCTCACCATTTTTGGTAGAGAACGGTCTGGCAGAGAGGATGTGACAGCAGTGTATCCCTCTCATGCTGCACCATGGACTGTGGGGAAAAACACCAAGAGCACGATGTTAAACAGTTTGTGCGCAACTCTATACTGAACATTGGTGCAGCAGTCATAATAATAAAAAGTGAATGTAAACAGTCGATCGTTTCATTCAATTTATATGTCCCTGATGTAAAAGATTAAAGTGCATATTTAATTTGGAGCTGCGCCGCCCATATAATTATAGTAAGTGCGACATATTTTGGCGCTTTTTCCTTCCAGAATGTAAAGTTTGTAAGAGTACTAGGCATACATCAATAGTATTGACATGCAAGGTTGGACATGGAACCTGTCAGTTCAAATCAAATATCCTTTAGTTTAACAAAATATAAATAGTCAATAAAACAAAGGCTAACTCACATTGAGTGCTAGGTATCGCCTGTTGAGGGAGGAGGGGTCGTCCGGCCCGGGGTCTATGTACTGGTAGTCAAAAACCATCTGCAACAACAGATCGTATATAACACGTGCAGATTGTGCGAGCTGTCGACTAGAAATCATAGGGGAGATCATTCATGATTTTTAGAAATTGGAGAGCTCAGATTGGAGACGCGGCAGAGGGACAATACATCAACACCATTCATATTGGCTTCAAGAAGTGTCTTCGTTTGGTGTTCACAACCATACAGAGATAAATGGAAAAATGGCTAGATTGTATCTCGTAAATGTTTAATTATACTGCTATCGCGCTAACTATATCAGTGTGAATAATGTACATGAAACCAATATCTTGAAATTCATAGCTCTGATTGATATCCTACCGTCAGGTTGACATCTTCATCATCTCGACACGACCTCTCGACACAATGATCTAGCACGACCTACAAATACAGACATGACGGGTTTGTAATGTTTTCATTTACGTGTCATTTCTCACAGTGTCTAGTACAATGTAACATTTCAAAAGACTATAGCTTGTACATAGGCCTATACGGAAGGTTAGGGTTACTCCTCATATCAATCTATATCATTTTGTTAAAGAAGACTTTGTAATTCCACATGAAACGCTGGAGCGATTGCTTTACATTGCATTTATACACGAACAATTCTTTTTATTTTTTTTATTTCAATTTTTATACTGGCAATACTTTGCAAGCATGAGAAAGTGTAATGAAAGAAAATCTTCTCGTTTACTATGCACTATTATTGCGAATCCCCTTAAAGTACCCCTCGCCGAATCAAGACGTTGTATCGGGTACCCTACCATGGCGGCGTCGGGCAGCCTGGCGACCAGCCTGTCCAGGGGGTTCATCCCCCGACTGTCCCGCACCCCCATACAGTCACGCCAGCTGAAACAACAATGTAATGAGAATAGTGAGTGAGTGAGTGAGTGAGTGAGTGAGTGAGTGAGTGAGTGAGTGAGTGAGTGAGTGAGTGAGTGAGTGAGTGAGTGAGTGAGTGAGTGAGTGAGTGAGTGAGTGAGTGAGTGAGTGAGTGAGTGAGTGAGTGAGTGAGTGAGTGAGTGAGTGAGTGAGTGAGTGAGTGAGTGAGTGAGTGAGTGAGTGAGTGAGTGAGTGAGTGAGTGAGTGAGTGAGTGAGTGAGTGAGTGAGTGAGTGAGTGAGTGAGTGAGTGAGTGAGTGAGTGAGTGAGTGAGTGAGTGAGTGAGTGAGTGAGTGAGTGAGTGAGTGAGTGAGTGAGTGAGTGAGTGAGTGAGTGAGTGAGTGAGTGAGTGAGTGAGTGAGTGAGTGAGTGAGTGAGTGAGTGAGTGAGTGAGTGAGTGAGTGAGTGAGTGAGGGAGGGAGGGAGTGAGTGAGTGAGTGAGTGAGTGAGTGAGTAATGGATATTTTATGCCGTAGCGACAGCCAGGGTCATTTTCACAGCAAAAACAAGTTGGGACGAATTCTGTCTTTGGTGACCGTATCTATGAGATGAAGGTGACAGGGCAGCCAAAACCAATAAATTCAACAAAATTTTCCAAATTCAAATAATCATGGAAATCCATTCCTTAAGCCTTCTTCTGGCCCATGTTAAAATCCATGAAATATTGGAGAAAATCATTAAAAACTAGTTTTCCTTGCTCAAATGAATTAATGTGGATCCGTAAAAATGGGGTTTGTTTACAAACAAATGCAAATATTACCATCTCTTGTCGTATTATACTTCAGTTTGAGCTGTGTTTGGAATGGTGTGGCATACCATAGAACTTGGAATTGGACCCAAAGAACCACTTGGTCAGTGCTGGGTCCCCCCCTATTGTCGCCTTCTACGATCAGCAGGGGCTACTGGGGGCCTATTCTTCCCCGGAACCCCCACAGGGTTGTAATGAGAATAAAACGTGTGTAATGCTTAAATGTAATATAGCATTATTGGGACGGAGATGCCCTAGTATTTACCCCTTGGTCTACTCACAAGTTTGAGCCAGTCCTACTTTTTATATACTACTTACACATTTCAAATTTTGCTCTTAAAACGTATTCAGACAAGAGTTTTATAATCGCTTCAGATAGCAGAAGGAACGACTGCTAAGAGGTCTAGCGGTCTTCCCTTTACCTTTGTCATTGAATTGGCTTAGCTAACTTAGGTACTATGTAATATTATATTTATATAACATAATTGTATAAATATATACATGTCTATGGTACTTCTCACCATTCTAAATTCCTTTGAGACAGAGTTTGGATTACCCAAACCTCAAACGTTGGGTTGTTATTTTATTGAACATTCGTGAATCTTAACCCTTTCAAGACGCCAGATGCCTTGAGGCATCATTTGAGGGGATTTTTATATACCCAAAAAGAGCCCCAGTGGAGAATTATGGCTTAATCTCATGTATATTCTGAGTTATTATACTTATAAAACAGCAGATTGGCTATCACATGGTAAAACCGCCTTTCTTTTCTATAGAATCATTCAAAAATTAAATGGATATTCAAAAAGGCAAGATTTTGCATAATTAGAGCCCCCTAATATCAATATTTAGCTGATAAATGATGAAAAAGAAGATAACATTTCAAAAAATAGTGAAATTATCATAGGACCATTTTTTTGTGCTGAATCCAAAGAAGGCACAATTTTTCAAATATTTCGAATATGAAAAATGTTCTAAATGGAATGTTTTTGGAATGTTTTCAGGGGGGTAACCAAGGTAGCCAAGGAAAGGTGTTTCCATGGAAACCAATTTACTAAGAAAATTCAATATCTGTCCAAAAATATATCCAGAATTTCATTAGCTATATTGTAGAGAAAACAGAATAAGGATATCCTAAAATTTGACAAAATTATAGTATTTTGTCTAATATTTATTATTTTTAGCATAAATCTACATGAATAGCTTTATCAAGCTATAGATCTGTTATCTAAAGCCCTATGACAAACTACCTTATTCAGCTGCAAGTGCGGTATATTATTTCAAGTTGCCATAACTCTGGCTGTAATTACTCTTTTTAAGAAATTTTTTCACCTGTTTGAAGCCCAAGACTCCCTGCTTATTGACATATATAATTTCACACATGGTTATCTAGGTGGCGTCTGGAAAGGGTTAAAATGGGGGTGGCGACCACTTTTTGCCACTGCTTTTGTGATAAAATAGGGTTATAAGACTGTTATTTAACAATAAGAGAGATCTAGTTATCCCCCAATCATTAAATTGTATGATTATACCTATTTAAAGGGAGTCTCGTGATTTGGCCACTGAGAGGTGTTGTATATCCTTAAGAGAGTAACATTTGTGAAAAGGGGTAAGTTTTTAAACTAATGCGCAGTGAGCCATCCCATAGACTCTTTGTCCCCAATACTGTATTGGTACCCATATCCCATTACACACTGTTTCGGGCCTATGACGCTAGTAGGGCGCCACACTATTGACAACTATCTATAGACTTGCTCCCATTTGTCCCTGTGTGAATGTGTCCACCCCCGTGTTGGTTTGTCCTGCGTCCACTCATCACCTTGTCACCCAGGTGTATACATCACCTGAGCCTGGAGAGGGGGTCAGAGGACAAATGGGGCTAGGTACTCTCCACAGTACCAGTGTGGGTGAATTGATGGGCTGTACTTTACACAGGAGCATTAGTGCAGTAAGGTCAACAGAGGGCAGTGAGGTCAGTATCGACTATGCTGGTTCCACCGTGCTGCGTGTCAACCTATTTGTATCAAGGTTTCTTGATATGAAGATAAGGTAATTTGACTTCTTATATTATTCTATCAATGAAACCTGAAAGATCTTTTTGGATATTCTCAATTTTTTCAAGATCTGCGTAATCTATTTCCGGTCACAAACAATGTAGTTCCATTTACTCTGATTGGCTGAATTGGGACTCTTGTGGGACATATAGGGAGGTCGGGGGTTGTAGGCCATTACACTTTTCCAAATAGCCCATTTCAATTCCCAGTGATTTTTTTGCCTAGCACCTCTCGACAGATAAGGCACACAAGTACACAGAGGGGTAATACGGGTGGCCGACTAGGTTCTCAATGTTTAGACAAGGTTATCCTGCAGTGGAATACCTGTGAAATAAAGGTAGTTGCTTTCAACTTATCAGTGACGGAGGGGTCTAGTTTGTCCCCCGAATGGCCTGAACTGGGGGACAATATTAATGGCTGCCTCAATTATACAACTCACTACAGGCCTTATATAGCGGGAGTTGATAGATGGTATAGATACCTCTTGTGTTTGAGCATGGTGACGGCCACGTCGTTGTGCAGGTTGTCCACGGCCAGGTCCAGAGGTGACTGGTCGTAGGCGTTCTTCAGCGTCACGTCGGCACGTTTATCTAACAGCATCTGAGTGGCGTCCACGAACCCGCCCGCACAGGCGTAGTGTAGCGCGGAGTTCTAGGGTTAAAAGGAAGAGTAGGATTATGATCTTAATTACCTTAGCATTCTAGATCACGATCAGGTCCTTGTAGAATACATATATGTATAACATATTACGTATATTACATATATGTTACATAAACATTATATATCCTATATATATATATATGTATACATGTGTGTCCGTGTCCTTGTCCAGGGAAAGAGAGATGTACTCCGCATAGGATTTTACTGTATTTGACTCTTGTAGATCTTGTTCTAAGCTTTAAAATGGTACCCAGATCTTGATATTGGAAAGGGGATTATGAGGTTCTGAATAGAGTATACATAAACATATATGCACTCACTCACACACATACATACACACACACCCACACATGCATAAATGCTATATGTACATATAATATAAATAATTTCACATTATCTTAGGGGATGGAGTATGGTCATACCTTGAGTTTGTCAGTGTCGTTCACGGCGACATGGTTGTCAAGCAGAATGCGCATGACCAGAGTGTGACCGGAAGCAGCAGCCACCATCAGGGACGTCCGGTGTTCGTCGTCTCTGGATGAATGAGTTACATATGAACCGTATGTCACAGAATATAACCTAGGTTTAACATTTTGCCAAAACAATCTTAAAAGTAGGGTATATGTGTCTAATATATATATACCAAGTGGAACTAGAAAGGAGAAGTCAATTTACATGTATAGGCCTAACACTGTATCAGGTTCCTGATCATGAGTAAAGTACAAGAGAAATCCACTGACTTTAGATATTATATTTAACTTTCATTAAATTCGGAGCCACATCCAACTAATCGATATCTCACTACTTAGGATTCTAATAAAGAAATTTTCTAGATCCTTTCTTGATTCGAGACAAATTGTCTTTCACTTTTCTCACCTGTTGGAGAGGTCGCCCCCTAGTGACAGTAACACCTGGTGGTGACCAGACACACTACTCAGTGGTAACAAGGTACAGTCAGTTCTCACCTGTTGGAGAGGTCGCCCCCTAGTGACAGTAACACCTGGTGGTGACCAGGCACACTACTCAGTGGTAACAAGGTACAGTCAGTTCTCACCTGTTGGAGAGGTCGCCCCCTAGTGACACTAACACCTGGTGGTGACCAGGCACACTACTCAGTGGTAACAAGGTACAGTCAGTTCTCACCTGTTGGAGAGGTCGCCCCCTAGTGACAGTAACACCTGGTGGTGACCAGACACACTACTCAGTGGGCACAAGGTACAGTCAGTTCTCACCTGTTGGAGAGGTCGCCCCCTAGTGACAGTAACACCTGGTGGTGACCAGGCACACTACTCAGTGGTAACAAGGTACAGTCAGTTCTCACCTGTTGGAGAGGTCGCCCCCTAGTGACAGTAACACCTGGTGGTGACCAGACACACTACTCAGTGGGCACAAGGTACAGTCAGTTCTCACCTGTTGGAGAGGTCGCCCCCTAGTGACAGTAACACCTGGTGGTGACCAGGCACACTACTCAGTGGTAACAAGGTACAGTCAGTTCTCACCTGTTGGAGAGGTCGCCCCCTAGTGACAGTAACACCTGGTGGTGACCAGGCACACTACTCAGTGGTAACAAGGTACAGTCAGTTCTCACCTGTTGGAGAGGTCGCCCCCTAGGGACAGTAACACCTGGTGGTGACCAGGCACACTACTCAGTGGTAACAGGGTACAGTCAGTTCTCACCTGTTGGAGAGGTCGCCCCCTAGGGACAGTAACACCTGGTGGTGACCAGACACACTACTCAGTGGTAACAAGGTACAGTCAGTTCTCACCTGTTGGAGAGGTCGCCCCCTAGTGACAGTAACACCTGGTGGTGACCAGACACACTACTCAGTGGTCACAAGGTACAGTCAGTTCTCACCTGTTGGAGAGGTCACCCCCTAGTGACAGTAACACCTGGACCACCTGGTGGTGACCATGTGCACTACTCAGCAGTAATGGCGTCCTTCCGTCCACGTCATCGTCGTTAGTCTCGTGAGTGCTCGCGTGAATCAGCGCCTCCACACAGTGAACGTTGTCAACTCTGGAAAAACAATATTATGGTTAGCCGGAACTAAGAAAAAGCCTTCAATGGTCAGATTGTGATGAATATATATCTCTTAAGGGCTTATTATTTATGACATCATTCCACAAGGTCAGTTACTAGAAAGATATGCATCAGAAGATTACAGATTGAGAGCTTAAGTCTTGATTGATTTAATTTCTCAATTTCCTTACTGAAAGAAGTAGTTTGGAAGTCGCATGACCTTCAAGCTTCTTTAGAGGCAAACCATAAGTTAATAATGTATCTATGAAGACATAAACCCTGAAAATTGAATGTATATATAGTATGGTGACACAAACACATCAATCAATGTATGTCAAAAATGTTCATTACTTCGATCACCAATGTATATAGATTTATGTATTTATCACCAGTGTCGGAAGAACTTTGTATGTATGAAGAGATGCTTTCAATAAAAAAAGATATAAAAAAAACTTACAGTGCAGCTATATGTAAGGGTGTTCGCTCTTCTGTGTCTTTGGCGTCCGGCTTAGCGCCATAATCTAGTAACGTTTTCAATACCTGAAACATATGTCATGCTTTAACTTTTCAATACCATGTCAAGTGTCCTTTTCATTTTTCACGAGGAACCCATTGTTTACGAGTTTTAATGGCAGATAACATATTAATTTTTATACAAAGAACAAAATGAAATAGTCAGTTAAAATGGACCTATAAGACAATAGTCATTCTAAGCAAAATTTTAAATGTACTTCTTTCATGTAGCGAGATTACCTTTTGTACCTTTTGCCCTGAATCACATCCACAGTTTACACACAAATCCATTCGATGTTTCTCATTCCAGTCTTACTTACCAGCACATTGCCTGAGTGGGCCGCATAGTGGAGAACTGTCTGGTCATTTTTATCTGTCGCCTCCATGAGATTCTTGCCACTGTGCTGAAAGAGGAAAATGAGGAATGAAATAAGGGAAATAAGAAAGTCAACATCCTTTTGAAATATCTTGAGGTCATAGGCAATTACAAGTGATTATTCATATTCAAACATGAACTTTTAATCAAACTAAAAATCTGCCTCCCCCTTGGGTTATAGTCTAAGTCGTCTATTATCACAAAGGGTATTCTTTTGCAAAAAGGTTTCAAATGCCGACTTTGAACCTAAAAGCAATCTAGATTTAGAAGAATGCTTCTTGTTAGGTAAAAGGAGAATTTGATATTTACTTTGGCAACATCTATAGAGACGTATATTTGCGTGTGAAAGTCCTGCAGCCACTAGGACGGTCATAATTCTTACCTGATGTTTTCATAATCGTTATCCTATAATATGGACCTATTATGATGTATAATTATTATATATATTATTATAAACCTCATCATAAAGGGACCTATGGTAAACCAGGCTTTACCTTGAGAAGTGCGAGCAGGGTGTTGTAGTGGCCGAACTGCACGGCCCAGTGGAGGGCCGTCATCAGCCCGCTGTCCACCTCGGCCACCTGCGCGCCGTTCTCCAGCAGGTGCAGCACCGTCTCCGTCTGACCCTTCCAACACGCGCAGTGTAATGGAGACTTGTTCTTCTTGTCCTTAGCGTTCAGGTTGGCGCCCTGTGGGGGCAGAGTGGAGGGGATGAGTAGATGGGGGTTGAAGCGTATGAGGACTATGTGAGTTTACCAGCAGTCTAAGAGATAAGTGTAGACAATATCCCCTTTTGGGTGTTCTTTGCATGTTTCCTATACTTTGAGATAAATGTTATTTCTTATAATGCAATCACTTTGTTTTTGTACTGGAACTTGAATAGGCTTACCACTGTTTAGCTCAGATGAAAAAGGAAGCATTAACCGTATCGGCAATTAACTTGCTTTAAAAAAAGTAAAGTCCTTTTTCCCTTATTCAAATTAGATTAAAAAGTGGTCAGGAAAACCTCCCGAATAGGTTGCCCTTCAGCCAAGATAAAAGCGAATATCAATGGAGTTTAGCTAAAGACAGATAATAACGATAAAACTGAATGAAAAACTTTGTGGAAACTATCAATAAATATACTTACATGGTTGACTAGTAGTTTGATTATGTCCACTTTGTTGTATAATGCTGCCCTGAATGGATCGATTTAAAAAGGTTAACGTAGCACATGACAGTAAAGTAGCAAATAATCGGGTTCAGTGTCATTGATCACATTTGATTAAGTAGTTCCAAATCGAAAAATTTCAAATTTCAGACGGACGCGGTGACGCCGTAGGTTTAACACTGGGAAGCCGCGTCGCTTTCTAGACACTGAATTTAAGAGAGTAAATGTAACCCGAAACAGCGATCCCGTGACTCACCAATAACATTGTATGTGAATATCATCACACAATATAAGATTTTAATTAACATGGATTTTATATTGATTTGAGTTATACTACCTGTGAACTGGCGACATGTTGTCTGAGTCTGGTCGGTTGACGTCGGCCCCTCTGACAATCATCAACTTGGCGATTTCTGTGTTCCCTGATATCGCCGCTAGATGTAAGGGGGTCATCTTGTTATGCTGCAAAAAGCATCATCAGCCATATACATGTGTCAAAGCAACTTTAAACAAATTAAACAAACTGTAAAAGCTTTGTTTTACAGAATTATTACTCTGCAGCTTGACATCTCAACTTAAGGTTTAGTCTTACTGAGCCTGCCTTGTTTTCTGTGACTGTAATTTTCAGTTGTAACTATTCTTACCTTTTGTCCATTTGCGTCGGCAAAATGGTCCAACAGTATTTCACATGCCTAAATGAAAGGAAAAAGAGGATTAAGTTCAGTAGCCTAATTAACATTATGCAATCGAAGGTTTAATTGAAAAAAGAATTGAACTGATAAGTATTGTTTCCATTGAAAATATTGTCTATTTAGTTTAGATTAAAAGAATTATTATTATTTCATTGTTTTATATACAATACATGATCTTCTAAATATCATTCACTACACATGCAGTTGAGAATTGATAGCGATGAAGATGAAACTTGTAACGCCGCTGTGTGAAAAAATAATGGATAGATGGAATTTAGTCATTAAAGAAAGTGCACCTATTCACCGTATAGTGAATTAGGCTCAAGTTATTATTCCAAAAGGTGATTTTTGAAATCCCTCGTAAAGAATCTGCTCGTGAAATATACCCATTACCCACCTCAAGCTTGCCGTTCTGCACGGCCAGGTGGAGGGCCGTGTTCCCCTCGTTGTCCGACGCCTGTACCAGGGCCCTCTGACCGTGGTGCTTCATCGCTGGAATACAGAAATGCGGTTAATATCTCAAATTTGTGAGATATGATTTCATTTTATTTTTGATACGTTGAATAGCTCAATGGGAACAATTATAACAATGTCTTGTCTTGTAAAACGATATATGTTCTCTTTAAAGACATATGAATTGAATCGTTCAATGGGTTCCCCCTTTTCTTATAGATTTACAAGAGTTTCATTACCTGGAATATTCTTAATGGATTTAAAGGAGAATACGAAATGTTAGCGGACAAAGGATATTGCGGGAGCATTGCATAGAATTAGTACATAGTAAAATGCAATAAGATCCGAACCATGAGTTAGTGGATACTTCTCTAACCAGTGCACATATCCAAAATATTTACATGAACTATACAGAAATTGAACTGATTCCAGCTGACCCACCTGCTTTGAGGAGGACGTCGATGATCTTCACGTGCCCTTCTGTGGCCGCCCACATCATGGCTGTGACGTCATTGATGTCACGCTGCATGATCGACGCTCCACGCGAGATCTGAAAAAGTACAAGTATAGATGTATTAGTACTTTTTAAATTTCACTGTTAACGAGTTCTATAGTCATGTCTCATACAAAATTATTTTATCTTAGGGTAATCACACCATTTTCCACATTCGGTTAACCAAAGTATGGATTGTCTGAATGTTTCTAATCATAGCCATTGGGTACATTTGGCCTGCCAGTGGTTCACATATGCATAGCTTTTATGGGACAAGGGTAAAGATGGTCTACCAGTAGCTCACACAGGTGGCATTTGTCTACACTGATCTCGCTTATAAGGATGGCAACTGTTGGCCTCCTAGTACTTCACACCACACTCCTTTCTCGCTTCAGATTCCCGTGTAATCATAGTATTACATTTGTAATCCGACGCGACTAAGGAGTATGTACTTCACACATGACATTTGTATGCATCATTTTAAATGATGCGGCGACCTTCTAGTAGAGTAGGCTGAAACCAAGCAATTGGAATATGGTTTCCTATGGGACCAGACTTAAACAGGTCGTCTATGTCAAGCTTAAATCCTGAAATTGATGGCAATGAAGAATGGTGTGAGCGTATGATGTGCATGGACAAAAAGCTGACAGAATTTGAATTTGATTTTGTTGAGATTGATGAAATTGCTGAATTGATTAAAGAAATTGATGTAAATAAGTCTTCTGGGTTTGATGATATAAATTCATCAACATTTAAGGATTGTTTGTTAATTTGTAAATATGAATTTACGTATTTGATCAATTTGTCATTGTTTAGTGGTCTATTTCCAGAAGCTTGGAAATGTAGTATAGTAACCCCCATCCCAAAAGAAGGCAATAAAAAATATGTGGAAAACTGGAGACCGATAAATAATATTTGTTTGCCAGGAAAACTATTAGAACGCTGTGTATATAAACAATTAATGTACTATTTCGAGGATAATGGTTATTTTACAGAGTGTCAACATGGATTTCGGCATGGACGAGGTACCGATACTGCTGTATTGAGTTTAACGAAAAAACTGTTTAATGATATAAGATTGGGAAATATTTCCAGTTGTTGTTTCCTCGATTACAGCAAAGCTTTTAATACTATAAATCATGAAATTTTACTACGTAAGATGAAAATGTATGGTTTATCTACTGATGTACTGACTTGGTTTAGACAATATTTATGTGGGAGAAGTCAAAAAACACGTTTAGGGGCACATTTATCTACGGAATTACCAGTGTTAAAAGGGGTTATTCAAGGCTCGTGTCTCGGGCCAATGTTGTTTATCATTTATATTAATGACATTGTAAATACTCTGGCTAACAATACGTTTTGTAGTATATATGCGGATGATACCGTTATTGTAGAAACTGGAAATGATAAATATGACGCATGTATAAAGACAAGTGACACATTGTCGCTTATTGAAAAGTGGTGTAAAAGAAATGAAGTGGTTATCAATCATTCAAAGACCAAGCACTTACTTTCAGGTTCCAAATATAGAATTGCATATGATGATGTGAGAGTTTGTACAAAAACCCATGTAATTAGTAATATTGATGTGTATAAATATTTGGGGATTAAAATTGACAAGTTCTTGGTTTTTGATAGGCAGTTAAAAACTACGATTGGACTTGTGAATGATAAGTTGACTACGTTTTCGATAATACGGAAATATATAGATAGGAGAACCAGTTTATTATTGTATAAGCAGGGGATCTTACCGATTTTGGATTATATATCAATGATAACAGATTCGAGTCTGAAGAATTGTATTAATAGATTACAACCGTTACAAAATCGTGCTGTTAAAATATGTTTGAATATAAATGAATATGTTTCGACTGACAATATGTTACAACACCATGTTGATCTAAATTTATCTTTATTGAAAAATAGGAGAAAAATGTTGATGTTACGAAGAATGTTCAAGATGAGTAAGAACCCAATGAATGTACAGGTGAATAGGCCAGGTATGGCATTACGTGGGAATGAGAAGGTAAAGCTGTATAAGCCATTTACAGATAAAGATAGAGTATTAAAAAGTCCTTATTATTTGGGATGTCGGATATGGGATAAATTACCGGCTAAAATACAATGTATGGACACAATTGTGGCATTTAACAATGCATTGAAAGGCATTGATTTGAATGAACTGTAGAGGTATAAAGGTAGTGGTACACACACACACATAATTGTATTTTGTATTTTGTATTTGTATTTTGTATTATTCATTCTTTTTTTATTTATGTAAATTATGTATTGCAGTAAAAATGGAAGTTGTTACCAAGTATTGATAAAATATGTCATATTATGTATGTTTGTAGACTATCGGAAGAGCTCTGTACAATAGAGAGATAGAATAAAGATTTAAAAAAAAAAAAAAAATTGTGGAAAAGCTGTATTGATTGTCTACAGTTGTCTAAAGGATGGGTACAATTGGCCTACCAGAAGGGCATACATGTATAAAATGTCTGCAGTAGTCCTACCAGAAGTTCACAGATGCTGGCGTTGCCCTGTACAGCAGCCATGTGAAGGTTATGGTCCGCTGCCTTCCCATTACAGCTCGTCATATATATATATATATATATATATATATATATATATATATATATAGTGTGTGTGTGTGTGTCTATACTTATCTAGCTATGAGGAATGGGTACTGTTGTCTAAACTTGTCTGTTTAGGAATGGGTCCTGGGGGATGGGTACAGTTCACCTACCAGTAGTTTACACATTATAATAATTGGTACAGTTCACCTACCAGTAGTTCACACATTATAATAATTGGTACAGTTCACCTACCAGAAGTTCACAGATGCTGGCATTGCCCTGTACAGCCGCCATGTGGAGGGGTGTGGTCTGGTCATGGTCCGCTGCGTTCACGTTACAGCTCGTCACACTCAGCATCATCTGGGACAAACAGCAGGAAAATTAACAAGGAGTTAGTACTGTACTGTAAGTAATAACACAGTGAATGAACCACATTGGTGAGCTTTTTGAATAGTGCGGGAGGGCAGTTATGTATAATAACCTTGTCTACATGGTAAAATGTAATTCGATCTCCCACCACTGCAACGCCTGGAAAGGAAAGACTCCAAGAGGGCGTATAATTATTGTGCCCATTACTTACTTTACCTCCCTAGGGCTATTTGATATTTCAGATTTCAAGAGGCAATCATTCCTTGTACACTTTTGGGAAACGTAAATCGGGAAGTAGCAAGCCCTGAACCTGACTGGTACCGGTCAGACTCTTTGGCATCCCTATTAGGCCGTACATGCCCTATTGTACAATATGGCTTCCCTCCACGGCATTGGTATTAAAAGTTTGACATGCCGGAATACACTTCAACATGTGGTTGTTTGCACCATTTGCTGATTTATCGCTCATCCATAAATGCCCGGATTACCGGCCAAAAGAATCTTGACGCACATACCTTGGTGACAGTGTCGTGGCCCCGTCGGGTGGCGTAGTGCAGGGGGGTGCGGCCCTTGGAGTCCTTGACGTTGACCTCCGCCCCCTGCGCCAGGATACACTGTACGGCTGACACTGAGTTGTACCTACAGGCCACGTGTAGGGGCCTCTGTTCATCAGGCCCGCCCTTCAGGTTAATGTCTGTAACAAGTAATTAGTACAGAACAGGATGGGATGGACCATCAAAGAAGCAAAGCAAGATCCACAATCTGACATAATGTAATGTGAACACATGTTGGAATTGGTAACATAATAGAGGAAATATGGCCTATTTTACCTGAATCCTAGATTAATATTAATAAAAATGTTCTTGTGATCTTTTCATTTGCCAGGTCCACCCTTAAATTTATTGCAATCTAATGCTTTTCGGGTACGTACGGCCAAATAGCCAAATGCAAATAGACCTGACTGGTACCAGCCAGGTGTATACATGTGACACACCTTGACCAGAGGCCACTGATACCTATGATCTGTGCAGTCATGTGTGTCACCAGTGACCACCACTGGTACATGTAATTAGTACAATAGGATGTTTGGTGACCAGCTTGATCCACTTCCGACCGCTATTGGCGAACACTCCCTCCCTTTTGATCCAGCTCTGAATTACTTTATCTGAATTCAAAATGATAAGATTGACCTCACCTGCCTCCCCAGTGTCCAGGAGCACCTTGATGACATCAGCCCGGTTATACCTGGCCGCCAGGTGAAGGGCTGTGAAGCCGTCATCGTCAACGTCATATACCGAGCCAGTCCTCATAATGAGGTGACTCTCTACGACGTCCAGCAGACCGTCACGAGCTGCCTGTAAGAAGAGTTACAGATAGTGAGTCATACCATGAGCCCTTCCTCATAATGAG
Organism: Lepidonotus clava; assembly: GCA_936440205.1. NCBI lineage: Eukaryota > Metazoa > Annelida > Polychaeta > Phyllodocida > Polynoidae > Lepidonotus > Lepidonotus clava. The sequence goes on along the minus strand of OW387135.1, from coordinate 51,940,582 downwards.
ATGGTTCTCCACGACGTCCAACAGGCCATCATGAGCTGCCTGTAAGAGGAGTTAGAGAAAGTTAGTCATATCCTGAGCCAGTCCTCATAATGAGATGACTCTCCACGACGTCCAGCAGACCATCAAGAGCTGCCTGTAAGAGAAGTTAGAGATAGTAAGTTATACACCGAGCCAGTCCTCATAATGAGATGACTCTCCAAGACGTCCAGCAGGCCGTCACGAGCTGCCTGTAAGAGGAATTACAGATGGTTAGTCACACCTAAGCCTGTCCTCATAATGATATGACTCTCCATGACGTCCAACAGGCCATCACGAGCTGCCTGTAAGATGAGTTAGAGAAAGTTATTAATACCATGAAACCGTCCTCATAATGAGATGACTCTCCACAATGTCCAGCAGGCCGTCACGAGCGGCCTGTAAGATGAGTTACAGATAGTTAGTTATACCCTGAGCCTGTCCTCATTATATGATGACTCTCCACGACGTCTAAAAGGCCGTCACGAGCTGCCTGTAAGAGGAGTTACAGATAGTAAGTTATGCACCGAGACCATCCTCATGATGAGATGACTCTCCCCGACGTCCAACAGACCATCACGAGCTGCCTGTAAGATGAGTTACAGATAGTTAGTTATACCCTGATCCTATCCTCATAATGAGATGACTCTCTACGACGTCCAGCATACCGTCATGAGCTGCCTGTAAGAGGAGTTACAGGTAATTAGTTATACATCGAGCCTGTCCTCATAATGAGATGACTCTCGACGACGTCCAACAGGCCGTCACGAGCTGCCTGTAAGAGGGGTTAGAGAAAGTTGGTTATACATTGAGCCCGTCCTCATGAAGAGGTGACTCTCCACGACATCCAGCAGGCCATCACGAGCTGCCTGTAAAAAGAGTTAGAGAAAGTTAGTCATACCATGAACCTCTCCTCATTATAAGATGGCAACATCCAAAGTGCCATTGCGCAATGCCTGTAGGGTTTCAGATCGGTAGCCATATGCATACCCAAGCCTGTCCTCATTATAAGGTAACTCTCTATACAATATCTAAAAGGCCATCCCGTGCTGGATGAGGAGTTACAGATGTCATACCCTGAGCCTGTCCTGATTATGGTATGATTCTTAACGCCATCCAAAAGTAATCTTTTGTATATATTGGGATGGGATGAATAGTGGAAGCCTAACCTATTTTTTCATAGGTTAGCTTTCCACTTTTCTTAGAAAAAAATAGACTGCCACAAACGTCAAATGATAACCAGAGTGTGATTCAACTCTGTAATGTCTCATGTGATAATCACCTGTAATGCTAAAGCCCAAAACACACTAGCATAGGCAGTTTTTACCAAGTCAGGCGATGCTCCTAAGTAGAATAGGCTGTCTTTAGCACCACCCGCTCAGCAGACTTGGTCAAAATCGCCTGGTGGGTATTGGGCTTAACCCTAATAGGGAGAATGCCCCTCATTGTGAGCGAACTGTCCACAATATCCAACAGCCATCCTGCAGGCCCTGAAGAGGTTACAGCCAGTCTTCATTAGGAGAGGACTATCTGCAACATCAAACTGGCTATCTCATGCTAACTGTAAGAGGAGTCGCAGACGATAGGCATAGCCTAGCAATCCTTATTATATAGTGACTCTCTGCAACACCCAACAGGTCGTCTTGCACGGCGTGTAAGATGAGTTAGAGATAAATAGCCGTTGAGACCATCCTCAATATGAGGAGATTCCCTTCTCTATAATACACAATAAGTTACCCTACACTGCCTGCGTGTAAGAGGAGTAACAGACAGATAAGGATGATTTACATTGCCGATAAAACGCCATCGTCTTCCACTTACATGCCCCTGTCAGACAGCGATGAAGGTTGAAATTCATCATCAGGCCCCACATTATGTCGGCAGCCGATTTAAGGTTTATTCATAAGGTTGGATGCTGTGGAGGACAAACCACCAACCAGACAATACACCTGTTTTGTTAAATCATTGAGTGTACCAGCCATTCACAGGTAAGTTCGCCTTCCCGGCTGCTTGCTTTGCTGATCCAAGATGTTTGATTATGTTAGTGACAGCTGAAGTATGCTGGTCCCCACCGCCTCTACGCTAGGGGATTCGGCGTGAGAGACTGCAGGTACAGCCTATTTTTTCCAGGGATCTGATTGGTCAAGAAGTGGTCACATGACCCTGAGTTAGCCAAAATCTGGCTAACTCGGCGTTGGCTCGTGTCTGCGCTAATTCATGATGTACAGTGATAGCGTGAGTTGAGGCGCAGGGACCAGCGTACAGCCGAAGCTCCTCTTCAGGAGCAAACCAGTCTTTCCCAGCAAACTAGGGATGTAACAGAAACGTTCTGCAACCCTACTTTTTTTATTCAGTTTGCTATACTAACTAAGGTGGCACCCAACACTTACATCATTGGTGGTGAGGTTGAAACCTTCCCAAATCAGAATGTAATTATAACATTATTTTTGATGAGGTTAATATGAAACCAAAACAGAATGTGATAAGAACATTCTTTTTAGATTGATGAACATAACCAGAACATTATAATTATATCACAGTGCAATGTCACAGCAGTACCTTGCAGCAACATTATTGGGAGCTATCAAAATAACATAACAAGAACCAGTACAGAACATTGCTGCAACATTATGATTACTTTACAATTCTTGACTGGGTTTATAGTCATACACAGACTCAGTTTTGTTAGCAGATTACTTTCTTCAAAATTCAAAAGACGGCCCCATGCTGCCTGTAAAGGGAGTTACTGTTACTCCGTTGCAACCTTTAATGTGAAAGTGAACATACATAAAATAATAAAATACAACAATATAATATCAAATGTAAGGGGGGAGCAAAGTACAATGTATTTCCAAACCTTTCTATGGAAATGAATGGGCAGCTCCAATATATTCTGCTGCAGTTTCGGAGAACTCTATTATGTAGGCTGATTTCTTTTATGTAGGCGGATTTTCATTATGTTCATACATATCACTGGCAAGTAAGTTTGCAAGAGATGCCTGAACTTGCTTGGGATATTCTTGTTTTCCATTCAGGAAGTGTTTGATACCTCGAATGCCTAACTGATATCAAAAGTATTTCTATGGCTCTAAGTGACTATATCCTTCTCTCCTTTTGACTGTTGGGCTTTGATTATAGCTTATCCTTTTATTTAGCCATATCTACAATCTCTGGAGATCTATGGCCCATTAGTGTCTTTGATGTTTAGGACCCTTAATGGGGACTTATCATTTCTAACGTCAGTTATTGTACCTGGCATTATGTCCGAGTCTGTTTTTTGGTCATGGGTGTTATAAATTCCACCCCACTCGTTCAGCAGGAAATTTTGTTTCAACAGGTCCTCCTTAATCCCATCCCACATTGTCGGTATCCTGGGGATTGGACAATAGGGAGACAAAATGAATCATGTAACCCTTCTAAGCCTCTACAAATAAGATAACAGGAATAGGCAAACTGATGTTTGTCTTAATAAGTGCTGCTTACACATAACAACTTCTTAAATTAGATCAAATGACAGACTCGCTGGTTTGCCAGCCAATTTAAATGCAGTGAAGGGTTGGACTGATAGGCTTCATCATTGGTTTCTATATGAAAAAGCCTTTGTGCTTGGCTGCACCTTACAAACGTAAGTTTTTTTCGTTTTATGTATTTTATTTTGGAAATCAACTGGGGAGCAACTGTCATATTATTCCATAGTAAAATTTAATAAGACTTTATAAAGAACTGTGGGAATCCATATATGTGGGCCGTGTGCAAATCTCCCCAAAACTGACCAAAATTGCCTCCATTGAACATATGCTAGAATGAGATCATTTTGGTGTGTATTTCCCTTTCTACCTATGCATAAGGAGCGCACATCAAAGGCGTTGTTAAAAGTGCAATTGAACCCTAACCTTATCATAATTTTGTCTAGATTTATGATTTCTTATTTAGAGAGATAACGGCACAATCATTTTTAAGAGGTCAGCATCAAATTTAATGGCAGGTTGGTCTGTGTTACACCGAATGTTAGGCATCTACAGTATGCTGCAATCTGATTGGCCAAAGTGCACTCCACTCCATGTTACTCCACCCAAATCTACTAGGTGGCACCATCGGCAGTAGCTATTGTGATGTTCTCCAGGAAAACTAGCGGTTTCCCTGTGGAGATATTTGTATTCTTGACGGTCCTTTTCTAAGTCGCTAATATTTTTCAGACATTATTTTCACACCCAACTCAGATTGCTGCATATAAACAAGTAGACTGTTGAATTTTCCCCTCGTGCTGCTAATATTTCAGTGATCAATATCTGAACCCCCTTTATGTGTATATTTTGTTGACATTGTTATTTTGATTCAAAATGTTATACAAAATACAAAATAATTGCTTGCATTTTTAGAGAACAGCTAGAATTTTTTTAGTCATGTTGTTAAATGCTACATTAAAAAAACAATCGATTTCATTTCTCACTCTACCTATCATTGTAGATACATTTAAGAGGTAGTTCATTTTTACCAAATTGGTACAATCAATTTATTCAGATTAATGAGATTCTAACACCCATTCAAATAAGGGATGATCGACATCTTTCATATCTAAAATCAAATTATCTCTTTTCAACAAAAACGTTTCGATAGTTTACCATACACAGAGCTACTCATACTAAGAGCGAGGTGGCTGTCTGCAAGACACAACACTTCTTCCCACACAAGCCGAAAACAACTGCGGGTAATATTTCTCGTGTAAACTGATAACATTTTCATAACAAGGAGAAAGTATAATAATAAGCTGTGGTGCGCTGTCAGAAATATCGGTTACAGATTACATGAAATACAAGATGTGCCCAATAGGAAGTAACTCTATTCCAATATCCGTAACTGCCCGTAGAGGCCTGTGCATGCGAGCTATTAATGCCATAAATTATGATTTGCACAGCACTAGAACTTATCTGTCACCTTTTGAGTCACATTACACTGATATCCTTCATGACTATGGTAATCAAACCAACCTATCTTTCCTTATTTCCTGGTCTTGAATTCTTGAAACGGGATTTACTGCTGAGACTGTAGCAAAATTAGGGTGCTCAGTTTGCAATCTGTCTAAAAGGCCTGATCACATTCTATCAAATACACGATTTAGGAATATGGCTGCTCTATGCCAATACATACAATGTATGGCTTTCATGATAGGGATAGGGATAGCTGCAAACTACTGACTTGACGCTGACAATTAGTGGCAAACGATTTGTAATATTGTAGTTCCTTCTCTATCTCAATTTTATGGTATTAATGAAAATATACGTTATGTTTTCAAGTTATCCTGTGTTGATATCCCTATCATATTCATCACATTTCATCAATCATCTCTAACACATACTAATAACCTTCACAACTTTTTATTCAAAATTTCTCAAGGTGAAAACAACTGTTTGTGGTTTATTAGATTATTCACTGATTGGCTGGAAGATCATTTAAGAACGTGAAGTCATGAAATAAACAAAAAAAAGAAAGAAAATGTTGAGCCACCCCGACACTGACGTAAATTTAACGTATAGCTCCTATATCTCAGATATATATCTAACAAAATTATAAATGGTTTTATCAGGAATTCTATCTAATGGAATCGAAATAATTATAAATCGATTAGAACTTCATTAAACCTTTCGTTCAACTCAACCAAAAGCCTAAACTTTTAGAGATTCGTCGATGTATCAATGTATGTCGACGTTGCTTAAACTCTTAAACGCTCTCACTTGATGTTGTATTTGACCCCATAATTATCAGGCTGTATTACATTAAAAGATTATACTGTATTCAACCCTGGAACGAGCTCAAGGTATGCTGTATTCTCGTTTATATGTTTATGTATTTGTATATGGCGTTTCAAGAAAGAGATATGATGTTGTCTTTTTTATCAGGAACTTATAAGAATTCTAACCTCAATAATGTCCTTTTGCTGGTTCCCCTCTCCGCCATCACTTTCCTCCAGGAGGGCGCCGACCTTCACCTTCCTGCCCAGGAACATACTCAGGGCCTTCATGGCCTTGGCATTGCTGCTGTATCTGGAGGTATCCTTGTCACCTGCTTGACCTTGATTTGACCTCTGCCCTGGAGGAGCCTCGCCCGACACGTCCTTGGTATCCCCATCCTGAGAGGTGCTGGATGCCTTCCTCCTCCTGGGTAGTGTGAAGAGGGAGAACCTCGTCTTGACAGGAGGAGGTGGAGCAGGGTGTGTCTCTGTACCCTGGTTATCATCCCCATAGGTACCTACCACTATCCGTACTGTACGCTTCTCCCGTACCGTTACATTCTTCTCCAGGGTGTCTCCCTTGGAGGGAGTAATGTTATCTGAGCCGTGCTTAACCTCCCTTTCCAATGCAGCCTTCTCCTCCATTGTCTGAGAAGGATAATTCAGGGAGGATATTTTCAAAAGGGGTCACCCTAATGTATCTTCTTTTGGCACTACCTCAGAATGCTTGCATAAATTAAAAATGGATATTTGGTCAAAAATTGGGGGTGCGGGCGCCCCATGTGCCTCCGTCTAAATCCGTCCCCGATTGCCTGTAGCTATGAACGTACATCCATCGCTGTTCCCACAAAATCCATAACGTTAGCCAGTTTCCATCTAATAGTTGTTGGTGTGAGCCATCGGACTCAGTAGCCCTGGAGCACGGGCTGTTCCACCTTGCTCCTGGATGATCTAATATATGAGAAGGTAGAGACCATATCCTTACATCTTATCCAAAGCAGGTATCCTTGTACATACAATGGCCAATCGGCAGAGATCCACATACAACGGCAGTTGGCTCCAACCCTTGATAACCCCGCCGTTGACCACAGGAAAGACGTGAATTCCGTCTATGACCGGCGCCGACTTTCTAATGGGCTGGCTATTAAGATGAGTGTATTAATCCCGTACAAGTAGGGCTCCATGTGCCATGAAATGTCTATAGACCTGTTCAGTCATGAAACAAGACCAATCCCCATCTATATTACCCCGTTCAAAGTCATTGACTTGTGAAGTGTGCCCTGCACAAGCATAATCCAGGTTAGAGAGGGTCTTGGTCAGCGCCTGTGTCTATATACTGGAGGACTGGAGGCCTGGACCGTTTGTTTGTAGGTATTAACCTTATGTCAGGTGGTGTATGCTTAGGGTCCACCCGAGAACGAGTTTCAAGCAACTAATCTATAAACTAAGTAAACGTTAGAAATATTACTTTTACTTGTCCTTAGATATATGTATATAACATAAATATTATAAACATAGTATGTATTATATATGTATAATGTATTGCATATATATAATTGCTGGTTGATTAACATTAAGAACCATTAAATGGTTCTTTTTGAATATATATTATTAAATTATATGATATATTGCATAATAATTGCTGGATGATTAACATCAAGAACCGTTAGATGGCTCTTTTTGTATAGATGTATAGGCCCTATGCAGTATAAAGATATCATGAGAAGCTTGTCATTGCAGTATATTGAAATCAGGTACAGCCTGTCGTGTAGGTATATATGTGTAGCTCATCATCTTCGTACATTTTGTTATTGATATTATAAAACAATCATACTACATTTGAAACATCATCCAGCAGATATCATTTTCTACCTTCCTGTTTTCCAGAGTATTGTAACACTCTGACTACTTGATAAGGGGCGCGTGCCTCCCGTCCTCCGCTCCGGGTGGGAACGATCCCTGGAGGAGGCCAGGGGGGAGGCCAGGGGGATAAGGAACAGCCACACAAACCTCATCTTAGTGACGCAATGTAAACAAATCACCCTGAGAGGCTATTTTCAGCATAAACACTGTCGGACGCCGCTGGTCAAGCGGCCGTCACTAATTCATATTCTCCAGGGTTCACTCGTTCTGGCCAAGGTTAACGTTGCCTTGTATCTGCTGGTGGTCGAAAGTGACCCTCGGACAGAGATATATAAAGAAACTTGTAGCCAGTCCAGGCACTGCCACCTGGTGCATTTTAGTGGATGCCGTGATGTGTCACTGTTATATTACTGCACAAACAGTATTTCAATTGTTACTATAGGTATGATTGATATGGGAGGTCCCGGTGGAAGGTACATGATCAAAATGGTATCATCCAATTATTTCTTCTTGGGATGTTGAAAGACCAAGAGCTGTAAGAATTTAAAGGAAAAAACACTGATCATTTGAAAATTTAGGTATTTCCCTTATAAAACTATAGTAAATAAATCTTTGAAAGTCCCCAGATGAAAAAGTAAACAGTAAAGCTTCAGCTCCTTCTGGTTATGTATCCATATTAGTGAAAATTCTGAGGAGCTATGGAAAAATATCACTGGAATTTATAATCCTGAAAGTACCTTTAACACCCTTTTCTTAGTCAGGTGTTCACATGAGAATTTCTCTCTGGCTCGATAAATCGAGCACTGATCAACTTCCTGTAGTGAGATAGCCGCCAATCATAGGGGAATTCATCATGGTGAACAACATTCGTAAATTTTCTAAATAATATCATACTGATGCAACTGGTAAGAAGAGCATACATCTGCAGAGCATCAATGGGCAGAGGCTATAGACGTTGTGCAGCTGACGTCCCCGCTGCCAAGTGGGCTAGCAGCCATTTTTTTGTCAACTTTGTCAAATAGTAATCAATTTAAGATTGTTCTTAATCAAAATTAAAGACACCCATGTGAAATATTTGTGTTGTATTTACCAAGTTAACATTTTAAACATTTCATCAACAATTATTACCTTTTAGAATTAATTAATGTATTGTTAGCCACGTGTTTATGATGACTGCATAGTGATCACCAAAATGTGGTCACGTGACCACGTCTGTTCAAGGTCTATAGGCAAAGGATCAACTGTAGATCCTACATAATATTTTTCATAATAATGAGGAACGCACGGAAAGGCCTCTAGGCGTGAGAGTTTACTATAATAAAACGATAAATTAATGAGCTTCAATTGCGAACTGTCCTTGCAGAGAATGCCGTCAGTGACCACACCCTGAGAATCACTGGTTAATAACTAAAATGATGTCTAATGTACATGGCCAAATAGTTGTTTACGGAACTTCAGCTGCTCTCATGAGAATATTCTTCTTGCTTGATGAACCAATCACTGAAATAATTTCCTGAACTGATATAGGTAGCAATCACAAAATACAAAGGAATGTATATCACAGTGTGCAATATTTGGTAACGTTGAAAGTTTTGCCATATTGGTGCAACTGGTTATAAGAGTTTATTCCCAAAATTCAATGTTTGTGGCAGAGCAGTAGTATGCCTAAAAGTACCTATTTAAGTACATAGAAAGTCCTGAAACATGACAGTTTACTTTACAATCATAAGATAACTATTAAACCTCGACTGTGATCTGTCAGTGGAAATTGTTGTTAGGGACAACACGCTGAGAATCATTGGTTAATTACTCAATGGACAGCAGAGCTACATGGCCAACATAATAGTTGTCTATGGAACTGCAGGGGTCAACAGCGGCTGGGCCGAGGGGTGCCAAGTATGAGAGGGTCAAACAGCCCCCTGCAAGGCCCGGCTGCTTGCAGGGGGGGGGGGGTTACTTGACTTGGATTTGGGTACCTAGTGCAAGACGGACTCCAGGAGCTGTGGCTGTAATTGAAGCGAAGGCAGGCAAACAGGGGGATGTCACTGACCAGACAACTCTTAAAAGGGAGCTGCCAAGGCTTACTGTCATGTGAGGGATGTATAGGATAGCTATTGTAAGCATTATGAGCATTTTTTACATTACCCATAATATTATTCATTTATAAGGTTAATTGTATTATAGTCTTTGAAGAACAATGCTTATTTGTTTCGGGGGCAAACACAATAATAGACTTTCCCTTGACATTAAAAAACAGGGGGCTGTTAACTCACAGAATTGCATAGAGCCGTCATACGGAAAAATCGGGGGGCTCTAGTTTGGCAGTGGGTACCTACCACCAAAGTGTCAGTGCCCCCCTGGGTGCTGCTGGGAACTGCTGGGAGCTGCTCGCAGTTAGTGTGAGTTGGTGGTGAGTTAGTGCGAGGCACTCGGCAGATGGTGGTCTACAGCCCTGTCTACTTACCGCACGGCTAACACTGATTATGTCTGGGTAGGCTCACAGATAAAGCCAACTCAGAGAACTGGGAGAACTCAGAAGGTAGAACTTACTCTCTGTCCAGTGATTTTACCAGAACTTTGGGTTTGCCCTCAGGACCTATTCCATAAGCGTGCGCTTTTGACTCCTAACAATGTACCTGCCCAAAGCCAGCTTTTTGAGAAGTGTGTGAAATTTTACATTGTTACATGCAAATTTGTACTGCACATGTTTGGCACAATTCTTGATTTACAATTTCAAAAGTTAGCCCAAGTTTACGATGTTGGCATGTTGTTTACTGTTTGTTGCGTAGACCTAAACGGTATGAGATTTCGAAGAAAGTAATATCCTTTTATTTCATTCCACTTTGTTTTATAACAACAACTTCGGTGTGCTGAAGGCCAGTTTTAAACCTTTGTTTTTTTAGTAATAGGGCCTAGAAAAAGCATATTGCAACAAATGCATGCGTACAAGTGTAATTATCATCTAGGACATAATTACTCCAACTTGAACTGATCGTATAAAAATTAATTGATATGATATATAGCTATAGGTTTTGTAGGTATTTAGAACACCCTATCATTCTATTTGTTATATTCAACCGAGGTTCTTTCTTCTTATTGCAACCTGTTCTTCTGACTTTCTTTGCCATTTAATATAATGATTTATGGTATGTATGGATAATTGAGCTGAGCTGTGAAGAAAGCTATCTTTGTTATCGTCATTTTTTTTCCCTGCGCTTAATTATAATTGTAATCTCACAAACGTCAACAGGATCCTTGTTATGTGTTTTGAGATATACCTCCCTTTCATAAGAAGTGCCTTACACCACACTGTGTTGTACATTACAATAATTTTTGTCATCCGGAAGCTCATATACCTTTCTACAGCAATGTCAATATTCTATTGCAGTGTTTGCCGATGAATTGTTTAAAAGAAATAGGCAATCATCAGGAGAACATAACCAACAACATAACCAACAACTTTTTATCTACTGTAACACCCGCTCCTGTAAACATTTCCTAGCCTCATGATATAACTGATAAGCCTTATCCCACCAACAGTCCGCCCTCTTTCCCCACACATGCGGGTTACAGGCCAGAGTATATTGTGAACGTCTGTAGGAGTAGCTCTGAACGCTGCGTTGATTCTAATACTGAAGGTGGGGGCGATCAGAACAACATGTCAGCCGTCGAGAAGTCCTTGTGCCTATAGGAATCCACCTGAGATGTAGTTTTCTTCTTCTCTCCTTTCCCCTCCTCTCTCCAACCCTTCACACGTGGCTTCTATCGGTGTATTTTACCCCGGGGCCGTCCCCCTAAACCCCCCTGGAGGGGATCTGCCGATGGACGCCACATGAGAGAATCTTACGCGTGCGCAGTGGGCTTCCTGTGTCTCCCGGCGCGCCCCCTGGTGTGTATAAGTGGTAGATTGCTCGATGCTGCGGGGGAGGGAGGGGCTGGTGTACGTTAGTGGGGCGCAACAAGAAACAGACGACCCCAAACTCGTGCCAGGATTTGGAAATTGTAGGAAATAAGGATTCCGCGAAGTTTCAACGTTTCACGCTAATATAAACGCATCAACACCTCGTTTATCTCAACTGCGCAAACTTATTTCAGGAATATTCCCTTTTGTACTATTGTTATTGTATCATAAATGGCCATTTAAATCGGTCTCTCAAATCCTGTAGCTATACAGATTATGGCTGAAGATGAAAGAGTTGCGCCATTGCACGCTTGACCAAACTGCTCGGTTGGGTATAGAGCTTAATAGTTTGAAACTTTTATCTTTTGTTCGGCTGGAAGAACATTGTATAAATGTAAAGCTTTTGTGCAAAAAAAAAGACAAGCATAAAACAGTCTTTCACGTGTGCTCAATAGGCACTCTAATGCAATACTGATAATAATCGCAGAAGGGAAATGTCAAAAAACACCAATTAAACCACTTTCCCCTGTTTCTCCAATCCCATCTCTCTTTTCCCCCTCAAGCCAACCTAAGCACAATAAACAAAACATGGTTGAGCACTCCCCTTGCCACCCCACCCCTACCCCCTTCAAGACTTACCCGGATGAGTGAGATGCTGTTTACGAACGGCGGCCTGCCATTGGCCAGCACGTCGACGCTGCCCGCCTTGAGGAGCCGCTGGCGGTAGGCGGGCACCATGGACGCTACCGTCGACGCCACCTTCAGCCCGACGGCGTGCGACTTCCGGCGAAGGTCGAGCTTCTCCTGGAGAAGGATTATATACAAATTGAAACATGCTAAAAAAAAATAAAAATAATGAGGAACGTATCATCAGCCAAAGCAATCTTGGTGTATATTACATAAGAAATCGAAACACGCTAAAATAATATTGAGGAACATGTTATCAGCTAAATTTGGTGTTCAGTATAATATCCGTTTTGAATTGTATGTGTATCTACATCTTTTTTTTTTATTCAATTTATTTATCCTGAGAGGATACATTGGTTCGAGAGTTACCACCAGTTATACATGGTACTCTGGTTTTGCCCTGTCCAAATGACATGTGAATTTATGAGGCTCACTGTGCAGTTTGAGTGCAAATTACATACCAGAGCTATATGTCATTTTAAAGGGAAAATGATGAAGATAAATATTCTTGCAGGTTCACCAAATATTCTCTTGATCTTATATCATTTTATAAGTGAAATCCTCTGTCACAACTTGTACCTCAAAAGAAAGGGGTAACTTTTCACAGAAAAACTGATATGGTACTCTGGTTTTGCCCTGTCAAAATGACATGTGTACTTAGAAGGCTCACTGTGCAGCTCGAGGGCAAATTACAAACCAGAGCTATATGTCGTTTTGAAGGGAAAATGAAGTACATAAATATTCTTGCAGGTTCATCAAATATTCTCTTGATCTTATATCATATTACAAGTGAAATCCTCGGTCACAACTTGTACCTCCAAAAAGGGAGACAACTTTTTATGGAAAAACTGATAGAATGTAACATACCTTGAGCAGCTCGACGCGCGATCTGGGCCGACTGCTGCCGCTGCCCCCGTAGTCCTTCCCCGGCGAGATCTTTGGCGTATCTGGCATGGTGAGGGCTGGAAGGGAGAGTTTCAGAGTAAGAAGATGGTATTGTGTGTGGGATTAAGTCAAATAGGGGCTATGAGGTTGATAAGAGATTGTAGCAAGAGTATAATAATATTATTATACGGGGGAACAAACTGAAAGTATAGACGAACTACAGTAAAGTGTCAGATTATAAAAGAGGTATAGGTTTATCTGTCGTTAGCCCCTATATGTATGTTCATGATACACATAATTATTCTTTGGATATTTTTTACGCATGTTGAAATAGGAATTATGAAAGTTATCTGAAATTGGTTACTACTCAAATTCCGCTTGCAAATAGTTAATTTGAAGGGTTCATATTCAAATGTGTTAGGAATTATCAATGATGGCCATTGAAACGCCAAACAGATGATATCCTAAAACCTTTAAAACTGATCTGATACCAACCTTTTCAGTCCTAGAATATCCAGAAACGAGTCAGGAGCATATCTGTAATGACATAAAAAAAAACACATTAAAATCTAAAACCTTGCATGAACAAAGTTGATCATACTGACAATAATTATTTTGCGATGCACTCTCTGGTTCCGTCTGACCTTACCACCGACACAGTTCTGTATCTTTCACCCTCGTAGATCGTTTTTCTTTCAGTTTCTGGTTTAGATTAACCTTGCCCCAAATTCCGGCTCTTCACGGTGAACTGCCGGAGTTGGCAGGTGGATTGAAGTACAGGTGTACCCAGGCAGGCATGCAACGTTATTTTAGCATCATAGTAAAGTTCTGTTTTGTTTTATGTTTTTGTTTTGGGTTTTTTATGTTTTCATAAATATCATCTCTGGAATCTATCATTCCTACGTTGCACTGTGACATTATCGTAACATTTGAGTTACATTCTTCTACTAAAAAAACTGATCGCATTGTTACAACTTTCTGCATTGGCAAGGTCTCAACTCTCCTGAAATGTAATGTTATCATGACACTCTGTTTTGATGAGTCTCAACTTCATGCAAAATAACGGAACTGTTACATGAAAGCTTTACAAGAAACAGGCTGACCAGAAAAATAATTATGGTTAGCATTATGTCGCAGCTTGCCTGAAACCAATATAACACGTAACGTCTTGAGCTCCGATATCAGCATAATATGATGCTATTACAGACAATTCGGATACAGGAATGATAGAATTTTTAAAAATTAGCATTTTGGAGTATCTTACATATAATGTGTAGCAAAGAATGGTAGTGAATATCCTCCGACATTGTGATATCACAGTTCAAGGCGTGTAGTGTAATACTGCCTTTATATCACATGACTGTTTCTTTTCTTTAACCCAGCAAAAGAGGTGAAAATCTTTCCCTTGCTATGACAGGTTATGTAATCCCCCATGCCTGCACCAGGGGGAGGTGAAGGGAGATTTTCATAAAATGATTTGTATTTAATCACCCTTTATTGCTTTTCACTGCACATGTTTCACTGTTTCGACATTTTGGAATGAGGAAAGCAGTATGAGAAGATTCTGATATGGTAGGCTTGAATAGAACTATTCAATACAATTATTGTTTGAATAAGAAAAGTAAGAGGGAAAAGGGAGAGAAAAGGGAAACAGTGAAACAGTGTATTGGGGAAAAGCAATTGACGCTTTATACCCTGATCCAGGGGCCGCCCCACCTGTCCTCACCGCTAGGTAGCCCATAGCGGGTGGTCAGAATTTATACTCCTGTCAGCGGTGGATTCTCATTTCTCTTCTCCAAGTTTGATCTTAGTAACCTGAGATACCAAACAATTTCACTGCGTTAGACTTGGAGTGCGAGAGGTTAGTGTCAGATTTAGGATTGTGATGTATAGTTATCCTGCTATAGGGTCACACTTCTTAGAATTGAATTATACTCTTTGTAAAATATATGGCATGACAGAATATAGGCCCATCTTGGCAATGATGGTCACAGGCACACTTTGTATTTAGCTGCGTGACATCATAAATATTCACAAATATCATATTTAAAATTCTTTGCTACACATATTTGTGAAACACTCCAAAATGCCAATTCAAAAAAATTCTATCACTCCTCTATGTGAATTATTCTAAAAGGCAAATAAAGGCATTATTGTTATTATGTTTTTCCTTTTTCTTTTATTTCCATGACAAATTTTAGATGGATATTTTTGCTGTTTGGGCCATTTGGCTATTCCTTAAGCTGCACATGTCGTGAAGAATGTGATTCAAAAAAAGTGTTATATAGCTATGTCACCAATGTTCCAATATCAAAATCTTCAACAGATGCAACTGTCTAGAATGTGGGATTCTTTACTATATATTTAATGTTAATTCTAGTAATTCACAAAATACATAATATATTTGTAAAGTTTTCTGCATAATATATGTAATATTTTACGCGTGTGTGTGTGTGTGTGTGTGCGTGCGTGCGTGTGTGTAGTTGTAACTAGGTGGGTGTAGGAAATACAGCTGGTACTGTGGCATTTCGATATTTAAAAAAATGGTTTTCAAATATCCATTAACCCCTTCCACCCCATAAGGCCATATTTGGCCACCACATGAGTGTTACCCATAAAATGGCACCTCTTTTAGGGTTTTATTCTGATTATGAAATAGGTATTTCACCTACACTCATAAGGTAAAAATCAAAATATTCCCAAAGTTCCAAGGAACCTTACACTTTTTGTATCATTATTCTATGATGTTTAAATATTTTAGAACATGTGTTCCATTAAAGGCTGTTATGGTCAATAAAGGGCAAATCTGCCTATTTTAGGAAATCAGTCTCTTGAAAGCATTAATTAAGGAATTGTTGGTGAAAAACCATTTTTTCATATAATTTTGTAGAAAAGTTTGACTTAGATAGAAATTTCCCGAGAATTCAATGATTTTCATAGAAATATCAAATCTTTTGTGAATGATGCATTATGGGAAATTCGCGATGGAGTGTTTTTTTCACGAAAATTCTTCATAAAATAAGGTTGTTAGGTTGCCATGGTTACAGAAAAAAGAACATTCAGAGTCAATGGAACAATTTTCATTGGTAATGTAGGAAATATCTTTTTCTGCCTTATAGTTCAAACAGTTAGATAAAAGACCAAGTCAATCAAAAGTTATTGTATTTTAAACATTTTTCTGAATAAGAAATGCTTTTTATTCAAATATACAAGGCCAAGTTCAAGTTACCATAACATGGAGACAAAGATGACTATCAGAACTGGAGGGTTTCTTTTGCACGAGAAGTAGGGAAGTTCAAATGCCCATATCTAAGCTTCTAAAAGGAATATTTTCAAATGGTTTGCAGCTTTAGAAAGCATTTCTTCTGTAGTCCACACACATTTTTATCAATTATCCTCAGGAAAAGAGGGTTGAAGGGGTTAAGCCTATATTCCAAGACGCACTTTCGCACACACTCATCTGTTCTCCATAAATTCAAAGAAAAAGATTGCAGTTTTCATGCAGTATTTCAGCACCGAAAGGTTAGTTCCAGGCTCTCACTAAATAAATAGCTTATCTCGTATTGCATGAGTCACTTCTCTAACCTTTACACGTGCCCAAAACACGTGCCCAAAAAGTGCAAGTGCCTTCTTCTACTTTAACATGTGTCTTGATCTGTGTAAACTGGGTAAATGAACAAGTTTACTCCAAGAAAACCATGGAGTTATGAAACAAGTTTTGACTTATGATTTACACAGGTTTTACATAGTTATAAAGCTAAAGAATATAACAGAAAACACGAGATTGAGAAAACTACGTGAAAAATCTTAGAAATAGTGTTAGCAAAATGACTAACATCTCTTTTTGCACCCTGAAAAACACGTGTTAATTCATGTTTTTGTTTCTATCGATCTGTGACATAACAAAACATCCAAAAACTCTATTTTCTGTCACCCAATTACAGTTTGCCTTTTCCTGAATTCTTGCAACTCCAACAAATTGTAGCTGTGTAAATTATTGTACTTGGGTTTGTTATCTATCGATGTTTAACATGCACTTAATAGGAAAACCTCCAAATTAATATTCTTATTATAAAAGAAAAGAAACGCAGATTCTTGCTAACCAGATTACTCAGCTCACCTCTGCCATGCAGTCTCCAGAAGGGACTGCCGGGCACTGACCCAAACAGGTACCTCCATTTACCTGAGTTAAGGTGAATCCGGAACAGGCCCTCCCTACGTAACGCGCACTTAGAAAGGGGCGTGGGAGTTGATAACGTCCGTGTTGTTCATTACATTAGGTATTTCTTTGTGAGCCTGCTATCAGAGGAAGAACCCTATATCACCTTCAGGGCTATTACTTTCCTCTTGCAATTCATCAATGTATTATGCGCTAATGGTACGGTTTCACAATCCACTACCTATTTGTAACCTGTCAGCATATCTGTAAACCTCCTCTCCACTATCTACAAGTGCGTTCGGCTCTTTAATTCCAAAGTGTTATTAAAGCCACATGATAGAAAAACTCTTCCTTCAGTTAAATATGATAAGAATTAATGATAAATGCATCATTATAAGGAATGTGAACTGTGAAGTTATGAAACATTTGCTGACATAGTGGCTTCTCCACAGACCTGTGTCTGCATAGTGGCTTCTCCAAAAACATGATGTCTTCGCAGTGGCTACTGTATGGACATGTTTTGCTGGTCACAGCATTCCCCTTTATTCATTACACTGAACTGGGTAGTTTAGCTATAACCTTTTATCTCAACATAGTATACTCTCACTGACTCATCACTCATTGTATTTGATAATGGCTAGAATAAAACAAGTACGGCTTGGGTGAAGCTTGGAAGCAATGACGTCAAAATATAAGTAGGATAAAATAACAATATATTTATTTTCAAAATAATCCGTTTCAAAAGTTGTAGGTGCTGACTACATACAAGGTGCTTTATCAGCAGCCAGCGTACAAGAGCTGGTCATTTTCCAGGTGTTAAAAACACACAATTACAAAAAACACGCCTTCTTCCCTCACCCCTTCTGACATTGGATGAGCCATCTGGTGTTTATGCAAAACACTGCTCGTCATATCGTGTGTTCACCCAGGCTGACAGGCTCCGACCCTCGTACTATTCAGTACTAATCACCACTGGTACTTTTGTAACCTCTTTGTACCCAAGCATGGCTGATGGAGGTGTTGGTCTGAACATGTTTTTTTTTTCTATCCTCGTGCATTTTGTTGTAAACAGGACTGTTGTATCCAGATAGGGAAGGGGAAGAAGGGGTGAGCACATCGTTTGGCAAAGATACTGTCTGAAAGGTACAAGACCTAAAAGATATGAAAACCATTCAAGAACATGAGATCTAACAAATGATTATAAGGTATGAGAAATGGTCATTAACTTGTGCTTGTGAAGACCAACAAATAGGCCAAAGACTGCTTGAATAAACCAGGAGCCCAAAAGCCACTGAATGAAACACACCTTATCCTATTCATTGTTAGAAGTATAAAGATAAGAATGAAGATGCTGTTTGACGTTTGATAGTGCATAACATGGACACTTCTATGAAGTAAGAAGAAATGAAATAAAAGGTGAATATGTAAATGACTGAGACCAACACAACAGTGTCTTCTATTCAGTGTCTTCAAAGGAAATCCCAGAAAGACTGAAGATATTCCATAACAAGAGGTGCGTAGGCCTGTCATACCATAAAATTGGTAGGACATTTCAGTATTATAAAATTATGTGATAACTAGCATAAAATTATATACACAATATATTCAAAATTAATAAGTACAAAAACTATACCCTTAAAGTAGTGTCTAACTACCCTCACAGACTCCAGGTGGTGCCACCTTCCACCTGGAGCCTGACCAACCAATCAGAGCCCTGGAGGCTCAACCAATCAGAGCCCTAGAGGCTCTGGAGAGGGAACTTTGGATGCTCTACTCTAGGCAGTGGGGCTGGAGACACAGAGCTATGCACATGTAACTTTTCATGGAGCTTTGGCCTGAGGCCATGCTCTAACCTGTGACTGAAGAAATACAACATCTAAATACTACTCCTGCCTTCATCTTCATTACTCCCCTGAACAACATCCACAATTAGAAAGTACTACTACCACCAACTTTAAAGTACTTCAGGCCTATATGAAAGGTTGATATAGGTCCAGATATTGACTCCCTTGCCAGTAGAATGTATAACATTCTAAATGGCCTTATGGCTCCACGGGCCCTACAATCCTTGACATAAATCCATCCTCTCATAGCCTAGAAAAAATATATCTATTATGCATGCGCGCGTGTGTGTGTGTGTGTGTGTGTGTGTGTGTGTGTGTGTGTGTGTGTGTGTGTGTGTGTGTGTGTGTTTAGGAAGCATATTAGTAACATTGTATAGGAATAAGCAAAGAAAATACAACTTATTAACTTATTAGACTAACTATAGGCCCCCTGGGAATTCTTCCCTTAGCGGATGGCTGGTTTACAGTATTTTTAACACCTGTAGGTTAATTTGGGCTTATTTTATTGAAAAAACACAAAAGAAAACTATAGCAAAATGTACTTTGATTACTTTAAAACTCTGTGATAAATAAATTCCCAAACCAGGTGAAAAGATATCATGATTATATATACAGAAACAAACTGTAGAAATACTCATTTGTGGTTTACCATATGAACATTTATAAACTTAAGGCTTGTAGCTTCTCGGCATGTTACCCAGCAAGCATCTTGGTATAGGTTAGTCTGCAGGCAATACATGAAAGATACTATCCGTGGTTGGGTGAATTAAAAAGAAGCAAATGTCTGAATTTTGATACCAGAATTCCTGAGGAAAATCCCTAGGGGGTTATCTTTTTCCACTTGAGTTTGGTTTCAAGTAGTTTCACTACCCCTCAGCACACTGTTAGGAGGTTAAAACCTCTTAACATCCAGGAAATTCGATGACAGGAACACTTCTATCTATGTCATACATCAAGTTAAGGAACTTATCCATGTATTTTCTAAGGAAACTCCTATATATGCTTGGGAGTATGAACATGTAGGAATAACATGAACAAGTTTTAGTCCAGCTTCTAAACACAAAGTGTCACAGAACAGTTAATAGTGAACACCTCTATGTATCAATAGCCCTTTTCTGATTTAGGAAAATGATTTTACATATATATATATACATATATATATATATATTATATATGCTATAGTGAGTATATAGGGTTGGGGGCTTTTAAAGAGGCCCAAAAGATATCCTTGGATATAACTTATCAATGAGTACAAGTCTAGAGTGGAAAATCACTGTTACATCAGGTACAAATTTTAACCTTTCAAAACCCTCTCAAACCCTTCCGTAAAACCATGAAATGCAAAAGGAAAAGAGAAAAACTTGAGGACTACAGCATGCCAGGCAAGTGCAATGTACTCATGAACCTGTTAGATCACTTGGAATTGGTGCTCACTCCATGGGTTCAGATATAGTTACTTTGCCAATATCGCCAGACATACTATAAGCATCTCTACACGTTTACCCTTTAGCACCAAAAGAACCTCAGAAACGCCACCCACTGTGACTGTGTTTGCCGTCTACAGTGTTGTCAAACCTAAGGTTAGGCATGGCATGTCCTTCCTCTGATAATGACAAGTCTATACCAAACTTATCATAATATATTAATATTGTAATTTCCTGTATTGCAATTATAGCATAGTATAGAGTTTATGGTAATCTGTCACTCCCCCTACCTTTAGTGGCCATCTGACCAATTAATGTAATGAGGACAGAGGCCAAAGGTGAGGTGGGGAAGTTCATCCCTTCGGTAAGGACACTCTGAGCAACAGAACAGCAACAGAAGAAACACAATGTTACCTTTAAACAGCAACATGCCTTTTGGCTCACATCCCTGAGACTTTAGAGATATATTTAGAGATATATTATCAACATCAACTACGAACATCAACATCAACATCAACTACGAACCCCTGCCTTCAGATTTTTGTCCATACAACAACCTCTAGTCTTACATTGTTGTAAGTCGGACTCTAATATGAAAAAAACGTATTAATCTTGACATTTGGTAGGCAATTTATCAGAAGTAAGTTGGCACAAGAAATTTTGTACTGGCATATTAACTACTAGGTGGGAGTTGCACTCAAAGAATACTCCACTTTAATCTTTTATCCCTAACTGATAATGAAAAAGACGGCATAGTTTCGGAATTCTAATTACCTTAGTATTTGATTCAAATTGTCAATAAAGTTGGACTGACAATTCTCATGATTACTTATCATGGTCATTTGATTCTTTCATAACGTAACTTAAATCATTGAGCAACATTGATTCTGAACCTCTCTCACGGTGAGATAACACAAGGGCTTTATGATATTATACACATTCTCAGATATTTGCCTTTTACAAACATTTTCTGTAGAATTCATAAAAAGAACTGTTTTAACCTTACCTAATATTGAAGCGAATGTTATAGAAAATACTGAGGCATAAATGCCAAATTCAAATATTATTTTTTATATCAAAATGTATACGCTTTACATAGACACTGTGGTTTCAACCATCTATATATGAATCGGGAAAATGAAAAGTTACAAACAAATAACTGAAATGGCAATAAATAGTTTGCCAAAGTAGATTTTAAGGTCAATACGTGTACTGACTATAAGCTCCTTTCAGAACCGCTTTAATGATTCTTCGGTCTTTAATTGCTTAGTATTATTCAAAAGCTCAGGACAAGTTGTAGAATCTACAAGAATTAGAGTCTCTAAATTCTCGAGCTCGGTACACTTCTCGTGAATTCTGAGAATTCATACAATCATATGTACATTTGTATACATTATATATTTATTGTAAGATCTCACTGTCATGTTGATAAGTGCCTCAATAAACCAACAACAATAGAAAATGTGTGTGTGTGTGTGTGTGTGTGTGTGTGTGTGTGTGTGTGTGTGTGTGTGTGTGTGTGTGTGTGTGTGTGCGTGTGTGTGTGTGTGTGTGTGTGTGTGTGTGTGTTGTGTACATACAAATACATTCTTGCCTATGGCTGCAGCTATCCTTATTATATTGATAAGGTCAAATTTACAACGTACAACAAAACAATTCATTGATAATTGCTAATGCTATTTAAAGCACAGACATAGTAAATAGCAGAATGTAAAAAGAATATGTCTACCTATGTACCAACTAAAAATATTGCGTCTTCCACGAACCATCAGAGGCTGCTATTATATTGCTCTTTTCCGGTTGGCAGGGAAACCACCAGGGACATAACACGGTGCCGCCAAGAGATGTTCGTCTAAAAACGGCCAGAGCTACTCACATTAACTCACCGTGACTCAGACCTAGTCCGTTCATACTGGTATATAGCTACAACCCATGCCCAAGAAATAATATGTTTTCTTATAATTACTATCAACCAAGGGGCGGATCCAGGAGTTCAAGAAAGGGGGGGGGCCTATATTAAAAAAAGTCCCGGCGCCCCCTCTAAGGGCAATAGTTTTACATCTAAAAAATCTAAATTTGGCTTGAATTTGCGTCTTGATCTGTGCCTCACATCATATACGACATATAAATCTAAAGTTGGCCAAAAATAGGGGCCTCCCCGCTAAATCCGTCCCTGGAACCTTTGTTTATACAATTACGATGAACACCGGGGGCGGGGGAGAAGGCCTACTGCTTTATCGTAGGGGGCAAAGGAGTTACAGTTTCAGAGAAATGAATTACGTAACCTTAACGTTATGTATCCGCTGTCTAAGTCTAAGGGTATACTATCGTACCATGCAAGACTATGCATTTAAATACGATTACGAAATTTTGTACTGATATTCTTAAATACAAAATTGGTAGATTAGAAATACTTTGATGTGTTGAGGTTTTTTTCATTATTATAATCAAACAACTTCACATTTATGTACGTGTTCTTCCAAGTGTATAAAGGTTGATATCAACAAAAGGTTAAACATTGCGGTTCTGAAACTCACAATTTGAGTATTTACTATTCATCCAATAATAGTTCTATATGTCAGTCACAAATCATTTAGGCTCTCATACGTGTGTGTGTGTGTGTGTGTGTGTGTGTGTGTGTGTGTGTGTGTGTGTGTGTGTGTGTGTGCGTGCGTGTGTGTCTGTGTCTTTCTGTGTGTCTGTGTCTGTATCTGTGTGTATGTCTCTGTGCGTGTCTGTTGTGTTTGTGTTTCTTTTAAATAGGTTCGCTGCTTCTTTTCTAAAACGAGCTATGTTCTCGTAATTCATATGATTTATGTCGTATATGACTTGGCACAGACACAAATGTATTATTTTGGGAATGTAATACCCCTCCTGGTACATACATGTGTTCCAGTGATAGCTGATAAATCGTGTCAGTTAATTCAAAGCAAGGCACATCCCAGTGTACACAGGGAAATAGCTGGCCATGTTGTTCAACTCGTTCTACACATCTAACCAAATGACATAACAACACATTTATACACATAAATTAGGCCTGATGCAATCATGTACGAAATCGTTTGTGTTGTTGGGTTGAAATATAGGCGACCAAATGGTTATGATGACCTATTGCGCTAGTATGTGGACTATAGTATACGGATCCAGCCTGTCAAAACATATACATTTACCACGTTATCAGGACACGGGCTGAACCCAACACTTCATCTTTCTTATATCCATCGTTCTTATGCCCTATAACGTCTTCGCATATGACAAGAGAGAAACAGAGTTCACTGGATTTCATTATTGATATATCTTACACATCTATACAATCATAACTCATCTGGGTGCGATTAAACTTGTACGCCCATCAGAAATGCCATAATGACTAACATGAGTTGGAATATTTGCAAGTGTTTCTAGATAAGGGGCCTTTTATTAAGTACATATGCACATGATTTTCGAAATTGTCGGAGCTCCTATACCCTTCCCCACTGGTTTAAAGTACGCATTGGATATATATACAGAAACGTGCGCATTTTTTTAAAGAAAGATTTCAAACCCCCAACTTCTCCTTGATGCGTAGGCCTACATACTTAATGAAAGGCCCTTACAGAATATAATATATTGGCCTCCCTTGAAATAGCCAACTTTCCCCATGTTAGTTGCCCCACACACCTATGATGAAAGGCCAACCATCACATCCACAAACCCTAATGCCCCTCAACGGCATCAGCTATTTGACTTTCCCCATTGGCACTGGCAGCTCTTCTAGGAATCCAGGAAGTACTCTGGCCATAACGCATCTACCATGCTAAATATTTCTAGGAATCCCTCCTGGCGAAGTGAAACTATTTGGGCCCCCTCCCACAACTTGGTTTCGTCCAGTCTGCAGACCCTCAATCAACCTCCTGCCACACCCACCAACATGTTGTGGTGTACAAGATGTAAACATAAAAACAACTTGTATAAATGCTTATCAATAATAATTATGTGTTCTGAAATTAGATCAAACCATCGAAGTTGGTAATGGTGATAGGTCTGCCTATTTTAGAAAATAGATCTGATACTTCAGACATTAGTTTTAGCACTTTATTAGTAATTATATCTAAATCCTCTTTGGTAATAACATTATCGTCTGAGTTGGTTTTACTATATGGCAATTATTATCCAACGAGACAAAGTAATAATCAACGCTATTCATTTTAATATAAGCTTCGTGCAAACATGCAAAGGTCCAGAATTATTCAAGAGTAATACGTAACTGTATGACCTTTGGTTGTCGAGCATTTAAGTGTGCCTCTACCCCCTTACCCACCCTTCTCCAGGCATCAACACACAATCCGGGTGGATCAGTAAGTGTGTATACAAACCTGCCTAGAAGACACAAACCGCGCCCTCCCCGGCTCTTACACCCCCCTCCCCCCGATGAAAAATGACCCAAACATGCGACCCATCAACAGTGCTATACATCATTTACTGAAAATAGACTTTCTAGCTACTGTATAAAAACGCGTAGATGTTTGAGGATGTGTTAGTATTCAGAACATGTGTCTGTTCCTTAATTTAGCACACTTTTGTATCGCACGGTTTCATGTATGCCCATGTATGGTCCAATAGTGCTGACTCGTGTAGAAATGTGCATAAACAGTGTGTGAATGATAGTGGTGCGTCTGGTTATACAATATGGAGTTTTAGAAACCACAGCGCATCCCTAAGCGTAAACGTATCACACGGATAGAATCAAAAGGAATTTCATGATAAAATACTTTCGCAATTTCAATTTCAAATGCCATTACCAATACGTTACGTTTAGAGATGTTTTGAAGCATCTAAAACTTCCTTATATTCTGGTAATACGTTAATAGAGTATTGGTGCATAACATTTCCAATATTCTAAAGCAAAGGATCACATTTTCTCTTTGAACAGTCCATCTACAAGTAATAGCTTTTAGATAGAAATGACTGTATATCGGAGAAATCTACTACTCCAAAACGTTTTGCCCGACCATTCAGAACTATGTTAGATCACTGTATACTAAACCCCTCCAGAAAGACAACTTACCAATCTCCTCTCTATTCCTCCAGTACAATCCGGTTCAGGTAATAATAAACATAGTGCATTCGTAACTCCTAATATCCTATATTATATGAAAATCCCTAGAATGGTTGCACACCCCACTCCGGGCCTGTAGCCCTACGGGTGGCCCTTGGTTGGAGTCTGGATGTGGTTTTACACGAGTTGCTCAGTGTGCGCGTGAGTTAGTCCATCTGAGTTACTCGGAGCTGCTCGCGGGAGGAGCTCCGGACGTTATCTGGTGGCAGGAGGCAGCGCGAGGCGTCAGTAGTCACCGACTCCCAGATACAGGGGCCGGGAGGGGAGGAGGTGTAGACTTGAGTAGGACTCACAGCAGGGGAGGATACAGAATTTAGAAAAGGGGGATCTGTATAAAGCAGCATCCATATGTAGGCTAAGTACTAAAACTGTCTCGAAAAGTGTTTTTTTCTAGGTGAAGTCAGGACACCCCAACCCCCTGGATCCGCCCTGACATGCACACAGGTCTCTATGGGTGTTACTTAGTTGACCAACTCGGTGACAGGACACTTACCCCCCGGACACTTACCCCCTAGGACACTTACCCCCTGGACACTTACCCCCCGGACACTTACCACCCGGACACATACCCCCCGGACACATACCCCCTAGGACACATACCCCCTAGGACACTTACCCCCTAGGACACTTACCCCCTGGACACTTACCCCCTAGGACACTTACCCCCTAGGACACTTACCCCCCAACCTTGGAGAACTCGATCGAATGATGTTTTGACGGGGTGTCTTTGAATAGACGTCCATTAATCCTCTCATGTTTACTTTAGGCCATGGGAAACGGTCACATGTTGAATTTAAGTATATAATATATTATATTATATCAGAAGAGAGGGATATATATCTAGTTTACTCCAGATTATGAAAAACTGGAAAATAGTGACTAGGAATAGGGACAAGTTAGCCTTTTAGGTATGAATCCTAAAGAACTATCAGAAGAGAGGGATATATATCTAGTTTACTCCCCATTATCAAAAACTGTGGAAAATAGTGACTAGGAATAGGGACGAGTTAGCCTTTTAGGTATGAATCCTAAAGAACTATCAGAAGAGAGGGATATATATCTAGTTTACTCCCCATTTCAAAAAAACTGTGGAATATAGTGACTAGGAATAGGATATATATGTGTTTACTCCCCATTATTAAAAACTGTGGAAGTGGGGTCAGGTGGGACCCACCCCTCATGAGCCCAATTAGGACCAGGGGCCGGTGACCGGTGCCTAAAATAATAGGGATTAAAATTAGCTTGATGTCCAAACGGGTGGCACGCGTTTTAACACTTCCCCATCCACTTACTGTTGAGTAGGGATGAGTTAGCCTTTTAGGTATGAATCCTAGACATCTATTAGAAGAGAGGGATAGTTATTCAGTTTGCTTTCCATTAGAAAGACTAAGTTCTTACTGTATAATTACCTTTACATTATAAGCCAAGGTTGGGGGGTAAATGTCCTAGGGGGTAAGTGTCCTAGGTGGTAAGTGTCCAGGGGGTAAGTGTCCAGGGGGTAAGTGTCCTAGGGGGTAAGTGTCCTAGGGGGTATGTGTCCTAGGGGGTAAGTGTCCAGGGGGTAAGTGTCCAGGGGGTAAGTGTCCAGGGGGTATGTGTCCGGGGGGTATATGTCCTAGAACCGGCCAACTCTACAATTTAGTAGGCGACTTTGTATGAATGTCCCTTGTTGATTGATATCCCAGTCCATATCCATGTTAATCCATATCGAACATGTTCGATATGTTAGCGATGACTGCATGCGAGTTTGGTGACTCTCAAGCCCCATACACAATCAGCTGAATCAGTTCACAAATCCACCAAATCTTTATGAAAGAATCAGACTATTTTTGCACCGATTCAAATCACTAATCAGTACGCAATATTGAAATATACATGTTTGATATGAACCAGTCGACCGATTTTTGGACCGGCCAATTAGCATACTCCGTGAAGATCGTTTTGGTAAAAGGATACACATTAACATAATTATAATGTACTTCTTACCATGGGTTCAGTTTGAGCTTGTATGTTATTGTCTCATTGCACGCTTCACTGTACAATCCAATCCAATCCTTCTGAAGTATAGTTATTCATAAAGTAGCACGGACAGAGACACTAAGCAGGGGCGGATACAATATATCCCAAAGGGAGGTCCCACATGTAGGCTTAGTACTAAACGAAGCGCATTTGCACACATCAATTTTTTTTCTCTATGTTAAGTTTAATTAAGTTCCAACCAAAAGGAAGAGGGGGGTCAGGAGCCTCTGGATCCCCTCTAGGATCCGCCCCTGCTGCCCTTGCTGAACCTCACCAACATAACAAGACGAAACAAGAATAAAACTGTATCCGACCAAGTCTAAATAAGTCTCCCTGTCGCCTATTTCCAGGCAGGGCACTTAAGGAGAGTGCAACATTTATATTTATCCTAGAATAACCCATTATCAAGATACCAAACCCTTATTGACCCATTTCGACACTCAGGGAACCCTGACATTGATATAGGGCATAGTGGCATACATTCTACCCAGGAGGTTGTTCCAGTGAGGCCATGTGCCCACCATGGTTGACATAGTAATTACCTTGAGGTATAGCATGTAGCCTGCTGTATGACATAACTACGGGTAACCTACATCAGATATGTTGGTGCTGGAGTAAAAGTGTTTGGTAACTGATGTAATTGTGAGTAGGTCCATGATACCATACCCGTTCCGTGCAAATAATTTGGCATCAACTCAAACAACTGAGCACGCCTGATGGCCACTCAAGTGCTTGTTTTCACTTCTTTGTTTCCTTTTTTTATCAAAAGCCCAGCAGTTATCAGATTTAGTCTTTCTGATAGAGAACATAACAAGCAATGCGATTCCGATCTAGTCTTTCAGTTCTTATCAAAAGTATTTAAACTTGGTAACCTAGTATCAAGTTGGAAAGGTCATTTTACATAGGTTGACCGACGGTCTTACATGTCATTGTACAAAAGCTCTCTGGTGCATTGAAATACATACATCATTACCTTGCACAGGTTAAATATACTTCTTTGCCTATTTATGTACTTCTTGCTTATCACTGATAAAACTTAAGATATATTTTGCAATGTAACAAATAAGGAATGGTTCATGCAGAGATGTATCTTGATATACATTATGTTAAAATTTAATGTTTTATTTCAAACTTAGTAGACAAACAGGTATCCTTTGGCTATAAATAACGATGTCTTTTGTAGGGGAAATTGATTTATTCGATTCTATTAAAATTGGTGTTTTTTATTCTTCAATTTTATAACCTGAAGATAAAGGACTACCTTTGGCTATGAATTATGATATCTATATACTTTTGGAGGCATATTCTTAAAACTGCTTTTTAATAATGATGTTGCTGTGGCAGAAATCATACATATCCACAGATCCAGAGGTCCAGAGATCAGGAGATCGTGTATCTTTAGTCCAGTTCCAGTTTTTGCCATGCAGTGTCTGGGCAGTTGGGTTCACCAATGGATGTTCCCTTCCGAAATCACTCAAGGCCTATTAGAAAACTGGAATAACAGTCAAACCTTATTAGTTTGAAAACGGCCATTGCATCCGAAATTGTTTGATTAATTAATGTTTGCATGGGTTATTAAAAATCCCCAGTCAGTTTGGGAAACAACCAAAATGGTTGAATTAAACTAATTAAATGTCAGGCTATGAATTGAAGGACGATTTACATGCACTAGGTTTACTTTTACAACATAGAAGTATTTTACCAACCTTTATATTGTTTTTTCCCTGGGGCTTTAGGCTAGTGTATCTGAAATGTATCTATGTATCTGAATGCACTTACCTACCATCTCTACTGTGTATACCTACCACTAATAATGATTTTCAGCACGCTCCTTGAATGAGTTAGCCAAGGTTAGGGATAGGTCAACCACATATAATATTTCCTTAAAGTGACTCTTCACAGTGAAGTATATTACACTGTGAAACTTATGGAGGAAATTCTTTTGTTTAATGAATGTTCAAACCAAGTCTTTGCCTGTACCAATTCTTTTCAAATGTGACTTTTTAAGAATGGATTGGATGGGGGAACGAGTATATATACGGATGATGAAATGAAGAAATGATGATGTATATTTGAAGGTTACAAAATAAATTAGATTATGTGACAATCCAATAATTGACAACACATATTCCACATATTTGCATAGTGAAAAGTGCGAAATTTTTCTGACTTAACGTTCCTTTCAGCGAAAAATTAATATCAGAAACAATTGTGGGAACAAACAAAGCAAAGATACTCTTAATTCTCAATTTCTTTTGTTCTAACTGATTTGTGTTTCATGTACCTTATATGTATTGTTTCCTTATTGAAGTTATGATTATGCTTTCCACACTTACCCACATACAAATTATCCCTTAACTTATTTCCTTGTCCATCTACCAGTATTCTACTTTTAAAATACATTGAAAAACTTGTAGGTTGATACCTGGACATACTGGGGCCTGCCCGGACCACCCTGTTCTCATTAAACATGTCCTTAGGCTGTTCCCTGAGAGAAGGCTGTCATACAGACAGGTATAGTCTATTGTTGTACCAAACCCATAGGTGATATCTGTTACAGGGTTGGCTGGATCAAAAACTTCATTCATAAGCCATTTGCTGTATTCAACATCCCCTGGATCTCCACAGGAATCTGAAAGGTTTTGATTGGTTGGTTATTGGGGTTTAATGCTTTATCTAAAACAGAACTAAACAGAACGTTGCTGCAACATTATAAAAACGTCACATTCTTGCTTGGGTGTGGCCCTCTAGGGGCCTTTGATAACCCTTGTATTGGCACAGGGGAAACACAGAGAGGTGCCCCAGCTTGAAAGGTTGATATACATAAGTAGGTGCAACACCAGTTGAATTATATTCATTTTGGAAGGGTGTACACTATTTTGAATGATTTTTAAGAATAGATGTATGACAATTTTGTGAACTTTCCTCTGTGCGAAAAGATGCATCGTTCCAAGCAACGTACAATTTGCCTTTCTTCTAATTAAATTATCAACCAATAAATAAACCTGGAACTGTTCGAACAAGTAAAGGAAAATGCAAAAACAAATTTACGATGGCCAAAGAATAAGAAAGCTGGGTGGGAGGATCTCAGAAAAAAATATACATGTATATATCATTTTGTTGAATTTTATATCCTTTATAGCTCAAATCATATTTTGACTATTTTTAAAGATTTCCAGTAATTGCTAGATGAGTTCTATGATGATCAATAATTTCTTACGGTAATTGAACCAGAAGCCAAGAGCAGCACTTTCGTATTCGTCGATTCGATCAGTAGTTAAAAAAGCTCCACGTCCGCCGAAGTGGGCCTCCCCAAAAAACCTGTACCCTTCACCAAGGCTAGTTGTATGTCGTACTAAATTCTCTTCAAAGCAGTTCTGCAAAAACCTATCAAAACCACCAGAAGTCCCTCCTTCATAGAAAAATGCAAAGTAACTGTTTGGGTTCTCGTCAGCATTTGCGAATTCACAACTTGCACCATTTAACTTGAAGCCTTGAATGTCGGTGTTATTTGCCTCATTATTTTTCAAGATTCCTAGAAAAATAAACTTATTGTCACCGCTTTCTGCATTTCTAGGCGTAGTGAAACCATTCGCAGAGTTGTGCAGAACTGTGAGTTCCTTTCCGTCATGTCGGCTAATGTTAGCCCTATAAACTTTATCTTCATTGAAGAAGGCCAGTGCAATATGTTTCAAATCATCAGTTAGGCGAGTTAGGTCTACATCTACTTCTCCCAAGAGTATATCCTTATGTAGGAAAGCAATGCCTTTTCGATTGCCCATATAAACGCACTCTGCCTTGAAGGACAGATTATTTGCTGTGTACAGAAGTTTTTCTCCTCTGCCTGGGCTACCTGCTGCAAACGCCTCCTGGCAATTTCCTTCAGAGACAAAAATGCATTTCATTATACACAAATGACATGCATCTAGGCTAGGAACCTTGTGGAGAAAATACATCAAATATATGATTTCTTATTTTTTAAAGAAAAATACAAGTATTTTCTTCTATTGGAACCTGTGTTGAGTCCCCACTAAACTGCTTGGCTTGAACTTAGCGATTGTGAGGTCTCTTAAAATCCTATGCTGGTACCTCGAAATCTAGATTTCATGCCATAGACGTGAAAAGTTGGTTCACTAATGTTACGTCAAAAATGTATAACCCCCATTAGAGTATTAGCATTTGCAGAAAAACTATTCAAACTAATCTATTTAAAAAGTATCCAACGTACAGTAACTTTTTGAGAAGTGTCATAAAGGCAGTGCCTTGTGTGCATACATTAACATTCACTTAGGCTGAGCAGCGATGAGTTATTGATGAGATGAGCCCGTCGTTTTTATGTCTCTGAGGTGAATGCACTGCGCATCCTCCAGTTTCATATTTCATTTACAAGAGTCCCTTTGATAGTGAATGGATGATCTATAATATCTCCAGACGGTGAATTATAAATTGTTAAGCAACCATCAGAATACAAACAGAGAGAGTTGAACATCCTATAATTATAGACGTTGTATAGTTGTGGCCACCATATTGGTGATCAGCCTAGATACTTTACTGCTCATATTTGTGGGGGCAAAACAACTCACTGGATCATGCTCAATTATTATAGTCACTAAGAATTGATGTATTTTGGAATTATCTAATAGCATACGTTTTTTGTGATCACCACGTGGTGATCAAGACGATGTGGCTGCAGAATGAGCACAAAATTGTATGAAAATGCTTCACAATTTTGAGTAACAGTGACTATTTCTCGATCACCAATATGGTGGCCAGTCCCTTCTGGGCAGTTGTGACATCATCTGCACAATGTCTATAAATGTGGAGTCTCATCAGTAGTCTGACTGTATAATTATGGTATTCTTATGACAATATATCATAATAGGTCCTATAAGATTTTTTGAAGATTCCTTGGGAAAGGTAGAGAGGTGAGACAGTTTCAGCGTATCAAAGTTCTTATGTCAATGCCATTCCCGTTCACAATTTCTATGTATGACTTTTCCATTGATCACACCGTTGATGTTATTGTGTTGTCTGAAAAACAACGAAGAATTTCATCCATTCCAGGTCTTGATATCATTCATGATTACAGTATATCTAAAACAAATATACTCACAATAAGATGCGCAAAACCTATTTGCGATAGGTAATGTGTTGTAGAATTTTCAATAATTACATATTCATTTGCTTGCTGAAATTTTGATGAATGGGAAAAGATTCCACATACAAATGAGGTGTTTATCTTTCCTTTTCAGCTTTGTTGCATTATCAGTTAAGTTAGATTGATCTAAAACTAAGTTGTAACAGTCCTCACATCCGAAACAAGCATACCGGGATGACATAACTTGGCAAACATGTAATTTGATTCGTTTTGTTACAAATGACATTTCTATGCCGCAGTGTCATTATGTTGATCGTTCCAAATAAGGCACATATATACAGCAGCCAATTACTGCTACAAGGTTACATTCCTTTTTGATCATTTGACAGTCCATTTGGAATGACAAGGCAAACCTCGGTTAGATGTTAGCCTTGTCGTCAACTGAAAAAAAAACACGTGACGCTGATGTTCTGTTCCGGCTTGTTCCTGATGACTAATGGCTTTATCACTATAGGATGGTACTTATGGTTGGATTTTATCTGACATAATGATTTCTGGTGAGGTACTAATAAAGTTGTTCCAGGGAAACTCCAGAGGCATCCAGAGGAAAATGTTTGATTTTTACCAGTAATCGATAGCAACTAGAAAATTTGATCAGCAGACTTATCAAGTTTTGTTCTCCCCTAATCGTAAGCATTTATTGGCAAGGGAATCCCAATAGAGCTACTAAAATATTTAGGCGGCTGGCTAAAATCTAAGCTAATCCCCAAAATCAAGTTAGTTCGCGGACCAATGGTTTGAAGGATGGCCCATGCTACTAATTTCCGGGGTGAAGGTGAGGTTCCAGAGGGAAGGGTACATTTCTTCGGCTGACCAGTGTTGACCCTTTCAAAATGACAAACCTTGAAAACTTCTATTAATTCTTTCCAAACACAGCGATTTTTGTTGAGATAAAGCATTGATCAATGATAATGAAAAAGGTTTAAGGCAGGTTTTCACAGGAAAAAAATTTTCCCAATGGGCGGGATCTATGAGAAAAGATGGTCGTAATCTATACCCTATTTAACCCACCCCCACCGAAAAATTAAACACAAAGGTTTTCACAGGATGACCAATTGCTAGAAGAATTTAGTGGTCCAATTAGATGTGTTAGCCCGTTCCATTCTAGAGGACCAAAGCTTTTTTAGGTGCATTGGTCACTGTGGTTGGAAAGGGTTAAAGGCAGGTTTCCACTGGATGAAAAAGTGTAGAAAGTTAGTTCAAATATGTTAACCCTTTCAAACCAAGGCTACCAAAACCACTAGACCTATACACCCTTCTCATGACCATGTGCAGTAGAGACCTACTGTGTAGCAGACCAAGGTGGCGGGAGCCCACCACCCGAGGTCAGGGCATCCATATAGGCTAACACAGGGACCATTTGGAACTTTTTGTCTAAATCTGTCCAGTACACTAAGAAAAAAGCAAATTATTCATTTTTAGCACTCATATTAGTATGAACAAAAATTTGATCTTTCCCACATGTAACATACTTTCATGATAAAAATTGTAGTTTAGGTACATTAAGGAATCTTTCAGCATAGTTTTACTTTTTATTTGGAAGGAGGTCAACTCTAAAAACAAGTTAATTACATATTCTCAGCAAGAGGGACTATTTTGGATCTCAGTCACCACACCACAAGTTCCCCTTCTCCCCCTCCCCTACCACATACACACTCCACAGACTGCTAGTAATTACATACCCTTGAACATCTCAGTGGGTACTCATACACACTTACACGGTTTACCTTATAAGGAGATATGACGTCATATTCGCGAGTAAATTCATTCTCTCAAGAACGTCCTGCAAGACATTAGTCCAGTTGGTGTAATCACCAGAGTGGTCACGTGTGTGCTCGCAAGTGCGGAACCGTGTAAGCGTGTATTCTCACTGCACTCTGCACCAGGCTTTGTGGTCAAAGCTGCAGAATGAATTGGACAGCACTCCCCTCACTAGGGTTCATGTTTCTGGTATGAGGGGGCGCCACTCATAATAAGAAGGATGTATACAGCTTTGGTTGTTGAGTATTGCAAGGGTTAAAGTCCCATAACCACATTTTGGGATGAATTGGCCCCAATATCGGCACAGCCCTCGGCCGACTCTGCATGGACAAGGCATACCCACACATAATCTGCACTGCCATCAGTGTTGGTGTCAGCCATCGGCAAACCGATGGCCAACAGTCGCCAGCGTCGGCTGTCAGTGAATTGTCTAGTTGGTATGGCGCTTAAGACTGGAGGGAAGCCATGCATAGTTTGTCGTCCTTTGTAAACCCACCTTTAAATACTGAACAGTTGCTGACATAGATAACATACATACATACACTGAACAGTTGCTGACATACAAGAGAGTTTAACATTCTGTGAAAACCTGCCCTTAGTTCCTTTATGGGGATGTGCCTTGAGTTACAGGCAGTCACCCTAGCACCCCTAGTCTGTGAGTTACCAGAGAGAAGTATACCACCCTGAGCACCACTGAGCATGCTGGGTGCTCCCAATGTAGGTACTAAAAGGTGGCAGCTTGAAAATAATGGGCCCAGCTGTGTGGGTCTATTAGTTACAGCTGTCTGAGGGAGTCTGGTAAACCTGCAGAAGGTGAGGATATCCCTCCCACACACCAGCAGGGGTCTATTGGAGTGGAACCACCACAATTTCCACTATGACCCACAGCAGGTACATGGATTGTATGGAACTTTAGTTTTTGAGTTAGTCATTTTTTGTCACAAAAACTATCCTTAAAAATTAAAGTTTATTGTAAAGTAGAACTGGATCTATCTATAAAATGCATTGTATGTGGGATTGGAAACTTTCATTAAGTTTCCTTCCTTCACAAAATTCAGCCCAAAATCATTCACTATACACCATCAAGATTATGGTATATAATGGATGGATTGACAAAAAGTTGCATATTTTGTTATCCGTAAATCCATTTAATAACAATTTTGTTAAATTACAATTACATTAACTTTGTATAATGTCTTATAGTTGTCCTATAGTTATTGTAGATTCAGTTAATGGAAAATAGCAGAGGGTGACCCTGGGAAGAAGGCAGAGAGTGGCGCCCGAGAATAATGACCTCTGGAGCCATTTTCAGAACAAAATCGTAGTTAAATTTCTTTTCTTTGTTTTAAGACTATTTTTTCTTTGTTGTAATAAGATTTTCTTCAAGATAAGAGAGGTTTTAAGAGAGAAAAAAAGAATTCTTTGTAAAAGCTCTACATAACAAATCTTTGTTATTGACTATCATTTCCATCATGTACCTACTCCCCTAAGAGACGTAAAGTCTGATCTTAGACCCAGTATGGCCAATGTTATATCAATGGCAAAACGCAAGTAAGAAAATAATTTTACCTAGGTATTTCATAACATGATGTTAAGAATCAATTGATTCTTAAAAAGCGTCTTTATCAAATTCATTATTTTCCACATAATTAGAAGTAAACTATGACAGTTCTTTGTAAAACCCTTTCATTTGTTTGACCCTTTGGGTCAATGTATCTACCACAAGCAGTGCCTCCTGGATCCTGTATTCAACAGTCAAAAGTATCACAACAATGACAAACATTCAAGATGGCTCATTTTAAGAAAGTATCAAAGAAGTTTCTTTTATTTTCTTTTTATCTTAAGATTATTGCAAAGATTCATCTGTTTCTTATTATTTTGTTATTAAATACCCTGCTTGACTCAACAATCGATGGTAGTACTCTCCCAGCTACCACAGGGGCGATACATATATAGGCTCCTGACGCCCCCCCCCCCCCCCCCCAAAAAAAAACAAAAACAACAACAACAACAACAACAAGCAAACAAACTTTTTTGGGGTTAAAAAAACACGTCACGTGTTAGCATGTAAATGTGTGACGTTTTAATACTTAGCAGCTTATATGTACATGTTACTGCACACTTGGTTCTCCATATACACCTATAGAGGAGCAGCAAACCCACCCGTGCGTGTCTGTCCTTCTGCTGAAAGAGAGAACCAAGGTCACAACCCAAATCAGCACCCAAATATAGACCTCGTGTTCCCTGGGAAAGGCCAAGGCTAGTAGCAGTGGGTTTCTCAGAAAGACCGGTTTTTAGTTACACACAAGTTGATCTAAAAACAAACCTGACGTAGAAGTATTTGCTTTTAATTCAGAGGTCGTAAAAACGAACTTACATAAGAGGGGGCCATTGGTAATCCTAAGGAAATAAGTTGTGATGTTTTGTTTCGGGTGCGTTGGTTGTGGGGTAAGCACAAACCGATTCCATAATTATTACGGTATGAGGAGAACCAAAGTAACATATAATTACTACATTTAAAACTACAATAAAGGTTTATATGCGATTATTCAAATTTACGCCAAACAGCTTTTCCCTAATTCACCCTTATGAAATGCTAACCCGCCATTCCTTCCATAAATCTTATTTTTGCATTTTTTAACAAAATTGATATTCAATCGGAAACCTTTAGTTGTACATTTGATAGGGGTTAACATTAAGCGCACCATAGACCTAAAGTACCAACAGTAGTTCACCGGTGTCACCTTGGTAACTGGAATATCCCATGGTCCCCGCTTACCCACCTATATACTCACCCATCAAAGCAGACCAACTTAGGGAAAAAAGCCACATCACGGAGCCCCTAAGCGGACGTGCACTTCTATACTCACAATACATGGATAATTAGTTATACAAGGATAATTAGTTATAATCACTTATAACACTTCCTGACAGAACTGCTGAAATGGCGTTTGACAAATATCTCAATCTTCTCACCTCGGATTCGACAATATACACAACCTTTCTAGTCACAGCCTCATTCTTCTTACTTCTTATACTTTGGGTAAGTGCCTTTTTGTTATCGTTACTTCACTCACATTGCTCACATTTAATAATAAATAACGTCAAGACAAAAATCGCCCATAATGATTCAAGTTCTCGAATAAGAAGATAAAGGAATTATTTCCATTGCTCTGTATAATGATAAATGGTCTTTTTAACTTTTTAACTGTCAATAAACAAAAAAGCACCATGGTTTAATACCGTGCATAGTAGTAAGACTGTCGCTCATGTTGATCGTTTATCATCTATTAATGTAGAAGTAGTAATTAGCTTCACCTATATATATATATATATATATATATATAATTATATATAATTATGATTATGTCTCATCCATTATGATGTGGCATGTTCCTAATAATAACTCACCGTAGCTATAATTAGTATTTCTTGGCTTTGAAACACTGAATGTAAACGTAAAGGGGGTGATCCACGAAATGATTTTGAGCAGATTCTTAACCGATTTTGAAACGATTGTGAAAAACAGTTGGTTAAAAATATTGTTATAACTATGGAATATAAAATCAATCACATACGTTCTTACAGCTTCTATCAATGAAAAAAGAATTTAATTCCAAATGCACTAAATAGGAGAATCAGTTGGCATTCATCACAGCGTGAATCATTACAGCTTTAATTGCTACCGCCTTCCTACCCACACATAATTCATATGTCTGCATCATATAACCCATCTATATATCACATACATAATTGTAGCACATCTGAAAACCGGGGATAACGCAGAAGATTGTTTTTTTTTTTTTATTAGACATCTCATCATATTACAAGTAGTTCTTCCGATGTCGATGATAATACAATTTATTATGATTACAATAACAAACAATATGAATATACAAATAATGGTCATCCTTTCCACATCACAATTATACTATATTTCACAAATTATCAAATTAAGACCTGTATTCGTTTTTTTTTAACTACACTCACATTTTCAGATTTTTGTATAACATCAGACAAGTCATTCCACATATTAACTCCCCTATAAAATGGGCTCCTACGTACTATTTCTTTATTAGAGGCTTCGCGTTCATCATTATCTTACTACTACTCCTTAATTAAATTCCAGTGTCCCTTAATACAACTCCTCTGAAAAAAAAGCACAACATGTTCTTGTCTGTTGATTATATGGATTACATAATTTTGTAACCTGATTTTAACCTGACAAATCAGGCATTAGCATGTTGCAGACAGGAATTATTGCCCTCCGGAGTAATAACAAATCTTCTATTCACCGGATTCCCTTTTTCTTTTCTTTTTTGATAAACTTGTATTTGTCATCCTCAGAGAAATCCGTTCTTCCATTCTAAGAGGACAGGACAATGGTGAAGGTATAGGGGTTGATAAATATCTAACAGATTTATTTTATTCCCTACAGTGGCGGTCCCGCCGCCCCCTGGGCTTCCCCCCGGGCCCGCCCAGGCTGCCCCTGGTGGGGAGTGCCCCCTTCCTGGAGCATAAGGCCACCACCATGTACCGGGAGTTCACCCGGCTCGCCAAGGTCCACGGCTCCATCTTCAGCCTCGCCCTCGGACAGGAGTACGTATACACCTTTCCCACGAACATGCGCAGTGAACCAGGCGCAGATTTAAGGGGGGGGGGGGTCGCCATTTACGGCCAAATTACAATTTTTTTAATGTAAAATTCTTTCAACCGGAGGGCGCGGGTGAAAATCTTGCTAAAGCACCCCCCCCCCCCCCCACGCTTTTTCAAAATCCTGGAATCGCCCCGGTGAACCCTCCCAAAGATGCTTTGATCCCAAAACCTTTAGCCTTGGCCCGTTGGACACAATACCCCATGCAAAACAGAGGTTCGGGCCCATACCACTAGCAGGGTGTCACACTTTTGAGAAAGGGTTATAGGGAATCTCAGTGGGGGATTCGTCACGTATTCGGAACCCATGTGAGGGGTCTCTTTTGGCCAAGATTTCAACAACAAAAATTATGTAACATTCTAGGAGGACGTTTCTGCAATGCAGCGCCCCCCTTCTGAAAATCTCTGGATTCATTCCTGAATGTACAAGATTTCATTAATATGATTCTTAAAAATTGAGTTTCCTCTGAACTTGTATTTCGCAAAGAAAAATATTTATTGTGTTTTTCTAAAAGTAACCCCACTGAGATTTATCATCAGATCTTCTTAATAAATCAATAAATAGTTATTGAATTAATAATAAACAGGTAAAAACACATTTCCCAACCGCTCTTTCTCATATTTCTTCAAAATACATCCTGTTGAAATGGTAACGAAAGGTCAGGATTAGAATATTATGTTTATCAAGAATATATCTTACTTCTCCGAATAGGTCTTAATCTAGGTGGAGGTCAGTCAGGTGTGTCACTGACGTCACGGTTTGGGGGTTTGGGGGTTTAGGGGTTTAGGGGTCACCTGAACCCCCTTCTCCAGGCACGTGGGTTCAGGACACGTGACGAACCCGTCCGGGTTGACCCTGAGGTCACACTGCACCTTAGTAAAGAGGGAGGGGTGACAGGTGATCTGATACTATACAGAAAAATGTGATGTTTCTGTGCTCGCCTTCTATGCAAAATAACACAGACTCTAAAAACGTACACTTGTTTCATGAGTGTGCGAAATATAGACGCCTCGTCTTCAATACAACGCCTTTAGCCTGCGAACCGATCTTCTAATCCTATCCCAGTAAAGAGGTTAAGGGTAGCCAACCATAGTAAAAAAATTACTGTTTCAAATATGATTTCTCCTATCTTCATTTTGTCT
Source organism: Lepidonotus clava (assembly GCA_936440205.1). Classification (NCBI taxonomy): domain Eukaryota; kingdom Metazoa; phylum Annelida; class Polychaeta; order Phyllodocida; family Polynoidae; genus Lepidonotus; species Lepidonotus clava. The sequence continues at coordinate 51,900,244 of OW387135.1, read as the reverse complement.
CCCATTGACATTATATCCTAGTAATAGGATGAGTGATGAAACCCTTGTATTAGAAATAGCTAGGGAGTTACGTATTGAGTTAAATATTCGCGATGTTGCAGTAGTAGAGAGACTGGGACGAGGATATGTACGACCGTTGGCAGTCACATTTGTCACACAACGAATGACAAGAATATTTCTCAGAGAGCGAACAAAACTAAAGACCAGCAAGTTCCCCAATGTGTGGGTGAACAACTATGAGAGTAAAGGGGTACGTGAGCAGAAGATGAAGATGCGGAGGATGGCAAAGAACGCAAGATCGATGGGGTATAGAGTGGAGATGAAGGACTATAGTCTGAAACTGAATGGGATAGAGTACCCATTATGTGATCTAAATAACATCCCTGATAAAGTAAAGGATTGGAAAGAACCACCGAAGGATGATAAGCCAACAGAATCAAGTGACCGGAGACTAGAAGAGGAAAAAGATGAAACACCAGAAAAAATGGACGGGGCGACAGAAACAACTGGCAGTATTGATGATCGAAATCATATCGATAAAATCATGGAGGACTATACACGACCATTAAATTCACGAGAAAAAGAACAAGTAACCGTGTCTGCACCGAAAATCTACCACCACTACGACCCAAAGTTGAACAAAGAGCTGGTTGAGAACTTTACGATCGAAACACCAAATGGGATTGCCTTCTGTAGTAAATACTCGTTCTTGAGCAACTTCTATGAAAGAGAGGTGAAATATAACGGTATAGTATATGTGAGCAACGAGCAGGCTTTTCAGCATACACGGGCTGTGTTTTGTAAAGACACTGTGGCAGCAGATAAAATAATGAAGACAACTAACTCAAAGGAAATCAAGACAATAGGGGGGAAAATTTCGTATAGCCCACTATGGGAGGCAGTAAAGATTCAAAAAATGCGTGAGATTCTGCGATGTAAATTCAGCCAAAACAAAGATCTCGGACAAAAACTGAAAGGCACACATCCGTATAGATTACTGGAGGCAACCAGTAATTTGTATTGGGCTTGTGGTATGATGATTAAAGACGAAAAACTCCGTATTAAACAGGTATTACCTGGAAGGAATATGCTGGGACAACTCTTGGAAGAATTACGAGAGGACATGGTACGTGAGGAGAAGGCTGAGAAGTTGAAACAGAAATAGACACTGACAAAGATTGTGCTTATTGGTATTGTTGAATAACAATATTAAGATACTTATCTAAATGATCTATAATAGGTTAAGGCAAACAAGCGGCGCGTGTGTGATGGATTGAATTGTCATTGTATTCTTTACACATAGTTACAGTACGATTGGGATATAATATATATAATATTATACGGCCCCGTCAGAAGAACCAGTCCTAATCTTTAAAAGCACTGGGTTCTCATACACCTTTGGGTCACTTGAAAATGGCTCATATTGTTATAGAATACGATGATATTGTATATATGTTTGATGTTTGTACATACTGTCTAAACATCGTTTTCAGATCTGTGGAATGGGATATGGTTAGTAGATACACTCCTGGAAAAATATATATAAATGGATGCGTCGTTAAATAAGTTAAAAGGGTTTTCTATAGTACATTTGAACGCACGTAGTCTATATAATAAGTTAGACGAAGTATACATCAATTATTCTGGGTTTGATATAATATGTATTAGTGAGACCTGGTTAACGGATCGTATACCAAATAGCCTACTGACTCTACCAGGATACCATATATATAGATGGGATAGAAATATATTAACTGTAAATAAGAAATATTTGATTAACAAGGAGGAGGGCTTTTAATATATGTGAAGGCAAAATATGACACGTATACGACATATATGGCAGAAGAATCAATATGTACAAAGGATATTGAAATGATGACTATTAGGATATCGTATCCTTATATGAAAAAACAAACTATTACTTTATTGTATCGGCCACCTTCTGGAAATGTTAATGTGTTTGAAACAACATTATGTGAACATATTGGTGAAATGAATCTGTTAAAACTAGAATTAAGTATTTTGGGAGACTTTAATATTAATTATAATGCCCGACATACGAAGGGGTATAAAATTTTAAAAAACTTTGAGAAAACATTGGGATTGCGGCAAATTGTAAAAGACAATACACGGATTGACAAAAGAAAGGAGTCACTTTTAGATTTAATATTAACAAATATGCAACATGTTGCATGGGTATCAGTCCTGGACATGGTAGTAAGTGATCATCGGCCGATATGTTTTGTTAAGAAAAAATTGAAGGAGGTACGTGAACACAAAGATGTAATCGGACGTAGTTACAAAAATTATGATAAGGAAACTTATTTGCAATTGTTGGGAAATAATGATTGGAATGACTTTTTTAATGAAAGTGATCCGAACCTATTATGGGATGAGATGTTATTACGAATGGAAAATGGTCTAAACAAGATGTGTCCAATACGAAAGTTAAGGGTTGAAATCCGTAAGCCTGAATGGATAACAAGCGAGATTCGGCAATTAATTGATGAAAAAAGACAGATTTTTAAAAAGGCAAGAAAAATTAGGGATGCTGAGACTTGGAATGAATTTAGAACAATTAGAAATAAGACTAGTCGTCTAATTAGGAGAACAAAATCAAAATTGATACAGAAAAAACTCTCTGAAAATAGGTCAAATCCCAAAAAATTCTGGGAGTTGATTAATGGCGCATTTGGTAATATTAAGAGTAATGATATAGGGAATGTATTATTTACTGATGAAGAAAGCGGATTATTACTGAATGAGAAGGAATCGAGTGAATATCTGAATGAATTTTTCTGTAATATAGGAAGGAATGAGGAAGATGTGCGAAGGAATTTGGACATCGAGTTAGAAGAAAAGTTTGATTTTTGTGAGGTAACAGTGGATGAGGTGAAGCATATATTAAAAGATATGCCTACTACTAAATCATCAGCAGTACAGTACATGAACTCTAGGATAATGAAAGATGCTATGATGTTTTTGTTAATGCATGTTACCCATTTGATTAATTGTTCTTTAGGTACGGGAATCTTTCCAACAGAGTGGAAGACTAGTAAAATTGTACCAATTCCAAAAAATAGAGATGTTCACAAGGTGACTAACTGGAGACCGATCAATTTATTACCTTTTCCAGAGAAACTTTTAGAAAAGATAGTTCATAAACAATTGATGAATTATGTAGAGGATAATAATTTACTCTCGGAACATCAATATGGTTTTAGGAGGGGAAAAAGTACCTGTTCGGCAATACAATCTTTTTTGGAATATGTGCTAAATACGTTGAATAAAAAGGATATATGCAGTTGTATATATATTGATCTATCTAAAGCATTTAATTGTATAAATCATGAAGTCTTACTAAATAAAATGAGATTGTTGGGATTAAGTAAACTGGCTGTACAATGGTTTGAGTCATATTTAACTGATCGGTCACAAAGAACACTGTTTAATGGAACGATATCTGATGAAAAACTAGTATTAAACGGCGTTCCTCAGGGTAGCAGTCTCGGGCCTACGTTGTACATATTGTATGTTAATGATTGTTTCAAATATTTAAGAAATGAAAATCCTAATGTACTAACACTTATGTACGCTGATGATACAGTACTGCTCACTAGTGGGAAGAATGAGAACTGTATGACAACTGTACTACAGAATTCATTGGATACATACGCCACCTGGTGTAAAATGAATTTGCTGAGTGTAAATGTTTCTAAGACCGAACAAATGTGGTTTTCAACTAAATATAGAATAGATGATATATATAATAGCTGTAAAAAATTAGAATTGAATGGCATTTATATTGGACTTGTGAGATTGTATTGTTACCTTGGTGTAATGTTTGACAGTTGTCTTGAATATGACAGCTTTTTGAAAAGTGTTATTAAAAAGGTATCATATAAATTGTATATGTTTGCTTGGATCAGATATATGTTGGATTATAAGGCGGCGTTGTTAGTATATAAACAAATGATACTTCCTTTCTTTGATTACCTAGATATCCTTATTGATAGTGGAAAAATAGTATTGATTGATAAGTTGCAAAAGTTGCAATTTCGAGGCTTAAAAATTGTTAAAAATTATATACATGATGGAATGACTATTAAGAATAGAGATGAGGAGATTGTACATAAATGTTGCAATGTTGAGTTTTTAAAAATTAGACGAGCAAGACGTCTATTATTGTATTATCATGATGTTATATATGGTATGGGAGATAGAGAATTAGGTAAAAGTGGTATGATACTGCGTAACCAAATTGGTAAGAAAATAGTATTATGTAAACCCAATCTGGAAGCGTATCAAAAGGGTTGGAAGTATAGAGCTGACGCATTGTGGACTAAATTATCTTATAGTATAAGGAAAATAGTTTGTAAAAAAGAATTTGGTGAAAAATTGACTACAGAAGTTCTGGGTAGGGTCTTAAGTAAGATGGAGGGAATAGGAGTTACATGATCGTTATTAAATGTATAAATGTAGTATGGTTATTAATGATAAAACAACTATCTGTGAATTGTAAATAATTGTATATAGAATATTACTGTATTGTATTGTTTGGACATCGTGAAAAGCACAAATTGTGATGATGTTTTGTTCAATAAAAAAAAAAAAAAAAAAATTATGTACAGAATCTAAGAACAAATAAAGCCAGACTTTAATTCACATAAATCACATTATAGGCATGTTGATCACTTAGCAGCTTCAGAAAAACCCATAATATTATTCATCTTTAGCAAAATGAATTTATTTAAATACATGACCGTGCCCATCCCTGTTCCAGGTGGGTGGTGGTTCTCAACGACTACGAGTCCATCAAGGAGGCCTTCGTCAATAAGGGAGTGGAGTTCGCCGGCCGGCCCAGCCTCGTCAAACTGGACCTGGTCCACAAAACCTGCCCTGTCAAAGGTACTTATATATGGCCTACAGATTATTATGTCATTTGTGGCACCGATTGTGACAGCCATGAATTGGTCAACAATGACAGTTATTGTTATCCAACACAATTACTGTTGGGGCATCTTTTCCACACATTTCCACATTCGGAATCATATTTTTATAATAATTGTGTGATTCCGAAAGTGATGATTTGATCAAATAGATATAAACTCAATACCAAGTTTTTGCAATTAATAAAATTCAAATTGATCCAGTAGAACAGTTGTTATTCATATTTGAGAATCGCTGTTATATTTGTTACATAGATGTACTTAAATGTAATAAAATGTAATAAAATGTATTCAATGTAATAGTTTTTACGTTCAGTTGTTCTGCAGCCGCCCCTTCATTCTTTCTGATTCTCAACCATTATGTGGATCTCACTGTGTATAATGCAGTTACAGTGAGATGAAGAACAAGTAATCTTTGTGTTGTAGACTGGAATAAGCCCATCCCAGTTTACGCCAATGTTAAAGTTTACCATAACATATTTTCAAAATTGCCTCCATGCTTTTTCCATGAAGACAGTTACATAATACAAAATAACGAAAGCAATTTGGTTGAAAAATTGCTCCTTAAATTTGTAAAATGCAGCTACATATATTAGCTTTTTTTGTATATGTTTTATACATCAATTTTGTCCAACCCTTGTCCAACCCTGGAAATATGCTATGTAGGATGGGCTTATTGAATCCTACTCAACCTTAACAGAATATTTTCATATATCAAAGCTTCACCTATCCTATTTTCTAATGCAAAATATGTTTTGTAAAGATATTAATTTGTGTTGATCGTTCATTTCTGAAAGATTCTTCAAGTTCAATATTCTCTACCCGTTTCCCCCCCCCCCCCCCCCCCCTCCGCCAGGTATAACTGACGGGGACTACAGCCCGGAGTGGTCCCGTCAGAGGCACAACGCACTCTCCATCATGCACCGCTTCGCCTGGGGTAAGAATCCAAATCCTGTTACAGGGCCGTGTATACAAGGGGAGGGGAGGGGCGGAAGTGTTTTTTTAGTTCTTTTTTTAAAACTCCACTTTTCCCTAAACAAATTCAATGTAAAACACCTAAAAAAAATGTAAGAAAATGTTGAAAAGTTCCACTTGGAGAACCTCGCCACCCGCTCCCCTTTTGAGGTTGAAATTATAAGCAAAAGTTTCAATCAAGGAACCTCGAGACCCCCCACCCCCCACAGGAGAAATTGTATACGGGCCTGTGGCTGTATTCCACCAGCAGACCACCGGTCATTTGCATGGTAATTTATCTCTTTTAACAATATATGTTGAGCTATATAGCTCCCATATACCTAGAATCATTACCGGGACTGTACACTGGTAATTGATTAAAACCGACTATGTAGCCGACAATTATCAGTATAAATAAAGGAATTCAAAAAAAAAAACAATCAATATGGCAAAAGATTATACGTGCTATACATATCATTTGAAGAAGAATTAATAACCCGTTCTAATGGTATATAACATTTTCATGATAAACCAGTATATATATATTCCCCTCGCGATTTTTTAAAGGAGAGTAGAATTGGTTAGTGGAAAAACAGCTTTTATTGTTTGTGTTCTGTTAATCTATTCAAAAATATAACTTTGCAGCTTATGAGATCATCACCAGCTATTTTATTCAGCCATGGTTCGGACAGATCTATCATATTAAGACCTTATAGGGCATGGGTCACCACTTTATTTCTTATGATAAACTTCAAATGTGCAGCTATGATCTACGAAAACCTCTTTGGGTAGTTAATCGTATCATTAACCATTGTATCCGTTACCAAAAATGTTACAAGTGAAGTCATTGTTATAGGCCTAGATGGTTTAAGTATTTATCAAAATATACCCATTGGCACCGGATTAGCTATATAGTATGTGAATTATTTGTTGATCCTGCATTTGTTCTGGCCAGCATTCATCATGCATGCCAGTTAACTTCGCGAGGATCACACATTTGGGATATCATACATGCAGGCCTATATATACGTTTCAGCAGTAGTAATGAGATCAGTGTTCATATCGGATCCATCAGTGAATCACCGAGCTGTTGTGGGGTCACTACCTCCACTCACCTCTGGTTTATCATTGGATCACGGATACTAATATTACGTATCCCAACGTGAAAGGCAATGTAATGATGGCATAAGATCTTGTTAACATATATATGGATCATCTTGTTCTGCCAGACTGTTATACTCATTCCAGGGTCGTAGGAGCATAACAGTGCCGCGTAGGTTTGATATGGTTGGTTAGAAACTGCGAGTTGAACTGCATTTAAGTTTAGATCTTCACAATAAAAATTGATAATACATAAGAGGCTGTTTGTTGCACCGTATTATATCTTTTTTTTGTAGCAAGTGCCTTGCGTTCCTAAATATGACAAAAACCTTCTTGTGAGCAAATGTAAAATGTGAACATGCAGTCCTGAACTATGCTTGCACAGTGGTTTTTGTGGCTACTGCAGACATGTCTGTACAATGGCCACTATGTGGACGATTTTGCTGGGTCCAAGTTCCGCTTATTCATAACATTGACATGTACGGTTTGATATAACAGCATTTTATCTCAACATAGCATATTGGCCTGGGAAAAAGTTGGAAGCAATGACGTTTTAATATAAGTAGTATAAAAAGTGTGTCCAATCCACTGCAGGTAACTTGATACGATGTAAGTCCATTAGTCCTGCCACAGTATGAGAATTCCTTCAATACCCCATTGATAACCAAGTCCCAGCCAGTGAATATAATACATAAAGTTAACACCTGCACATAGTAATTCATGTGGGGTGTCCAGATATGCTACCTCCTAGGAAACTACAGGTGGCGCCAACCTTCAGGCTGTATTCCACTGGGAGATTTTACTCCTGATTTCAAATACCGGTGTTGAAATTTTTCCTAATAATAGGCATGTTATATATCATAACAACGGAGTTTTGTTTTTCTTTCAAATGTAGGATTCATGGTCCTTTGCCATAATAATTACTGGTCAAAAATTACCAAAATTCTGACAATCAGAATGGCCTAGTGGAAAGCATGCTTTAGTGAGAAAGATGCATAATGCATAAGATGCTGCTGGATCCAAAGTGTTACATCTGATTTTATTGCAAGAACTCCTGCCAATCCCTTGCAGGTAAGCACAGCATCGAGTCGTGCCTGCTGGAGGAGCGGCAGGCCCTGCTGACCCGCCTTAAGGTGACCCGGGGCACGCCCTTCGACCCCGCCTCCTGCTTCAACACGTGCGGCGCCAACGTCATCTGCTACATGCTCTTCTCCAAGCGCTTCAACCACGGCGACGAGAAGCTGCTCAGGTAGGTCTATACATTCGACTCGTTTTTGCAGCAAAAGTTGTCCCCTGTTTTTGCAGGAAAAGTTCTTTTTATTGAATATATATTTATTGCAGCTTCATATACTGTATACAGGATATTCCAGTTGCATTTACGATAACATACTTTTGCGACCCAGGATTTCACTTCAAAAATGAGAATATTTGGAAGAATATATATGTACCTTTTTACTATGTTTTAATTTTTATTTACTTACCCATATAAGGCTGATGCACAACCTGAACGAGGCGCTCAGCTCGTTCATCGTCAAGGCGGAGTGGGCAGGGGTCCCCCTGGTGTCCAGCCTCTACGCCTACACACACATCTACAGGTATGTATCATTTGTTTGGTACATTCCGCCGGCTTTTCCATACCTGCCATATGTCCCATTTTGGTTGGGACGGTCCCGATTTTAGGAATCTGTCCTGATTCCTTTCAATTGTTTAAAGATATGTAGTGTTGTAAGTATTTTTTCGTTGTTCAGCTTTATGTGTTTCGATTTTGTATTTTCAAATCTTTCTTGAAATGTAATAACAAGACAATGAAATTTGACGTCAAATAGGTCCAAATAAATTGTCCAAGAGACTGTCCCAACTTTCATCCATTTGAACATGGCAGGTATCCTTTTCCACAAAAAGACCGATGATTTCACTTATGAGATGAATATGTAAGAAGAAGAATATTTCGTGAAGCTGCAAGACTATATATCTACATCATTTTTTCCTTTAAAACGACAAGCTGAGTCGTCATCTTTCTTAATGCAACCATGCCAGTTTGACAGGGCAAAACCATTGCCCTACATGTACATTAATTAACTGTCTGTAACTTTTGAACCAATGTAGATAAAGATAAAATTCAAAAAGCATGTTATACTAGACTCCAATTTGGGCTATATTCCTAGATATTTTCCTTTTAGCATGTTTGGATTTTTAAATAACATATCATTTATAGGAGCACCCTGAGGAAACTAGCGGTTGCCGTGAAAGGAGTACATGGCTTTATCGCCTCTGAGATCCGAGAGCGGAGGAAAAAGGTGCGCTCCGGGCTGGTCTCAGAACCGAGTGACTTCATTGAGCATTACCTGCTGGAGCTGCAGGGTCAGGGGAACAAGGCTGAGATCACCGAGGACTGGTTACATGACCTGGCTGTAGACTTCTTCGTGTCTGGGTCTGAGACCACTGCGACCACTCTGCGCTGGGCGCTGCTCTATATGTTAAGGAACACGCATGTGATGGACAAGGTGCAGAACGAGCTGGACTCTGTCCTTGGTCGGCCTGGTCCCTCAGGTGTTTCAGTGTTGGCCGACAAGGCCAGGTTACCCTACACAGAGGCCACTCTCATGGAGGTACAGAGGCTGGCCAGTATTCTACCCTCGGCATTGTTCCACGGGACGCTATCTGATGTGAAGATAAAGGGATTCAGTTTACCCAAAGGCACTCAGGTAAGTTCAGTTTGTTTTCCTATATACAAAATGACTTAATATTTACTCTCTTGCAATATTTCTCTCTCTAAAGCGGATGAAAAGAGCCCAATCTTAATTAGGTTTACAATCAGTTTAGAGAAAAATTAGATCGGACTATGTCGCTTATTCTTTGGCATCTTGTATTTAAACAGATTAAAGGCGAAGAAAAGTTACACCAGGTCTTTAAATCAACAAAGTTCTAAATCATTTCTTGCACGGAGCTGGATCGTACAAATATACAACGAACGTAATGAAAACTAAGTTTTCATGAATATTAAGGATTGGTTTTATATGTAATTTTGCAACCCTGCACAAATGGCAATTCTCATGGATGTCTTACAGTCACAGTTGTTCTAATCAGATTCTGCTCATCCATGTCATTATTTTCCATGCTTGTATGACAAAACAAGTATGATTAAATTCATATGTTCATTTTATCCATCTTTAAATGTTAGGAGGACTCCTTGTCCTATAGGTGCGCGCCCTTGTGAACGAGTGCTGCATGGAATTAGCCCCAAAACAAACACCAGCCTTTCAAAATCAACAATGTCCTGATTGCTCGCCCCCAGGTATGTGCGAACCTACATGCGGTGCTGCACGACCTCACCTTCTGCCCCCAGCCCGGGCTGCTCCGACCTGAGCACTTTCCGGGTGTTAATGACAGGGTAGTAAATACGAACATGCCATTAAGACTCAATTATTACAGTTATCATTGTTTGTTTTATACAGGTGCGGGCAAACCTTCACGTGGTGCTGCATGACCCAACCTACTGGCCCAAGCCCGAGCTGCTCCGACCTGAGCGCTTCCTGGGGTCAGACTGATGGGCGGTCACTTAATGTATTTAATATAATTACAGTTCTGATTGTATTTGCTCCAGGTACGTGCCAACCTACACGCGGTGCTCCATGACCCCTCCTACTGGCCCCAGCCCGAGCTGCTCCGACCTGAGCGCTTCCTGGGGGCCGACGGCAGGGTGGTCAAGGACGAGCGATGGGTGCCCTTCGGCATGGGTGAGTACGCTGGGGATATTGATTCCAGAGTTTAGTATTTGATCTCTAAGATCCATTGATTTTGACTGAAATGGCAATTTATTCTGTAATTGCTCATTCACATCATAGATGACAATAACAAACAAAATTCCAAAAATACAAAAAATGAAATTATCTTTCAGATGACATATGGCATGTTATACCAAACCTAACATATTTCCTGAGAAAGAAAGTTATGTGTTTTTCAATTTTTCTACTTACGCACAAATCGTGTAATAAGGTAATGTTCATATATCTAAATTCTCCAGAATCGTCTTGATTTATGATCTGTAGAATGTCCCTAGATGAAAAAAGAAATCAAGAAAAACAAAGAGGTCCGTATGCTATTATGACTGAATGGTTTGGTTCCTCGACTATTAATTGCAGATGTCAATAGTTTCATTTCACTGTTATTGGGGCTCGTCATAAATTTCTTCATTCAATGGGTACATGCAATTTTCACAAACGATGTTTATCGTCTCCCTCAAACATAGGATTATCTATAACTGCAACTGAAAGAACATGTACATTAATGTGAAGTTTCTCGAATAAAATAACAACAAAATAAAAGAGAAAAACTTAGACATTGCCTCACTGAGACTCGCTAACTCATCCTGTGTTCTCCGTTTTCCTCCAGGGCGGCGCATGTGTCTGGGGGAGCAGATCGCCCAACAGGAGCTCTTCTTGTTCTTCACCGGTATCCTTCACTCGTTCAACCTGCGCCTCCCAGAGGGCGCCCCGTTACCCAGCATGGACCCGGCCTCCTGCGGGGCCATCTTAGCACCTGTACATTTCACCATTAACTTTGAGCCCAGGTTCTCAGAAAAATAACGGTAGCTGGTCATATTAAATAGTAGACCAGTAAAAATATTAGTATACCCGTGTGATAAACTGAGATGTGCCATGGCGATCTTAGGGTGTGATGGACTATAATTATAGCCAATAGCATGGTCATTAGATATGCTCCATGAGCGTCAATAAATGTACAGTATGCACTTGAACCATGCCAGTACTAGAACCAGGATGTTAAATAGATAACACTATGGTTTATCATATGAAAATTCATAAGCAGTAGAATGATGATACGGACGTCTATAGAACTACGAATCCTCTGACAGTTGACGTCATTTACATGACCCAATCATTAAATTTTGTTTTCAACGAGGATAACATTTTTAAATTTTCAAAAAACTATAAAAAGAAAAAAAGAAAAACGGCAAGCAAGGGACACCACTTTTAATTTTCATGATTTAATGTGTTATAAAGAAATTGAAAGAGCTTTGCCAAAAAGAGCTTAAAAAAGAAATCAATTTTGACACATCTATAGATACGTGTAGCCGATTTGTGCATACATATAGCTCAATCAATCGGTGATGGTTATCAGTCAGAAATAAAAGAATCCAAACCAAATACAATTATTTAGGTATATATTAGACGGTACAACACCAGTCATTCACGGTACTATAGACCTTTTTCGTTGGTGTGGCGCCCTGCTAGTGCATGGATTTGTTTAAACTTAAGAGTCGGGGTATGGTTTCTTATGGAGCTGGGTCAGAGGTTATGGATACAAGGCGCCTAATAGGCTATCGGAGAGTCAACTGCACTCATGAAAAAGGGAGGTGTATACATATGGACAGTGCATCAATCAATACCGCATATAATCCGTTAGATGGCGAGGGCACGCAGTGATGCTGCATGCAGTGGTGGGGGCAGCTTCCGCACCCAAGTCCATTGCTGATTTTGGGGCGGGGCGGGGGAAATATTTTTTTAATGTAAAATTCATAGATCTAGAGGCGCTGGCGGAAAAGTTTATAGGGCCTATTAGGGTGCCCCTCCAACTTTTGAAAATCCATGGATCAGCCCCTCAAGTCTGTTTATACTTGTTATAGAAACGAATAAAGGCACCATGCAATAAAGAATTCATAGGATATTTTATATAGTGCAATTGATTATTAAATTTATGTATATTAAGGATAGATTGTTAGTTCATCGGAAAAAAATAGGCTTGACCAATGGATTTTGGGTCAGCCTGCCCACACGTTCATCTGAGTGTGCTGTATGTGCGCGTGTTCCTGCTGTTTTCTAGGAAGCAGCAATTCCTTTTAAATAGGAAATGCGTTTTTTCCACCAGTGAAAGTATAAATCATAGTTATTTCTGAAATTTCTGAAATGGTAAAGCAATTGTGGTTTACTTAGCCTTAGAATAATATAAACAAAAGAGCATTATTTGAAAAATAGTAAAAAGTAATATTAGACCTAACAGTAAAACAAAAACTGTTTTTAATTATTCGAAGTGACAGAGCACACAAAATAAAAGGTTCGATATTTCAGAGGTGCCAGAGGCAATTGTGCACATGCACCTTTTTCATTATCTTTCATCGAAATGTCATGTGAGATGTTATAAGGTTTGTTGAACTATAAAGTTGCAAGATATAACTAACGTGTACCATACAAGCAATCCCAATTCTTTCCATCTGTGAAAAGTAATTTTGCTTGACATATGAGTAGGACATAGAACACCTAAAGCTATTGATAGTGTTAGATTGATAAATGCTATGGATAAATGCTTTTGACACAAATTCACGGGGACTAACTTTTCCGTGTTGAGGTGAATAATTATTATACAAAAAAATTGATGTCTTTAAAATGTTCAAAAAGTATAAAAATAAATTATATTAAAACATAGATAATGATATGGTGTATGGGGGAAGGGGGTGGACCTACGGCGCAAGTATAGTCCTTAGGCCGGCCTATAGGCCTAATAACGTTTATATTAGACCATAATGTAGACATTTCTAAGTTGTGTAGCTGTTTGATAAGTTTCGTAACTAAAATACCATAAGGATTCCTAGCACATACATTTATAAAAAAAAAAAAATGTTTCACCCCTCGTTAGTATTCCTAAAAGTTTTCAAATGAAAAAAATACGAAATAAGTATGTGACATTGAAATACAAAAAAAAAAGAAAAGAAAAGAAAAGAAAATAGATATGGAATGAAATGAATCTAGGTGAGTAAATGTTAAAATTGAAAAAGGCCTTGCTGGTCGTTGTTTTAATTTTCTGGAATAAAATGTGTTTTCCAAATAATTCTTTTATTGGGATGAGGGATTCCCTTTTATTCATAGAGGTTTTTTTTTTCAAATTATCGTGTATTTCTTTGTTGTTAATGGAGCAATTTATAAGATAATCGAAAAAAGAAGATAATGTGCAATATCTTTCGGTCCCAAAACTATGTAATATTAGAAGAGCCTATTTGATGTAAATCACATGCTCATTTTTTTTATATACGCAATTGACCTACCTACCCTAATAAAACCTGAACACAACATTTTTTTATTTTTTTTTTAATTGTCTAGGCCTGGGCTGTGGCCCAATCATCATGTAAATAGGCTTTAAAAATTATCTGCTAAGTTTCCTTGAAGTAGGCTAAACTTACTCTCACCAGGCATAATAACATAAACGTGTAGTTTTGTGGATGTAAGAACTGAGCAGGCATTTATCTGAGCTGCCGGCGAAGCACAAATATAGGTTTTCATCTTAAATTGTTGAATTTGAAGCCTCTCTCAGTGGTCCTGGTGTTTTTTTTCTAGCAGACGCCTTTCTGCGCAGGCGCCGTGACCACTAGATGCGCAGAGCATGCTGGGATTGCCAGTTCTCCGCCATCTTGTTTGTTTGTAAGTGCCGAACAACTCGAGGGATCACTGTTCAATGTGGATAAGAGCTTCCAGATTGTTTGAAAGACACTGATTCTTTGTCAAAAGTGACTTTAAGCCACGGGGAACGGATTGTGCTTTTCCAGATGACAAATAATTACGGATAAGCGCTGCAACCGTCCGGTGCGCAGCGAATCGAGCAGGTCGTTAGGGAAGCTAACTTGTCAGCAACGGGATCCAAACTTGAAAATGAATCGTGGCATTCGCTCGGCAAACCCACAACATGACTGGGCGATACAGTAGGAAGAGTGTTCCACTTGAAGTGTGAGTAGAATTATGTTTTCTGTACAAAATGGGTGGTTCTGGGACGAAAGAGGCCGAGTGACATTTGTAAAAACAGTTGTCAAAGTCAAACTCAAGGGGACTGCTGTCGTGCTGGGTGCTTGACGTAGGCTTGTTTTGGTTGTGGTTAGCGCGCACATGCCATTGCCAATGCAACTGGCGTACACTGTTCTTTTGCACAAGTAACATAACTCTCTCATGACTGACAGATTCAAGTGCTCAAGGTGTCCAGTACATCCCCTCCCAAGCCCTGGACAGAAGTAATATGATGACCTGCTGGGTGTCCAGTGCACACACCATTCAGAATTTCAGTGACCTCACCTGTCACCTGTCACTAACGTTAATTTCATTGACGTAACGTCAGCGGAACATCATCATGCATGATTGGCTCTACGCCCGCTAATTAAAAACATAAATATAATAATAAAGAATACGAATTGTTCTGAAAGTATCCTAATTTATCAGATGAAAATCACAGAAATTTAAGTTTATTACATTAATCAATGTAACTTAAAGGAATTAAAAAAAGGGGAAAAAAAATCAATTATAACTGGACACATATTATTACTGATCATACCATATGCTGGACATCCAGGGCATAGGCCAGAAGTAACAGCAGTTGTGTCCAACAGACAACCACTCCTTCATACTATCATAGATTTCTTTAGCCCTGTATGACCCCTTTTGACCAACTTGTGGAGCAGTGCATACCAAAGCACTCTTCCCAAATCTGACACATGAGTCTTTTCGCACAAGAGTCTTCCCACACACCATACTATATAGCCTAGGCATAGTCTCAACATTAAATCGCATCACAATGTTAAGCCTCACGGCTTAACTCAAGGCACGAATCTTAGAGCTACAACACACACGTTTAGTGGTCCATCAGCATCAAAGCACAGTTATGTGACAGAACCATAGACAAGGTAGAATCAAAGGCTGAACTGTCATAATGTTACTTGGGGGGGGGGGGGGGGGGGGGAGAACTATCATTTTCTGTTCACGTATAAATTCACCAAGTAAAACAATGTTCGGAGGTTTATCTAGGCCTGCAGATTTTTACATGTGCGTAAACACTGGTTTCCCTTGCCAATAAATAGCCTATTAGCTTTTTTCTGAAACAGAAAATAACATTTACTGCACATGGTAGGTGTACATAAACACTAAAACAGGTGTTAATTTTGAGGTGGATGCAGTTTTCAATCATTTTATTCCGTGAGCCAGCTGGATTGAATGATTTTAAACCTTTGCACCACTGCCTTTCATCAGTGTATTTATAACTGTACCATATTAGACATAGGTGTGATTGATTTTCCTAAACATTATTATTAGTTGACTGTTCAGTGATTCATATCAATGTGTGTCCTAACTTTGTTCCACTCCACACATTTATTCACACTGGCATTAATATCAATCAGTCACATAGCTATATGTACACCACCTATAATATTGACCAAAACAGAATATAAAGTTGGTCAATAGTCATAATAATATCCGAATATCCTCCATGTACTCCCATAAATTACGTATAACATTCTGAATCCCAGATCGCCATTATTATGCCAATTCAAATTGAATGGGTAGTTAACATCCCTCTTGAACCTTGTTTATGTTTACGACCAATTTTCAAGGGATTAAAAGTTTAATCAAAGTTGGACTGGCGGGCTGTCAGAGTTGTTTTCTCCCAGGCGTGCAAGCTCAGTCCCCTACACATAGTATTATTGCCATGAAATGCGCCAGAGCTGTTGAATCTGGACGATTGCCAAACTGTCATATTCCATTCCAGAGACTATTCGTACGAAGAACAGGACTTTGAAGGCACACCAGAACCTTCAAGGTACACGTGGAATCCGTATTGAATGTTTGCGTTTCAACTTTAGTACTGCTGCTGTCCTGTGAACTGGTTTCGTGAACGGCGTAGTCAGAATATGAAGAGCTATTTGAATTGCATTTTAATTTGTATTGCCATTTCGGTTCAGATAACCCACATACGTGCAAAAAAAACCAATTCATTTCCGTTAATTTCTATCAATAACTGTCACTTAATAACAAGCATTGTATATTCAGGATAACGTGGTTAAAACCATTCAAATGGCTAGTCCTATTGGTGATTATTTCAATTCATACTTTATTTCTCTTCTCTTTAGCTTCCAGCACCGTTTCAGTTATGTTCGACTCACATTTTCTGTTGTATATATAGACATATCTTTGATTAGTTGACAGAATCACTTGATTCTCTAGATTTTCATTATCTAAATGTATTCTCATTGTCGGTTTGGTTGACTCATATGCTTCTAAAACATTACATCTGAAAGACTGCTTTTCAAATGAATGAGTTTCTATTTGATTAGTTGAATGGAATTGACGTATGGTATTACTATTATGTTGAGTTTCAGTAGGAATACTGGGACAGTTCTTTAAAGACTTACACACTATCTAAAATTTATATTTATGGTCGTCGATAGCCATAACAGATCGATTATGGTATGGAAGTAGAATTGTGTTGTCCACTAGCCGACCCCAATTAGATTTATCCCACGTTTCGCATTGTATACTGAAGCCCCAGCCTAGGTATTTATTTATTCATTTTATAAAGTTGCTGGTACATTTACGTATTCTAAAGATATTCACCTCTCTGTTGACTTTAGATTGGACACAGATCAAAAAGAATATATATCATTAGCATGTCAAATACTGCATAAATAGGAAAGGTTGCCATGAAATGCGAGTAATACTCATTACATTGTGAATCTCGAATTCACGACCTAGTATAAAAAGAGGAATACAGAAGAACTGGTATAAAAAAAAAAAAAAAAAAAAAAGAAAGGGAAAGATGACCCCCTACCCCTGACCTCCGCACCTGCGCTTCTATTTCTAATAACCAAAACTACCATATTATACTATGTTTATATGACAAAATTATACATTTCAACATTGCTCTAATTTCAAGACAATGTTTTTAAGCTTACAGCCTAATTATACATACCTAGCACTTAGCTTAAAGTAAGTGGGAAAGTCTTTGCTGCAAATAAGTAGGCGGGCCGTGTCACCTGCTGGTTGTACAGTGACTGTAGGCCGGCCAGTGCTAGGAGGGTACACAGGGCTTTTTTCGTCTTTCCAGTCGGACCAATATACGTATATTTTTTTTTTATTTTTTTTTTTTATTAACTTTGATTAAACTGGTCAACGCTCAGATAAATCCTGGTTTTCGTTGTTGCACCAGTGGGCTTACATGCTTTGTAACACATAAACATGTAATTGAATTAAATAACCAAGTTACAATTTTTGAGGTACATTTTTGATGAATTCTTAAATCTAAGTTAACTATATTAAGAAATGATTTTACGTATATACTTTGGGCCTCAGAATGTTTTCAGTTTGTTTCGCCACAATTTGATATGTTTCTAGAAATTGTTAAGAGCCAAGCTTACCATCTGATGAGTGATCACTGACATATCTCAACTAAGGTACCCACGACAGTCTTGAGGAAAGATGATCTCTAAAAAATATTATGGGAAAAAAAGGTTCTAGCATAGATACATACTAAGCATAGATATATACTAATAGAGGATAGAGCTTCTATTTAAAGTACCGTTCAGGATACAGGTCAAGTATGTATACCTCATTTGAACGGATTTCAGTGACCATGTATAGTTCTATCAGCTATATGGATTGATCCCAGAGTAGTTTCATGAAATTGAAACAAAATATAAAAAGAAACATAAAATCAGGTTAAGTTCTCTTCAAACAGACAGGTGGAGGCCTTTGAAGGCTTTGACGATCTGTGTTGGCGGGTCCCATTATACTTCACAGATAATCTCCGTGTAGCCCGGTCGGCCTTACTCAGCGTGTTTACTGTCGAAGATTGATTTACAATCAATCATTCTCGAAAATCGAACTCTTTGATGGCGAATGCTTTTTTCACTCTCTCAGGGTCTTTTTTCACTGGCACATGACCAGGTAATCGTGTAGAGAACATTAGGACTATTAGCACTAGACGTCAACATTGCAACTTCCTAGGTTACCAATTAGACTTAATTAAAGCAATGAATTGTTATCGGCAGGTGCTCTCAATTAATTTGTTTTAGTCGACGATAGCAGTAAAATGAAGGGTGAATGAATATCATTTGAAACGCAATTAATTTGATACCATCAGTTAATGAATTATATTATGCAAGTTTAACACGTTTAAACAGTGAACGCAGTGGTCCAGGTGCATGTTCACTCTCCTGCGTGTTGATAGTTAATAATTATCGGACAGACTCCCCCCCCCCCCCCCCCCCCCCTCATGGGACCACGTTCATGCTTTCCACAAACATCTTTCCAGAGAACTTACCGGTTGTAACAGTGGTATCCCTATCTCGTCTTTGCCACTCAACCACCTTCATTGTTTTGTCATTATAAATATGCCAGTCAACTTTCACTGGGAAAGAAATATAGGAAACGCCATCAAAACAAAGGCGAAACACAAAGTTTCAAAGAACCTTCCGGTTGTAACGATAGCATCTCTAGCTCGTCTCTACCACTTGACAATTAACCTTCATTGTTTTGTTAATATGCTACAATAAACTCACACTGGAAAGGAAATACATATATACGCCATCCTAAATAAAGAGCTGTCCCCTCCCCACTCCAAAAAAATAAGAAATAAATAAACACTCTTCTGATCTCATGCATTGTCATAGAAGTTTATACTTGAAGGCAAGGATACAGTGTTTCATCTCGGTCTATTATAACCTCTAGGCTGGCTATTCTTAGGCCCGTCCCCCCGGGATCGGCCTATAGGCGGTGGGGCGTGGCGCAGCTGGCCTGAATGGTTTATGAATCATTGAGTAGGCCGCTCCTTTGTCCTCCTGCAGATACCTTAGTGGTGGCAGATTCTCAGCTAATTGCCTGCAGGCGTTGGACCTTTAAAGTGAGCCTTTAAAGAATAATTCTTTTGGCTTATTAGTTTTGAAATTTTAAATTGGTTTATGTATTGCCTACTTACAGTAATATATACCTATGATGTACCCAACAAGCTGAAGAGCGTCTGTTGTTTGCATTTATATAAAACTGGCCCCTTTTCTCCAGTTGAGCAACTCTAATTCTATTTCACAATAAAAACACACAGGCATTTACTCATCTGCTCTCCCCCCCCCCCCCCCCCCTTTTTTTTAAAAATGATTTTGTGACTGGGAATGTCGAAGTTGTGACGGACGAAAAAATAGTTAATGATTTCCAAAAACTCTTTTCGCCACCTCGTTATAGCGATTGTTCGTCTTATTTAAACAGTTGATAACTGACGTTTGATCTCTGAATACTGGGTGATGCTCACCACCTGGACCCCTGAGGCAGGGGGTGAGCCCGACCGGGGGCCGCACGTACCCCTAGGGTCATTGATCACACCAAAAGCTGACCATTGATTCCATGAGGTCACTCAGTGCACCCCACCGCTACCTGACTCAAGGTGGTATTACACCTCACGACTTAAGCTGTGATCTGACAATGTCCCAGAGAAAAATCTTTGCAAATATTAGAAATGAAATTTCTTGTTACACTTATGTCAGAAGATCTAAGTTAAAAAAAATTTCCAAGTTATATCACTTCTGTAAGTAATTTGTATGTAATATCATCAATGATGATATAACAAATTACTAAAAGAAGTTTTACTCAATATTGCTGCCCAAGGTGTGTAGTGTAATGGGACCTTCACTGAGCAGTGAGGAACACGAGTAGGTCTGCTCTACTTGTACCGGTCAGCCACTGGCTCACCCGCGTATAATAGGTGGAAAACATTGAAAAATAGATCAAGCTTTATATAATATCTATATAGAGTAGGTGTCAATTCTACCTCTTTAATCTCAATGTATTGATAGACTTGTGATAGCGGTTAGAACGTCAGTTCTCGCATACTTGCCTGTGTTGATCTCTGGCATGCATATTGCATATATTAGTGCTATAGGTGACCCTGTTTTCTGTTCGTTCTAACTGAATAAGAAGTACTCAATATAGAACCCATCCAGTTATTAAAACAAAAATGTATAGATAGATGAACTGGATATTTTGTAAGACAATGTATTAGAATATGATATAAGGGAAAACGGGTTGATCCAAAAATGAAAGTATACAATGTACTTGGTTTGTACAGAGTCAACCCTGCTGCGTGTATGGTTCTTAAGCTGCTCGTACGCTTCGGGCCTTAACGGCTAGCAACTGTAACTATTAGGCAGCGTTATGTAAACCTCTTCTTAAGTGCTTTCAAGGCTGAGCCCGTGCCAATCTTTTCCTAAACTTGCCACAGATTCCTCCCAATGCCCCGCAGGTCTTTTCAATTTCCAGGTCACAATTTCTTTTTTTTTCTTTGGAGTTTCTTAGAAGAATTTGTGGATGTCTAGAGCAGAGATCTAAAAAAAATTACATGATGACGTTGATATATACCTATCGATCTTTGGTTGTAATCGTTTGGGTAGACATTTTATGAATGAGTCTCCGTAGTGAAGAACACACAGGTGTTGTAAATTAGCTGACTATGACTGGTTAGTTACCTGCAGCATATTGGCGCACTACGGGAATTGCAGTCGGAAGGTTTGATGTGTGCAGTACACATATATGGGAACTGCAACATATTGGTTTAATCCAGCTTGTTAATCTAATTTGAAAATATAAAAACATTTTTTAATGTGAAAGTAGTTATGATTTTTTCTCTCCATCGTAAAGGCTTGTAGTTGTACTATATCAAACGAGCTAGTCAGTCATTATGGTGGAATATGATGGAGTGTATTGATATTCAATATTGCTACTTCTTGAGTTCGATTATATCGTTATTCAAAAATGCAGTTTATTTCATCTTAGTAAAAGCAGTTCTTTAGTAAAAACATTTTTTTTTTTTCATTTTGTATAGAAAAGAGGGGTCAAGTTAATTATGAACAACTCGTTGATACACAAATTATTGTTTTACAGACTATTTTATTAGGCTGTGAACATTGGAGTTTTAGGCGAATACCAATCAATAGATGAATGGTCGATATTGATTTGCCGCTTGTTTCTATCCAACTACTCCTGCCCGCAGCTGTAGGCTAAACTTCAGTTTGAGAATTCTGAGGGTATCCCCTGACCTGAGATCATAAAATAGTAATGGTGAACAAAGTATAACAATTTAGCAGAGATAAATCAATGTAAGGGTGGTCTCCTTGCTCCAAATACATTTAATATTAGGTGCAAAATATGCCCAAATCAATGGCAAGACTTAATGAGTCCTGATTTGCTGATTTTTGATAATTCAATTAATATCAATACTTAATTACATATTATGAGTAGATGTACAAGAGAAGGCTATAATAAGCAGTGCCACTTTGAACGTAGAGCAAGGCTTAATGTATTCTAAACCTAAATTGGTTGCTCGCATGACCATTAACCATGCAATCCCCAAAACCCTTTTGGCTGTCTTGTCAGGGCTCGACAAATCGTTTCAAAACGTGGGTGCCCATCGGACAACCACAGATCTGTACTAGGTTGCCCGGAGCTCAAATCCGGTAGCCCAGGAATTATCTATTAGCAAAATGTTATGTTCCAGTTGCCTAAAAGTCGGCAAAAGTCATAGCCTGTAATTGGAATGGGTGGTTTAATATAAAATGAATTTCAAAATATTTTGGAAGTCAAAGGAAAAACGTGGTTGCCCGTCGGGCAACTAGCCCCTTAAACCTGGTTGTCCGGGACCCTTTTCTGGTTGTCCCGGGCGTCCGGACACCCTATTTGTCGAGCCCTGCTTGTCGATCACGAACAGACAACAGACCTTTTTTGCGTAGCTGTTGCAATACAAAGAATTATAAAATACAGCAGCCGGCCCCAATGAGTTCCCTTCAATCAAGATCAAGAAACTTTTGCCTGTCAATCAAATAAAAATTGATCGATGATTAACTTCTGAAGTCATTACTGCCTTTTTAGTCAGGATATCTCTTGCTGCACCCACACCCACCTTTTTAGCTTGTGGGAGCGAGCTCCCAGACCAGCGCCTATAGGACCACATATTTTAGGATGAAAGTTTTTCTAAAACCATAAGATAAGGTGGGACTTTCTTTACCACAAGCCAACCCGTCTAGTTACTCACAAATTATGCTGGCACAGGAACATTTTAACTCACAAAATATGTGTAAAAATATATGAATTTAGAAAGGCGCATTTAAAAAAAAAATGTTGGCTGAAAAAGAGCACATCAAACAGCACATTCCACAATATCAATTCTCAATAAAGTCACTCAAGACTTGTCGAATACTAACCAAATACAACCACAGGATCACTTCTAGGTGAACCCTCTTTGACTACAGCTCACCTCTGTTCTCCCAAGCCGTTAGGAGGGTGGGTGTTTGACAGTAGGGCCAGCTTGTAATGTTCTGGGTCAATGTTTATTTGAGGTTATTAAATACACAGGCTGTAGAGGGCCAGTAACGCCTAGGTTTGGGGCAGCCTTTGGTGGCGCGTGTTGCTGTGTGGCCAGTTGGACCAGGCCATACACATAAGGATGACTTATGTATGTGAAGTTGGACTGGAATGTGCATAGCAGGAATGTGATTACAAGTCAATGCACAGACATAAGCATAACAAGAAATTCAAAGATATTGTAGAACTTTCCTGTAACAGAGGTTGATAAAGTAATTGCTATCCACACGAGTATGGAGTATTTCAAAATCATTACTGCATTTCTTTTAAAAAGAAAATTCAATCTTTTCCTTGTTCATAATTTTGACAAAGAAAAACTGAACATGTTTTAGATGCATGTTGGTTAGCAGAAACACACAAATTGGACTGCTCTGTCTATAGTGGTTAACTCCGCTGCAGTACATCCAATAATCTCCGATTTATTTGACAAAGAAAATGTGGCACTTTGAAAATCATAATCTTCTAAAAATTAGGAAAATGCTATAGGCAATCTAACTGGATTAGTAATGCACCACGGATATTTCGGATAAATGGACAAAAATGTGTTCATTATCCGATTATTTGTTTCTATGATGAATCACGACATGTACTTACATAGTTTATATATGCCGTATCCCAATAAAAGGCAGTCTAGACATGAAAACAAGATACAGGCAAACTAAAGTACAATAGATCCAGTCCTGAGTCATGTATAGGTGGCTGATAAGGGTTCTGATCACCGATACATAAAGGCTACAGATAGCAGCAAGTGGCTAGGTTCCAACAGTTATACAAAACACTCCCAGAGCTTGTCTTTTATCTCAAGTTGTTTGTTGGAATTTCCTAGATAAGCATATGCTTTGTTAACCGTGAATCATATATAAATCAGATATATCCCACGGAATCTTCATTCTGGCAACATGGCACGTCATTCTGCAGTTGTAGAATCTTTACCGTTTCTTTGCATGTAATTAAACATGGACTACAGTAAAGATATTACTATAGCAGTTTGCATTGGTTCTGGCCTATGGACATACGCTGCTTTGTATAATTTGTCAAACAAACCTGATTCCTTTTCTATTACTCCTGCTTTCAAATGCAAAACTCATACATGGGTATTGGAACAAGGTAAAGAAAAAGGTGCTCTTCTATTAGTACTGGCTTTTGAAATGTTGGTTGTGACAAATTGATTCAGTATACCTTAATCAAAAAGCATTAGATATCCTAAGAGGGCCAGTTTGACTTGGCAGCAGTTTAACAAATTGATTTGGCACCTTGGCTCACACCTCTGTAAGCTGGGGAAGGAGCCCTTTTTCATTCGCTCCATTGGCTAACACCTCTGTTGAACTTTACTTTAGATCTTTTCTTGGTGCGCTTCTGGCAGAAGTAGCCAAAGGCCTTGACCCCGTCCCTAACAGTAGAAAATAACTTCGGTTTGAAAAGAAAAAAAAAGGAAAAAAGAACTGGTCTGGCAGGAGAAACATGACACAGTTCCCTTTGGTCCCACAGGTCAATAGGCTTAAAGAATTCAGATGTTTGTTCCATTGCCTGCCGCCTCCATGCCATTGCAGCTGCCTGCCACCTAGACCATTGCCTGCCTCCTGCAAGGCTTTGCCAATTGCCGGAAGGTACCATGGAGTCGTGAGCGGTCCCAGCCAGAGACATCAATGATTATGTCTATCGAAACACATGGCTCCTCTGGATACAGACAGGAGTGGTACACCTAAACAGTGTGGGTAAAGGCATGCTCCTAAGGAGAAGAGCAATAGCCAGAGTTTACGATAAGCAGTATAGCAGTCGGGCATGGGGAACTACCCGCGCCTCCAGGCTGCTGCAGGAGGAAGCAGGAGAAGCAGTGATAACATACCTGTGGTACAGGTACACCAGCAGGTAGAGGCAGACAGGTAAATGTGACGCTGTGTTATTTAACCACCTTACACCCCTGTGTCTCGCAATCGCTGACTTCAAAGTGGGATAGGTCTAAAGTGTATATGTGGTAGCTGGCTTCAGGTGTGTCTCAATACAGAAGAATTCATATTTGAAATTTGATATCACTTGAGCAAGTAAGTTCGTGGTTAGTAGTATGTATCCCTGTGTGCTTCATATTTATTTATGTTTATATGACTTGTTGGGAATCTCTTTCTATATTTCTGTATTATTATAGCGATTGGTGGGTACTCCCTCAATCAGATATGTCATCAAAAATTTAATTCTGTTTGATCTAAATGACTGGTTACACAATGTCATGTTCAGCATTTGAAGGGAATTGTCCTCCAATTGTTGTTAGAATCAAGCATTGTAATTTTGTAAGAAGGCAGAAGTGGTTACGTAACTACTGCCTGAGGCGATTAGCCCTCACCTGTTCACACTACAATCACTACTGTCACCTGCAGGTGGGCAGGCCAAGGTCCCTGCAGTTGGGCAGGCCAAGGTGGTTGACTGATAGGTCACTCAGTACTAGGTGCATGGCGGTGGATGTAGTAGTAACCCTTTCCAAACCAAAAGAAAACACTCCCCAAGCCGTGTCTGATAGCAGGTGTAATGGTGCTGGTAAATGCTCATGGCCAATACAACAGTAGGAGGTGTGTTAAGGAAGTGGGCCTGGTCATGATGGTCAATCACTGTCTGACAGTTAGTTCGAAGTGCTCTAAGCTTAGGGTAGTAGCTTGTTCTGGTTTTTTTCTTCTTTCTTTTGGTGATGCTTTCATCATAATCTCATTTCAGTTTTATTGATGGAGGGCGATTACTCATGCAAGAGCGAAACACATAAATATCACCAATGTCTTCCATTCCATCTCGTAGATACGATCATCAAAGACTGACCAAGTCAAAACATGTGTCTGAAAAGTCAGAATTCGTCCTAACTTGTTTTCGCCATGAAAATAGCCTGGCTGTCCATACGGCATAAAACATCCATTACTCACTCTCACTCCATCCCATTTTGAGAATTTGTCTTCATCTCTCCTAAAATGCCTTTAAAAAATCGTTTTGTAATGTCTGAAAGTTTTGTTTTATTATTAGGGCTAATTTAGGATTACATCCCCATTTCCAAATGAATTGTTATCGTGTCCTAGTGCACGTTTAGGAAGGCAGATTCTCATTTCTGTGAGCTGAAATGTTTCATGACTCTTTCCATTAGGTACCGGTAGTTTGCATACATCTCACATCATGTGAGTTGCTGCTTCACAATTATCATGAACATCTTAGGGAGTGTCTGTCCATGCAGAGTATTCCCCACATACAATGATTATGTCTCCACTGCAAAGTAATTAGTGTATGTAGCAAATTGGTGCTGGGTCTGAAAACCTTTCTTTGAGACAGCAGAGATATGGTTTTCTTTCCCTTCACACATCACTTAGTTAATAGGACTTAGGTTTCTCTTGGCACGAGTGTGCCATCTATAAGTAATGACCTGATCTTCTTCTCTCGTGTCAGTCGGCGTTATCTCCTACACGGGGCGGCTTTGTTTGTGGAAACCCTGCAAGCGATGGTTTTACAGAAGTTATTTTTTGTAGAAGACTCCATTCAATATTAATAACATTGTATTTTGCTTTACAACGGCGGAAATACCAAGAGGCCTTGCTCCTTGCTCAAGGCCAAGTGTAGATTGTATCAGACTACTAGAACTACGGTAGTTGATTCATGTAAATCACTGGGTCAGTGGATGCTATGGCATCATTGAAATTAATGTTATAAGAGGTATATCTATAATTAAGGCCCAAGTGAGGAGGCCGGGGAAAACAGCATTGAAAACTTTTAAGGCCTCTGTAATTGTAGGACACTGCACATAAAAGATCCCTTGTCACTCTTGAAAAATAGTAGGGTAGCAGATACTATCTCATAGATACAATATCCACAAAAGATGAAAGGAATTACTTTGTGCAGTCTGGAAAGAGCACTGAAAGGTTGGCCTGATGTTAAAACTACCCCAACAAACTAACAAACAATCTGTAAATGTCTTGGATCTCCATGCTTCGGCCGGTTGTAGATGCAGTTGAATGATTAATAACAAATTCTTGTATTAGCAACAGGCCTATGTCTGCATAATGCACTGATTAGATTATCCTGAACTAATCTTGGATTTCAACAGACGTTGAAACTGATTGATGCCTATTCTCTGTACAGTCAATGGGTATTAAACAGGGCTATTCAAGTTATTCCAAGTACAGGGTGTCCCAAACGGATCCAGCAGATGGATCGACCTCTAAAGTGGGTATGACTTTTTGAACATAGGCAATATTTCCATTTGTGGGTCGCTCCTCCATTTGTTGTTGGGATGGTATAAAGAAACTACAGAGAAAATGCAAATGAAATACCACTGTCTCAAAATGCACTCACGGGTCATTCTCAACTCAGAGTTTTCTCTGTGCTGCATTGGTCTGCCATCTAGTGGATAAATGCATAGTACGAGCATTCGACACTAGGGGTCACGTCAGAGCCTCCCCTCTCGTCAATCTCAGCTACATGCTTTGGTTTTGGGATGTAGCCGGATACATATAAAGCTGGTTTTGTAAATGAATAGGTTATTTTAGATGACTGGTGAGATGAAGATTTATTTTCATAAAATCAAATAGTATTTAATGAATCATTATGATATATTTTAGTCGTAAACCATTTTCAGAATCCAGGACGTGAATCAGTTGCCGCACCCAGGAAGTAAGAAGTAATTGAGATCACTCATTCAGATACCTTATTGTGAAGACTGAAGTATTACTCTAGTCTATTTTAAGAACAATGCACCATAAATCCAACACAACTCGCACCAATTTGACTCTCTGCTGTGCTCCGAGTTGTGGGTTAACTATGGTCAGATGCTAAAAATAACTAAATTCAAATCACCTGTTGGAGAGTTAAGTACAAACAGTTGGCCCATAGATCTGGCTAGAAATACCAACATTTATATCACATTGGAAATTATCCTATTTCCAAAGTAATAAGCACTTGATCACATCGCAGATATTGGCTTATGTGCTTTTGGTGAAGTGAGACCGTGTTAAAGTAATCGATGAAGACATGAAAAGTAATAGGTATCAAAGGGAGATAAAAAGAATGATGAGGTGCTCATAAAACGTTTTGCAAACTGAAATAACTAGAAATATGTTCCATGTGCCTAACCAGGCCTATGTTGAAATATGAACTAAGACAACTGAAAATTCCCTCATTATTGCAAACTTCAGTTAACGTGACACACCTAAAGGCCAGTTTGGTTTCCAATAGAAATTATAGTTTCTGCTTTAGCACGCAAACTATGCATACATCAACCAATATTTGACTCAGTGCAAAACATGCAAATCCCGTAAAATGAACACCAGTCAGAACAACCCAAATAGCTTCACGCCAATATAAATCTTTTTGATTTAGCTCACACAGTGATGCCAAATAATCAGTATTCTGGTCATACCCGTACAATATTTTTGCTCGAAACACAGTAAAAAGTTGCTGGCGAGAATTTATAGGTTTCCCGCCGCTTTGGGAGGCGACATTTGGCTTGCATTGTTTTGGCCGGTGTTTAGGCCGTTTCCATGGTAACGGGCCGAGGGGTGGGAGGGAATCAATGGTGGTGTGTGACGGGGGACGAGACACCCGCGTACCCGGGACGGCCGGCCAAAACTGGGGATATCAACATGAAGGGGGGAGGGGGGGGGGGGGTCCCCAGTTGAACTAAATATATCATATTGCCTTTCAACTTATTCACTTGTTCCTTCTTTAATATGGATTTCCCTATTTTTGGACTTAAACGGAAGAAAATACTCTATTTCAGCTATTTGAGTTCCAGAAACAAAAAATATTCATGTACCTTAAATATAAACTTGATGTTAAATTACCATCAAACCAAGGCCAAGACTTGATTACCGGGGTAGGTGAAAGGTGTTTGAGATTTGTCACTATGTTTCACTCTTAGGCAGGCTCCTTCAGGGTTGTATAAACTTTTTTCTTTTTAAAATACGGAAAAGTGCTTGTACTTATTTCTGTGTGTTTTCATGTTTGAAGAGTTGGAGGAAATTGCTGTTGGACATGTCACAGAAATTAACGCCTCCTTTCTTACTATATATCCCCTGTTATCATAATCACATCGATATAAGAAAAGTTCATGTCGCTGTGACAATCTTCGGGGTTCTAAGACCAATAACCACGGAAGAACAGGAAAGTGACTAGCCTACGTACCAAACAGAGACCAGTATCTCTGAGACCGAACAATGCCTGGAGAACAATATTTGAGGTCCGAACCTCCAAAAGGCATCTCTCAGTAACTACAATAACCATCTATCACAATGTAATATTCATGTCAAACGTCCCTAAACGGAATTTTATATTAACCTCAGGCCTCAAAGTGGGAGCTTTAAAACCTTTAAAACCTTTTTTTTGCCTCTTGGACCTTTAAACCCTTTTTTCCCCTCTCAACAACCTTTAATGACCTTTTTTTTTTCAAGTGAATGATAGTGTAAAAATTTGTAAGAAGAACTAGAGCTTCATTAAGAATCTGGACTGAACACAGGAAAAGGTGCTGTTCAAACCAATGAAGAGTAGTTACACAACTGTACATACCCACCCTTGCCTACAGCCTTGGTCAGGATGTCTTTATTTCAAACCAAGAGTGAAATTAACGTTGAATCCATTAAAGGTAGTAGCACTAAGCAGAAAGAAACAATGGAACATGGTTTTGGTCTAATTTTATCATGAAATTAGTTAAAACTATGATTTTTACATGACCAATTTTTTCCTCATCTGACAGTTATTTTCCAAAATGCAACCTTTTGAAGGAACCTTTTTTTTTTCATGATCCCTGCTTTGAGACCTGTAACCTCAAAGGAAAGAAGAGATAAGGGGTCTTATTTGGTTACCAGAGACAAAATTCAAAGACTTATAGACGGGCACATTCTGGTAAATCGCCAGCGTTTTAGGCAATTTAGTCGATTAGATTTTTTTCGTGACGGTAACCATAAATGTTTGGTCGTATAGAATCGTGACGCCTTATTCACAGCAATCCTTAATCAGTTAACTATTGATACAAAAAAGATAACTGAGCGTTTGTTTCATTTGTGGAGGTCTGCATCCGTAGTCTGTATCCCATTATTTTCTCCGTCATTAACAAATTATGGCTAGTCAATGTTGATTGTTTTGTTGATAGAGCTCGTCGTTGGCGTCCTAAAAACTTTGTCTGCGGTAGACAATATCGATTAGCATAGCCATTATTATTTGATGGAATGCTAAAAATATGCAAATTCAAGAGCAATGTCTCTCATTCAATATATATGTGAAATTACAAGGATTCTATATTTCCCAATATCAGTGCAGCATTCTGAAATCAAGCTTGGTCTTTGACTTCAAAATTATCTTTCTGAATGGGCAGAATTGAGAACTTGAATTTCAAAAATCCGTACCCATAATGTAATGGTAGAAAAACGGTTAGATAACAGCGTGAATAAATGTAAATGCTGTGTCATTCAGTTTTGGCGCAACTACCCATCGATGTACGTCTCACTTTTTTGCCCAACTGTGGGCGGTTTTGATCACCGTTTTTGCATGACCATTCCATCAACCCGACGCCCCTCAGTGATATACGCCCATCACCTTCTCTGTTTATCCCGTTGCTATGTAACCCTACCTGCTATATCAAACCATATGGATGCTGGATGCATCTATCTCACTTTTTGTAATGCATGCAAATAGGTAAATGGAAATTGACTGAATGCCAGAAAATGGTTCCTAAAAAGATGATGGGCGTTCTTAAAATGTCTTCAAATAACACATTTTGAAAAAAAACGTTTTTAAAATGTACTTGAATGAACACACGATTTTAGATAGGTATATTGCATCGTCCGGTAGATTGGGAAGTGTTTTATGTTGATAAGCACATTTATTATGAGCTGGGGATTATCACGACAGCAAATACGACATTAAGCCATTGTAGCCGACAAACAAAACACATTCATTATAGAAAAAACAAATGCCTATAAGTTAATTCCCAAAAGATTGTATATTTATTCGAATATCCATACCTTATAATATTGTCTGTTGCTACATTATATAAAAAGTACAAGGTTTATACCTGAAATGATTACTCTATATCACTTCGTATCATAACATTATTATCAGTATCTCCTAGACGTTTATCGTTGTCTCCGAGTAGGTATCTATTCAGACATTTTGATTACCCAGCATTAGAAGTAACATGTATTTGTTAGTAAAGGTAGCTATCTCCAGTTAGAATAATCTATAATAATTCAATTTATATCGAAGTCATACAATACTGAAAAAGGCCAGGAGGTCAATGTGTCATGAAAAGGCCCCAATTACCGCAATCTATTGAAGCTGGTATACCACAACTATTTTTGGAACGGGTTTATGAAAATTTCACGTCAAAGTTATATATACACTCCGTAAATAATGAAAATAAAACTGTATCGAGCTGCATTAGAGAGCAACCAAAACAGAAACAGCCATAACATGGGGGGTGGGTGGGGGACTCGAGCAATTTATCTTTTTTTTTATTTTCCCACAGCTCATAGAAACGCTGAGAGACTCATAATACATGTACACAGCTCAGTATCACAGGAAGAATAATCCGTGTTTTTGTGATTAGCAACAGTATTTGGTGGGTCCTCTAAATCATTGTTGGTGATAGGACAGGCGCAGTTAAGTGCGTTGAAGTGCTTCACGTAATACTGAACGGAGATCGGGAATGTGTTCTGCTACTTGTTGTGCTTGACAACAGCAATAGCTGGTTCTATAGCTGAATAATGTAATTTTCGTTACCTCTGATTATTTGAGTAAACTTGCAGTCTTTCAAGGTGAGATTTCCCCCCAAAAAAATAAATTTCTGATGAATCTAAATTGTAAAAAAAAAATGTCAAAAGTTATGAAGCCGTTGCCTAAGGTGGATCTATAAAAAAACATTAGCAATTGTTACTAAAGCGATAAAGCCTTATCATTTATATATTAGTAATACTACATTAAATATGCCTTATTTGAGGTTTTTCACTAAAAGGATTACGGCTATATCATTAGGCCTTTCATAAAAAGTTTTGCTATGATACCAGCAGTTGGCAGTGTTCATTTGCCATGTCGAATTGCGTTGACCAGCTTTGTATGAACAGGGGGTATAGGGTTACCGTTGTCAATTCTCACTGCACTCTTTCACCTTTGTTTCATTCTAATCTGGGCTAATAGATGACAGCTTTTTCTCTGTTACCTCAATTGACCAGTTTAATGTGCGGGTTTGGGCTTAAAACACTTAAGGAATTTGTGATATGAATTCATAAAGAATGCATATTGTTTACAGACTTAAATTTAAGTTAAATCATCCTAATGTATGACCAACTTTAAAAGAAAGCTTCACCTAATTTGCTGGAAAGCAGTATAATTATATTGGTGTCTAACGTCTGTTTCTTGTCTTTCAATAAAACTAGAAATGTTCTGTTATATTTCCTGACATGGTTGCAACATGTGGTAAATTCCCTGCAGAGATCGAGTTATCTTTAAGTACTATGGGCTGCCAAAGTCAACAGATTCAGAAAAAAAAAATGAAGAAAAAAAAATGAAGAAAAGAAAAATCTTGAACTGGCAAAATTGAAAATCAGAAACCTTTGTATTGCATAATAAACATTTTATGAGAACTAACACAAAGGAAGTGGCCATAGTGATAAACGTTTTTAAAAGGGACCATCTTGTGAAGGACTGTAGGGAATTTGACAGGCCATATAATTATAAATATGTTTTGACAACCCAAGGTTGCTGCAAGGCTCTCGGAGAAGTCTGGCTATAAATGTCGGAGACAGATGGTGGGCGCCCTCGACACCCCCCTTTGATGTGCTGATACGTTATCTGGGCCGCCTCAGGTGTCAAGGCCCTATCTCAGGTGTAGCTCCTCCAGGTGAGAGCCCTACCTGAGATTGGTGGGAGCCCCTTCTCTGATAACCCTGCCTTGGTCTCCAGATCCTACCTCACTGACTGGGGGGACCAGTTGCCCGTTGCCAGGCTCCCGTCGGAACAATTGCAGATTTGGGAAAGTAATAAATAACTCATTTAGGTCGATTTGTATTTGCTGCACTGACAGTTATAGAGATGGACAGCTGATAACGATATCATGTGTATAAAACGAAGTTGGCTTTAGCTAACAGAGGCATGCATTGCCAGTTATCATCCAGCCCAAATTATAAGTAATTCGCTTGATAACATTCTAATTAAGGGATTTTCTCCTCAGGAAAGCAATCAGTTATTGACATAAGTACAGATGGACAATAGAGATTTATATTAGTTTATTCAGGGGCTGATTCAAGATTTGAAATGGAGGGGGTCCACAGAAAGGTTAAGTGGCAGTGCTAAAACATCGTGCATTCTTAGGCCCATATGCAACTTTTTTCTCTTTGGGGAGTTTAGGTCCCCACCAAAAAAGGTGGGGGATGGGGACGGTGTTGACCCCCCTAGACCCCCTGGACATTAGACTTAAACACGGGGAATTTTGTTTGACCAACTTCAGGAATTTCCTATTTGTAAGATTCAGGAGATTTCAGTTTTCTGATAATGATATTCCATATTATTTTGCATGTAATATATCTTTAATGACATTTTTAAACTTGAATACCTTTCAATCCAAACAAATCATTATAATAATGACATGGAAATTTTACTGTGGGACAGGGAAAACTCAGGGAGGACCAGGGATTCCCTGTGCTTTCCCTGAGTCAAAATTAGCGATCATATTCCATTTTTGAGTGGGGTCCTTGTTATAAGCTTACACATCATGCAGGTAATGAGCTTATACAACACCTGTACGAGCTGATAAGAAGCAGCTGTTTTCTATTAAAGCTGAGGGCGTGGTCCAGTAGACAGGGTGTGGTCCTCCTGCCCCTCCCTGCCCCCGTCTGTCTATTCCTGGTCCCTGTTATCGTGTTGTCGCCGCCTGTTTGCTGGTCGTGGGCGGGAGAGCTGGTGGGTCCTGCGTGCGTCCAAAACACGGTGCACGCCCAGCGCGGGTTGGCCTGGCCACGCAAAACACACCAGGCTGTTTGACATATCATAATAAATGACAATAGCAAATTTCACCGTCCGGTCTCTCTTTAGAATTGACTAGCTTTCATATATAGAAAGATCCTGTAGAGATCTGAATGTTTTGTTACGCTTTATAACAGGATATTTTAATATATTTAAATTGAATGAATACATATGTTTTTACATTATCGTTGCTAATATTAGGCAATATTGAGTCTATATCTTCAAATCATTTGACTCTCCATATTCATTTGACTTATAAACAATGTCGATACCTTCCAGTGTTGCCACAATATACAAATAAATTCTTGACATTTTGTCAAATAGCATTCTCATGAAAAACCCGATAGCTCATCAAAACGATTGTTTGAATAGCCCTGTATAAATGCCCTGAATAAATTCTGTCTATTACCATATTGCATACTACCAATGACAATGAATGACAATGAATTTTATTCACAACCTCTTCAGTGGAGGCATAAGAACATATATACATAAACTAAAATAGATCTAGTAATGATAAATAAGTAGGAGTTGCATGAGTGAGATTCCATGGTAGGCTCGTCACTGTTGGTACAATATTTAATGTTAGGTGTAGCACCGAGTCAAGACTTTAAGAATAAAATCTGGGTTTTGGATCAGGAGAAACATGTTATTGCTTAGGTTAAACCATATGTACATACTAACTATACGACTACCCTAGTTAAGCTAGAGCCACTGTTCTAGTATCTACAGTGTAGTCCAGTGGTCTAGTAGAGGTAACATAGCTATACAGTTGGATTAAAGCATTGTTAGAATAAATAACAATAGGAAAGTTTGGTTAATCAGCATAATGTTGTTGTCCAAATTTGACTAGACATTGGTAGCACCTGCTAGTTTGAGAGTGTTTAACAAGTTTGCATTACACGGTGGACAAACGTTGCTAGGTTTTGCAAGTGGACGATATCAGAAGTATTGAATATCTTGCTCAACCTTGATTCTACCTGTTCTTCCATATAAGTTTTATCTATCAGCTGTTCTCTTTGACTAGTAAAATGACTACATTGGAAGATGTAATGATATTCTTCCCCGATTTGGTTGTCGGCACATAGATTGCACAGAAGGTCTTCCCGGTCAATACCGGAGTAGCGGCCTGATGTAATTGGGAGACGGTGGTTTCCTGTACGGAATTTACAAAGGGATGACACACTTTTCTTTCTAAGTAGGGTCAGGTAGGGCTCGGTTTTTAACTCTGATTTGATTTGTCTGTAGGTATGGCATTGACCAGATGCCTCTATTGCTGCAGACCAGTCCTGGTTTGCTGTGTCTCTAGAGATCTGGCTCAGCCTGTGTTTTAGCCATTTTACATTGAATTGGTCAAGGTTCCACAGGTAACCCAGGCCAGATTTATTAAGGTTATCTTGTACAAAGGCCATCCAATGTGATGTGTATGTGCCCTGGTCATGGGATACTTTTAACATTCTATAGAGTGTGCTAGAGATTTTACTTTGCTTGCCATTCACTATGTTAGCCCAGAAATTAAGTACCCTCTGCTTGACAAAGTGATTCATATCGAAACGCCCTATCTTGTGTCAGACGGTATTCATTATGACAATTATAGAATTCCTCAATAGACCTTTATTCCGTTCAGCGTCATGGGGTGTGTCTGTCCATTGTATCCTCACATGTGGTCTAAGACTTGTTTGCAAAATGTTTTTCCTTTTCTTTTCCTTTTCCCTTTTCCCTTTTTTTTTTTTTTTTTTGACAAAGATAAAACATTTTAATGACAAAAAAAACAATCAGTTGGACCAGGTATCCCTCATGCTCTATGTCCGTTCCAGACCTGATAAAACATTGAAATAATTCTGACATCTGTTTGCACTTTGGTAACGTCTTAAACGAGCTGTGTATACTGTTTAAGGGATGAATGAAGTTGGGTTTCCAAATTCCAGGATCGTTTTTAGGTTTTAAAAGATTTTCTAAAGGGCAATTGTAAAGGCTTTCACTCTTAATCGTGGCTGCTATACGGAAGTCTGATATATGGCCATTGTTACCCGGGCTCGCTGTATTATCAAGTCGTCTTCGAAATATGATCGATCAAATCGAATCTCGCCCGGGTAAATGACTTGGACAAAAAGGCGGGAAACGCCATTGAACTATAACACAACCAGCGGAAACAAGATCGCAAATTTAGACCTACATCCGGTTGGCAGTACTTTCTCTATGTAATGCCTATACCAGAAATTGACCATTGACAAAGCATTAGCCGAGATCGGGCAGGAGAGTGACAGTGCTCAAACTGTATGATATCGACGTCTCAGCATTCAAAGGCCTATAGGGTGCTGGATGCCGTGTAGTATAATTATGTTAATGAGGGTGATGACGGCGAACATGGCGGCCCCCGGCCTCTGATCGGAAAGTCAGCCGGGAATGCTCGCCTATTTCGCATATTTCCCGCGCGTTTCGGTCGACTTAACGCGCCATATAGGTCTATGTCGATCTTTTATTGATGATGCCGATGTATTGGGAAGCTAGATATCGATATAAACCCAGAAAATCGCATTTCTTGCCGGACTAGATTTCATGCGCAATCCTTTCCGGGCGAAGCGCATCGCGCGCATTGACATTGTCAAACCACAGGCCTCTTGCATCAGACGCCAAAGATGGCGCGCTCCGGTCAGGACACGTGTAGGCATTCTCCGCGAGTGATAGCCTCTTACGCCTTAAATCGGCATCGTCCAGCAAAATGGAGTATATACTATGGATTACTAATATCAGGAGCTGGTCTGGGTCGATATATCGTGAAGAATTATGTCGATATGACCAATCGGCATCGGAGAAAAGGTTAGTGTCATCCGCGTCTAGGTGAACGATAATGGAGGAAGATGGCGGCGGACTCGCGTGTGCTTCTTTTTTGTTTAATTCGATCGATAATTCGGTCGATAATTCGTATCCCCATCAAGATGTCTCATCAACAATTCCTTTCATATATAGAAAAAGAATTCGATAACCCGGGTCTTTTCGGTTTTGTAACCGATATTTTTCTTCCATACCTCAACCTGTGTCCTTGTAGTTTAATAGCTTCAGAAAAAGTGTATTCAAGTCAAAAAAAAAAAAACTAAAGCATGGAAAACATCCTAAAATGATAGTAACAATGAGAGCACAAAGAGTGGGATGGCGCTGTGTGGGAGATGGTGCCTGGGGGTGGTATGAATAATCTATAAGTCTGACGGGGTCCATCAGCAGAGAATGCTACTCCCTATTAGTTATTGCAGCCACCACTTAGTCCTGATTTATGGTCCGGCTCACTCACTCGGCAGGCACAAGGGCTGCCTGTAGTGGGGGATTAATGGCGGATTAATATGGTAACGCCTCCCTTCTAGTGCTCAGGTCGACTTGTCATATTTTTGTCTCTTGCCAATGGGACCATTTGAGTTAGACTTTTAGGATTTATTGTGTGGGTGCCAAAGGTTTGGTTTTGGTGAAAATAGGGATTGAAATGCTGGTGGTTTGAAATTCAATTCACACAACGAAAGGAGATACCATGGTAATAACAAATATATACGAGCTTCAAGTACTCAGTAAAAAAATATGTACACAAATACGTTTCGTAATTATCCTCCCTTTCTGTGGTAGATATATCTCAAAAGTCAAGTCAAGGTGCCCACTCTAGTCTTAAAAAATCATAGAGGGTCTTAAATTAATTTTTATCAAATCTAAGGCCTTTAAAAGTCTTACATATCATATCTTTCTTAAAAAAAGAAGGTCTTTGAAATGTCTTAAATTGGATTTGATTATAAATTGAAAATCAAATGATGGGATGAGCAGAATGCTGCGTTTTGCCAAGAGTCTATGTATCAAACTATAGGCGAAGAGACCCTTCTTTACATGTCTCAAATAGATCTTAGATTTGCCAAATTTAGGTATCAAATAGATCATAAAAGGGTCGTATTTTCTTTAAAGCGCAGGCACCCTCAAAGTGTTCAACTGGAAAGGAAAACTGCGTAATTAAGCTCATTTACTGCGCATTCAAGCTGAACTTCTATTCTTACGGATAGGTAAGACACATTTCTGGCACCATTCCTGTTACACACCTAGTTTAACAAAGACATAGTCAGGTCCGTCCTTTTAACCGATGAAAGTTTCAACAGGCCTTGGTGTACTATTTGGTCAATACTAACATACTCATTAGAGTGTATGCAAGTGTTAAATATAACATGATTTACTGCTGGTTTAATCTACACCATACCGTCTATTAATGACCTTTAGAGACTATAGGTGATGGGACCGTGTTGGTGGTCATTGTCTGACAACAGAGACCACATGGTTCTTATACTCTAACAAAAAATAATCAATATTTTGAAATAATCCCATATTATTCTTCGCGTTGTATTAAATTTCACCAATGGTATAAAGTTTGATAGGCGAAGTATAGGATGGCTTTTTCTTTGAACAAGTGAAAGAGCCAGTTCACCCTATTATCACACATTTAATCCCCTGGTTCCTGTCCTATGCTTGGAGAGTGGATGCATGGGTTTTCTTGTGAGAGGAGATTTGAGTTACATTTAGTTACGTGTAGATGTGTCCTATGGCCTTTGACAATTTTTACATTAGAATGGATTTTGTGTTGTTATAATTCTTTAAAAAAGTACCTTAAATGTATTTTACATGATTCTCTTGTAAGTTCATATGTATTTTGCTTGTATTCATGTTATTTGATTAAAATCTACAAGTTTCAGGATAGTTAAAACAATAATAACTTTGAGTTTTGGGCAACTCTAGTGGGAGAGTGGACCCTAGATGAAAGTCAATTGCCTCTTATGTGCTGTGTGGCAGACCGGAACAGACTGGAACAGAAGTGTCAAATCCCTTACATTCTGTTGTTATGGTATGCCAAATGAGAAAAAACAAGTTGACAATTTCAAATTTTTATAACATTTTTTCTCAATTCCAACATTTACAGCACTCTGCGGCCGAATCACCCTCCGCTCCAGAAAGATAGTCCGTGAGAGTAGACTCTGCTATGTAGGGCATTAACTATGCATTTACAGAAGTTCATGAGACTTGTTTGTCAGCATGGCAGCCATGTTTTTTATGATATGCAAAGTGCTCAAAAATGACTTCAAAATTTTTAATTTCCAAAAAATTTCTTTTCACTTCCAAGTTTAGGCAAGGTCATCAGAAATGTTTTTCAACATGGTGGCAATGTTTTTATGATACGCCAAGTACGCAAAAACAACTTCAATTTTTTTTTATTTTCATGAAATTTCTTTTTACTTCTAAGTTAAAGACAAGTTTTAGACAAGGTCTTCAGATATGTTTTTCAGAATGGCGGCCATGTTTATATAATGCGCCAAGTGCACAAAAACAACTTCAATTTTTTTTTATTTTCACGAAATTTCTTTTTACTTCCAAGTTAAAGACAAGTTTAAAACAAGGTCATCAGATATGTTTTTCAGCATGGCAGCCATGTTTTTATGATGCACAAAGTGCACAAAAACAACTTGAATTTTTTTTATTTTCATGAAATTTCTTTTTACTTCCAAGTTAAAGACAAGTTTTAAACAAGGTCATCAGATATGTTTTTCAGCATGGCGGCCATGTTTTTATGATGCGCCAAGTGCACAAAAACAACTTCAATTTTTTTTATTTTCATGAAATTTCTTTTTACTTCCAAGTTAAAGACAAGTTTTAAACAAGGTCATCAGATATGTTTTTCAGCATGGTGGCCATGTTTTCTTATGATGCACAAAGTGCACAAAAACAACTTCAAAATTTTTTATTTTCATGAAATTTCTTTTTACTTCAAGTTTTAAACAAGGTCTTCAGATATGTTTTTCAGCATGGCGGCCATGTTTTTATGATGCGCCAAGTGCACAAAAACAACTTCAAATTTTTTTATTTTCATGAAATTTCTTTTTACTTCCAAGTTAAAGACAAGTTTAAGACAAGGTCATCAGATATGTTTTACAGCATGGCGGCCATGATTTTATGATGCGCCAAGTGCACAAAAACAACTTCAAATTTTTTTTTATTTTCATGAAATTTCTTTTTACTTCCAAGTTAAGGACAAGTTTTAAACAAAGTCATCAGATATGTTTTTCAGCATGGCGGCCATGTTTTTATGATGTGCCAAGTGCACAAAAACAACTTCAAATTTTTTTTATTTTCACGAAATTTCTTTTTACTTCCAAGTTAAAGACAAGTTTAAGACAAGGTCATCAGATATGTTTTTCAGCATGGCAGCCATGTTTTTATGATGCACAAAGTGCACAAAAACAACTTCAATTGTTTTTATTTTCCTGAAATTTCTTTTTACTTCCAAGTTAAAGACAAGTTTTAAACAAGGTCATCAGATATGTTTTTCAGCATGGCGGCCATGTTTTTATGATGTGCCAAGTGCACAAAAACAACTTCAATTTTTTTTATTTTCATGAAATTTCTTTTTACTTCCAAGTTAAAGACAAGTTTTAGACAAGGTCTTCAGATATGTTTTTCAGCATGGCGGCCATGTTTTTATGATGCGCCAAGTGCACAAAAATAACTTCAATTTTTTTTATTTTCATGAAATTTCTCTTTACTTCCAAGTTAAAGACAAGGTCATCAGACATATTTGTCAGCATGGCAGCCATATTTTTATGATGCGCCACGTGTGCAAAAACAACTTCAACATTTATTCTCAATACTTTTCTTTTCACTTCCAAGTTTTATAATTAGACAAGTTCATCAGATATGTTTTTCAGCATGGCGGCAATGTTTTTATGATGCACCAAGTGCACAAAAAGAACTTTAACATTTTTTATTTTCATGAAATTTCTTTTTACTTGCAAGTTTAAGAGAAGTTTTAGAGAAGGTCATCAGAGATGTTTTTCAGCATGGCAGCCATGTTTTTATGATGCGTCAAGTGCACAAAAACAACCTCAAAATTTTTTATTTTCATGAAATTTCTTTTTACTTCCACGTTACTGTGATTACGATGAATCATTGTAATAAAATTGCATTTATAAAACTCTGTATTCTCTTACATTTGATATTCTCATGTAATATTAAAGCAACCCACAACCAATGTTTCCTCTTAGTGTGAAAAAATATTGCAAGTTCCATTAACTGTTGAAATACATTGTAGGGGCATAGTTGAAGCCCTTGGAAAAGTATAAAGTGTGAAATCTGGCTAAAACTTCATTAAAACAGCTTATGTTATTGTCTTCCTTCTATTATTTTGGGCCCACACAACTTCTCAGTTGTTTACAACAGAAAGTGATGACATCACTATGATAGGATTTCCCCCCACCAACCACTTTAATCCAGTTCACACTATGCACACTTTGTATTTATTTCAAACAGTGTTCTCTCCAAGTTTTCTAGTATATTGATACCATAGGATTACTAATTAATTTGTCTACATTACCAATAAGGTTGTGGAAGAAATTTCTCTAATAAAGTATTTATTAGAATGAGATCCATCTCTAATAATTATGCCAGCAATTCATCTATTGTGAGTGTAGCCTTAGTCCAGGCTCCACCAGTGAAATGTACATGACACTGTGGTCAACCATGTACATTTCACTTGACCCAGTTACGGTTCAGTGCACACTGCAATTAACTCAAGACCAGCTCATTGGTGGCAAGGGAGTACTCATGAATCAGTGCACTTGAGCGGCCCTCTTTCTTTAGTAATGTGTAATTAAAATGCTTTATTCACTTTAATAGATTATTTCTGGAATATGCTGTATTTGTGGGAAGGAGAAGGTCTTCCAAACTATAAAAGTTATGTAAACCATATTTACAGAATCTAACCCACTACCCCCTTCTCTTAAAATGAGTATCTTCTGCAAGTACTTTGTCAATGACATCATCATTTCTTGGGTGTCACATGGGGTATTTCCCAGAAGTATTTTAGTCATTGACCAAACCAAAACAAACCCAAAACTTTGAATCCATTTTTCTCCATCACAATGTGTCTAATGGTACATAAATCAACATAGAGGGCATTTTAGAAACACCTATGAGTGTGTTAGAAATGCTTATACATTTTCATGAATTTGTGACAATTTTTGTAGCTGGATTGGTTGTGGGTTGCTTTAACATCCCATTCCCATTATTACCAATTCTTCTTTAACGGCTCTGACCTCTTTCATCAGAGAAACATGCATATATTTTATTTACAAATAATCATTGATATTTTAGTTTCTTTTTCATTAACAAGCGAAGAATCTCGTTATTTTAATAACGATTTCAGTTTTATACAAGATTATACACGTGCACTTGTTAAGCTAATATATAACTACCATGAGAAATTCATCTAGAAATTCAGTTCTTTAAGTGGTCAATTGATCACCAATATGGTGTCCAATCCATTTACAGGTAGTGTCCAATCCATTTAGAGGTTAATGCCATCTAGCTATCTGATTTTTCTATGAGACATTACTCCGATACAAAGAAATATTGTCAAAAGGTGTGTGATCTTCCTTCGTTTTCTTCCTTTGAATTACTAGGCTAGTGTTGTTTGTTTGTTTTATTTTTAGCTAAACATATCTAGTCATTCGCATTCATAGTAGGCCTATTTAAGTTTCATATGTTACACCAAGCACGACCATTTCAACAGAATGTATTGCAACCTCAAAACAAAATAGATGGCTCGTCCTCGGCTGTTCACGTGAAGCATATAGCACACGATTTACCTTCATAAATAGTCAAAATACAGGTGTATAAATTTTTCATGAGGATGAGAGG
Source organism: Lepidonotus clava (assembly GCA_936440205.1). Classification (NCBI taxonomy): domain Eukaryota; kingdom Metazoa; phylum Annelida; class Polychaeta; order Phyllodocida; family Polynoidae; genus Lepidonotus; species Lepidonotus clava. The sequence goes on along the minus strand of OW387135.1, from coordinate 51,857,388 downwards.
TCGAGATTGATGGTATTGTAGGTTACATGAGAGTTGAAACTGCGCTCCTTTATGTTTCATGAGCGGCTGGTGGCTCTAAGTACGCGCCTCTTTCAGTCCGTTTGGGATATGAATTAGGCAAAAGGACTAACAACGCTGATTGCCTGTATACATTTGAAAGTGCATTTAAGCTTGTTTCCTCATTAAATGTTTCACGACCTTAGGGAACTGCAAAATAGCGAAACAAAGCCATTCTTCCTTACAACATTTCTATATCTAATAATGCTGATACTTATCTTTAAAAACAAGTCTCTTAAAAACAAAATATCAAGGTAAATACACACATATTCTACAATTTCATAGCCTAGGCCTTGCAATGTTAAAAAATATCTCAATCCAATAGATTCCCTTACACTTTGAACATTCTTATGTGTAATACAAATTACAAATAAGATATCCAAAATTACCCCCGTTGCTCTAAATCGTGAGAGAAATATAAATAGAATTAATTGGTAGTTGGGAAGGAGGTGTTGTGTCACAGGTGGTGGTTAGTTAAGGGAAACAATCTGGAGATTGACTTTAGGGGAGGGTGTTACCCACGTGCACGAGCACGCAGCTACAACCAGCTCATTCACACTGATCTATAGACCTTCTGCAGACAGCGTCACCTGACCAGGTTCTGGTCATCACCATGTGATGTCCATATTAAACCATGTGGTCCTCAGAAAACAAGACATTTATATGGAATTGGTACCCAAATTGGAAACATAGTATATTATGTTACTGATGCTTTCAAACTACCAAAATATCATTTTATTGGGTAAATATAACGCATTTCCTTTTAAAATAAAATGGTCATGTGCATAGCATCTATAGGTGGCTACAGCTAGTAGTATATGCCTAGTATCAACGTACACAATCCCACCAATCAGAGGTACAACCCATACTAAATCTCTGCACATACTGAGTTGGGGTAGGAGACTAAAGGCAGACAATCTCCTGCTATACTTTGCTTGTTTAAAGTAATTAGCTTGGTATAATGCATCAACCGCGTTATTTTGAATTGAGCGAAGGGGTCTACTGTTCATCTAGAAATTTTACTTGTTAGTAATGTTACATTTGTTTCGGTTAGATTATGTTTTAGAGGAAAATGGGGCTACCTGTATTTAGAATAATACTTCATTGTTGTAATTGTCTTTGACTTATCCCATACAAATTCAGGCGATCTTAGTTAAGAAGAGAATGCATTTATTTTTTTCAGATACATTTTTCAGTTGAGAGTATTTTATAACTACGATAAACTGTGTTCTAGATGTGAGTTTTTGTGGAAATGTTATGGCTACAGCCTTAATTATAAATCACCAAGAAGCCATAGCTTATATTGATGTTTAATGTCATTGACACGATAAATTAAACTAATATTTCCAGGATGTGTAAATTGCCTGTTCTTGACACATTTTCTCTATTGATTTGATTAATTACATAAAAATAAAGGAACAATTAATCCTGGGGCTATAGGGGAGGGGGTATGACTGAGAGCCCCCTTGGGTAGGGGCTGTGAGGTGGGAGGTGGGGTTGTGGTTGTCCCTAGAAGGGGACCCACTCAGGTCGAGCACTGTTTGTCTTGTTAATCCTTCCTCCCCCACCCCCACCCCCACGCCCGTCGGGATCAGACCCATTCGGCTGGTAACACGGGGATTAGCACACCTTGGACTGAACGGCCGTCAAGGCAAGATCCCAAACCGTAGACAAAAGGTGGTGATCCACAATGCGATTTTTACCGATTCTGAACCAATGTTCAGAAGGGGGTTTCGGAAATACCAGGGGGCCACTCAGGTCTTAGAAAAGTCTTAAAAAAGATCTGAAATTGATTTATTTCCCCCCTCAAACTTTAGGTCTTAAAAAAATCTGAGATGTCACAAATCTATCTGGTAGGATGTCTTAAAAATATCTTAAATGGGATCTAATTTGAAGATGAAAATCAATGACAGGTTCAGCAAAAAGCAGAGCATGCATACATTGAACCTTATGCAATGTGATTTGTCTTCAGATGTGGCAAATAGGTCTTAAATTTGTCAAATCTGGATCCACAATCTGGGCAATTAAACGGTCATTAAAACGAAAATGTTTTGAATGTTATTAACCCACTCAATACAACAATACAAATATACATTTTGATGAAATTTGCCTCTTAAGACCTGCCCTTTCAGGTTAGATATTGAACGGTAGATGCACAATATACAATGTAAATACATTTGAAATCAATTAAACTCATGAGGTTGTTAGAGTTCGGGTCCCTTGAGAAAATCCTAGCGAGAACTAAAAATGAAATACTAAGAACAGGATTAGGAATCTATTTTTGAACCTAACCACGAAAAAGACATAAAGCTTAGATATTGCCTATTCCAAACCGACGATTCCTGGGGACCCAAACGGCCAGCCTAATTAGTTTTTCTAAAGTGGCCAGTCTTGTTTGGGTAACAATCACAATGACAACAACGCCGAGAAGCCACCTCACACCTTGTATTGTAGCACGCTGCAACATGCAACGGACACGCATGCCCTACTCTTGTCGGGGAGAGGGGGGGTGGGGGCGTCTGGGGCATGTATACACCAGCGGGGGTCTTTCTCTTAACCAGCTTCTCCAGGTTATAGGTCACACACTGGTCTGACCGTTTAAGGTCAGAACATGTACCCTATTGGGTAAAGAGAGGGCGACGTGGCTAAAGTTTGGCGTCTAAGGACACGCGAGATAAGATAGTAAGAAATAATATCTTGCGTCATTATGATTTGATTTAATCGATAGGGTGAAATAATTATTTGTTAAGTTCACCTAATGATTTGTTAATATGACAACATGGGGATCCCCCGTCTACACCTCCACCCTGTAATTCTTAACCCATGGAGTGGGTAGACATAGTACGCCAGCCCTAATCCTGTAGACAATAGCAGGAGAAATAAGGAGGGAAGTACCTGCGTACCTGCTGATTCTTAACCATTGCAAAGATTCTTAGATTTATTTCTGTTAATATTTTTGATGTTAAACGGGCCTCTCAGATACTAATTGCAAACAAAAAAATGTCCCTAGAAACCCTTTTCACTCCAAACATAGGAATATTACACATAATTGTACAATGGTAACCTGTTACTTCTCATAAGAAGCCGTTTATACATTTATCATTACCTTAATGGCCTATTTTTAGTTACCTTGATGACCTAGTTATCATTACCTTGATGACCCACCCGCCCTGACCTGGATACGCCGACCTTTATATTGATCCTTCTGCATGTCCTGACAAGACACCATCTCAACCCCGGGGTCATGTGGGTGCAAAACATGTAATCAACGGTCTACAGCATGCACGCATTGTTTCCATGGCACCTGGATTTCACGCTTAACTCTGGGAAGATCTGTTAAATTCAAAGAACAGTGGTTTTGATACGTGTGCAATGACTTGAATTTGGACACTACAGAAAAAAAAACCTTAGAAATTGAAAGAAGCAATGTTAATTTCCAATATATTCGGACACTATCAAACAGATATGTAAGTTGTCCTATTTCTCTCGGATTTCTGATTTTTTCCCCTCAAATGTCTTCAAAGATCAACTTCAGAATTTTAGTTTTAGAACATCATTTGCAGCATTCTAGGATACATTCAGATTTTTCTATGCTATTTCCGATTTTCCCCCTGTCCTATACTTACATCCCTGATCAAACGAAAAAGGCTTTGTCTAAGGAAGGTATCAGACAATGCATTTAACCCAAGTATCCTGACGCTATTGTCAATCCTTAAATCAGGGTGTATATCACAGACCTATATATAATCAGGGTATTAGCGGTTCACCTGGTCGGACTCAGCAGTCAGCTGTAGTCGTGGTGCCCCTCCCACCACCACCACCTACCACCACCCGCCGTGCACGCACCACCTGCCCGCACCACCCACCACAGCCGCCACGCGACGCACGGACAGACACCGTGGAGGAGCCGGGAGCGGCAGGTGCAGAGCAAGGAGGTAGTAGTACTAGGAGAGAGGCGTGCTGGAGGTTTGACGCAGGAGGAGGAGGAGGAGACACGTGAGGGGTGGAGACTTAGGGCGTGGTGCCTGTTTGTTTTACTCAGGTATGAACTGTGAAACGCCTGGACATTGAATGTAAAATGCTGACATCATTGGGTATTAACGTTGCAACGCCCGGACAGTGAATGCAAAACGTTGCCACCCTTTGAGAAGAGTGGGTTATGAACAGTGAAACACCTGGACACTGAATGCAAAATTCTGACATCCGTTGAATGGAGTAGGATATGAACAGTGAATCGCCTGGACATTGAATGCAAAACACTGACTTCCATTGAAAGGAGTAGCGAACATTACAGCTATATCCGAATAACTACAAATTGGGATAGTCCTTCAGACCATTCATTCGCAAGTATTTCTCCAACTGCAAGGTTTCCTACGTTAATCAACTCATTGAAAAAAAACACGACCGAAGGCTAAGGAATAAGCCGTGTTTTATTTTGGATTTCTATCATATGACAGAAAACAAAACAACAATCAGCAATACAACCCACCTGGGAATGGGAAAGATAAGGATATGATACAAGAGGCAGAGAGATAACCCACCTGTAACCACACACCCTCCAATGTAGACTGACATAACGCACCTGGGCAGGTGGGTTACATCTGTCTACACACACCTGCCATGCTTAAACCTGGAGTCAGGTTACGATCTGCTATCAATGAGACTACTTACTGGCCGCCACACGCGCACTTTTAAACCTCATGCAGCCAACACAGTGGCTTCAACGGCCATATCAGGCAGTGTTACTCCTATGTACGGACCTGCACTGGTGTTCTGATATTTCCATATTACGAGGACCAACAGGTAGCCCAGTGTACCAGTGTATGTAAAGACCCTGCCTCTGCTACTAAATCTCCAACCCAGAGGCTTCAACCACCACATGAGGCAGTGTTACTTCTATGTACACACCCTGCTGCTGCTACTTTTAACGCTACTGCTGCCATTGTCTGATTATCTCATCGCGTGGTCTCACTTTCAACTATAAGTAGTACCCAGCTCACCTTGTTCTTTTTACCTGGCTGCTGAGAGGTGAGGCTCCTACAGGTGGGAGTTGACCAGGTGTGAGACCCAGGAGGTGTGTCACCTGTCCAGCCCCACCAGGAGGGGGCTCTCTCCAGGGGGAACCCCTCCATGCATGCTGAGGACATCCGCCACTTCGGGGAATCCCCATCTTCATACATATATCTGTCTTTGTTGCATGGCTCGGATAAAAACCATAAGGATATAGTACGCTTTAATGCAGGTGTATTTGACCTACAATAATTGTATTAAACCATTTTTCACATGCTGCTAAGGACATATCCTACTTCGGGGAATCCCCCATCTTCATACATATATCTCAGTCTTTGTTGCATAGCTCGGATAAAAATTATAAGGATTTCTCAGTGCAGCACAAAAAGTTCTGCTTTACGGACTAGATTGAGTCTGCTATTATTGGGCAACCGTATGTGAGATATAGTATACTGTTTTTGTACCAGTGCAATACAGAAGATTGTGTCAAAGGTTTTGTCTTATAAATATAAAAACGGAACTTTGAGTTTGCAATGGCAACTCAATAGAATAAGAGAAACAGTAAATGGTGCTCACTCCTGTGTACAACAGAACTCGCATATAGATTTCAAACCATGAAAAAGGCGTTATAGATAAGGCTTCATGTTGGTGAGTTGCCTGTGGCCGGCTTTCGATCATCACACCTCGGACCACCCACATGTTTAGTGGGAGCCAGGAGCAACTCAGCGGCCAAAATCAAGAGCAACTCCGAGGCCAAAAAACAGCCGCCAAGTCATCTAGGCGGGCGTAAACACAATTAATCGGCCCGAGAGGTGGTGAGCATGTGAGGTCGTTCTCGTGAGTTGTTTACTTGAATGGCAAGACTTCAATAGCTCTGAAAGAAATCGCATATGGATTTATTTTAGCAAGCCATTGAAATCTCCGGGAAGTATAATTCGCAGGTTTGAGGTTTCCCGCAACTAATGTTCTCCAGTCAAAAGAGTGAAAAATAGTCGTGAAATATTATCATGATTACGGGAGAGGTGATTAAATGCAACAGTCCAATTTTGGTACACTTCCCCTGGAGGTATGCATTACCACACCTGTTTGCAGTTTTAACGTGACTCACCCCTCTGAGGCCGTGAACACGTCCTTCCTCCAGGCCCTTGCTTGGGCAGAAGTATGCACCTTTAATGTGGGCAGACCTTCCGTCTGCTCGGTAAAGACCTTCTCCAGGATACAGGAGTAAAGGGTGTAGTGTACATACTTGATTGCTTAAGTTTGTATCTGCTATTGACAAGAGTGTATCAGACAACAGGCAAGTTCGTACAGGTTCATTTCTGTGTTACTTTGAGTAATTACTAGGGAAGAAACGATAGCTTAATCTGTTAGGTATCTGTTTTACTCACATACTTCCGTGAAATGTCATACATTGAACAAGATAACAATATGCAGAACCATCCCCTGAACTTCCGCCACTTCTGATTAGATGAGTTCAAAACCCATTACAGCACATATAAGAGTAGGACCAGTGGACAACTCCCACACCGGATTAGGTCACACACAAAGGATCTGGCGTCTTTCACACATAATGTATGGCTGCATTACCTAGCCCACCAACTACACTGGGCACTTTGAGATAAACAGACCGTGGATTAAGAGGTTTGATCATTGGATTATCATCGGATTATCCCAGAGGCTAATCCATACTATGTGCTGAGAAGGTCCTGATGCAGGTGTCCACACCCCCTTGTTTTACCAGGATACATGACTAATTAAACGGGGATTTCTCATAGAGATTGTATACATATATAAATCATACCTCTATGAGAGATGTTCCATTGTTAAATTGTGACCCTGTCGGAGAAATAGGCAATATACATTTGAGCACATGGGCTATATTAGAATACAATATACGTTAGATCACCTTGGCTATATCAATATACAATTATACGTATTAATCGCCTTGAGTAGCCTATATCAGATTGTGTGTACCAAGTGAAGAGAGGCCAATTCAATCCAGCCTAGTTGAACTGTAGTAATCTGAGTGACATGGGATGGCCCTGCTAAGGTCATACAGTAGTACGACGTTTACAAAGACCTACATGTGGGCCTCCTATGGGTGCGTCTGGTCCGTGGAGGAGTACTTCTTCTACGAGAGGTAGGACAGGGAGTCAGGTGGGGGGACGACCGGTTTGTGTGAGCTCCACCTGGAGGAGGGGGAGGATCAGGAGGAGGGGCAGGAGCAGGAGGAGGAGGAATACAGGGGCAGGTCCTACCCCAGTGATATGCTGAGTATGGGCATGCATTACCCGCGGGAGGTGCGGGCGGTGGGCCGGGAGGTGGGCCAACCCCACCACCACCACCCAGGAGACCCCTCCAGTGCCCCAGAGTACCCCCACTGCCACCACCCAACCTTAAACCCCCTCACCCTCCCACGGGGCCTCACCCTCTGTGAGATAGAGGCCCTCAACACGGCCGACGGAAGTACTAGTAATAGCCGCTGCCACGATGCCCTTGAGGAAGAGGAGTTTGCACACCCGGAACCGGAAACGTCGAAACCGGAAGTGCGACGAGGGAAACAGGAAGAAGAGGCAAAGCGCGTCGCGCCGACGTACCCGCGCGTGAAAAGCTCGCGCAGCTCCCCCCGTCCCAGCACCTCATCCATCGTCGACTCCTTCCGGCGCGCAAAGCCCGACGGGGCGTCGTCGGGGAGGAACGCATGCGCAAACAACTTCCGGCCGGCGGGGGCGGACACGGTGAACCTACAGCACGTGCCCCGCCGCCCGCCCAGTGAGGGGGGCAGTCTGAGACGCACCCAGTCCGCCTGTAGTACCGGAACCGGAACAGGAAGTGCCCTTCTGCGCCGCCGTCGCCACTCGGACAAACAGACGGCCTCGGCCACCACCACTGGTACTGGTACGGCTACTAGTACCAGCCCCCAGCCCGCCCGCCAACACTTTAAGGACATTCTCTCCGTCGACCAGAAAACGCTACATTCCAGGTAAAGGCTGAACTAAGGTTAAAGAAGTAAACTAATTACTATTCTAATGAATGATATATCTATCTTTTCCCTAAAGTAAAGCATGAAAATGCATTCTTTTGATTCAGAAAAAGGTTGCAATATAACTTTTACTCTAGTTCTAGGTCTAAATATTGAGGTTTCAACATATATAGAGATGAGTGACGTACTAGCTCAAAGAAGGCCTAACAGATAATGGTTAAACATTTGTTGTCATAATGAACGGCAATGACGCCATAATTGCCCCGAAATTACCTATCAATAACATAAATACTGCCAATACTAAATTTGCAGAGTGAACTGCCGTCCAAAATTTGCTTAGAAATACTTATTCAAATAGTTCCGATAGATTTGCGTTAGGGCAGACAAAAATAATTTCAGAAAGCCTTGCTTTAGTTATCAAGGAAATAAAATGACACAGAACCTGTGAATACCTAAGCTATCAGGTTACATGTATAAGTAACCATGACCAGTAGCCACGTGGTTTAGATCAACAGGTATTACATGTATTAAGAACAGACTCCAGACGCACTCTCTAACCTATATAAACGTAAAACAACAGAAGGAAATAGGAAAAAGAACTTATTAACCAGTTAATGCAACCCAAATAGAAAAAAAAAAAAGGAATTATATTTTTCTTTAATTTTACACACTTTATTATAGGTCAGAGTAAAAATTGATATCCATTGCCTTTGCTCTTTGTCACTTTTAAGACTTCAGATTTTAATCTCAAACTTAAATTTCCTTAGGCTGCATTATACATGAGATACTTTAGTACTTAGCTGGGTGACTGAAGGCGTTATTGTGGTACCTTTGTGTCAGAGGTGTAGCGGCATTCCGCCAGTCGCCTCACTGGAGGTGGGGAATGTTCAACTGGGTAATGAGTGATTCCTTGTAGCGGCCTGTGAGGTGCCTCTATGTACCCAGGGGTCAACCGGCTCTAATCCAACCCATTTGTATTGTAATTCAGTACAAATACCGCATAATTTAATGCTATTTGAATAGATCTGAGCTGAATCTGCATTGCAGAATTTTAACGTCTTTGGAGTCGAAATCTTGATTACAGATGTGTTGGCATTTGGAATTAGAAATTGGAATACATTCTTAGAAATTCTTGATTGCTATTTCACGTTATCGAGTTGATTAGGGCTTAATTCATCTTTGCTCAAAACCAGATGTATTTATGGTCGCTCATGGTGAAATGTTTATATCACACACAGGATATCATAATACATGTATAGCTATATCGTTTCCCGATAATTTTTTTAGCATTCCCCACAAAATGGGTAAAGGTTTAAAAAAATGCTTGAATTTTATTGAGAGCGAAAACAACAAAATCAAATATATAATAGCAGAACATGTATTTAAAAAATGCCACCGTTACCAATCTTAATCAAGAAAAGACATTTTAAAAATAAAAGTGTGTAGCCTACAAATTTATCGCTGATCTAATCGATAGACGGACCCAAACAAACAGCGTAGCCGTACCCTGAAGGCCGGCTGGAGAAGTACAAACAGTGACAGTCCACTCCTGCCAGCACGGCCTGAATGTATTGTCCTCATTCAAACTGCAACACATCAATACGTGTGTGGGTACCATCCGCAACCGGCTCGGGTGGTGGGTTGGTGGGCGCCTCTCTGAAACTATATGCTAAGTGATAAGAATATGATAATGATTGATACGTCACGTTTAAGGGTCCGAAATTAAGGATTTATTTTGTGCAATCACCAGGTGTACATATATGTTATTTTGTAGAACCGTGCATCCAGAACAGTTTCTTTGTGTACATTTCTATGAGTCTATTTAAATAGGTTTTAAAAAAATGCTCAATTTTGAGATTTTCAAATAGGATTACTGTATTCAATTCTGAAGATGCCATTCTCCTGTACCCCTGTAGTTTTAGCGGGTTCCTGATCCTCCTTGTACCCGTTCACACTTACCACAGAATGCGCGTCATAAGCCTGTATGTAAACTACGAGCCCATCCTGAGGCCTGGTCTGAAACGGGCAATAGGGGTGTTTGGTCTACTTGGGGGTCAATAAAGTAAATAAGGGGAGCGGGGAAGGGTCGGAGTCATTTTAGAGGGACTGTTTAGATGGACCTGGCGGACACACCGCTGCATCAGAAAGATCCATACGGTCTCCAAGTTGTGAAATAACAGGACATTTGGGATGTGGCCGATCTACATTTATAGTGTTGGGTTGGCAAGAGCTTGGAAGAATTATGATGAAATATGATCAGAACTCAGACATCGTACATGTAATACATAGTCTGTAGGGGATTTAGTGTAGAACAAGGTAGACGTTGATATTGTGATAAGTTGATATTATGAATACATATAACGGTCCATTAGTGTTTCATAATGAATTTACGTCCGCACTTACCAACAGTATTTATGTCATCTACCACAGAAATGGACAAATATTTGTTATTTGTTTTGGATGTCGTATTTGTCTGCACATATACACGTGGTAATGATAGCACGTGTAAACCACTTCAGAATCACAAAGCGCCTAACAAGGTACTAATAGAACATTCATGACTGTGAAGTTGACTAGCAACATCTATTCACGGATATCAACAAGCAGAATGATAACGTGATTGTTTTATTAGCAACTAATGAAGTATGCCATGCAACATTGAACAAAACTGCAAGAGTTTTAGGACAGTCAATTTCATTTGCCCATATTTTAGTGAATGGAGCATAGAGTGAAATATGACAAGATGATATTGTATGCCAAAATATAATATGGAAATTAGACATTGGCTTTTAATATAGCTTTGACATTAAACTAGGCTACAGTTAACGACAAAAGTAAAGAGTATCACTTCTTAAAACCGATAACGGCTAGCTATAAGAGAGCTTTTCTGGATCGCCAACGTTTCTTTTCATATGTAAAATATTCATTTACATGATTTCTACAAAGACTTGAAATCCTGGAAAACTTTCTGAAAAGAATGTAAGTGGTCACAAAAGAAAATGAAAATGACTAAAAGAAAATATTTAATTTTGTACTCTAATAATGATATTTTTCAGATGTTATTTTCAGATTTTACTTGTCCTGTCCTCCCCTTTTTCTCAGACATATGAACTGTTACACAGAAATGGATACATTCTGGTGACAGTTCCAGATCTGGGGAAGAATAGTCCATTCCATTTTTTCCAAAAAACCTCATATAAAAGTCACATTTTGAAGTTTGAAAATGATGAGAAATTCCATTTTTTTTGACAAGTCATGGTGCTTTCAAAAACCGCCGGTGCAAATTGAAAAATACCGGCACCCAGCGCCCGGCAACAGCTTAAGTACATGTGTACTAAAGTTAGGAGATAATCTTTGGGACTTTGAGGCGCCCGGCAACAGTGACATATGCATTGAACTTGAACTTTTTCCCGCAAGGCTGCAGGCTGGTGACATCAGCATTTTACGCCAGATTTCAGATTTTTTCACATCCTCACTCAAATAATGATTTTCAAACAGAATTCATTACATGACGTCTTATGGAATTTTAAAGTTTATTCTAAATTTTCTCTGGGGTTTGAGATTGTTTCATTAACCCTGACTTACACCCCTGGGAAAATATGAGGGAGGTTTCCCTGGCAAAGTCACTTATAAGTATATCTCTAGTATTTTTATATAAAGACATAACAACATTTGATAGACATTTTCACATGGTTCTATTCATACTTAATGACAAATTCCTAGGACTATTTCGCCTCTCATGGAAGCTCCGCTCCAGGACAGACATTATGACTTGTATTTCTTCATCTTTCGAATAGAATCAAATAATCAGACATCATTTCAGAAAGTATACCTTCCCACAAATTCTGCTTTTACAAAAATTCAATTGAGAGAAGCATAATTATAAGATAACTTAGTTTGAAAATTTAACTAAGAAATTCGAATCAAAGAAAAGTTATAGAAAATGACAGAAAAAAAGTTTGTTGAAGCACTTTGCAACCCTGATTTAGCAACTAGATTGCCAAATAAAAATAGTTATAACATCTCGTGCATCCAGTACAGTATGCTCTCAATGGTGTCTGATGAGCACCTGAACGTACATACTTGGCACAGTAAATTCTACACAATACCCCATAATGTCCGGCCTAACTAGTGACCAATGATCAGCCACCTCTGTGATCTCCCTCAATGCCGTCGCCGCGATGTCTCCCCGTCCTCCATTGGCCGATCTATCAAAGCCCCGGTGGGGGCGGGCCGGTCGATGGTTGCCTAGCAACCGTTGTAAACAAGCAGGGACGTGGATGGTGGCCTTGTGGGGAAGGGGCGGTCTGCACCCGGAGCCCTCTGTGGGCTGCTGGAGGCCGGCTAAAAAGGGCCGACGGGGGGAGGGGGGAAATACATTCTGAACGACAGCAATTTGAGTGAAATAGAAACAGAAAAAGAGCTGATTTTTTAGAAAGACAGAGTTTTATTCAGGTTTGAAGATGACTACAAGACTTTGGCTAGCCGTGCTCCCAGTGATTGCATTAAGTCTAGTCCAGTATTTTGATAACTGATTAGGCTAATCAGGCGATTTTTCATCAGTACATGTACTTGTATTTGATAGTTATTCTCTGTGTGATGAATTAAGGCATAATAGCACACCCTGGCCTAGTCAGGTATGAAATATCTAAGTTTATTGTCTGATCATTCGTTAGCAGGGTAGCCAAAATAACCTTTCCATACTGATTATCCTAACCAGTATTCCGGGAACACAGTAGTCTCAGGGCTTTTCTTAGGAAGCGTGTCCAACACAAGGCAAACTTATGCTACAATACAGACGTGCGATTAAAATACCAGAACACACTGGGCAAAAAAGACACGTGTCAATTTATAGAGTTAAGGCTATACAATTGAAAACCTTTATGAGGTCAGCTTCTCAGTTATGGCTATTTTTGTGCTTGGGCCTTACGCTATATTTGTACTGACAGATCTTGTGGTTAACCCTGAGCGGGCTGTGTCTCCAGGTCTTCAGGATCATAGTGCCAAGATAGGCAAGAGGCGTTGGGTCAGATTGTCAGCCTGGGTTTGATTATGGTTTTATAGGACGGAGAGATTATATTTCTTTCCAATCAAGTTTATTAAAATCCATATCATAAAGAACTTGAACGTAACTTAATATTTAGTTTACTTATGTTTATCAGGTTTGCATTTCTTTCTTTTTGTAGGATGACTTCATGCCTTGATTAATCTCAGAAACGTGTGATTTTCTCACACAAAATTTATTATTGATTTCTTAGGAAACCACCTCGCCTAGTCTCGTAAAAAAATTCATACTGCAAAAAGATTGATAAATATTTAGGGAAGATGGAAATTGTGCTGTTAATCTATTCCTTGCTAAGAAATGTATATATCTATGGCAGAATACTTTTCACAAGACTCAAAACAAACTAAACAATACAGACATAAATAATAAGGAATGTTAGTCAGTACGTCGGTATGTATGAACCTAGCAATATGTGTTATGAGGGGGTTCAGTCCTCTCAGGCTGGACGTAGCCCAGTGAGGCCAGCACGTAACCACCCAACACCACACACACGTACACACACCCACTACAACAGGCCATTCATGGGGTATACGGCTGGGACTGTAGACCCCACACCAGGCATGTCCCCACAGAGTACGGCCGCACGGTAGGTGGACGTCCTCACACTCAACACACAAAATATACCCTTAATACCAGGGATGTAAATTTTCAGATTTTTGTCGGATTTATTCTCTCCAACATCAACATAAATCGTTTTCAAAATGTAGTGTTTAGAACACGTTTGACAACATTTTAGGAAACATTCAGATTTTCTTAATGCTATTTCCTATTTTCCATCTGTCCCCAACTCTTATTCCCGCTTTTACTTGCAGGGATGTAAGTTTTCAGAATGTTTGTAGTTTTCGTCTGTGCTGTTTAAGTGACTACAATTATCACCAAACAGTTGTCTCGGGATATCACAATCTTGGGAACTATAGAGAAATAGTAAGATAACAACAGTGGTTAAGTGACACTTAACCTTGGGAAAACTGTTAGGATTTTTCGTCAGACAAGGTTCAGATTTTGATAAAATCAGAGAGGGCTTAGTGAAGTAAATACTAATAGAGGCACCGCGGGGGGCGACCGAGGGTGTCTTTACGACCCAGAGGGGTTCGTCAAAGGGTCTCCTGTATTTTATCACCCAAACAAGATTCAAAGGTGAATGAAAATGCTGTAAACGAGTGGTGTGTACAGCCAGTCACTACGTACCACCCCGCGTACGTACTGCTCTTCAGTGGTGCGGGTGATAAATGGTGGTGGCTGATTGTCCATTTACACCAATATCTTAAAGGGAGGGGCCAGTGACCATAAATTAGTATACTGCCGTGATCTTTACCATCAAGGGAATAAGCATACCAAATTGTATGCTTTTATCTCTAAAAGTTTTTGTTTTATTCACATTTTCCTCTATCAATCTGAGTTCCCCTGCCTGCATCTGACACAGCCTGCACAGACCAATGATCTGTATGTGACGTCACAAGCAGAACAGCAGAAAAATTATAAAACTGAAAAAATAACAATATTTAATTTATCTAAGTGTTTTTTATGAGCCTAAAATTATTTAAAATGACAAAATAAAATGATTCATTATAGAAAAAATCAAAAATATACTTTATTATGGGATTTATAATTTTGAAATTTAATTATAACGGTTTTTTGTGTGACGTCACATACAGACAGCCTATGCCAAGCATACAGGGGACTCAATATGTAGTCTGATAAAGGGGCACAGCCTTCTGTGATAAGACATCACTTTAAAGTTATAATGATGTCATATATTTGTTCTTATGCACTCTACCTACGGTATGACATGAGAATTTAAGAAAATTAAAATTTCACTGGCCCCTCTCTTTAACATCACTAAACTTAGATAAGTAAATAAGATAGGTAGCTTGGTAAGGTTGAACCCGTATTCCTACTGCTGATTTTTAAATTGGCAGCAAAATCGGCAAGTAGAATACATGCTTTAGGCTGATTAATGATTCCGATTCAATCAAATGCTAACCTACCCAGATTTAGGAGATAACTTCAGGGGAATGTCTTATATCCAGGCTTAGAATCATGCCTTGCTGTTAGATCTATCCATTAATCATTACTCTGAAATCAATTAAACCTATTCTTAGACAAGCTAAATGCCACTACTCTTTCCCGGCAAAGTTGGGGAGGGGGTGGGGGACGAGGGGGTGTATCGTAGTACAAAATGAGACCTCGGTTACGCCAGAATAGTACTTTGTTTAAAATTTGATGTCAAACCAGTCAAAATTTTATGATTTCCATCTAAATAATAATATAACTACCTGGTATGTATATGTCAAATTTGCGATTCTAAGACGTTAATAAACAGATTGGCCTCAGGGGGATCAATGTTTAATTCTGTTGTGTCTAAACTGTTTAGAAATGAATGGTCGCGATGCCCCCCCTCCCCCCTCCCCGCCCCCACACCTGCAGGCCCTGTTGCTATTGGATCTCGCCTTGTTTCAATATTTGTCGGCGCCCGGCGCCCGGTTATACGTACACTTCCCGGCCCACCCGCCTTTAGCACCTTAGGCTGAGTCTGTCGGTCCTCCAAGTAACCGTTTCTAAAGGCAGTATTACACTTCATAATATGAGGTGCGATATGACGATGTCAGAGAGAAGTCACACATATTAGAGATAAATGGTCTTTGTTTCACATATGTGACACGCTCCACATTGCCAATTTCTATCAAATAACGAATTTACAACTCCTGAATACTTTTACTAGGTAAAGAGCTTGTGTGTCTGTCATATCAAACAACCATGTGGTAATGTCTTCTCTTTTCTGATTATAACATTATCATTTATCACCTATTCATCACTATTGTAACACTGCCTATACGGAAGATCATCTCTTGTAGATGAGTATGCAAATGCTTAATTCTCCGTTTTCGATGAGTGGATAACGTCGATAGTCCGATGTATCGGAGTCTTATCTTGGCCCAAGTCCCATAGGAATCAATGTTAAAAATTGGGGGGGGACACTGTGCTATTTCTGGAGTAAAGAAACTGCTTGGAGATTGAAGCTGTCTCCATAGAAAATGCCATGAGAGTGTACTAATTAGCATAAATAAGTCTGTGTTCGGAGAGTGACGAGATGATGTCATAATGATATTCTAAAAATAGAACGAAAGTAGGTCGGGAATGCCCCCATCACCACTGGGGGCGGCCATATTGAATAAATTTGCATATTACCAATACAATCTCCTCACACAAATGAGCTCAGACTCTTCTAGCCTATTTCATAGCCCGCCTCCTCGTTCTCGGGGCCTATGTAAGTCTGCCATCTTTAGGTGAGATTTCCCACCTCCCCCAGAATCCTTTGCGGCCCACTTGTTCCTGGCAAGCTATGAACTTAAATGTTAACCAGCGAAGGGGTTTTCCTTACTAAATATAGATAGCCAATGAAAATATTCCTTCTAACTGGGGAATCCTCCAATGGTCGCCATGTTGCCCCAGACTTGCAAAGTCCCCCTAACGATCAGTGGGACGCACTAGAAAGTCTAAGATTCTTCATCCATGGTGTATGGGGGTAAGGGGGTGAAGAAGGTGAAGGGGTAAAGGGGTCATGGGGATGTCATGGGGATGTCATGGGGATGTCATCGGACATCATGCCGATGTCATGCCGATGTTTGGGTAAGGGGGTAAAGGGGTCATGGGGATGTTATGGGGATGTCATCGGAATGTCATGGGGATGTCATGGGGATGTCATCGGACGTCATGCCAACGTCATGCCGATGTTTGGGTGAGGGGGTGAAGAAGGTGAAGGGGTAAAGGGGTCATGGGGATGTCATCGGAATGTCATGGGGATGTCATGAGGATGTCATCGCGATGTCATTGGGATGTCATCGCGATGTCATCGCGATGTCACAGATGTCATGCCGAAGTCATGCCGAAGTCATGCCGATGTTTTCTATATCCAAAATATAGTTCTTTCAACAAAATCGAATAACCGAAGCTCTTCGGTTTCTCAAATCGATCGTCAATGCTATCCATCAATCACCTCGATCCAGTTCTCTGTAACTGTCCAGTCAATAACCTTGACACTCCGATAGATCTCTCTCTCTCTCTCTCTCTGTCTCTGTCTCTGTCTCTCTGTACCTGTCTCTCTGTCTTTCTCTGTCTCTCTCTGTCTCCCTCCCTCCCCCTTCTCTCTCCCTTTCAGCTATTTCACAAAGTGGATAAGACGGAGCTTTTAGGTTCTTTAGAACCTAACATACTTGATCTTGTAATAATTTTTTTCATTGACCCTGACTTACATCCCTGCATATGGCACATCATATTTTGTATATGTACCTGTTTTCCCCGAACAAGATTTTGTTATAATAGGATGAAACGAAACGTCATACAGTTGAATCAAACTTTGTCTTGAAAGAAAATAAATCTGAATTTCCTAAATGTTTTTGATGTAGCTATTGTAGTGTGAATGGGAACGGTCTCATCGTTGATCCGGTGGGTGAGCTTTACGTGGGGTTGTTTGTCGGGTAGGTAGGTGTGAAGTGGGAGAGCTGTGTGACCAGGGCTTAGTCCACCCCTGACGGCTTACCCCGATACACCTCGTCCACTACGTCACCAGATAGCCACCTGACGCGTGTGGGAATCTTAGCCAGTGAATTGGGATTTCGTATTTACTGCTTCCCTGTAAGGGATGGGCAGTATTGGGATCTGAAAACCATCAAACCGAATTCTCTAGACTTAAATTGAAATTAAAAAAAGCAAATTCAGAAAAGCAGTTTCATCCCAAGTTAGTCATTCCTACAATGGCGGGTTCCACCATTTTGTGTTGAAGGGATAAAGGACTGTCTAGCAGGTTTCTAAATGAACCAGCATATAGTCTTGATACTGTTTGTGATGTTAGACCAATACTATGGGAATAAATAACCATGATAAAAATAACATGTCATCATATTCATTTTCGAGATAAATAGGCTTGTGAAAATTAGGTTTTCTGAGCTCTACAATAGCTGTATAATATTGGAGGGTCTATGTACCATAAGGATAAACATGATGCAGCAAATAGATCTGACTAGTTATAGATTACCCATTTTTAAAACATCATACCGTTTTAAACTATTCACAACGCTGGAACATCACAGAGTTAGGGTTTTATGATAGCAACATTCTAGTAACTGACCTTTTCAGTTGCTGCGATACCAGGAAAGGTGTGGTCACAGTTTAGTTCAGTGACTTCGATGTTGACTTTACTTGCTGTTTTCTCAGTATACACTGAGTATTGTAATTAAATTCCACGGTAACATGCCATGCTTCTATAATATATATGGCCTTATTTTCTGCGAATTTCATCACCATTGTATGAAGGGTACTGTCTGACAATTTTAATTGATTTAAAGTTGTCAAACACTTAACAATTTTTTTTGTGCTCGTGACCAGTATAAGATGTATCACTCGCTTTTTTTTGGCGAGCTCAAGATTTCGGATTTATAAACCAGAATCGGATAGAATCGTTCGAATTAGATGCAAATGGATATAGAAGTAAGAGAATCCATCAAAGGCCAAGTGTGGTCGTGTATGCGTACTCTATAAGTATAGGAACCAACGTCAGAGATAATGAATATTATATGGTTGTGATGCTCTGTGACGCTTCAGTAACAATTACAATATAATCATAATGCTAATTTGTTTATATAATTATTGATTATTCAATACCTTTGACGTAGGCTATTCAAAATTAACGGGTCTTCCCCTCAAGGTCCCGATAAAAATGGTATGAAATGAATTCTATTTACCATAATGATGGTCAGTGTGCTCTATTTTGACCCCACATACGGGTACACCAAGGTCACTCCGATTAGTATTGTGTTACGGGGGGGTGGGTTCAAAACGTGAATAGAATATAATTGACTTAAATTAGGTTACATTGTAGGTGTGTTCCACAGAGAAAATTCACCTCTGCATTTCATTCTAATATTTTGGACAGTTAATAAGATATTCTTATTTTTTTTAAATATCAGTGAAAAAAGTCGTTTCACATCATGATTTCTCTTTTTTTTATGGCATTGTTTATATATTTGGACAGAGAAATAATTCACCTTTTCTATAATGTATCATTCCCCTACATAGAGTGTAAGGTATTCAACAGCGTGACAGCAGTTTCATAAATGATATTTGGTGTTGTTTTTTTTAATCCATGTTTGGGTGTGCGGACGTGGCTGTCTGTCCCCTGGCCACAAAAAAATTTATATAAGAATTGTCTAAAATCTATATCAACCCACATAAATATAAACAGACATATCAGGAAAGCAATTTGATTTATTGTTGATCTATGTTTACCTGATAATTGATACTGTTGCTGGTTTCTGTATTAAAACACTTCGTTTTCTAAGTGGTTAATGTGTGCGTCTTGTGCTTACAGACGAGGAATAAGTCGAGAACGTGAGGAGCCGCACCGCCCCCTACCGGAGCCCGCCGACGACCCCTACAACGCCAGCTACAGCTATGGCTTCGACGCCAGCTACAACAGGTGGGTATAGGGCCCTTGAGGGTCCCGATACAGGAAATCGGAGCAACCGGAAGTAGTTGGTGAAACCACTCAAAAATTTCATTGATATTAGTGAATATAAAACTGAAATTTTACTACGGATATTTGTAAGTCTAATTAGCAAGATTTCCATGAAAATAAGCCCTCTTCCAATCCATACCCTTAGTTTGAAGAAGTAATGAACAAACAATATGGTGATGGAAACCCGCATTCGCCGCACTGTCACATAGAGAGATTCCCATGTGTATTTCGGCAGATTTCATTAGTGCTCACTCCCCTTCCACAGTCTCCATCTCCATCAAAAACCCCTGTTGCTGGCCTTGCCGTCTGAGTTTTCTCATGAACCTCAATCTAGCTGTCATGCCTGTGGGCTGTTGCACATTCTCATAAGAAAATTTAGAGACAATTTACAGTCACATGCATTGAGGTTGGGCCGCGCAGAGCCCAATTTAGAAGGATAGATCAGAAAATCGCACATCATTTTCACCTTGGAAATAACAAAAACGTACATTAACTTCATCAGGAATGCTCAATTGTCTCATCACAGATATTTCTGACATAATTCCTGCAATCAGTAATGTACAGCCAAAGAAAATGGATACTTTGGTTGAGGCATAGAGATACATAAGTACATACATAAGACATAGTGTTATGTATGTCTATGGTTGAGGTGAGATGCTATGCCTCAAATATCAGAAACTCGCCAATGAAATAAGTAAAAGAGAAGTTTTGCAATAAACTTTGAACCTTAATTCGTGCCTGTTTTTCCAGTTACGGGGCGTCCTCGTACAGTCAGGGGTCGAGTGGGCGCAGCTCGCCGACACGCACGGAGGGCTCCCGCAGCTGGCTCGCCTTCTCCAACGGCTGGACCACCGGCAACACCACTGAGCGCAGCAGTATCTACTCACTCGGAGAAGATGTGAGCTGCTCACCACACTTTTCTTTATATAATGTTATTTCGTAATAGTATTCATTGTTTCCACTGGTTTTCAGATGTATTACATGAATATAGATACAATGTTCTTAGCATTTCATTTCGTAATAATTTTCAATGTATCCAGTGTATAACAACCTCAAATACTGTGAACGTATTTATGTTTGTGCTGTACACATCTTCGCTTAATTCTAATTGTGAAATGTCGTTTATAATGCCATATAGTTATAGGCCCTTACTCATTTAGAACCGAAAATAGATTTGTCTTTTAGGTTAAATCTCCAAAAATCGATATACACAAAGACATCTATATAATCATCAAGCCTATTTCCCAGTTGCAAAAATATATTTGAAAAGAAAGTTATTTGATTTTTTCATGTGACCGCTTTCAGGAATTCGATCGGAAGGCTTCTCAGCGAGTGCGAAAGTTGTTTGAACAGATTGACCACATGCTGTTTGAGGACAGCCCCGGCCCACAGCACCTGTACGCCGAGTGTGAGCAGTGGGTCAGCCGCTTCCCGCACCTCAGGTATAGAAATGCATGAATATATATCTATAGATATATATATACACAATTTTGTGTGTGTGTCTTTTTAATATTTTGGGAGGAGGGGGAGGGGGGGCAATAGAATCAATAAATATCCAGGGAATGTTCGTTATATTGCTGAAAACGATTAAAGAAACATGATGTTATCTCACAGCATGTCTTAGAAAGGGTTCTGGTACTCTGTATACAAACTTGACGTTAACTCCTTCATATTTTCCTGCAGAATCCTGGGAGACCAGTTGTTGCCACCACAGGACTCGGGCTTCGTGGTGGTCGACGGGTCCCCACGCACCGCCAACAACACCGACAGTCTGCTCTTTGACGTCACCGACCAGGACATCACCGCTACACACGGACTCAACGAGTGAGTCTTTCTCAAGGCCATATTGAACCTTATGATGTTTTTTTTTTTTTTTTTTTTAATATTTTTATTAAATATCTTCAGATAAATCTGTTCTTCCAGATATTACAATTATGTTTTTTTTATATTTATTTGTAGTGTTTTATGTCAGTGTTTTGAACACCTTAAGGTAGAATATAGGAAATTGCTTGCTTTGTTCCATTAGTGGCATGGCAAGAACATTATGGGTTTATAAATGTACAAAAGTCCCCAACATTTTAGAAGAAACTGATTCACCTCGTTCTAAATGGTCGATTTGTGAGAGTTGCATCCCTTGAAGCGTCCATGTGGGTGGCTGTACTCGAAAACTCACTGATTAATGTGCACATGAGCCCAAGTCGAATCAAAGTACATGTATAAGTAAATTAGAGTGGATATGGCTAGGTGTAAATTCCACAGTAGATTCCTTGTAGGTTGTTACGTGTACAACAAAAATAAGGGCGGGGAGATGTATTTCGATATTTCCTCCAAAAAGAGTGTATCAGTACATATGGCACATAAATCATTAGAGTTGTTTTGCTCATATAAAAGTGGAGGCATTTATGCTTCCGCAGAGACTAGACTACCTTCGAAATGGGGAGATTGTGAGGTTTTGACATGCAACGATGCAGCTGGAGAGACTTTATTACTTTCATTTCTTTCTCTTTACAATGAGATTAAACTATATCCAATTAGTTTTACTTTTTTTTTTTAACCGAAGTCAGGGCACGTTAGCCTCGTCCTATAGATGAATCCAATTACTAGACTTCTTTAACCGTAACGGTAATTCCATAATTATAATAAAACTACTACAATTGTCTATTTGTAATATATGTAATTACACATTTTCTTCATGTTGCAATTCACTTACCTTGGTATTTCACGATAGGAAGTCATAAGTCTATCTAGGGCTAGGAAAATGTACATTCAGCGTTACTGTTGACCCGAAATATCGACATTGAAATTTGCTGAGTATTGGAGAAATAATAAATACCCCTCACGGGCCAGGCAGAAAAACAACAAAAACTGCCCATATCGATTATTGATTATGGAAGAAAAATAGGGCATAGAAATACACTCATTTTGGGGTGAGATCTTATCGAATACCGCAGTACAGGCTTTACAATGGGTGCATGTGATGTGGTCGTTTTAATACTTTTTATTGACAGGTTCATTAATTAAAAACATGAATAATTAAGGCTGTTCCTATCAATAGAGGGAGTGAAGTTTACCACATCAGTTGGACATGACAGATTTTGTAGCATATGAAATGCAGGATGGTAATTTGATAAACAGGGTATACTCCTGCTAACTGAGGTAAACGTAGTGTAGAAATGGGAAAATTATTTAATATCGGGTCTGAGGTGTACATGGATGCAGTGTCAGCAGTTCAGTCTGTGGGTTCTAGTCCTGCCCGGTTTGGGATTGATCAAATTGGGGAGTGAAGTCTGTATAGCCTGTGTTTTACTGACATAGAATGATAGGGGAGAAACTGTTAAACTGTCAGCGGCTTCATTCTCTTGAAAGGCAGCTGGAACCATCACATTTATTAGTAAGGCAGTTGGTTTTGAGAAGTCCTTTGGGGCAAAACAATTATCATTTTCCCAAACCTATAAAAAAAAAAAGGGGGGGGGGGCAGATAGACTTACTGTAGTTAGGCCAATTTACTTATGTCTTCCAATGAATATTTTTCCATTGTTTTTGCAATTTATATTGACTAACGCTAATTTCTATCATTGTCTGCCACTGGCCCAGACCGATACAAATACAACCCCCAAACACTGAGAGCTTACCTCACCATAGAGTGCCTTTAGCCTTTTATCACGGCCAGTTGGCATCCCCATTTGTCACCCTTAGAAAGCCTTCTGATAGGAGATAGCAGGTCGATAACAAATGGTAGTTCTGTGTCCACACCAGTTGATGCTAATAAACAATTCATCCTGAAAGTAACATATAAAGGAAAAATGATTACCAATAGTACATTAACCCTTTTAAAAAACCTAGGTACGCCAGTGAATAGTGTCAGTGGAAACAATATCGATGGGTCCTGTGATCTTTTATCTACATTCCTATTTACTGACTCCGGTTTATTTGTCGCTAATGTTACAGATTGTCGATTACGGGTCAACACGTGGACGCGCGCGTGCCCCCGATGGAGAGTTTCGCCCACCTGGCGGAGACCTCGGACACTAACCCGATGGGGTACGAGAAGGAGGAGGTGTACGCACAGGACGGTCACGTAGAGGACATCATCGCTGTCGACTACAAAACCACGTATGTGCGATGATCTGTATGCGCCTTTTTCATTCCTGTGGCAGACTACTGCAGGGTCCCTACTGCACAGGAAAAACAGGAGAAATGGCAAAAATAAGTCCCTTTCAGGGAGTTTGGAAATTGTGCAAAAACACAGGGTATCTGATTTACCAGTTTCAGAATTTTCAAAATCTTAAGATTCAGAAGACCACACTTTTCCAAGAGTAAAATTTCAGTTTATCCCTAGACGATATTTTTAATGAAATTTTACAATTTGAACATTTTGTGATAAAAACAAATCAATGAAACCATAACAGGGAAAATTTACACTGGAACAGGGAAAGCTAAGGGAAAACACATGGAATTTTATCACGAAACTTGAATGAGGACCCTGCTACTGGTGTATGGTTCCAAACCAATGTAGTTGGATATTGAACCCTATAGACTAAAAAAAATTAGGAACAAGGAATCTTTAGAAAAGTTGTAATAGAACCTTACATTAATTATGCAGCAATAGTGGTAGTGGGTTTGGGCTCAGACCAATTACGTACAGATGGGAAATGTGCAGGTGGTATGTGGATTCAGTTTTTTTTTAAAAAGTATCAGAGGCTACCAGTTGGAAAGATAAACTTATGTCAATTTACTTTCTTCCGAACTGTGTTACATATATTTTTCAGCATTAACGATTAAACTTCAAATATTAATTTCATATTTTATCAAGCGATTATCAGCAGTAAAGCTGATGATACAAGTTAATATTTGAGTATCAGACTTAAGGCAGGTTTCCACAAAACAATTGAGTTCAAATGATTAGTGTGTTACCCCAATGATTGGCTGTTATTGTCGGCCAACTAAAATAAAACATGTCAGATGCATTGGTTGTTATGTAACACCTGACCCTCCTACCTGCAGGGACGAGGACAGCATAGACAAGGCCCGCCAGCTGCGGAACGCGGCCCGGCGGCGACAGTCAGGGATGCCCCCACTCACCCCACAGGCCTGTGTCAAAGACAACATAGGCAGCACCACCTTCGACATTATATGGGCAGAAGTAAGTCCGTTCTCTTTTCATGATTATCAGTGTTACAAGGCTATCGAAAGGGCGAACCGGGTATTTGTAACGTCGTTCACATTCACATCTCTTCGTGTTGGTTTTAATAGTTACCGATACTTCTATTTTATGATATAAGTAGTATCACACAAGAGTGTTTTTAATCATACACTGGCATTTCAAATTATTCCATCCGTATTGATACTGAAATACTTATTCTCTTTCTGTTATGGAATAGCTTAGGGAAGTGGTTCATATTTAGGTATTGCAGAATGATTTCATTCTTTATGGTTTCTATTTTGACTACGTTCTTTGGAAATCCGCTACCGTAGCTCAAGTTTTTTTTATTCTTTTCCAGGTGATATCGTGGTTAAGGGAAGTGCTGAAAAAATATGGACGTGTAATACAAGGTAAGTAAATTAAACATGTACGTATATAAATCCCGGCGGCGGGTTTCTCCGAAATAATCTCACAGATACCATCACCCAAAGCTTAAAAGCATTATTTTGTGCAGAATGGAAAGAGCCCTGAAGGGTTGGTCGGACGTTGAATTACCCCACCAAACAAGCAAACAAATAAATGTAATAAGCATTAAAGATATACTTGCCCTTGATACCCTCCCTCCCTTTGTATGGATGGCCCCTATTCATAACCAACAAACACATTGTCTAATTATAAAACATTACCTCATTATGTGTTAAATCTAAACACTGTTCTTCTTTGATCACCCGTGTAGCTGCCTCAGAAGGAGACCTTGACGAGCAGCGGTCACTGGCGCTAACCGGGTTACCAGAGATGCAGATTCTCCAACGAGACGACATCCTCCAACCATCGAGAGAAACCTCACTGCTCAACTCAAGTCGGTTGGCAGACAGAGTACGTCAAATATTATGAAGGAGTCTGGTTTTGGTTATTAGCAGTCCAAAATTAATCAGTGTTCAATCATTCCACTGGAATTTTCAGTCCTATTTAGAAATGTGAATAGCCTGTGAGTCATTAGATATGAGCCATTTCACGTAGTGGGTCATAATCTTCAGATGTCAGAGAAATATAAACGAAAATTATTGTAGACCCTTCTAGATAATGCCATGTAAATACCATATTGTTTTACTATGATCAACCCCTTCAATAATGCAAAACCATCATTCTGAGTATAATAAATCAGTTTTTTGATACTAAGAAACCCCTTTATGACGCTTAGCCTCATCCTCTGTAACATCACCCTCGGTAACATCAGCCCCATAGACGATGCTAAGTAAGTCCCTGTACCCTTTCAGGTGGGTCGCCTACCGATGAGCGCGGCGTCCCACTCCCCCGAGGGGCGGGGGCTGGACGGGCTCCTCACCATCTCCACCAAGGCACTCCAGAGCAGGGACCGCACTATGTTAAGGTAGGCGTTTTACATATATGCATATATCATGTGAGGTATTTTGGCTCTGGTAAATTCCAGCAAAATAAGGCACTTTCGCGCAATCATTATTTCGCACATTTATAGTAAATTCTATTTAGCTCTCAAATTTTTTGCACAGAAACAGCAGTGCGCGTAATACACAAAGATGTGCACAGTGCGAAAATAAATATGCTTACAGTAAATATTTGGACACAATATGACTAATGACATCAGAATTTGCACAAGTATTAACAGTGTCAAACAAATTTGGAAAGGATTTGAAGTACATGTACGTCAGTCTCAGATTTCTTCATCACTTAGTGGAAACTATTTTTATGTTCAAGCTTTGAACCATTAAAGAAAATCCCTTTTTTACTACCGGGGTACATGTGGAAGAGGGAGTATTGAAAGTCCGCTTTCCATTCCATCAGAAAATCATACTTTTTTTATACTACTTACACGCTGGGTGTTGATTTCTGATCAAAACGCTCTCACCCTTCAGAGTCGTAACGTTGTTAAATTATAAATGGGGGTTTGGTGAATTCATATAAGCCTCCTTTCTCTTCCCCCAGTGAACAGATGACCCCTGACGGGCTGGCCCAGGC
The DNA here is from genome assembly GCA_936440205.1 of Lepidonotus clava. Lineage (NCBI taxonomy): Eukaryota > Metazoa > Annelida > Polychaeta > Phyllodocida > Polynoidae > Lepidonotus > Lepidonotus clava. The sequence continues at coordinate 51,830,621 of OW387135.1, read as the reverse complement.
CCTGCCGCTGGCCATCGTGGGCGGTCGGCCGGGCTCCAGTACCACGCGTCTCATCATGAGGCCGGGCAGCGTCAAACCTCACGACAGTCGACTCACCTCAGCCCGCTTACGTACTGCCGCCGGCCGGGGCAGGCTGGCACCGCTCGAGAGGGCCAAGACGCCCAGCAACGTGAGTCCGATTTTATTGTCTGTTTAGTCGAATGATATCTGTATGTGTATCAATTAATGGTAACAAGTATTGAGTATTGTTCAAGATCCTAATTAGATGCAAGGTCAGAAAGTTAAGCTCTGCATTTGACTCAATCTTCATGTTAAAAGGACACTGAGTTGCACCTGAGACAAACTTCAATACTGCCAATATGATTCAAGCCTGCTTGATTTAGTTCTTGGGAAATTGTCACTGTTAATGACCAGTTCTGGCTGAATTAGGTCGTCAATAAACTAACCTGTGTTTGATCCAACAGGAGGAGGATCGGCCCAACCTGGGTAACGAAGTTCTGAGAGGACACCGGCTGGCCACGTTAAACGATAACCGCTTCTCGCCCACCCCACCCCTGTCCTTTCATCGCAATGGTGCTCTACCCCCCATCTCACTCGACCAGCAGGAACATGGCCTCAAGGTAGGGACAGGTTATTAAACTCGAAAGGTAATAGATAAGGGGATAGAGTAAGCCTAGTTGGAAGGTTACAGACCGGCCACTATTACTACTACAAAGTGAACAATACTTTGATAGTACATTGTATTACAGTGTATCCCAAAAACGTTCTGAAACGGCAGACATATTTTCCAACATTATACATCGGACATTTACATGTTATACCGGACATGTCATAAACAAATTAATATTTAGGGGAATTCATCAGAAAATTTGAAACAAAAAATTATCATTTCATATGGACAACGTGTGAATTTTTCGTCAGACAAAATTTCCGACGTTTTATAGTAAATTTCGGCATTGATGTCTGGCGTGTCCGTATGTCCAGGTTTTTTTTCGGGATACACTGGTATTACACAACTTGCTTATAACGTACTTCCATGTACTTTTCTTAGCGTGAAAGTAATAATAATTCATTTTTCACCATGTAGAATATAGAGGAAACAGATTCAGTAGAGGAAACAGTGAGTAGAGTTTATCTACAAGAAAATAAACCACAATATTGTGGTATTTTTCGCCTCATTACTTGTTTTTCATTTCAACGTACCGCAATTTAGCTATGATTTTGCATTTTTGCATTCTCTAAATCTCGTTGTATGTTATGTTGTCAATACCTTCAGTGTATAGATAACACTGAAAGCTTTGCCTGTGACACAAAATGAACTCGCAAAAAATCACTTGTATACTTTCTCTGTTGTCTTGTTAATCATGAAATAAGAATATTGCTTGCTGAACAAAGCTCATTGTTTAAAGCTGGTTAAATCTTTTGCTTCAAGGAGGAGAAGAATTACCTATCTCGGCCACTGGGTATCAGCCATGAGCTATTAGTATACCCCGCCAGGAACCAGTGGCAAAGAAAGTTCCCGGCATGGTACACTGAGAACTTATTGCTGGTACTCAAAGGCCCAGAAAAGTTGTTATTCTCCTCATTCACACCTTTCATTTTCTTTTATCAAGAAATCAAAGGTGCCCCAATTTGGACCAAATCTTAGACCATAGAGGTATATGAGTAATATGTATGTCTATTCTAAGCAGGGTACCAACCACACAGGGAAAACAGGGAAAACAGGGAAAATGGCAAAAAAAAATCCCTGACAGGGAAAACACAGGGAATTTGGAAATTTTGCCAAAACACAGGGAAAACACAGGGAATTTCATTTGGTCAGGTCCTGAAATTCCTGATTCTCAAGATATTAGGGATTTAATATTTGCTTGTTGGGTTGTCCAAATTTTTTCTGCACGCAGAGGCTTTCAAATTTGAAAAACTTGCTGGATATGACACAGGGAAAAATTGCCGCGGGGCAGGGAAATCTCAGGGAAAACACAGGGAATTTGAAAATGGACTTTCGGTTGGTACCCTGTCTAAGGCTTATTAGCTGCAGACCAATGAATAAACAAACGGTGCTGGTCACTTGTCTCTATACCCCCAGATTGAGAGGAAGCCCCGTGGCTGTAGTATATGCTATAAGGTGACCGGGGTGTCCTCGGTCACAGTCTGTATCCACCGCCCGCGCCCCGGGGACGGTAGGCATCGCCAATGCTTCCCAAAGCAGGCGATGGGTGAAAGGGGTCAGAATGGTAAGCCAGTCGCTCCCAGGGCACCTCGCGGCAGGCCAGGGTCAAAACTGGCCACTGGTCAAAGCCCAAGTGTCAGGCCTTCACCTGACTTGGAACAGGTTGGGATCATGTCGCTGGGAGTGACCGGTAACAAAGTTTGCCTCCACCCCCGCCGCCCAACCCGGGGCGGAGCGGTCATGCGGGCGAAGGAGAGCGTGAGTACTGGTCAGCGTCTTGAGCATGGCCGTGGCATCCCCCATACATGAGACGGATACTTTAACACTGACTTATAAAGGCTTGTTCAAGGTTTGGCGGGTATGCTTTTTGTTCTAGGACCGCCATTTCCAGGATAACAGCGGATGCAAACTTTGCGATTTAGGGGATTAACGCAGATTAACACGTTAGACGCAGTAAATTACGATGGCATTGGTTTAAACATTCCATACGCTATCTGAAAAGTGCGAGTTTTGTAGATTTGCATGAAACTGTATTCATAACGGCATTCGTAACTGGACTTTTTCTGCAGGATGTTATGCATACCGATTCATTTGTGGAATCGCGTCATGTTGAGTCATAGCAACAGTCTCGCAATGAACGGCTACTGACATAGTGAGGTCCTGCCTATGTTTGAATACTTCATTGAATTTGTATGCCATTCATTTCTAACGGGTGATAGGTAACCTGTTTATCAGTCTTGGATAAACAGTCAACACGTGTTATTTCCCCAACAAGCTCTTTTCCTCTGAATGCCTAATTGTCATTACCATACCATAGAATGAAAGCTCTGTCGCATAGAATCCCTTATAGTAAAGCATGTGAGAAAACAATCATCCCAATCAAAATGTATTGCAAATAGAACTAATCACAACTCCAATGCATCGTTCAGTTGAAAACAAGCATGCGTATCTTGCATCAAGTATCCAAGAAGGAAGCATGAACAACCACAACCGTCAGAAAAAAGCCTCATAAAAAGTGTTCAATTAAATATCCTCTCCCATGTCCATATTTCGTGCAATCAAACTGAATCATGCATGTATTATAAACGTGATTAGGATAAACCATGGACTTGAATTATCACATAGACAACTTTCCCAAATCTGCAAAATCGTCATAAGAAAAGTTCCCTAGTCATAAGTTAAACCCCCGACTCTTGCACATGAATTGTGATTGTCTGTGCATACAGATGAGATGGTCTCACTACAAGGACTCGCACAATTTGTGACTCATCTTAATTGGTCTGATTTGGGCTGCAGCTGTAACTTCTATTTGTTTTCCCCACAGAAGGCTCACCTGACGGGTCGGGCGAGTAGTGCGGTCAACGACAAAGAGGGCCGGTCACAATACAAAGACCGCGACCGGGAACGGATCGCCATGGCCCTCGACGCAAGACCCAGCACAACACATGCCATGTATCGTGTATGTATCTTTCCTTAGCCTTTTTTTTTTTACCTTGGGTCGAGATGGATTCTCCCAGTTTTCTCTCACCCTCAGTCATAGTTTAATCTTTTGAAATTAATATTTACTGTGTATTTACTGTTCAGTAATTATGTGTTATCATTGTTACGTATAATACTTCTAATCACTAAAGCTGTAATTAGTTTAGCACTTTATGTACAGAAAGCAAGGTCTAACTCGAATACCCCCTCCCCCTAAATCGTCATTGGAAATGCACAAGTATCAAAATACTGCCTTAAATCTTTGCGCTTCTTAAGTACATGTAAATCACGGTTCAGATATGCTGCTCTAAAATTGTACACTTACTTTTGATATCTACGTGAATGCACCATTTGTCTAACGGTGTTTGTCTCGTTTCAGTCTGAAACCCCTTTTTCTACCCGACAAACGACGACACCACTTGGGTTCAGCAGTAATCGTATGTCAGCCCTGAGTGGGTTAGGAAAGGCCCTCGGTAAGCATCATTAACTTAGGTTATATACTCACTCAAAGTATTCGTATAGATGAGTAAGTGATAACTCTATAGATGGTGTACGTATCACTATAAGGAAAAATATACAAGTTTTTTGTTACTTTTTCCCTGTTAAACTTTCTCAATAATACATCTCGTTTAAATCTGTAAATTGGCAAGTAATATTTTGTTATTAACAACTGTATGTCCGGTGTTTACATGTAATACGTAATGGACTTATACAATAGACAAAATTGTTTAGGTCAGTAAGGAGTAACAAGAAAAATGGTAATAAAAATCTGTCTGTCATGGAAAATAAAGGGAATTTTGAAATTTGACCAAACAGGAAGATTTTTGTTTGCCGTTTCTGGATTTTCAAGTTCTTAAGATTCAAATTTGAGTGGTGACCCTGTCCTTCAGGGGCTCAGAAATAAATCTAACTAGAAGATTCCTATTTCAGGTGGGTCCAACACGAACGTGTTACACCTGGACGTGCGGGGGAGCGGCATCAACCCGCACGCCGAGGCGGGCGGGGCCGAGCTGGTCGACGGGGAGCACCTGGACGAGATGATCCACTCACAGTGGGGTAGGTACCTTATCTAACCCCCAGACGTCCCGAACACATCCACCCGCACCTACCCCGACCCACACCCACCCGTTACCCGGTCTGACCCCCCCGGCCACAGACACCGATTAAAACGCAGTGGGAATACAGTGTGTATTGAGTGTAGAATCAGAAGGATTTCATAATTCAGTTGACAAAAGCGAGAATCCAGCGGTAAAATCAATGGTAAATCAGTGTTTCCGAAATATTTAAATGGACTAGGCAGTGAATTCAGTAGCATATCAGTATACACTGGTGAAGGAAGAAAATGCTGCGTTTTGTTCAGTAAATTTCCGAATTTACAAAAATTCAGAAAGGGAGGGGTAAAGTTTTGAGGTTTATTAACTGGGCCAGTGTAATACGAATAGGAATAGATCCTTGCAGCAAATAGCGATCAATGGACATTTTAAGCTTTTCCAAGGCTCTGAACTGTGATAGAAATGAGTAACATCAATTATTGACATACATTATGAGAGATAAATGTACTAAAGAACTTTCTTTTGAGTTTCAGATATTTTGAAGCAATTTCTGCCTGTAAAATTGACAAATTATCCTTGCAATACGTACAAAACCTACCTGAATTTAAACCTTTTATGTAAAAAGTATCATAGTTGAAAACTGATATTTCTATTTCAAAGCCTATTTGATGGCATTATGGGGTAATTTTCATAAGCTTTTTATAAAATAAAGGCAATTTTAGTATCTGACCCTTACATTTATCTAAATGTTAACCTTTTGATTTCAAAAATCATGGAAAAGGGCGAAAAATTTCTACAATTGACCTCTGCAAGCAACCCAAATATGACAATTATCTTGTCTTGAGTCAGGTACAAGCAAACTGTTGGATATTATTATCATATATAAGTACATGTTACCCTCACAAACTCTTATGATTGCAAAGTTTTTCATACTTTCCCATAAGAAAATTTGTTAGATAGGAATTATAGATAATTGTTTAACAGATATGACAAGAATAGGCAAGAAACAAGCAAACATTTTATAATAGAATTCAAATTGCTGCTCAGTGCACAAATGGCATATACTAATATGAAAAACCTGCAAAAATTGTGATATTTCAAAACTTCACCTTAGTCTTCTGACTGTGCTCATTTGTTGAATAATAATTTCATATAGGTAAATGACACATCATTAGATTCCAAATTTAATTCTCTAAACCTCCTATTGACAGAATTGAAATAACATGTAAATTGAAGATTCTATTTAGAATTAAGTTCATGGAAGTCAGTGAAAATACAAAATTTCAGTCAATTTTGGAAGACATTCCAAACATTCCAAATCATTTGGAATGTTTAGTTAGAACACATTTCATCCAGATTCTTATTCTACATATTCTTAGCTTCAAAATGATACCAAGATGATTGAAATTGATCAATAATTGTAAGAATTATGAGAATTTCTTTAAAAAAGGTGAGGTCAACTTAATGTTTTTGATCGCTATTTGCTGCAATGATCTATTTTGGGGGGATTTTATGAGATATGGCCAATCTCTGTGAATGAAAGGAAATATTGCCTTACATAATGGACAAAATCGAGTTGAAAGTATCCAATCTCATCATATCCAGATTTAATTGTACACTTTTAGAGGGTTTTTATATCTTTGCTTTTCGTTCATTTCTTTTAATAGTTTCTATTCTTTGTGTACTATGCTTTTTCTTTTTATACAGTATAAGAATCTCGCCTAGAGTTGGGAAAACTGTTTTTTTAGCGCATTATTATGTGCGGGCAAATTCCTACTATAAAAGATACTCAAGAATTCACTTTACTTCCCATACTGTCCCTTACTCTACAATTCCGAATTTCGGTAGCATCTTATTCTTTTCGGCTCATGTTCGGAAAACAAAATTTATGATTCATAATGATTAATAAAAAAAATTATGGTTCAGACCATTCTTGCTAACGAAAAGAGAAAAATTGAATAAATACTAAAAATAGAGAAGAATAGTCCCTAAATTTTCTTTTTTCACCCCTCCCTTTCCCACCCTTATGCCTAAGCACACTAACAATCGAACTTATCGAAATTGTAGCCTAGTATGAAATGACAAAGGGTCTGCCTTACCTATTTTACTATCTATTCTGTATGCTATATATATTCACTTTTCTGCTATTGCTACAGCTTTATGTTATATGCGTCATATAGTGCCAAATCCAACAGATACGAATGGATGCTTCTCAATATTACTTTATGTATGCCTAGAGAGAGTGACGCTTCAGTAAACGTATTTTAGGTGCAATCCCATGAATGCCAAATTCTTTAAATGTTCAGTCTATTGGTCACTGCTTTTGACTTGTTTTGGATGTGCCCGTATTCGCATGACAATGTACATTTCAGTCATTGTAGCACCTCAAGACCAAATTGTTGTAAAAAATACTTTCGACAAAATTTAAAAAAAGAAGAAAATACATGTATATATATATGCCTTCCTGAAAAAAATATCTAAAATATATCCCTAGTTTTCACAAACATAGATACTACTGCAATTGAAAACTAAAAAATGTAAAAATAGAAGAAGAGTGTGATGAGTGAGATTTCCTCTTCGTTGAGGTTATCTGCCTCAGAAAGCCCGACCACATCACCTCAGTGAGTCTGTATTTAAGATGAGTAAAGTCACTCTTCTAAAGTTCGCATGTTCAGTGGCCAACTCTTCGAGCGGTCCATACTTATCACTATCTTTCCACTTTGTGTTTCAAATTCAAATTCTTGCAGACAGTATTTTTGCTGAGTATTTTGAAAAAGTACATTTACGAAAATAGTGGCAATTATGGATGACTTTCACCTCCTAAATTTCCATTTTCTGTTTCATATTATATTATCTCTAAACATGTTCGCATTTCATTCTAACTTTTCTTTTGAATACGTTATTCCTATTTTAGTTTTCTTTTTAGTTAAAGTTTGTTTAAACTAGGATAAGGTTTATGCTAAGGATATAAAACTGTTTTTAAAATTTTACAAAATGCATAGTTTTTATAACTGATTGTCAAAGAACAAATAATAATCATTCCAAGACAATATCATTATTCCATTAGTTTATATATATGTTGTAAATATAATTATGAGAAAATTGCAATATGAGAAAACTAAAAATAGTGATATATAATTATCTTTTCCATTGCAAATATAAGTATCACATATCTAGAACTTATGTTAAACAAGGATTGTAATCAAGTAATGATAATTTCAAATAGTAAACTTAATCGTCACCACAATAAGCAGTATATCAAGGAAGGTATATTTGATAAATAGAAAAACAACCATTTTGGCCCAAAGTATCATTTGACCTCTATATGAGAGGTGTTGGTTCGGCTGTACATGCTAACCGTGCCTGGGTTCCCCTCCTGTCGTCTTGAGGTGCTACGATGTACACGACCAGCACCCCGGTGGGCAGCGGTCCGCCCGCTCCGCCCACCCCGGGCACTGCTCGGTCTAAACGCCGGCTCTCCGTGCCCATAGGCCACTCGTTCCCGCCTCTCCGAGTGCGGCCCGGGCCGGCCACCGTCACGTCACCCCGCCATAGGTCAGACTCCTTCCACCTGTAGACGTCATCTTGTCACCCCATAACGCCTCTGACGTCACGGCTGAGTGTGAGTTGTCTGATGGTGACGTCATCACTTTCCGTGGTGACGCGTGCTGCTGTCCCATCACCCGTCTCTCGATCCACTGACTCTACTCACCCATTTGACCTAATTGACTGTAACAGATTGGTTGTTTAATTAGGGAGGTTTAGGTATTACTTTATTAGGGAGGTTTAGATATTCACTTGCATCAATGTGAACGTGATGCGTGACGTCACCAGTTTCTACCATTTACTACATAAAAATTACCTTATTCTATGCGTCACAGTTGCGTCAAACAGGCCACTATCTAAACCTCCCTATTGACTAGTGTCGACGTGAATGTGACGTGTGACGTCATCAGTCTTTGCCTTTGGCTACATAAAATTGACCTAGATTTGTCCTTTCACGATCGCATCAACATGAGTCAATATCTTAACCTCCTTGATAATGTGTCCCCAGCCTCCCCTGATCTGTGTTCCCTCCGATCCGCCCCCAGTTTGGCCAAACGGTACACCTAATGTTAAGAAGGAGTCGACTTGTATTGATTAAGGTTTTTCTTGTCATGCGATGGTGTGCATAAGATAAGAAGCTTCGCAGGCTTGCCATAAGAATGACGTGTTTTGGATTCCCACAGCTTGCCAGCACATATTAACCCTTTTACGGTAATGGATATGGCGAATCGGCCATATGTATTTACCTGCGTCCATTCATGAAATACAAAGCATGGCCAAATATTTTTTTCATTTTTTTTCATTTTTTTTCCAGCAAAACATTTTCCCCTTTTCCATATTAATGCGATCGCAGGGTGCCCACGCAAGTCTTAAAAGGTCTTAAAAGGTCTTAAATTGATTTTCTTAAATTTAAGGCCTTAAAAATGTCTTAAATTTCAACTTTTTCTTGCAGGAGGTCTTAAAAAGGTCTTAAATTGGATCTGATTAGGAAATTAGGTCAAATTTTAAGACGAGCAAATTTGCCGTAGGATGAGCAAATTTGCCAAACATAGGTCTTAAATAGGTCTTAAAAAGGTCTTAAATTGATTTTTGAAAAAGCGTGGGCACCCTGGATCGTTTGTGCCAGTTGCTGTGAGAATGTTGCTGTGAGTTTGTTGTTTTTTTCATGCACACACTGTGCTGTTGTTGTGTCTCTTCTAGACCCACATAGGGGCCGTCTAATTCACAGCGGGGTCTTCAGGAACTTTGAAGGTAGAGTACAACACCCTAGTGCTAGCCTAGCTTAGCGTAGCTTATCAAACACGTCGTCACACACAAACCATACTCCACCGTCGCTTCTGATTCCACATGTAATACTCGCTCCGACTATAGCCTTTTTTCGTAACGCACTTTTATTGTAGTACTGCGCGACCGCATCACACAAGTGGCCCTCCGCGAAAAAGTAGTTCTTATAGAAACAGTCAAGTCAGGCAGGTAACAGGTCCCAGCGAAAAGTAGTCCCGGCACTGCCCAGAATGCTATAGTCGGAGCGATGATTACACAGGAATCTGAAGCGAGAAAGGAGTTTGCACACAAACCTAAAGCGTATGAACATACGATCACAATCACGCCTATGAAAAAAAACAAAAAACAAGCTTAACACACGCGCACACACACAATCGATTATGAAATATCCCACGTTCACATCATGTGGGTTGCCTTTTTTTTCAATTAATTTTATATTGATGATAAATCTGCTTTCTGACTTGACACAGAGCAATGATTTTCTCGTCACTTTACCCCACTTTTCAGATCACCCCGAGTCGGAACAGGTCCATGAGCTCAAGCTGCCCGCTATCCATAGTTAGTGGGCTATACGTTTACCCTTTGGTTTGTAGGATACCCTACTCTTGGCCATCATGCTCTCGTGTTGTTCCTGTTCTTGTTTCCACGTTACTCAGTATCTCAATATTGTCTCCTATAGGCGTTGCCACTGTTTGTTAATGTGGTACATAGTTCCTACAATGTTTCTTCCCTTTTGACTTAAAAGTTCGAGTATTTATTTGCACTGCTGCCAACCTTATCGATATTTTCACTAACGTCTGATAGTTTGACACTTTTAATAATGAGGATATAAATGGTATTTTGAAAGTATTACATTCTATTTTATGTACGTGCCATGTGCGTTTTGTATGCCAGTAAAGGATGTATATAGTGCAGTATAGCTGCTGATGTTTTATAATAGTGAAATTGAACAATATTTTTTGGAAAGCGAAATGCCCCGAGAATTTAGTCCATTTTAATTGAATATGGTGCTAAATTTCCGGAAAGTTGTTGGGTGTAAGCCAATGCTCATAATTACATATATTTAAATTCTTAGACACTATGTAAATTTACCATTGCTTATGGACCTTCTGCTCCTTAGAGGTTGGCAACAATGCTCCCAGCTCTTGTGTTTGTGTACAAACAGACTATACACTGGTCGTCTATGTTCCACTTTATCTGTATCCAAATGAAGCGTGTGACATTAATAGGTTATTGGATGTGAATTCCCACGATAGTAATAGGTCCGCCACTCCAAAGTTCCCAATACTTTTCAATTAACAAATCCCGAGTTCTCATTTAAAACCAATAATAATCAAATCTAAAATAACATTGTTCCCCTGGCGTGTCTTTACCTTAAGAAAATTACCAACTTAGAAATCACTCCATGAAAGGTGTGCACCAAACTGAAGACTTGGCAAATTCTCCGAAATTCTCATAAATCATGAAAATGATTGTGTCAATCGGATCTTGACATTGGTGATGGGATAACACAATAATTGTTATTTGTTTCTGTAATGGTCCAAGAATTGAAGTTCGTAATTGAATATTCTTATTGTCGTAAATGTGGCCGTCCGTGAAATTACCATGTCTATATACAGGGCCACAGATCATCATATATTTGCAGAATATTCCAATGGAAACTCGTATAGTTTAATACAATCAAGTACGTTTTGATTTAAGAAGAAAAGAATTTTCATTCTCTTTGAATCAAACAATATACTCGTAAGAGGAAGTGTTAAGTTCAAACAAACAGCTTCGTATTTAAACTTCCAATTTGATAAATCAACTGGATTAAAAGTAGGAATAATCGGAATATCACACAAAGTAAATAGATCTTTAAAATGAGTACACTGTACTTTTAATTCAGTGGATTGTAATCAACATCCCAGCGTAAGTTGAAATAGCCTAGGTTGACAATATCTGTAGTAGAGGTAGTACCCTCTATAGTGAGCCTCACCAAGAATGTAACAGACTATATACGTGGAATTATAAGATCTTCCTTGTTTGTCTTTTCCAGCCGGACCAGCACAAGTTCCCCCCCACCTGCGGAGGACCAAACAGCAATACAATATGGGCTCGGTGAGATGATCAGTGCTGCTGCGCCGTCGGCCGCCGTCGAGGCCGACTTCCTTCACAGCTCATTCCTTCAGATCTAGGCAGCATCATGCATTCATCCGTCCTTCTCTTCATCATGTCTCCATCCCACCATCAGACTATACACAGAATATCGAACATAGGGAGGATAGCCTGGCCTCGGCACCAGGCGCAGACAGTTTAAACTGAGTTGGCAAACAGTTGGCCAGCACATGCCTGGTCTGTCTGAACACCGTTTTGCACCCATGGATCTCCAAAAGGATATATACATTCTGCAGCGAAACTACCTCCGCTCGTGGCTGCTATCGAGCAGACTATTCTTGTATCGAGAGAGGCAAGGTGGCAGAGTGATGGACATGGCTGACGAGTCTGCTGTCCTCTGCCTGTGTGAGGGTCAGTCACTCGTTGTCCACTTGATTGTCAGTTACCATGGACCACAAACTCACAGGGTTGCCACCTTCAGGACCTAGTCCAAATAAGCAAGTGGATAGCTCTCTGAGTGCTGTCAGTGGCTACTTTTAGTGCCCAAAGGATCCAGTGCATTCTGAGCTTGTTGTTTGGTCTCCAGTAGGATCTAAAGCCGTGACAAGCCTCCCCCAGATTAGTTGCAGTTATTGTAACACCTCCTGTAGGTTAATCCCTTAATCTTTCCTTGACGTTCCCCGCGGGGGATCTCCTGGGAGCCTTCCTAGACATTTCCCGCGAAGACAAAGGAGCACCAAGATTGTGTACTCCGCGAAAAGATTTCAAAAATGACAATTTAGAGATTATGTTTGAAAACTTCCTCTCTACCTCGACCCTCCTCAGAAAGTGACTGAGTGTGTGGAACCCATAGCTTTTTAGGGACCTCAATAGCCTGCATGACCCAGGAAATGGCTGTGAACTTACCCTCATCACTGTTATGACGACAGGATAACTGATATGATATGAGTTAACAGTAAGGTGTAGTGCCCTGAGCTCAGGTGACAGCTGGTAACAGCGCCAGGGGTTAGGTGGTGATCACTTTGGTGCTGACGGTGTCATCTGTACCTAGGTCCCAGGCGCTGGGGGCGTGAGAAGGCTGGACTTCGCGAGGAGGAAAAACGGACTTGCAGATGGTTCTTTTTCTTTTTCAAAGAGGAACCAGATGCATTGAACTTTTAAAGACACAGTCATGGACACGTGGCAGGGAAAGCTCACCGTTCAGACTATATTCGCAATACAGAACATAGATCAGGAGTTGCCGAAAGATTATTTGTACGTTTTAGTTAATCTTTTGCCAAGAGATGGACAATTTTTTCTAAACTGCACAAGAACTAGTCGATAGGTTCATTAATGGTGATCCGCCAGACTTCAGGTATACTCTGAAATGTTTGTATTTTGCGATGAATCTTTGGCTTACTGACTGTAAGTAGTTTAGTCTAAACTGTTACTGCAAAAAACTTGGCAACTCTCACCACAGAAAGGACATTGAAAACAAAACTCGTCGGAGTGAGTTACTTGACATTTTAAAGGGATTTCTTTTCCTCGTGGCATCCTCCAAGGGTGTTTTGTTGATTTTTTTGCACGCATGATTCTTGGCATCGCCAAACAGATTGTGGAGAAAGAAGCAGCCTGTGATTCTACAGAAATGTATACTTAGCGCTGTGTAGTTAGGAGACTGTCGATTACTACTCTTCCAAACCGTTTCATCAACTCTCGTCAATCAACGTCCAGTAACGTGTTGTCTCGTGAGACCCTGCCTCTACCTGACGTCGACCATGGTTGTACCTGAAGAGTGCGACTCAAAAAGTATATTTCTGTCACTGAATAATTGGAAGAGAATCTAAAAATTGCTTTAAATTCATTTCTGCTGGTGGCCGAATCCCCTGGATCGACCAGAGTGTAAAGCAACCTTGGTATTCAACCAAGTTAAATACTTTGTAGTAGATCTAGAGTGGCTGCCATATTGGTACATTCTCAAGTTCGATTGTAAATCGTCTACATGCAGACTAGATACTAATATACATCTCGATGTGCTCACAGAATAGTTTTCCTAAATCATATTTTGTCTGCCATGTTCAGGAAGGATATTTTATAGAATCAATTGTTACTGGGATTCAGTAGGAACTTCTCTTATGGGAGAACCCCGGCATGTTGAGATAATTTATCAACATAAAGTGCTTTTTCTGTTTACAGTGGTCGCGGTCAATGCTGGTTATTTGTTCTTTGATCATGTCCGTGTCATTTAATAATCTAATTTACAAAAGAAAATGTACAAAAATATTAACGAACAAAAATGTATGCCTATGATAATAAAAACTATTTGTAGAACTGCGGTTTTGCAATTATTTTCTCCAGTACTGTACAGGATCCAATGTTACCTTTAAAAAAAAAAGATCCAATGTTACCATTGGGAAAAAGGGGGCTGCTTCCCAGGACATTTTTAAATTAAATTCCTTAAAATGAACAAAAGAATTTGTAAAGTAACGGAGAAGTAAAGTAAAAAATCACAAATGATTCAAGGAAAATCATAACATTTGTTTAAAAAAGAAGTAATTATTTCAGTTAGAGGAATATCCTATCTCAGGGTACACACGCAGGAGACTTAGAGTTTATAGCAAGAGCTGTTAAATAAGTCTTAAATTGAATCTAATTTACTCTGCTCTACAGCGGTGATACCTGACAGGAATATAGTATTTTCTTTTTCAAAGAGTATGTGTCTACATAACTTATGAATGGAATATATTGACAAATTTATATTTCTGAGTATCATCAAAGTATTTAATTATGCTTGTACAAATGGGAGTAGGAGTTAAGTAAGATCACAAAAATAACCATTATAGAATACATGTATATTATATTCCAAATCTAGCCGCGTTTTCGAGACAAACTGTTCAAGACTTATTTAAAGTACTCTCAGATCTTTATTCTACACGTGATTCAACATTGTTTTAAAGGCGTAGTGGTCCTTTAGATTTATGCACTTTACCTTTACTACAGAATACTGTTAAGAGGACGGGAAATAGTTATCAAGATTTAATAAGCTCTACCAAAACTTACTCAATATATTATGACATGTTTGGTTCTTCTTACAAAAAACGACTATCACTCGTATCCCCAAACAGCTGATATAAAGATGGAGAACAGTGACACACTTTCCCCCTTTGCAAGAAAACATTATTATAAAAAGCAGTGCATAGTGAGCAACGAAGTTCACCAAATAAATATGTCCTTGCAATTAGAATCATGATTCGTAAGCATTGTGACCAAATCGGATAAGGGGAAAGCAGCATGAAAGTATCTGTCTCCACTGACAAGATTAAGGCTGAGCAAGCACCGTATGTTTATACATCAAAAGGCAGACCTGACTTTACTAACATTGAAATCGTCCTACAATCGAACCTTAATCTAGTCAAAGAACCAAAAAACATATGTTATAACATGTTGTACAACATAAGCATGACGGTGCAGCGACTTGATAATAAGAAACAGTGAGTCTCTAAGAACTCCTGAGATCAGTCTTTTTTGTTCCTATTAAAGCTGTGAGCTGCTCACTCCTCACTTGTGTTATTCTCGAGCTGCTCGTCGACGTAATTTAGGTACTTCTTGCCTACGAGGAGCAGCACTAGGCCGGAGCCGATCCCTACTATGGAGCGGAAGGTGTTGCACTTGGGGAGAACCGCCTTGGACGTGGCCCAGAAGAGGACGGCTCCGAAGTTGAAGATAACCGAGCCGTAGATGCTGTAGAGGACGCGGTACTGGGCGGGGGCCGAGCTCAGGTGTCGCCGGCTGAACAGGTACAGGCCCGTGCCCAGGTGGGCGTTGAACCACAGGCAGTTGGCTAGGACCGCTTCATTGGGCGAAAAGTAACTGAAAGTAAGGGTATTAAAATAAGTCAAGATCTGGAATATAGGATGAAGGTATTCATCTTGATGTTGGCCATAAAAATTCATGCGGGAATATTATATATGCAGGAGCAAAGTGTCCCTTTTGTAAAATATATCGAAGGCATGAACTCTTTTAGATAGTCCACATAGACTTACACTTGCAAGATTGGTCTCTTCATGATAGGCGCAGACAAGAAATTGGACAGGAGGCGCCATCTAGCAGATACTGACCTCTTGATTCAAAAACATCAACAGCTGAGAGGTGCAAGGCCAGATGGGAAACAGTCACACCTTTCAAATATTTACAACCAAATCAAAACTATAAATTTCTGGTACATTTGAGTCGATACTAATGTTTATTTTGACACAGATTAATGTTTGTTTATCCATTCCGAGTTCACTACTGTTCAGGGATTGACAAATCCTTTTTAGATCTCAGTAGGCAACCAATTTTAATACTTCAGTTGCCCACCTCCAAAACCTAGTTGCCCATGTATTGATAGATAGTCTGTGAAACCACTCAGGGATCGAAATAACCAGGGACTCTCGGGCCCGAGGACCTTAAAAAGAGGGTAGTCTAGGGCCCCTAGATTCTCAAAGAAACGGGTCAAACTGACTCTCAGAAATGTACCATTTCCTTTCTTAAAGTCATTTTTATTTATTTTTAAAGCAGAATATTTATTTAAAAAAACATAGGGTAGGTCTAAACTACATGGGTACGTAGTGTTACCTGAACACAAAACATTTTTTTCTTAGCCTAAGACTTAGTCTTAGGCCTTACACATAGGCGATGGTGATCATGTGAATGCCCTCAGCCCCCCCCCCCCCCCCCCCCCAAATGGTTGTATTCAGGTAACATAGGTCGAAAAAAATAGTGTAGGTAGGTCGAAATCTTTTTTTTTTTTTTTTTACTTACCAAAGAGACCCAGGCAGTGTTGGAAATAAAAAGTGTATTCCAAAAATCCTCTAAAACACTTTTAGCATCTAAAATACATGCTCTGAGTATCTATGTGCAGTGCTGTTTTATAGTTTTCCATGCTATTTTAGGTCAATTCTTTTGGATTTTGAAAAACAAATATTAAAAATTTCCTTAAAAAAAGTTAAGGTAGGGCCAAAAATTTAGGGTAGGTAGGGTTTAACTAGGTTGAACCTGAACACAACAATTCTTTATTTTTGGCCTCAGTCTCAGGATTGCCCCTAATTTTGCCTATGCCTAGAGTAGATCTAGAGTAGTGGCGGGTATTATCGGCACCTTAGGGGAAAATGTGGTATTGCATGGTTATCTATCAAAAGGTATAATCAAAATACCTCACATATGAGGGTTTGTAGATAAATAGATCTCATGAAAATTAGGTAAACAATTCCATCAATCTTGATATGGATTATTAGCTTATTTATTTTTTCATGTTTTGGAGTGTATTATCGGCACCTGTTGTGTATTATCGGCACCCTATCATATAAATCATCAATACATACAGTGAAGTAAATGAAATTATAATTTCCACAGGAAAAAAGAGCTATCTTGCCTTTTTATCATTCTATAAAACTTTTCTTTTTTCCAAAATCGAGGTTTATAGTTGAATATGACTTCAACAATCAAAAATGATTTAAACATCTATATTTCACCATACCTTGATATTGTGGTTGGATGCATAAACTGAGTATTTATCAGATATCTTTAAGAAAGGTATTTTTATGCCTAATATCACTGAACGCTATTTTTTCTAATATTATTTTTCTCCATTCTCAATTATTATTTGTGTTTTTACCTACTGCTTTTTCATTTACTATTCTTTAATTTAAGTCATAACTGATGCCATGCCGATAATACAAGACATCCACACAGAATGGAGTGTATTACCGGCACCCATGTTAATAAATTTATCATTATAGTTAGAATCCACTTTTTTTTAAAAAAGTATATCAATTTTGATTTTTCTGCCAATGTTTATCAATCAATGCATTATTTCTGATTTTTGAGAACTTTAAATGTTAGACAATACACCTATGTACGTTAATGGTTGAAATAAGATAGCTACTTCTTGGTGGCTTATAATGAGCCAAAGTATGTGTTTGAATAATATTGGAATCTTCAGTGGCCAGAACTGTAAAAGTATACTGCTCAATTGTGGATAAAAAAATAAAATTTCAGAATATTTTAATTCGCCCATCTGAAAAGCTCAGATATATTTTGTAATATCAGAATATGTGTTAGGGGTGCCGATAATACAAGCCTGCCGATAATACCCGCCACTACTCTACCCCTGACTGGATGGAGACCACCTTGAGACCGAGGCTGAGACTGCCATCATCACGAAAATCCGTGAGGTCAGTGACTGAGTGACAGTGATAATTCCTGTCACCCCTCAGAGACATTCACATGATTCAGTGAGGAAGGACGTGCATATCCAACTTAGGCATCTATAAATCGTTTCAGCAATGACCTCGGCTCCTCAGCCCCATCCCCCGCGCCTCCCGAGCCACAACCGGAGTCACTCTGCAACTCCTCTCGCTCCTGAAGCCACTGAACTTCTGAAGGAAATCGAGGGCTCGCCGGTGAACGCGATCTGGGGAAACTGATGACCGGACGGTCGCGGGGCAGAGAAAATAACATCACTACATTACTGGTGACATGTGAGACTTACCTTTTGAATAAATTGGGGTTCATTATGTTCGTCGAGAATAACAGCGTGCTTGCTGCCCCGCCAATGGGGATATATCGGAAACAAACGTCCTTGGCCATCTGACTTTCGGACGGAGCAGGTGCTTGTTCACTGGAGGCTGCCATCTTGAATGTTGATCTCGGGAAATCTCGTGCAGAACGAGACCTGCAAAAATACGCTAGATTTACGTGAAAATACAATTAGAAATTCATCTTGTACACTCTGTTAGAATAATCATCTAAATATAAGTTGGGTTTATTAGAAAAGATTAAAAAGTACTCAGGTAAAATGATTTTCACAGAAGTATACGACACCTCGTGACGTCATTGATTTGGTCTGGCCGAGATAGGTTTGGGAGACGGAAGGAGGATTTTTCTTGTTGATGTCCACTGTAAAGTAGAATTGCTCAGTTGAATGGAGATTTGACGACCCGTCGGGTATATGAGACCGGTTCATGATGGCGAGGAAGCCAAGAAGAGATCGGACGGAGGTCAGCTGCGTGATCAAGTACCTAGTTTTCGGATTCAATGTGGCCTTTTGGGTAAGTCAACTTTCTGTCACCAGTCAGTCTTGTTTGGGTTTTATTATGTTGAGGTAAACTGGAACGGATCAAGTCAGGGAGAACCAAAAATAGATCTCCATACAATGGTGTGTGGAAACTGCATTCTTCTGGTGATGACCATATAATTAAGTGATCTATTTTTGTTGGTTTATTGTGTAATATATTGTCATACTTGTGGTTATCTCAAGATCCTCACAGCACTCACCCTCACTCAAGTGTGTTTACGTAGGGCCAGTCCCCAGGCCCTAGGCCTAAATGTTAACTGGTAGGCCTAGTAGTAGTAGAGGCTAGGTCCACTAAAACTAAAGCTGGTAAAAAGAGTCAACAGAGCTGAAAAAATGAGGTCACATTTCAACTTCCTTTCTCAATTGAGGATATTTAGCATACTTTATGAAACTGCCCAAACTGGTTAAATCTCAACTGGCTGAAGCCTTGAAGGCAGGGGCCAAAACTTAATCTGTCAAATTGAAATGTGTATTTAATCCTGAGATATCATGATTATAAAAATAACACCTTAGAAAAATGGCTTCCACTGTCTCAGAAGTCTGCTTATTCACTGTAATGATATATGATTAGTAAGTAGACTCCAGTGCAGGAGGTGTATTCTCAAAGACAGGGTTAGGGGGATTCCTTGCTGAACCAAAGGAGGTTAATTATCCATTAATGTTAGATTTACTTTATCAGTTGATTTAGTTATAGACCTCCTGCCAGACGCGCTGCCACCCTGATTACTCGCGCGGATTTGGTAGCGACTTGTTGACTTCGGCCCATAGGCGCAATGCAAAACAACCAGATTTTCATGTCCTTTTTCTTTTAAATTCATCCCCCAGCAAAAATATGCATAGATATAGATAGCCAGAACCAAAAGCTATAATATATTACCGAATAAGCTTATAATTGTTGGGGGAAACCTACAAAATGCGAGTTGTTTGGGTCCTGCAATGCTAATGCATAGGGCGGAAGTTCATAACTTTACGGCCATGCGCGACAATTGGCAAACGGTCTATGGAAAATAGCTAGCTCATATCACAGGCTCTGCCTCGTTCGACTGCTGTAGTCCAATATATATTAATAGTTCCATATTATGTAAGACATAACACTTGCGTGAAAGGATGTTCTTTATTTATTCCTGTGTTATTGTGCTTCCATGACAAGATCTCAATTGACAATGAACAGCTCCAAGGATGGAATCCCCTCAATCACACTCAGTCAACACTCCCGCTAACTAAACAGTCTATCAGCTTCTATTCCAATCCAGGACGCAGCTTCTAGAACTCAACCTTTCCAGGATGTTTACTCACAACAACGTTCAGCTAACTCTGACTGAGCACCGGCAATGAAAGCCTCTTATGTATGGTGATACTATACCAGTATACCTAGACTCCTCCTTATTCCAAGACATTTGACAAAGAGTTATAGCTAAGGTGTGCACTGGTGTTAACAAACACTACGCTAAGCTTACAGAGCATGGACTGACCATCCATGTCAGTACATAGCAACCGAGAGGGGGACACTTTTGCCCCATCTGATTGGTCAGTCCTTATCTCTTAACCAGATCTGTCCCCCTCTGCCTTAGTTACGGTCATGCATGAGCAAACATGCATGGCTGTCACTAAGTAAGGACTTCCCTGACCCAGATAGGTCTATGACACACACCTGTCTTTGAGAATATTCCGAGAACAGCTCTGACATCATTTCTGTGATTGCCCTGCTCCCATTTAGTCAGAGCGAATTTATGGTTATTCTCCATAGACCACGTTTCTTATCAATATTAAAAGATAGACTACAATGCATGGCACCACAACCCGAATTCATAGCCCTGGCGCCCCAGTCGAACTCAGCTCTTGATCATAGCCTATACAAAAATGTAAAAAATAAGTGACCATCCAGGTGCACATATTTATAAAAAAAAAAAAGATCGGACTCTTTGCTGCAATATCATGCAAAAGAGATGCAGGGTGCATCCTTTATTTTGTACACTGATAAAGTAATGGTATTCCTACAGCTCAGCCGGGAATTAGGTCCACTTTACAATAAGGTTTACCGAACACATCACCATATTAAATTTGAGACCTGTAGTCCCATTTACTGTTTGCATATTCAGAGTTTTAGCGTATCATGATATCCCAATATAAGTAGATTTCTTATTTGGAAATGGAAAAGTTATATTTGATATATTGGTTATGGACCTAACTACATATCAATGTATGTGTACTTCAATTTTACCTGTTCTTCTCTCATTTGAGATAAACATGTAGAACTTGCATAGGACAAAATCCGACATACTGTGAATCTAGTATCAAGATAAACATCTCAGTGGAAACGTAACTGAAACACTATATAAACTGTGACTGTAAATAAATGCATCTACCGGTTCTGAAATGCGTGCCACAGTTCCGTGGATATGCAGGATTTCTAGGTTTTAAAATATTTTGCGTCATTTTTGCGATCCATTTAAATTCGAGTAAATATTTTTTTTTACATAGGGGAGGAATATAGGTGGGCCTAATAGCCCTGGTGATCAAAATTATTCATTTTGATTTTGATCATTGAACAATTTGTAGGTATTGGGAAATGAGCACATGTTTACACGTTCCATCAAATGGATGCGATATATTGCTACTGCTTCTCTTGAGTGGTAGACAGGCGGTAACCCTGTACGTTTGTCTTAATCCTTCATAGTTGCAACTCATCAGGGAAAAGAATTTTAAGATATTTTTTTTTCAAGGGTAGGAAAGGTACTGATGGTATATGTCAAAGAAAATTGAAGTGATATGAAACTAGCCGACTGGGGAATGCTCTGTAATCAATTTATTCAATGTCGTAAATCGCATTAGTGTTTATTTGTCTGAAAGTAAGAATACTTAGTCTTTGAGTATGTTTCCTGAAAACAATAATTCCCGATATTCAAATCCCATTTTTTGGTTAGTTTGAGATTACCTAGAGTTGTTTCACTTTCAGATAGGGCTAGTTAATCAACTCAGTTTTATATATTGAACATTACAGATTCCAGCATTTAATTAAGAATGGGCCGTTCTTGTAATTAGTTTTCAGAATAAAGATCCCCTACATGCAAGTTTTATGTAGATATATTTTATCTTGCATGATAGAATATGCCACCTGTGCGTAGAATTATAGCACATACCATATCCATTTCCCCATTTGTCTCTAAGTAAAGAGAAAAGAAAGTTCTGCCGAAAAAGACTTTGGAGACAAAAGAATTGTTAACCTGAATTCCTGGGCGAGCAGACTGAGCCAAAGAAGAGACTTAAAGGCCCTCCACCCCGGCCACCCGACATTCCTGGTCGCGCCCAGTCGGCACAAAAGGCGCGTGTGGCCAATGTGACGGCATTCTCCCAGCCCCCCATTACGCCGCTTTTATCACCAGGACCGCCATCAAAATCAGACCAGAAAAACAAAGGCTCGTCCCCTCTCAGCCGTCAATCTCTTAGCCGCCCCGCCCCTCGGGTTGCCATGGCGACAGGAATAAACACCCTTGGGCCAAGGTCGTAAAGAGGGGCCCTCGGCGCGCCAACGAGAAGTGATGGCGGCGTTGGATGGTCGACTTAGCGGCCCGGAATGGGCCACAATTGGATCAGGCCTGGATTGGCCCAAAGAGTGTGGTGGTTGAGACGGAAAGGTATTTCATGGCCTTTGTTTAAGTCCATGTTACTTGGCTGTTTCTCCCCCTTTTTATTTATTTGCTGAAACATTTTCGATTGTTACCTGACTTTGTCTTTAATATTATTGGCATTTGGAAGGAGAATAAAGTAATATTTAATTACATTTAAGAATTTTGTTTCTCATACAAGCTTGACTGCTATGAAACACACATACATTTCAATAACTTCATTTCATCGATTTTTCAAAGTAAAAATACCACATGGCATAGATTTACAAGATGGATTCAGCACTGCCAGCCCACTTGTTACATGATCAAGCCTGACCCGATTCACAGAATTTGAAGATAAAGGCTAGCTCGGTGATGACATAACCTCCTTATGTCACTTTCTGAGGAGCTGCTCGACCACACCCAGTATGACCCTTCAGAGAACATAGAGCATCGGGTAGATGAACTGTTGATGAAGGTACTTTAAAAAGGTGATGCATCCCTTAGTATCCATGATCAAACAGTGATAAAAATGGGTACGGGTATAGATTGTCTGATTGCTGGTCTGATTGCTGGTGTTCAGACTTCTGGCTTTATCAGCAGTCTTGCTCGGTACAAGCAAAGATTAGTAGGAAAAATTTTGTTACAAAGACAACTGCATCTGTGTCCTTGCATTGATTGCACTGAAAATTTCCTTTATTCCCCTGAGATTTTAAACAAATAACGCACATGGATAAGCATCTTTTCAACTAAGACATGAGCCATCTCCTTGAGTTCTGGCTCTGTTGCTTTGGCCTCGATCTATAAACGGTTGACCTGAAAACCAGGAACCTTGTTATAAAGGCAAACGATGTTATCATTGTGGAACATGATATCTTATTTATATTTCAATAATTCATTACATATGGAACCTTCTTTTGTGTTTTAAAATTGCACTCTAGACTAAACATCTCTGCATGAGTACAACGAGTTTGAACGTCTTAGCTCAGTCGGCCCATAGCTTCAGTGAATTGTATACAAATTACCAGCCCTTACTTTGGCCTAATAAAAAGGAGGTAATACGGGTCGTGTTTGGATCCAGTCACTTCCGTGTGGCCGAGTCCTGAACACTTAATACACCTGGTCCTGGGTAAAGTACCGGTATGCGTCACGCAGGAATGGTGTTTGTTCCTGGTGGGAGGTACTGGCTACACCCTCCGACGACAACCCACCCCACAACCTGTTCCACTCACCACCACCACCACCTGTTTATTTATCACGGAGTTTTTTTTTGTTTGTTTGTTTGTTCCAATTCTCCTTACGACGGATAGCTGATTTACAGCATAGTACGTACCTGCAGGTTAAATGTGACTCATTTTGTAGAGATAACACGGGGAATCTATAGAAAATATACAAACTTTTTTTTTTCTATTTTATTTAATTTGACTATACTCAATTATATAATTGATCTTCCGTATAGGTTGTTGACAAATGTTTCAAATACTAAATAAATCACAGGGCAAGTTACAAGAAACAATTAGTCATTATCAATTAATATCATGAGAATAAATGTAGAGAGAGAGTCACATCAGTGCAATTAGCTAGTATAACATCATTGCATATGAGAGAATTCCCTATACTCAGTCAGATTTTCAGTGGTGTGCTTGGGGAGAATTGTGACAGAATTTCAAACATAGGTTATTTAAGCCTTTTCAATTGAAATTAATTATCTTGCGCTGGCTTGAATTGAAAGATCCATAATAGCTTAGTCCCCCACTAAGTTTACTTTGTAATTCTGTAACGTTGGATACGTTATTTTTTATATTTTCTTTAAAAAAGGAAGACGGAACAGTTTGATTTAGTGCCAATTGTGTCCCTTGAGGCTTGACGAACTGGACTTTAAACCAGGACAGACCGTGACCTATAGACTATAGTTAGGTTTCAATGTAGTGCAAAGCTAATCTAGACAAGTAATCTGAATACGTTTAGGGGTGTCCTGGCCATACGTCGTGAAATGAACTTCAATTGTATATTTAAACAAAAAAAAAACAAGAAGAAGAAAATACAAACAAAAATAGAAAATGACTTAAAGTTAAACGTGTCTGTTGTGCTCCGATGCTTCCTCTAAAAACTTAATTCTGTAAAGGTTGAAATGTGTATAGTACAGAATATGAGCCAAAGATAATTCAAATTGAATCTATTCCCGTGATCTTAAAACTGTACAAGCTGAACTGATCACCGTTTTTCAAAAACTGCCAACAGTGATGTAGTGCAAGTAGAAAAATATTAATGACTTATAAATGTCTAAGGTGCAGAACTGATGTGATCGGAGATGATATGAGAGTCATATGTGATTTGGTCTAATAGGAAAAGATTTGAAGCAGAACGCATATTTGGTTCTCTTAACAAACACGGGGTAATCTGAAAAAAGTAAAGTCAATAGAAGATTCTTCCCAGTCATGCAGTTCTAGAACCATGTTCTTTTATTCAGCTCACACTCGCTTCTCGACTGAACACGAACTGTATGTTTAGGATTCATGCAAAAATAAACGTGTAGGCTGTGTTCTGGTTAGAGGCTTGGGAGTTCAGCTTTAATAGAACCCTGGCCTACTTTATGCTGGATACATAATCACACGCTTAGTAGAGGCAGTCTTATGATAGCATCTTTATGATCGAGTTGATCGTCAATTACATTGAGCTAAGCAGTAATTGTATTTTCTACAAGTTTAAGACTTGTCTAACAAGATTTAGGATTATCAATAGTGTATAATCCGAACTACAGTGAAGAATCTGTACTTCTCATCGCGCGTTGTATTTCATTCTATGCCATAGAAGTTCAGGAAAAGAAATAACAGCATCGTTAAATTTTTTGTTATACATTCGCTCGTTATTGGTACGAAATCTGTCCTTTTCTTTGAGAAAATTGTCAAAATGAAGGCATACCAAGATATGCATCATAAACCTTTTTCTGCACAGTGAATCGTCACGTGGATGCCTCCCAACACTTTTTAGCCTGGGCCCATAGGAATCCATTTCCCATTACATTGGTTCGTGCCTATTACGCCAGTAGGGTGCTACACCAATGAAAAAGGTGTGTAATCTTTACGCACACGAAGTTCACACAAAAACAGGGCTCACAGAATTTTAAAACGGACAGGTGTCCCCAGGACACCCAGCCTATGACTCGTGGGTGTCCTGCACGTAAAGTTGGGGGGTCCCATTTCATTGACCTTCTTATCAGGGTATGATTTATAGGGTGTCCACAGGACACCCAGAGGGTCCTCTTTGGGTGTCCTGGCCCTTTAGGGGGTGGACAGGACACCCAGGACGCTGGATTTCGTGAGCCCTGAAAAAGAAACTATATGATCTTCAGCCCTCGCCAGAATAGTTCTAGACGAAAAGTAGTTGGAAAAGAGTGTACACTGAGTGAAGAATCAGTGTCAGCTTGCAGTAGTATTTCAGTGTTAAATCAGTGGAAATAAGTGTCTAAGCAGTGTTCAATCAGTACATTTGTATGTCCGAAATATTTAATTTAGCTGTCAGTAGAAAGCAGTGTACAGTCTATCTGTATATCTATATATCTGTATATCTGTAGCTCATTTAGATATTTCGGACATACTGATTCAGGAAGTATCTACTGCCATTTGGTCCGGGTATAGTTTCTTCTAGATATGAAAAATTGAGAATGGTTAGAAAAAATACCATCAGTTGGGTTAAAAAACGAAGAGCAGTTAGAAAGTGTATTTTCATCAAAACCATACCATATAGATTCAGCAGCCATGCGTTATTATTAAGATATTCCAACCCAGAGCCTGGCCCATCAAAGCAGGCACGAGGAGGCTGTAAACATCCACCGGAGAAAACGATACACATCTGCAGGCAGTGACGAGACAAGAAGCAGATCCACTGCCAAACCCAGGAGGTAATCACAGGAGCAGGCCTCGGCTTCTCAGGGCCTCACTAAATGTCATTGGGAATAGCAGATCCCTGCAGTGGAAGAGCCCAGCGGTATTAGGAGCCATAAAAAGAAATGTCTGAAACCAAATCTGACATTATGCAGTCGCGCTGGAAAAAGCCTTTGTAATCAGAGAGAAGAGACGTCCAATTTGGTTAGGCCCAGACGGCTGGAGTGGTCAGAAAAATACGCTTTAATACGCAATACTTTTGGTCTGGTTCAAACCTGTTTTCATCAGTCTTATTGGGATTTTATATCTATTGGTACCAAAAGTCAATGGAAAGAGAATGTTTATATTGGAATCAATAGAAAATTGCGTAGGCTAATGTTTATTATAATTGTGTAGGGAATGTTGTTTGTCGTATAATGAAAGATAATTGAATTTGATTTTACAGTTAACGCTATAGCTTATACCTTCTTCGAATGAAAAATATTAATCATACATATCCATGCACACAGCAACAATCATAGATGACAGAAACAAGGAATTGGTTAGTTTGAGGTGATCCATTACTTGGAAATTAACAATAAAGGTTCACCGCTGAAAGGCAACAACAATCAGGCGTACTGCGTATTTAGATCGGGCCATGTCACCTGTGGTTAAGGTCACCCATAGGCCGTAGTACGTACCACAGGTATCGTAAATACCACCTGTGAGTGACCCACGATACATGCTGAGTCAGCAGAAATGGGCCTAAATATAAAGGGCTTTAGAGAGAGAGCTTCCAATGGTATCATCAAACGACGAAACCGTGACCTTTATAAGACTATTGAATTCATAAAAAGGCTTTACCACTAGGAGTTGGGGAGCACTTGCGGTTGCTCTAATTAGGAAACGCAAGTAGGTTGTGTTTCAGATTCCAATATGTTGGTAACTGAACACAAGTAGTCCACAGGAAATCACCTAGAAATTTGCTTGTGTTCATTAGCAAATTCCATATTCCACTATGCGTTTCTAAAAACTGCTTGTGTTTGCTTGCGTTCACCTGTATTTGTGGCAACTAACGCAAGTGAAATTATGCATAATGGAATATGGGCTTAAGCATCATGAAACCAACCCGGTTGAGAGGATTAAGAACTTAAATTGGTTTTCTGGAGTTCTGCTATAAAAAAATAGATGGTTATCCTCAAATAACATAGGTCCCAACATGTAGGGTAGGTTGGTTGATTATACCTGTGGGTGGACATGGACAATCCATCCTCCAGTAGCCTGTCGGATATACCGGCATGTTTCGGACATTGACGCACATCGGCATAAATTAGTGAAAACATGGTATGCTGTATGCTTTTCTAAGGTTAAGTGATTACTATGGTTAATGGTTGCGTGGCAACCGAGGACGTCAGCGTATGAACTTGAGTTTAATTTTAGAATATACGAAAAGCACATTATTCAAAACGGCATAGATTGATAAGTTCAGAATTACATTGTGTTCAGAATTATAACTGACATTTCAAACGGAACATCGTTTTTCAATTAATGTCGCGAATGACATCCAAGCGCTAGGAGATGCAGGTACTTTAGTCGTTATATTTCATTTGAATTCCTACGCAGATTACCTGCAGATCTTCTGATTCATGATAGAGATAAAACCAATATGAAAAAAAGCACAAAATGCCTCGTATTGTCTCAAATAAAAGACAGTAAATGCCAAGAGGAAAAAACCCACCTTAGGATATAACATTTATCATATTTGTTATCCCGAGTTTAAAACGAGACCTAAATGTACTCAAGAAGCACCGAACGCCACCAGAGACTGGCCTTGGGCGTAGTAATTTTACGACCGTTAGCCTAAGAAAAAAGACGAAACATAAAGGGGCCTTCCATTAAGTACGTACGCACCAAGGGGGGGTGGGGGGGTCTAAAATTTCTGAAAGTTTGCGTACATACCTGTAGAAATCCAATGGGTATTTTAGCCCAAGGGGGGTGGGGGGGGGGGTCTAGAATTTCAGAAATTTTGCGTACGTACTAAATGGAAGGTCCCAAAGTAGCTAATACTACCGTGTCAAAAAAAAGCCCCGTGTAACCCACATGAAATGTGGGATGTCATGTTTTTTATGATAATTTTTGGTGGGCTTTATTAACGTCAAATAACTCACTGTCACCTGCGTGGTGGAAGTTTGAGGTGGAGGTAATTTTTGTGACGGGGGTTCACGACGGTTATCACTAGGCCAGGTGTCCCCGTAACGTACTAGCCGGTATGACATGACGTCAGCCTCGATACCACCCCCTCTTCCTCTTTTTATTCTGATTTGATATTTTTCAGTTTTCTATAATTTCTTCTTTCTTCTCTTATTTTGTTTTTGTTGTTGTTTTTGTTGAGATTTTCTTCTTTTTTTGGAGACGGGGGACAAATTAGAATTTGAGTGCATTCAGAAACATGCATCACATGTGACACAAATCTGTTTACAAGAGGGGGCCATCCACTTGACAATTTCCTGGACCAACCCTTGCAAATACATTGAATGATATTACTTGGCATTAGAATAATAGCGAAACCAGAGATGTGATTGTCTTATTGGTCTGTAACCATGGCGACCTGAGCTGGTGACATCTGTATGTAGGTTTTCCGAACGGCCCTACAGACACTGAGTCAGTAAGTGGCCCGCTGAAACCCTTGTCACCGGGGACAGGTTAGGACCCCGAGAGGAGGGAAAAAGTCGTCAGTAGGTACATGGACTCCCGTTAGAACCACCAGCACCACTTACACCAGCACCACCTCCAGCACCACTGGGCACCACTCTTTTTGGGACCGCGGCGGCAGATGTAAAAAAGGGAATGAGGGGGAGGGGCACATGGACTGAAACATTGCTTCTAGAGACTTAGATTTTCTTTCTGAAATCCTGTTTTCCATCTATGTCTGCTCAAGTGGCTTTATGACCGATATTGTGGCCAAAATGTGGCTAAAAATTATCAAAGACAAGTGCACTAAAATGGAAACAGTTATAAAATGACACTGGACCCTGGGAAATCTGGTCAGATATTTTTCAAAAATCAGATTTTTATACATAAATCTGAAAGGGTTTGTGGAAGTAAATAAATGGTGATACCTGATTCAGTGGCTATTCCCGACATTCTCAACAACCCTGGTTTACATCTCTGGAGACAATCCACATGCAGTATACTAAATGATACAAGAGGGAGGCGTCTTGGCCCTAGGGCTCTCCAGGGTATTAGAGTTCTAAATTTTCCATCAGCAGATAGTCTTTATGAAAAAAAGATAACGGTCCCATAGATTTGGTCATCAGCACTTTGTACGGAGCGAAAATGTGGGGTGGTCTCCCGGGGTGGTCTTAACATAATCTGAAAATTCCAGAGTGTACCATAAACTCCAAAACATCATCATCATCATCATGATTCGCTCTATAATCGGCCTGCATAGGGCCTCGCCTTTCAGCAGAGAGTATCCCCCTGTGCAGTAGTCGCTGCTTGGTGCTGCTGCTGCCTCCTGCCTCCCGCCCCTGCTGCTGCTGCTGCTGGCGTTATCCCAGTCTCCGTTATCCCGCCCCCTCCAGTGCCCAGACCCCAGACCGGCCCGGCCCAGCCACCAGCCACCCAGCCACCAGTAAACCCAGCCACCGGGCCGCTACCGCCCCGCCGCCTAGCGGCCGGCCAGGCAGTGAGGGGCGGGTTACGCGTGTACCAGTAGAGACAGTACAGGGAGCGGTGTAGGAGCGGGGCGGGCCGCCCGACGTCCGGACGTCGGCCCGCGCCAGTCGCCCGCCGACGGCCGACCACGGCGGGCGGCGGGCGGCGGGCGGGGCGCTACCCCCTGTCCCCAAACCCAGCCGCCCCTCCCCCTCCTCCTGTCCCTGTCCCTGTCTTCCCTGCTCCTGTCCACGCCTCCTTTCCCTCCTCCTCCAGAACCCTACACCCATCTCCGCCATCACCATCCCCATCATCGTCTCCTACTGCAGCTGTATCAGGGAGAGTAGGGGCGGCTGGTTTCCCCACCGCCACCACCACCAAAACAGCACCACTATAGCACCACCAGGACACCACCACCACCACCACCACCACCAGTCGTCATCAGGCGCCGCCAGCGCCCTGCTCACAGCCAGCAGGTGAGACTTCTCCTCCTCCAGGGTGGGCTATTTATAGAACAAGGG
Source organism: Lepidonotus clava (assembly GCA_936440205.1). NCBI lineage: Eukaryota > Metazoa > Annelida > Polychaeta > Phyllodocida > Polynoidae > Lepidonotus > Lepidonotus clava. The sequence goes on along the minus strand of OW387135.1, from coordinate 51,800,251 downwards.
GATCATCGGGGTTTTCGGGCGGGAGGTGTGTCAAGGGCATTGAAAGACTGATCCTATAGGTTGAGCAGTTGGTAGCAAGGTCTAGAAGTGGAAGTAGAGACCTGAGATAGGCGGACAAATGTGTCAATGTCATGGAAGACAAAGGTCTGATTTCCTTGTTGTCTTTTAGAAATCGTATCCTGAACTAGATTATTAGGCCTACTAGTAAGTAAGACGTGAAAATGTAGTAAAGACAGCACCGATTATGTTAGTGTGGTGATATCTCATGGCCTGCTGAGGTTAACCAGTGGGCAACTAGGATATCACATGGACGCAGACATAACCAGGAGACTGCTTTGTGTATGTGTCTCCAGCTGTTCTGGGACGGTGGGGTTCCAGTGGCTACCAATAGAGATAATTATTACTAGAAAAAAGGACAAGGGACTAACCACCCCTCCTATAAAAAAGTGCAAATAATTTAACATCAGATTTGTACGAATCTACAAACGTAGAAAATTCTCTCGGTCTAGGTGGAGGCAACTGCCCTCCCCCCCACTCCCTCGCCTGGTTCAGCCACTGAACAACAATGATAAGAGAAAACAGAAGAAATGCTTATAAATTGGTTCCCCCTACAATAAGTACATTATGTAAATGATAATTGTAGTGGCATAAAATAGGTTGAGCAGCATCAGCTGCTTTGTGCTGGAGCTAGTAGCAGCTAGTGGTGTGCGCTATGGATACTGGCGAGGCGGGGAAGCCAGGAGGGCATCCTAAGGGGGTCAGTGTCCCACATCCCCGCTGGGAACGGTAATGACTTTACGCACCAAGCCAGACCTTTTTTTCCCAGGGACTTAACAAAAGCCCCTGGAGTTGTGCCGAGAGCGTGAGGTGTGTTATTAACCGTTATTACTGGTTATTACTGATAACACCGGGGTGGGGGTAGTTACAAGATAGCGGCAGGTTGGGGTGTGTGTAGCCCCACTGTCTGTTAGTATCATAAGCACGGCCCCTGTAGCCCAGGGCCAGGCGCACCGCCCCGGCCCCAGCTGATTTACGAGGCTTTTATGACACTTTCCCATGCGCCGGCGCCCTGTTTAAAGACGATAATGTTTGGTAGCAGGGTATATTTTTGGAAAATATATACGCAGTGGTTCGTGCACAAGTGCAGGGGAGTTGTTTATGTGCTGTTGTCTTACAGGTTATTGCCAGTTTGGCTTCATATTGAATTTAGTAGGGCGGAAACTTTAAGGCTTTATTAGAACATCGATGCTTGTCAGTCTGGGGTGCCAACAATGCGATATAGATCTATGTACCGTCATTCACATTGTTCACCTGTGTTTAGAAGGTTTCCAAAAACTAGGTCTGCCCGGGGCACCAGGCCTTCATAATGATAGCTAGGCCTTAAACCGCCTCTACAGAACCTGTAAGTTTTATTGCACAAAGCTCATTCACCTATTCATTGCATTGCAAGACAAAATGCAATATTTTCCTGTGCATGACATTGCGTGTTAATTGCCCCCTTTGAGACGTCGTTTATATGAGTTTAGTCATCCAACATACATGACATTGAATTTTAACCTTTAAATATAGTCATACTGCACACATTGACATTGCTTTGTGTCCGACTGCCACAAATGCTGCAATGTCATAAACGTGTACAGTACTACACGAATTTCTTATTTTTATAACCGAGTAAATGTGCTAACAACAAGGATTTATATGCTACATATATATATGCTTATATTTATCAAAATTGTCATGGTATCTTATTTTTCTCAAAATTAATCCATGGTATCTCCTATGAGAATCAATATTCCATCATACATTGAAAAACAAGTAACAAGTAAAAACAGCATTTCCAGAGGCGTCAGTCAGACAGGATTGTGTTAACATTGAATTATTCATCCCTACTCCCTCACGCCACAATCGTCCGTCGGCCGACACATCATGGCGTCACGGGGGGAGACAGAGCTGATATCAGGAGGCTGAAACCAACATTATTCACCTGAAACTGGGAATGTGAGTCCATTATGTCTGGGTGGTGCATAGTAATATCACCACGGGCGTGGCAGGCACGGCAGTGGTCGATGCCATATAACTATACCCTAAGAGCCCCGGCCACACTTACCAACTCAACTCAACAACTTGTAGTTGTAAGTGCATGGTGCCAAAGTCTACGATTGTCTAGTCATTAAAAAAAAACTACCCGGCAGTAGAGATAGACTTGACTGTTGTAGCCTGCTGCATATAATTATATTTGCATATCTACTGCACACACCCCTTAGACCCGACGATCCAGTCGTAGAAAATAGCGACAACTGCAGTCGTAAAACTGAATCCAACTCAACTCCGATGAAAACAGACAGTAAGTTTAGGTACACTTGCGGCAGTTGTACAGTAGGTTGGCTTTTGTTATTTTTTTCAAATTTTCAAATAGGGACCTCTCGGAACAAAAAACAGTGGATATTCAGTGGCTTCTGAGTTGAGAATCAGTTTTGACTTGCAAAAGTATTTCAGTGTTGAATCAGTGGAATTACAGGTGCTGAGCAGTGGTCAATCAGTATACTGATTCAGGAAGTATACACTGTCGGTTGTTGCATTCATATAAGTACGTACGCACATTTTCAACAGTTTCAGTTACCCGTTCTCTTAGATATGACAATTCCTTCATTGTTGATTTCTGCCATTCGTAGAGCCTCCCACGCTAACTGATTTTTTAACCACGCGACAGTAATTAAATGTATTTTACTGACTCGCCAGTGCAATTAGAGCACTCGTGTTCATGAGCGGTCTAACGACTGAAAGGCCTGATGAAGGATATACATATTGAGATACTTAGCCTCGCGTTGAATATTATGTTTTATTAAACATACATATCTGTGATGTTTACAGGTGTACAGACATGCACACGCCGTAATCTGGTCAGCTTTGTGACATATGGGTCTTATACAAGGCGTTTCTATACGTGTCCTAATACCCATGCACGACACACGTCGTGATCTGTCGCAATGGTCCCTCTATATATAGCCGTGCTTTGGGATCAGCCACAGATCTCAGAATCAGTCAATTTTAAACGTTGAAAATATACCACAGGTGTACCAGCATATTTGACGTGATCGTGTCTAAAGACCAGTATCAATATGTTATTTATAACCAAGTATGTAGTCTGACATTTGGCCCTTACAAATTTTGTCATTGCCCGCTTAAATCGTCTGGGCAGGTAAAACTTGAGGTGGGGCAGGTTAATTTCGACATCCATCTGCCGGAAGGGAAGGTAAAATTATATGATTTGATATATCAAATGATAGAAATAGCATGGCAAGTGCATTTCAGGGTCATGCAGGTAAAACTTAACCGCCATGCAACAAAATAAAAAACAACAACTTATAATTGAGCTATGTTTGTTTAAGGATAGACAACAGTAGGCAGGGCGTTATTTACACTTTCTCATCTTATTTTCTTAATAAAGAAGATACAATATTGTTACCCGGGCTCGCTGTATTATCAAGTCGTCTTCGAAATATGATCGATCAAATCGAATCTCGCCCGGGTAAATGAGTTGGACAAAAAGGCGGGAAACGACATTGAATCAAAACGCCACCAGCGGAAACAAGATCGCAAATTTAGACCTACATCCGGTCTGCAGTACATTCACTATGTAATGCCTATACCAGAAATTGACCATTGACAAAGCATTAGCAGGTATCGGGTAGGAGAATGACAGTGCCAATCTGTATAACATCGACTCGACGCCTCAGCATTGAAAAGCCTAGCGTCCCGGATTGGAGTGTAGTGTTCGACCCAGTTGAATAAATTATGTTAAGTAGGGTGAAGACGGCGAGCATGGCGGGGCCCGGCCTCCGATCGGAAACTAGGTCAAGTTTGCTTGCCTATTTCGCGCGCGTTTCAGTCGACTTTAAGCGCCATAAAGGTTCATGTCGATCTTTTATTGATTATGCCGATGTGTTGGGAAGCTGTATGTCGATATAAACCCAGAAAATCGCATTTCTTTGCGGACTCATTTCATGCGTATTCTCTTCCGGCCGAAGCGCGTCTCGCGTACTCACACTGTCAAACCACAGGCATCAGAGGCCAAGATGGCGCGACCCGGCGAACACGTGTGTAGGTCTTCTCCGCGGGTAACCGCCTTTTGCGCCTTAAATCGGCATCGTCCAGCAAAATGGACTATATACTATGGATTACTAATATCAGGAGCTGGTCTGGGTCGATATATCGTGAAGAATTAGGTCGATATTTACGATCGGCATCGAAGAAAAGGTTAGTGTCCTCCACGTGCAGGTGAACGATAATAGAGGACAATGGCGAGCGGCTTCACCCCACTCGCGCTGGCATGTGCATCTTCTTGTTTAAAATCAATCGATAATTCGCTCGATAATTCGGATTCATATCCCCATATCTCATCATTCAAGCATTCCTTTCATATATAGAAAAAGAAGACGAATAACCCGGGTTTTTTCGGTTTTGTAACCGATATTTTTCTTTCATACCTCAACCTGTGACCTTGTTTTACATATCAAATGAAAGGTAATAATTTTATCTATCTAATGGTATAAGTAAAGTTATAGTTGAATAAGGATCTCCGACATAAGAAGATAGAAACCAATTTTTTGACTTTTATTTTTTGAACATGGATAACTCCCTTAATATGAAAGTTACAGACTTCAAACTTAGTATGTACTATGATAAGGTTCCGTTGCAGGGAAGCGTGTCTCAGAATTTTTATTTAGGTCCTGGTTGTCATTTTATGTCAAAAAACGGGAAACTTTTTGATTATTTTTTCAACATTATTTTCTAGATTTTATGAAACAGAAACTAAGGCCTAAATGAAAAATCTGAGACACGCTTCCCTCCAGATGAATGTTACCTGTGTGCTGTGAAAATTTCATGCTTTTCCATGAAATATTAAGTGAGATATTCATGTTCAAAAAATAAAAGTTAAAAATGCGTTTTTCATATTCCTGGCATCCTCATATGTTTGCACATCAATACATAATTTATATGGATTGATAGGTTCATCTAAAGTGTATTTAATGATATAAAACTGATATTTATGCTACAGATATTTAAAATTATAGGCCTCTTTTACTAAGTTTTAGGAGAGTCTTGCGAATTAGCCCGAGAGAGGTGTCGTCTATCCTTAATATGTGCATACAAAAAATAGTTGATAATACCACAGGTTATAAGCATTTTTTGTCTTGATCAGATAAGACCAGTAACTGTGTGTCCATACCGTGGTCTAGGTCAGACTGTTTGGTCTGTGTTCATTTATCCCCCTAGTAGCCTATACATGGTGTGTAGACCGGTCGTTAAAGTCATGCTATTATTGCCTCGACCAAGGCCTGATGAATCATAAACGGGCCCCAACTGCTCAAACTCACGCTAAACCAGGCGGTAATTGGAGGTTTTACGGTTTGGCGTCACCGGCCTACACCCCTTTGATCTGCACTGACCAGACACCGTAAACCCCTACGGTTAAGTGAAGCCTTGAACTGGAGGCAGGGCCAGCTAGATTAACTTTTTTTTTTGCACTAACCCACGGCACTAGTACCGCCAGTTATGATATTTACACTAGTCCCATAAAACTAGTTATTCAGAGAATGAAGTAGTCCAACAGTATTTGCACTAGTGATTCACACGTTGACGAGTGCTAAGATCGACCCCTGGGATGTAATACCTATATTTCCCTGCCAGCCATGTACTCAATGATCAAGCATGCTGCAGTCTGAATTTGAAAAGTCTAAGAAACTTTCTATTAAGTCATAGATCTTGAGTTATAGTTGTCATGATTATTTTAGAGGTAGCAGCTACTAGTATTACCGGTAATACTACTTCTGTGAATTGGGTGATAACCTATGGAATAAATCAGATATTTATGGTTTAAATCATTATTATATTTTTTTTTTTTTTTTTTTTACACACACCAACGCCCCTTTGGGACTCAATCTCATGGACCCCAATTCTTGCTAAGTCCTCAGAAGGATAAAGAGACCCTGCATTTAGCCACGTCAAAAAAATTTTCTATTTTCCAATGCAGGAGTCTCATATTTTTATCCTAGACCCCAACCCCTATGGGCTGGGGTCCTTTTTGGTCTGCCACAAACTTCCTTGAAGTTATCTCCAATGGATGTCACTTGACATCCAATAAATACAGTAAACCCACTTTTGGGAAACACTGTAATCCACACAACCAGTGTGGTACCGCTGAACATACTCTTTACATATGATGCCTGAAGATCCCCAAGGGTGAAACCGCATTTTACCAACAGTGGATTCCATTTCCCCACTGTTTTAGAACCCAAACAGAGAATTCACTCTATTTGGTTACCACCAAGTATTACTTCCACTTCTGGAAGACTCATGGTGAGAAGGGTTGACAAGGTTACTTGTTCCTTAGCAACCCAACTGTTGTTACTCATCTCCATGGAGAGGGTGGCAGACTGACCAATCAGAGCAGGCCTTGCATCCAGGGCTCACTCACTTTGCGGTAGCATCAGCAGAGAGAACTAGCCTCGTACTCACCATTAAATCATTATTATAGTCAGGATTTATGTCGATCGAAGCAATGTTATTTTGATAAATACATTGGATATAATTACTCCAAATAACGCAGTTCTCCCAAGGTACCAAATGCATGAAGGCTCGGTTGTTTGAACAGGGCACTTTAGGTTAAATATAGAGTAAATGGGGAAGAAAACAAAAGCCAAATAGATGGTCACTCAGAAAGCTGATAAGGCATATATATTAAACCGCGAGCTGCTCGGTACATACTCCTCGGCTGAGACTGGTCCATTAGGCCAGGATGCGGCTATATGAACCCCTCTACTCACTAAGTGCCCCACTCAGGGACGGAGAGGTCACCCTAGGGCTTTTAGGACAGGGGATTGATGGAAGCACAACATTCATAGTTCATGGCTAATGTTCCTTATATACCTGAGATCTTGAAAACATGATGAAAGATAAAGGGCCTTCCATTTAGTACGTAAGCACATTTTCAAAAATCTCGGACCCCCAATCCCCCTTTGGCAAAAGACACATTAGATATGTACTAAAACATACGCACATTTTCAAAAATCTCAGACCCCCCCCCCCCACCCCCACCCTCCCTCTTCCTGCGTACATACTTAAAAGGCCCCTAAGAGGGCCTTCCATTACGTATCATTATGCACGCACGCTCGCATCGGGGGGAGGGCGTCGACATTTTAGAAAATGTACGTATGCGTCTGTACAAATGCAATGCGTAATTCAGCTCAGAGATGGGGTATGTAGTGGTCTAAATAAATGTGCATACATACTTAATGGAAGACTCCAATGAAGCTGTCATGTCTTGGTCCACAAATCATGAATAATTCAGCTCATATAGTTTTCTTGTGAAATACTACGAAATCAAAGGCAAAATATTATTTACCCCATTTTCAGCTGAACAAAAAAAGAAATAAAAGTTTGAAATATTTGTGTACAACATATTGTCCTTTTATCATCCAGATCGCCATCATTTTTGCACATCAGATAACTCCCTGTCGGAGACTTGCTCAGAAACAGCACAGTGTACTCCTATAGTCATTAGGCACCCTCTGAGAAAGCTCTTCCTCACCCTTCTCCCCTTGCCTCTGAGAAACCATTGAAAGCCTGAGTCTGCAATCTGTCCTCTCTGAGTTACTGGGCCCACAAGGTACCCCCACTTGTCGTGGCTGGCTGCAAAGAATCGCACAATACTCGCCGATAAATTTCCCCAGCCTTTGTTGCCTATCGTTTATTCTTTATCATATTTTCTCGTTTCCGCCATCTTTATTGCGACTAGACTGATTGCTGGTTCTGAGGACGCATAGGGCATGGTAGATGAAATCGGCACAGAGGGCTAGTGTGGGGTATTGAATGTGCATTATCATGCTGCATCATTGATGATATCATGCCAGCCCGTGATATTAATTTGATCTTTTTTTTCTCTTAAACGCGCTTGGAATTTTGTATGGAAGTTAATATTCTCCTGGAAATGAATGACCAATAGTGCTTCAATATTAATACCCACGTTCCCTTAATAAAAATAACAATGCAGAATAGTAATGGCAACAAGCAGTGTTTTATGCGTAGCTTCATTTCAAAACAGATAATGTAGTCTGACGTTAAACTCGTTTAGATAGCACATAATTGTTGTGAACTGAAAGAACGACTGGCTTCTATTACTAGTGGCGTTAGCACATTCTTTAAACGTATTTATTAGTTGTTCTTTTTAATGAAAAAAAAAAACCAACTTGCTTCTCGTGGCGCAGGTCTGCGTTTGAAATGGATATCGAAAGTTGCAGTAACACATGATAAGAATTGACGGCTGCAGTTTAGACTTGCTCTCAAAAACACGAGTAATTTAAGCAAGTCTCAGAAAGAAAAGAGAAAAAAAGAGAAAAAGGTCTAGATAATTGGAGATAGCCTATTTGGTCTGGGCGTGTAGGGTGACGGGGTGGGGACGATGGATCTGGTTGCGGTGCGTGTCAAATGGTCGTTTCTTTCAGGGTCCAGGCCCACAGAATAGCAAACACTGCATGCTATACGCCTATAGTGGCCCTGGTACCATGACGTACGGAGCCTTACTTTGTAACCCGCTAGTCCATGCCGTTATAATATACTGCACTAGAACATGCATGTGTTGATCATTCAAATATCTCAATAAATACAGTGTATTACATCCTTGCCTAGCTAGTTCTATAACTTAGGTAGAAGCAGGTACAAATAATGATCATGCAGATCATATATATGTTTTCATACTGCTTACATTTAGAAGCATTCACACGTGCCAAAGTATATGTAGAAAGCATATTTACTTCTCGTAATGATCTAATAAGGTGTTCTTTTCTTTATATGATTTCTCAGCAAATAGAATAATGGAACACATTCTAGTGTTTTAGAGGGTTCATGTGTGCTGAAACATTACTTCAAGTTCAATATTCTGATTCAATAAAGTATTTGCGCATATGGTGGTAAGAGTCAGGAAATAAGTACTGGCAATGGTTTTTGAGTTATCAAAGTTCTGTAAACAATCCCACCAATACTGCGTATGAAGACAGATTAAATCATTGTTCTGTAAAAGCATCCACCCCGGCCTGGATCCACGTTTTGTGTCATGCTTGAACCCTGGGAATTAATGTAAAAAAGTGATTTCTCCTATTGATGCGATCTTTTCTCCATGAATGGCTTCCATGGCCAAACAGAGTAATTCCATAGAGATAGACTCCCTCCCAGAGAGGGAAAATGTAGCCTTTTTTATGTAGCTCTCCCGTGCACTGACTTTCATAACGAAACAGCAGATATTAAAAAAAAGGGCATTCACAAAAACGGCCAAAGACAATGGAATTTCATTGCCTGTCATCCATGTGAAAAGGGCTCCGAATTCGCCCAGATTGGCCTGAATTTTTAACCGGCTCATTGGTTCGGGAAGCCAATAAATCGGCCCTGTTTTACACCGAGCAGGGCTTTCCACTGGACCACAATAGAAATGAATTTCAATATTTCTCCCATGATGGCGCTGTCGACAAGATTGATGAGTGTTTTTGTGCGTGTTCCTGGATCGTGTGTCCAGCTTTTGACGCCACCCCGGACTAATATTTTGGGGCATTAAGCTTTTCACTATTAAGTTACAAACTTTTTTAGGATGCATCTGCTCGGTTGTTTGGTCCTCCAAGTTTCATATCAAATATCCCCGTGCAGTGTTATTGTGGCTCCAAATTCAGATATTCTAGTTCACGAACGAACTCATACGGGTTATGGAAGTGTGCTTTTAGCATATTTGACTGCCATATCGAGTTGACTGTCATATCGTTCAGTATAAGTTGACTGCAAATAGTTCCATGCCATTGTTACTCATTGTCTACAGTGATGCAATGTAAAAAGATAACAAATAATTTGATTGACTTCGAAGTTTTGATCGATGTTTCTTAGCTGTAACAGATGTTGCAAATTATAACAAGGAAGTGGGTTGCAATTGCTCAATAACAAATCCAGATTGAAGAAAAATCTAAATTTCAATTTACTTCAAACAATGTACAAAAACAAATGATGTAGATCATATAGAAAATTAGAAATGATTTTTGATGAGATATTCCAAGGTATGCCATGGATTTTTTACAAATTCTAATGTGAAACAACTCAATATAACGACAATTAAAAAAAACGCGATTTTATGCCGAACCTAACGACCGTGAAGATTCCCCACCCCACTACCCGCCTCTCAAGTACCATCTTATGAACCCTACGCCCTTTTTGGCAGCTCTCCATTTTATAGTTTTTAAAGCTTTTTTTCTAGTCTAAAGATAGCTGGGATTGGGGTCAGACATAATCATTATACGGGGCAAAAACCTTTGTGGTTGTAGAAAACGACTCGAGTCTGTAATCGACTTTTCATAAACCGTGGCGTTTGTAAGTTTTACATGCTTGTTAAGTTCATGTAAGAAGTTCACCATAGACCCTTAATTACGTCTGCTTCATGTATGTTGATATTCTACCGCAGCTGCATTTCAGTTTGGGTACGCTGAAAGGGGAAATAATTGCTCTGCCTAGGTTTTATGCCATATACTAGAAGGACTTAAGCAACTTTGAAATATGAGATGCTTATTCTTTACCTTTAGATACCTTAGGTTTTCCAATATGGAGTGGGGATTTTAAAATGAGTATTTATTTCTCAGTCAAGTGGACGAAATTTAATATACTCCTCTAACACCCGATACAGACCCAAAATGCGCTTATTATGACAGTTCAATACAAGCATAATGCGCATTCTGGGGCTATATAGTCTGTAAAACATTGATAGGTTACACTTAGTCATGCTGTTGAGTGGGGGGTGCCGGGCATCAATCTAGATGCCTAGAATATACAGACCATCGAGGATTCCAGGTAAATGTGTCGGTGTGTCCTCAGCCAGTGAACCCCCTCCCCCCCACCTCACCTGTCCTGTAGGTGTGTATAGAAGGCCTGCTCTACATGCCGGGTGCGAGGTGCAGAGCAGGTAAAACCGACCTGATATTGGCCCCGGGACAGGTCGGGAATAATAAGGGACGGTCGGAATATAGGGCCAGGATTGCTGTGTGACCCTTCCTCGATCCCAACCAACCACTACTAACTTACACAACCACCAATACTGCTCATAGGTGTTAACGTGCTGAGCTCTGAAACCCGGGCCATACCCGACTGTCCATGCAACCCTAACTCGATGATCCATGCAGTCATACTGATACATGTTTGACAGTTCAAGATTTACAACCTAACAATCCAGTCGGAGGGAAGTGCTAATACTCTGGTCATAACATTGGCTCCACTGTAGGACTTCCTCAACTGCCCAACTCAACACAACTCAACTTCACCAGACTGTTGGGCAGTGGAGCCGGCCCTTAATTTTAAGGAGACTGGAGGATATGGGGTTACATATTGTCTGGAGTAGTTCACGTGTATAATTATGGCTCTTATAAACAGGGAAACCTAAAAACAGTTTACTTAAAGTTGTCACATTGCCATCTTAGCCAGTGATCTGAGTGACATATACCTACTAGAGCGAGATGGAACTTGGAACTGCCACTGCATGAGTGCACTTCATCTATCGGTGCCATCAAAAAGTTTTGAAAAATCAAAAGAAATTAAACAAAAAAAACTTTAATAAACAAGTTCGATTTAATTGCCCTTACCATGAATTTTGTCAAATTTTACAATTATATTCATTGTATCCTTCCAGTGTAACATACGTTGTTGTAAGGACAACCTTCTAATTTCAGAGACTCCCCCTTCCAATATCAACCCTTCTCCCCATACAACATGTATAGATGTTTTATTCCTCTCTCCGTCCTTTCCCTTTCTCCGTTAACTTTCTGCCCACGTCGGGCGATAAGGCGTGGTTTATGCCTGGTCCCGGTCTGATCGACTCGCCCCGTGCACGGTAGACGGGGACAGGGGGCTGGTGGGTGTAGGGTAGACGGCCCCAAGCACGCACCACATATCGATTAGAGCCCAGATTTATGGCTGGTCAGCAGGGAAGGGAAAGGGGGTCCTTCTACAGTCTCCACCCTGTCTGGTATACTTGTCTTATAACTTCATTTCAAAAAGTGCAGTTACTATATCATTGAATAGTTTCTAAATAGTTTCGGGAGTTTCTTGCGTCAGTTTGACATTTTAGAATGATATGCCCATTGCAGATTACCCCCAGGATGCGCATTATGCCTGTATTGAATTGTCATTATGAATGCATTCTCATGCTAGTCTTTAAGGGCTATTGGCCAGTTAAGTTCCACAAGAGAGAGAAGCAATGACATAATTATTCTCTTTGCAAATTCAAATATTGTACACTGGGGACAATCGTCCCACATAGACTGCAGACCAGACCCGTTACCATGGGGACAATCATCCCACGCAGACTGCAGACCTGACCGCCGTTACCATGGGGACAATCATCCCACGTAGACTGCAGACCAGACCCCGTTACCATGGGGACAATCATCCCATGTAGATGTACACTGCAGACCAGACCCCTGTTACCATGGGGACAATCATCCCATGTACACTGCAGACCAGACCCCCGTTACCATGGGGACAATCATCCCATGTAGACTGCAGACCAGACCCCCGTTACCATGGGGACAATCATCCCATGTAGACTGCAGACCAGACCCCCGTTACCATGGGGACAATCGTCCCACATACACTGCAGACCAGACCCCGTTACCATGGGGACAATCATCCCATGTACACTGCAGACCAGACAATCGTCCATCACCGATCACCCAGCGACTGTCTGGGCCCCGCTGGTTCCCAGTCGGCTGTTTGCAGGCAGTGGTATTAGGGGATCAGGCCTGCCAGGTCCTAGCCAAACCTAGTTAGCCCGGCACTCAGGAAAAGTAGCCATGTGTGTTTGTGTCCATGGAAACGGACTGTGTATGGATAGTTCACACGGGATGGATATGTACAGTAGCAGGTTGCCAGTTAATACATATATGGCACACATGTAGAAGTATAGAAGCTAATTTGGCTTGATGGAAACGGGTCAATGCATGCCTATATAGAGAAAAGTGAATTATTCCTACGGGAAATAGTAGGAACACTGATCACTCAGTTAGGATATGAATACCATTGACAGCTTCAGGGGTTGTGCCAGACAATTTTACAGTGTGTGCTATTAGGGGGAAGCTCCTCTATCTGCTAACTGTTTTAGATTTCCACTCCAATACACGCTTTTATTAATGTAAATGTGAGAAATCAGTGCGCCGTTTTCCGTTTCAAAGCTTGATATGGGTGCTGTAATAATGTTCCGTGATGAGCTACTGCATTGTAACCACGAATCTATAATGTGATGGATCAGTAAGATAACAAGTAGTGTTGCCTGGTCCCCTAGAATGTCGAGGGTCTCTAGAACTACTAGAAGGGTTAAGATTGTATTTCTGCCAACAATGCAGTAATATAGAGAATTATAAATTAATCCTGAGAGGATGGGTATTTTAATTGGAGGTACTGATGGGAGGTTTGCATCGCAGCTCGGGTAGTAGCCAACTATAGGATAAGGAAAGGTCGGATGGTTGGGGTAATATATGGGCACACCAGGGAGAGAGTGAGAACATGGGGTTTCTATTGTGGGGAAACAGTCATGATCTATTACGACATGCATCATTTCGAGGCATAGAAATATCGACTGCTTGCAACGGGCATCCAATATATGGTGCATATAAACAACAGAGGGAAATATTTTTCGCTGAGGCAGAGTGCAGGGAAACAAAGAAGCTATTCATTATTTTGTGCCTGGAAGATTTTACCCTATATTGTGAGGAGCAGGTGAAGAAATGACTTTGCGAGCATTTATATCTCCTTAAAGATGTATGCGTAAAACAAGCTACATAAAGGGAGAGAAGGGGCTAATGTATCTGCAGTTTTCATTGGATGAATGTATAAAGCAGCAAAATAAAACTTGTCTCCTGTGGTCATAAAATAAACAAAGAAATATCCGCTGCAATAGTGTCCTCCTACTGCCATTATTTATACATAACATGGGGATCATATAATGCGAATGTAATGCTTTATCCAGCCACTAGAGGGAAATGCTGGTAAGAGGAAAAGTGTTACAATATGTGCCTCCAGGGCCCAGCCCTGAAAGAAAGAAAAATGGTGGAGCAGTGCAGAAGAGGTTATTATGAGGCGGCAAGGCTTTAAGATCAAATACAGGCCTAGGTCACCTTAAGATCTTATGCCGCCGAATTCCCCTTTCGTCTATACGACAATCGGTGACGCGTTTATGTGTAACACTCGATGAGATGATCGCTCCTGGGCTTAAATAACCACATATTTGGGCTTATTTGGGCTTACAGCGGAGATTTTGATATATAGAAGACATAGGAATCGTTAAAATCGTCCAAGTCGGGCCAAATTAGACATTCAAGCGCGGAATCCAAACCGTTATATCGATACGGTCGCCGGGGGCCGGCCCGCCATGTGACACCTTCTTCTCCGATCTGGGGCGACCGGGAATCGGACCTATGCAGACCTATTTCACCATGAAATCGGTCGATCTAACTCTAGTTATTGATACCAAAAGATAGATTTCGACCCATAGATAGGCATCTCATTGTCCAGAAATTCAGAGATTGCGAAATAACGCGACAATTTGCGCAAATACATCGCGCCATTTTCCACCCGCACGCATGGAGGCCTGTCACTGTCAGACCGCTCGAGGCAGGCGCCTCGGTCGGACCTTTCGGCGGGAGGCTCCTCTTTCACCGCCTGTTTACCCGGATTACGGCGGTATCTGATGCTTTCAATATATATAAATGGAATCTATGTGGACCTGTGGACGCATACTAACGCATGAAGTGGCCTGAAACATGCGTTCATATCGAAGGGAAAAGATTGGATCGATCGGACATGTGGAGGCTTGACACTGTCAGACCGCTCGGGGCTGGCGCCTCGGTCGGACCTTTCGGCGGGAGGCTCCTCTTTCGCCGCCTCGATACCTGGATTACGGCGGTATCTGATGCTTTTAATATATATATTTTGGAGTCTGGACCCCCTTAAACGCATACAACGCATTGACAATTCATGCGGGAACCATGCGTTCGTATCGAAGGGAAAACATTGGATCGATCGGACACGTGGAGGCACTGTCACTGTCAGACCGAAGATGGCCATGGCGGTTCTCTCGCCGCACGCCTGCACCGATTCATTGAAATCAGGAAACCAGGATGACATTAAACGCATCAATTGTGGAGGATATACGCATTGAAACGCATTGAGGACTCCAGGCCTTAAAGGTAGATTCATATATTTTTTCCAGCATTTGAAATGATACCGTAACCGTTGAAATCTAGGCCTAAACTTGGCCCCCTCCGACACTGTCAATGTATTATGGAGGCTCCGAAAGCAATTATTTATGATCCAAAGGTTAAATTATTTGTGAAATTGTCACTATAGTGTCAGGTTTTTCAGACCTACCATCAAAATATTAAATATGTCTAGGCCTAAGTCACTGTCAGTGTCTGAATCATTCCCATTCAATGTTAAAACATAGGCGTCACACTGTCAATAAGTTCTCCGGTGCTGTCAGTGTCACATAGATTTAAGATTTAAATTATTCAAAGATTAAATTATTTGTGAAATTGACACTATAGTGTCAGTTCAGACCTACCACAATAAATTACACATTAATATTATTAGGCCTAGATCGCCGCCTCATCTGTATCAAAGCTGGAAGCTTTGATACTGTATAAAACATTTTTACCATATATTACATTAAGACATTAAAACATTAAAACATGCCGCCGAATTGATCAGTATGGCTAGACGTTTGGACTTGTATAAATGTACATCCTCTTCAATATTTCATTCATTTTATAAAGCCGTGCCTTGTCTATTTCGGTACCATTTTTCATGGGCCAGGCGCTGTCTATCTATTTTGGACCCATATCATAACCCGGGTGCTGTCTATCTATTTCAGTGACATTTATCATGAGCCAAGCACTATCAATTTTGCCCCCATATATCATGAGCTTGATGCCATCTATTCATTTTGGAACCATTTATCATAAACCAAACACTGTTCATCTATTTTGCCCCCATTTATCATGAGTAGGGCACTGTCTATCTATTTTAACACCATTTATAAAGAGCAGGGCATGTTCTATCTATTTTGGCTCCATTGATAAGCCAATTACTGTCTATCTATTTTCCCACCATTTATCATAAGCCGAGCGCTGTCTGTCTATTTTGACGCCATCCATCATATATGCCAAGCACTGTCTATTTTCCCACCATTTATCATGAGCTGAGCGCTGTCTGTCTATTTTGGCGCCATCCATTATTCAGTTGTTATAAGCCTCGGACAGCGGCGCTAAATGATACCAATCTGAACTGAGCCAAGGCGAAATTAGTGTGCCCTGGACCGGCCACTGAAGATAGGAGAGCGAGCTATGGACTTCTCCAGGGGGCAAGATCGGTTGGGTAAGAGATGAGGGAGGCTACTATGGCAGGAAAAACGTACCCCGAAAGAATAGTTCAAAATATGGTAAAAATGGGAGAAAATGACAAAGGGAAAATATGTTATTATATTATTGATTCGAAAGATCCATTTTCCTGGGAACATGTACCTCTTCAGATTTTATTTTCCATCATTGCCCTAGAGTGCGTATCCACAATGGTTCTCAATGAAAATGCCCTATCTGCATGATGATATAAAAGACCAAGACAGAGTAGCTAGAGATATTCTATGTAATCTTTTGTTTCTTGTTAAAAATTGTTGAAGATCTTGGACCTCCCTGCAAAGCCTTAGCCAAGAAACTAAGGAATTGATATCTGTTGGCGCTCATACCTCCGACTCCAATGAGGCGCTCATTAGTTGTCCACCCAACTCTCTCCCCTTCCACCCCCCACCCCAAACACTCCCTTCGAAATCTGCCTTTTCTGTCATTGCCTTCACGCGTTTTGTCCCTAATTTGCGTGAATGGATGGGGGAGTAGATCACGTCTCCTTTTGTGGGCCGGCCGTCGTGAAGTGGCGTTTCCCCTGGTCGCTATGACGGACGGTTTGTTTGGGGGTGAGCGGGGGGTGGCCGCCAGGAAGGACGTTGTCTCCTTAATCTATCCCTGCTGACGTCCGCCGCCGATCTGCTCGTTAGGAGCGCCCTGGTCTCGGAGAGTATGGCTCTTTTTCCGCTCGTATCTCATACTGCATAATTGTCCGTGTCTCATCGGAGAAGTTTTCGCTGATAATTAACATCGTTTTCATGCTGATGTTTCATAGAATCATACTAGTTAGGAGTACATGTCCTCCTGTGGAAATTGCAAAGTTTCCTCTAAGCAGATCGAGGCTCATTTGAGTTACATACTAAGCGAGAAATGTGCCAGAAAATGTGAATATTCTGAATATTCTACTAGTCATTTAAATTAATCATACCTACAATAGAATTGTCACTAACATTGTAGTAAAGGTTAAAGCACTGATAGTCTGTAACTCTGTACCTGCAGGACTATAATTTATGTCAAAAAGACCAAACTATGAATTTGAAGAGGAAGGAGGTATTCCCTAGGGCCAACTAACTTAGTATTGAAGTCACAGAAGATTGGTTTTGAAAATAAAGCTAAAGCTATAATAAAAGCCAACTAGTTAAGTTGAACACAGACCCAGCCTATTCCCCCAGTACACAGTTGGCAGGCCCCTGACTGTTAAGTGGTCCTGCGGCTCTCAGTCCTGGTCGGCCGCTGTGTATAGGGCTGTTACAGGTTCTGGCATATAGGAGTTCCCAAGGGTAAACCTTCCTGGGGGTGTTTACAAACAAATGCACCTGACTGACGTTGACTCAGTTGACTGTGTTTATTTTCAGTTAAACCTCAATCAATTTAGCTATACAGGTAGCTGCCACCGTTTGGCTGGTGATTTTGTATTATTGCCAAAAATTATTGTAAAATATGACAAGATATGCCAGTAACATAAGTGTGATATGTGCCCAAAAAGGAAAACATAACATTTCCCAAGTTATAATAATGGAAAAGCCTCTTCTATTTAAATAAGTTCGAATCCGTTGGTTGAAATCTGGTCAATTAGTATGTCTGAAATATTTAAATGAGCTCGAGTGTACAATCAGTAGCATTTCACTTGCTCATTTAGATATTTTGGAAATACTGATTGAGGAATTAACCACTGTATTTTGGTCCAGGTAATGAACAGACGCAAGGAACAACAAATAGCTATTTACCCATTCCTATATGCCACTGCTATTGCTATTTACGTTTTCCTCCAATCCTGCAACCCTAGAAAATCGAATAAAAATACCAGTTCATCACTTAGCTTTCCATAATTGAGGAACGAAAGCAGGCGAATTTGGACAGGCACCCCGGGCTGGTGTATGGGTATGGTGCGGCGCCCAGTGGCTTCGGGAGGGCCTGATTTAGTGGGTAGCAGATCGGCGGGATCCACCTCTCTCTCCCTCCACTCCCCCGCCACACCCACCCTCACACCACCAGCAGGGGTGATACAAGATTCCCGTCCTAATCTATGGTGTCTGTGTATACTAAATCACCCCCACCCTCCACTTTCCCCGCTATGTTTCCGCCTTTCTCCCATTCCCTTATCACCACCAAGCATTGGATCCGCGTTAACATATTGCTTTTCTTTATTTTCCGGATAATCGTTATAGTTCTATGGCAAATTTAGTTGGCTGGGGTGAGAGCGATTGTCGTATTGAAGTACGGTTAACACTAACAGGGATATGTTTTCAGGTTTTTGTCTCCAGATTTCTGTCACATTAACACTTGAAATTAAAATTTTCAAAAATAGTTTGATACATCACGTTTTATAGTTCTTAAGATAATTTCAAATTTTCTCTCGGTTTTGAGATTTTTTTCATTTACCCTAACTTACGTCCCTGGGTAACAGCTATCAGTAGGTGATAATTCTTTGACAGTCTTACACATTAACAAGTTTTATGTTGGTCGTAAATAAAGTGCCGAGGTATGAGTTCCACGTTGGTGCCAAGATTCGGAATGGTTGGAACCCTGCTACCCCAGGTCGTCCGATGATAAAGTAACCTTGTAGAACACCCCAAGGTTATATGACACGTTTGAAGTTAGATTTAGTGGGATCAGCTGTGTCAATTCAATGCTCGATTCAGGAGTACATATTTTAATCAATTTATATAGCAGAGTTTTTTCAAGAAAAAAACTAGTTGTTTGGTAAAACTAGCATCTTTAAGCCGATCAGAAATTTATTTCCGATCAAATAATTTCCATATTTTAATATGTTTCCGACCAGCTTAGGGAGATTAAAGCTGGTTGACCAGAATTAAAACTGGTCGGAACAGCCGGTTATAATATAAGGGCCTGGAGAAAACAGTGATATAGTAGGTTAAAGTAAACAAAGAGGTCAACCGTTACTTCCCGTTCAAAATTATTTCCACTGGTATAGGAATGGTGGAAATTTTAAATCTCGTGACAAACGTAATATACATAGGCAGTATATCTGTCAACTTTAGTCAAGGTCACCCTGTACTTGGTGCGTGTACGTTTTTTTCCTAGTCTAAACCTGTATAGTTGTGTGCGCTATAAAAAAAAATATGCTGGGTGCATGATTTTCGAAATAATACTATGCGCGCACACCGGGTACATAAAATAAATCCATTATATCAAATCCTGGTCTATATATGAATAATTATTCTTGTACTTTTGCCTTTGTCATTGGGCCCGTGTTAAATGTTTATCTTTGTTTTACTTTGTCTTGTTTTGATAATTGTACAGCTCTCAACCTCCAATCCTCTTATCAACAGTCTTCATAGCAATCAGAAGAAAAATACTTGGCACGTGAGAACACTAATCATGTTGTTTTGTGCTCAAATTAACTTGTTTCACAGATGAAAAGATCTTATCATAGGAGCACAGATTGACCAAGGGATGTCGTCATAATAACCACGCAGCGTGTGGTTTAGGGGAAACGTTGGGGTGCGGAAAATAACCTGTGGTAAATCACTCATACAATGTCGGTGGTGTGTGTGCCTTAGTCCACCTTAATATTAACCTGTTTCCTGGAGGGGGGGACTCCACTCAGGTTTGGGTACCCACCGCAAAACAGGCCTCGGAAGTTGTGGCTGTGACTTCCATCAAGGCAGAAAAAAGGGGGACTGTGAGTGACCCAGGAAGTCCCAAAAGGGGTCTGTCAGGAGCACGATTCTGAGGGAGGTGTTCTGGTTCGGTAAACTTAACAGGCTTTGAGTTAGCTGTTCTGATTATAAGCCCATTAGTGAGGCAAATGCTGTACCTACAGTAAAAGTCAATAGTCTGTTCATCGATATATACGAATTAAACATTAAAAAAGGGGGGCTGTTTAATAAAAACAGCTGTCCTATTTGAGAACCTGTAGTTTTGTTTGAGTACCTATCCTCAAAGAGACAACCCCTCCCCCCCCCCCCCCCCACCCCCAACCACCACCTGTTGTCAGTGAGTCACCTGAGAGGGGACACACTGCACGGGTTATCTAGTCTACCTTGTATGTGACTAAGGAAGAATTAGGTCCGTACCGGAAACTACCTGCGGAATATAAAAAAAAATACAGGTTGGCATAATAATCTATAGAGACAGCCAAGAAAAAAATCCTACCTGAGGCAAACCAAAACTGTCCCTGCAGACATACAATTACCACGTCATTCGGAGAATTAGTTAACTATTCATGACCAGTATTTATGATCGGGGTCAAAGGAGTACTTACTTCCTTTTTTTTCAGCCTCTCAGTCCCCAACAAGCAAACTGGTTAACAGTTGCATAATCCCAAATTATGAACCATTCATTACGAAAGTTATCAGCCAGGTAGATGATGCTGCCCTCCATTGGTCCTTCTTGGTCAGCTGACCCGTTTACGTCACTTCCGGTTGGTCGAGTTAACGTCAGTTGACCAATAAGGGACGCTACAAGAAACGACGTGACGTCACATCGGGGGCGACGGTGGCGCCTCCCTGTGGGAATGGGCGGGTCTAAGTTGTCTCCATTAAGTGGGGTAGACGAGGGATGGATCACCTAATGCTACTTAATGTTCCCTATGAAACCGCTCAGGGGATCCTAAAGTGTTATACCCAGCCCGTCCCTGGACACGCCATGCTGACGGCCCTGTCATAGCAAAGTGACAAGACCACGGCTTATTATAGCGCTGGGAACACTTCACTCTTCTTACCTTAAATCGGGCCTATAATCTTAACAGTACTCAGTTGAAAAATAGTTTTAACATTTAAAAAAATATTGTATCACATTCGATAAGTTGTATCACGTCTAGAATCCTATAAGGAAAAGTACTTCTTATACTTATTCCTATTCATCCAGAAGATGACCTTCACTGGTCAAAACATGTCAGTTTGATTTTCAAATGAAATTATCAATCACTGAAAAACAAACTCCCTCTGATTGTCCGAAACCTTTTTCACCATATTCCTATTTTATGCTCTATTTTCATGTTTTACCCTGAACGTTTAAAATTAACTGAATAATAATATTACCTCAATACGTCCAATACAAAATAGACATTACCTGCACTTGCATGGTATTTGAAAGCCATGTTCAAAATGCCAGGCCAGACTGAGTCCGTTAACAAAGGAGTTGGCAGCAGGTTAAAAATAGAAACAACCGAATAAAAAATCAGGTCTACTGATTTATTGTTCACACGAGACTCTAGTCAGTCTCCATTTGTGAAGCTCACGCAAACTGCACATTACAGCGCCACGGAACATAGTCTGAAAACGTCCCGGTGTTTTTGTGATGGCTATGTTACGGTGTTGCGAAGGGTCCAAACCAACCCCTACTGGTTGTGATAGCAGGCAACCAGGACCTCGCCATTGTTACTCCTTATCAGGAAACACGGCCAGGAGAAGTCCTGGGGTGAGGGTGGTTTCATCCAGGGTAGTTGTAGGACCCCCGGACGCAGAACTGCTTTGTTTTGTTTCAGACTCCTAGGGACAGAACAATGAAAAAGTTTTTCACAGTTATTCTGCTCGTAGGTTTCTAACTAAGGGTGCTTTATTTTATTTATTGCGATAAAAGATCCAGTGAAACTCATTTCAGAAAACAGAAAAAGGAGAAGTTTTCAGAAAAAATTAATGTTAAGCTATCGGGGGATGTGAGTTGCTACACAATGATGATGTGATTTTGCTTATGTAGTAATCCATATAGTCGGAGAAAGTAATAAAAGGAGGAATACATTATCTCCTAGATGGAATAATAATATTGCCCCTGATATCAGTCGGCCCGTGTTAGAAGGTCCTGAATGACCTTTATATATTACTCTGTAAATTTATGTAGCAAATAGACCTAGCAAATATATTACCGGTAGTATGCTGTTAAAAAAATCCTGTTGGGTCTATATATATATATATATATATATATATATATATATATATATATATATATATATATATATATATATTATAGTGCGATTGATAAGAACCACAGGATTAGGATCTGCTCTATTTTATGAGCTACTCTTCCATATTTCCATCATTTATATTTTTAATGGTTTCCTAGATCATTCTAATAGTATACTTAACTACAGCAAATTCACAACAATAAAACCAGCCTTGCACCATGAGTTACAGGCATTTGAATCATTGTGTTATCGACATTAGGATCAGCTCATTCAAAATGCATTACCCCGACCATCATAATCCTCCCGATAACACGCATAATGTTTATCAATGTGGCTTTATGATCAAAAAGTAACCCGCTGACTGCCTGTGTAAAGCCTTTAATGGGCGCACGTTAGCCGCAGGCCACTCTGGTCCCTGTTCAATTGTTATCTGTAGGGACCAGAGACTGTTATCAATATTAAGAGGTGATCCCCCGGGAACCTCTTTCTGGCCCTTGAGGGACTAAGATCAGTTATGATGCTGCAAAACCCGATTTTCAGTGGGTTTTTTTCTATAGTAAACACTGTGTGACAGCTAATTTTGTCACCAGTTTCGGAGGTAAAGTTTACCTTCCAATCTTATTTTAAGTTTCACAAGCTTCTTCCAGAATAGTTGAATGTGTCCCGTTTGGCATATTGGAATAATCAAAATATTGAACATTGTATTATTAGTAGCATTTTGTTAGGTGATTTTCTTGTATTTTAAAGGGAGGTTGGTTCACCAGATGTTTTTCATCACTGTCACAGACTGAGAGACCTGTAATCTAAGGAGGGTGATAATTGTTTCTGCAGGCTGAGGACAGTCATCACTGTCACAGACTGAGACCTGTAATCTAAGAAGGGTGATAATGGTGGGGTGCCAATAGGGAGCCTTCCATCCTCCCTCTCCAAGCACATATTCACCACATCTTAAAGAGCCACTGCCATGATTTCCCACTGGAATTTAAATGGCATTAGAAAAATAAAATGAGTTCAAAAGCTAGATACAGGGATCACCGATTGGGTAGCTATGCTATTAGATGGCCGGCAGCGTGCCTCTTGTTATGAGGAGGCTTGGGGGAGAATGTCTATGTTTAAAATCAGATGAAGGGGGGATACCACTTTAAAAAAAAGAACCACAAAATGGCATAATGATATATACGAACAAATCAACATAAAATGTGTGACAGAATGATTCATTTGGTTGGACCAAAATGCAGTGTAATAAAGGGTGATATTATCAGTTAGATCTATAGAAATGTAAAACTGCAGTTGTATTATTCAGGATGACATATGGCTTTATAGAAACAAAAGAGTACATCATGGTGGTACATGGTTAAAAATTCTCCAACGCAGTTTACAAGTCTGGCTGGAAAATAGGCGGCAATTACACTATCTCATATAAACATGTTACAATGTAAAAGCAAACAGCTGATGGTGCCGTAATATATACATGAAAGGGGGTGCCAACTCTCAAGGACTGTTTATCTGGGCAGACCTTAAATAGTCGTCATTTGGAGTCTATCCCTACAGGGTACTAAGAGGGCTATTAGTGGAAAAGGATGATGGCCTAGTGGCAGTGTCTACAGTTAGTTGGATCCCTCCTATACCATATAGGTAGCCTGCTGAACGTACAGGATCAGGATGGTCCTAGATTTCTAAAAGCCACACATCGGCATGGGCGTTTTAAAAATTCGACATAGCAACATTGGCTTTGAAAATAAAGTGACATGGGACATGGGCTTTTCTTAATTTCGACATGTGCCAATACGAAATGCAGCACTGGCATGAATTTCTTAAAATAGACATGCGACATCTGGAACCCCCTCCCCCCTCCAAAAATGATAAACGGCCCCATCAGGGAGATTCTGTACATGAATTCATTGCCTTAACACCATTGTTGCAGTCTTTCCTACTAAGCTGTCTGGCCAAAACCAAAAGAAATAACTATCACTAACGATATAACTGAAGACACAAAGACACCCCTGGTTGTAGCATTATTGCCTTTAGTAGGCCAATATATGGAGATTACCTCTATGACATGGGTTGGGAAGGTTTTACCCAGGTCTTAATCTGCCCAGCCCTGACGCCAGTAAAAGGCCCATCTCATTAAGTGGGCTGGTTCCTCTGTTCTGCCTGCACGCTCTGTGCACACAGACCAGGGGCTCTATAACCTCCATGCTGCATGCTGCAAAGGCCCATGCAAACTAGGCAATCTCAGACTCTACAGAATTGGTCGACTGGTTGCTGAATTTGGAATCGGCGGACTCCCTAATATCAAACCAGATTGATATCGTTTTGGCGTCAAAGTCAGACGACTGGGTGTCAGAATCGCTTGACTTTTTTTTATCATAATTGGCCAACTCTCACTCAGGCGGTAATCAAAGCATACCCACATGTTGCCTAGTGTATATCCTTCCTGGAGTCAGTCCGCCAACTGGCTATTAAAGAAAACAGTGCAGCCGACTGACAAGTGCCCTAGTGGGTATAGGGCGTAAGATCCCCTCATGCCCCTACCCAGATAGGTCCTTTAAGTGAGCTGCTCGTGTGAGCTGCTCGGAGCCGAGTAGAGTGGCCCATCAGGGCAGCCTCTGCAGAGGCTTTAATACCCAAGTACTCAGCACGGCCCTGTAAGTAGGGGAGTCCTTGTACCGGTCTATAGGGAGACATACGCCAAATTGGGCTGGTTTGTGGGACTATACACATGTATATGCCAGAGGGGCGATTAAAAAGGAGCTGATTATACCTGGCTTTTACAGGCTTTGCATGGGATTTAACTTGCTGAGATTGTGTGTAGTGTGCTCGAGACGGCTTTAGATTGATGGGATTTTGTCTGACTTTTGAGGGCCTTAACGGGGTTTAAAACATTATGTGACGTTGATACATGCAATGCGTTAAGATGGGATTTACACCGGCTTGTCCTGGAGTCCTATATTTATCATATACATATATATTAGAAGCCGTAGTTGAATTTATAGGCTATAGTTTTCTGGGAGCCATATAATTCCACTCCGTTTTTGTGAACTAGCTACATTTAAGCAGACAGTCATATGAGTAACTTCGTTTTGATAATAAAGAAGCGGAAAAGACCATTCCCTTTAACATCGTTAACCATCGTTCAAATCCTCTGATATGTCTGTAAGAGATGTACGAATACTTTAAGAAAAGGAATATTCAATAAGGAATGTAATTACTCACGCAATGTCAACGTGGAAAGAGAGAAGCCTTTACCGGTTGAAAATGTAGCCATACACAAAACAAATAAAGTCAGTAAACACCACGATAAGATGATTCAATGAAGGCAAAGAAATAGCCTCAACGGGAAACATGACCGTCCCAGGTCCCATATTGAATGCAGAAAGTTCAAGAAAAAGTTACGGGTGGAATTCACTTCTGAAGGGCTGTAATAATTACCAGACTTCCACGTCATTCCACCAGGGTCAAATGTGACTGCTTTTTGAGCCCGCTTCCAATAACCATTTTTCTCAAACGGTGAAAAAGGATATCAAAAAATGTTTAAGGATTAAAAAACTAACTTTGCTAAAACCAGGAGCGTCATCTGGTAGCTGTTGGTTCGGTCACGTGATATGAGAGTCATGTGATCAGATCAAGTGTTGGGGACGTTCTCTACGCAGCACCCCTCCATCCCGGCATCCAACCCGTTATAAACGAGTGAGCCGTGTCAGAGTGACTATGACTGAGCGATGACTGTGGCGCCCAGCAGTCACAGTTCTCGGGGGTTATCGCCGACTCTCGTGAGACCCAACAAGACCGGATTACCCGAGTGTCAGTCCACCCGAATCTTACATAAATATTGTCCCCTTATTTCCCTCTTTTTACCGATGGAGTGAAGAGACACGGATCACAAGGTGAAGATAGATACATTCCAGGGAGGCCAGACCCTTACGTGATACTTAGACACTATACTACTGGGGCGTATCTGTGGTATTGTGTTTCTACTCTGACCAGTGGCTCATCTATTGAAGAAAACTACTATTTTGGCGATAAGATGAGACTTCTAAGCCTCACGCTAAGTCAATTTAACAAAATGCAGATCAAGTTTTAAAGGTTTGAGATGTTTTCAATTTTTCAAATGTGTTCATTGAAGCTAGACACTTTCAGGAGTGTTTCTGGCTTTTTCAGGGTGCCATTCTGTTACCACCTTTGATACTCATCAAACATTGATAGTATGATGATGCTGAGAATTTAAGCTAAACATACAAGACATAGAGATTGTTTAGGCTGTATAATGGTAAAGTAATAAGATATTCTTTTCCTACTTCTTATATCATCAAACTAACCTAATTCAGGCTGCGTTTAACTTTAAGTGGTGCATCGGTAGACATGTCTAGAACCAAACCGATGCACTTGTTCTACTTGTCCAATGTTTCGTCTAGGGGCTAACTCCTAGCCTACTTAGCCAACGTTAGGTGCACAAAGGGTACATTCCTCGTTCCCCTCCATGGTAATTACCGTGTAGTACCTGGTTTTCTGTGTGTGCCCTTCACGTGGCCAGAATCCTGCTGTGGGAGTAGTTGAGTGAACTGCTCACCTTGGACTAGGAGCAGCTCCCAGCAGCTCCCTGGGTGGCCACTCACCTTTTTAAGTCTCATCGTCTTTCACCACACGTGTCCCCTTCCCAACTTTCACAAAGTCACCCGCATCCACTCAGAACTAAGACCCTTAAGGAACCTTCCACTGTGCAGAATAATAAACCATGGACAGTCGCTGAGGTCCCTGGGAATCAGCTGTTGAGAGCCCCAAACCATAGTTAAATTCTTCTGTCTTAAAGTTGTTTTCATGTTGGTCAATGCTCCAACGACTGATTTTGTCTGAGATGAGACTGCACATTAGAAAGATTCAATCTCACTGTATCAATCTCAAATTTTGAATTAATGTTCACCACCATTCATGGCCCATGCATAGGTTTCAAAAGGTGCCCCCAGTACCACGAAGACCTTAGGACAGCTTTACAGAGTTTACAGACTGAGATAGTGGAACCGAGACTGGATCAAAATAACCACATGATATAAACAACCTTGAGAGGCCCGAACAGTTCGTATGGCACCGTCAAATTTACGGACCAAAGGTTCTGGGCAGACGGGCGCACCTGTCGAGGTGAGAGAAGAGGGGGGATGAGTGGGCCCTGAGCAGTCTCCACTCAGATGTTCCGCCACTTGTTACACGGCGGAGGTAATGAGGGTATCTGCTTGGAGAGTGCTTTACGGGGGGAGGGTGACAGGAAGATGGCCTGCTGAAAGACGCAGTGCCCCCTGGCGAGCTGCTGGGGAAGGACTGGGAGCTGCTCACCGGGCCTGACCCACTTGTGGCGAGCAGATTGTGAGCAGCTGCCTTTTACTGCCCTTTGTGGCCCTCGGCCAGGGTGCGACTCACTGGGCCAGTCAGCGGAGACACTGGGCCAGGGTCCCCACTGCACAGCGAGAATAGGGAAATAGGGAAAATCTCAAAAAAGATTCATGGAAAACAGAATTTGAAAATTGACCAAAACACAGGGAATTTGGATATTTGACCGAAATACATGGAATTTTGTTTGCCCAATACCTGGATTTTCTAATCCTTAAAAATTCAGGAGATAGCGCTTCTCCAAGAGTAAATTATTTTCTAAAAAGTTCACATTACTAAATTTGGATATAAGAACAAATCTTGAAACCATGACAGGAAAAAATAACCATGGGACGGAGAAAACAATTTGACCGTGAAATTGGAGTAGGGACCTTGCACTGGCACAGGATATTAGGCGGGGAACAAATATGTAGTATTTCAGCAATCTTTGGTCAGATTGACCTTCACATTGACCTAATCTCAATCTAAGTTGTATACCTAGAATTGAGGTATTTTGATATGGTTACAATTGCATTACAGTCAAAGAAAAATTAAAAATGAGTGATACAGTATAGCCACCTCTAACAGATGGACACTGGTTAAAATGGAAAAATAGCACTATAGCAGTGTGAGTAAGCCTAGACGAAGTTTACAACTATGAGCAGCTCTAAGCTGCCCCACCTATCTCTACCACACTCCACGCTTCCCCTCTTATCGAGGCACGACCCTAGAGCAGATAGACACCAGAGTCAGAGTTCCAGCCACTTAGCAGCAGCTCGGCTATAGCTCACCAACTAGGATTCAGAGATGGCAGTCTCCTTTTTACCCTTGGAATTTGTAAACAAACCAGTTTTTGTAGTCCAGTGTGATGACAGGATTATAGCATGTGACTTTATGATATGTGTATATTATATATACAACCTACATTATTTTTAAACTTTATTATGTATTTATACGTTTAAGTGGATTAAGTTCACGCAGGACAATGGGGAAAAAGTCCTGGCATGGACTGAGAACGTGCCTCTGTAAGTACAATGGTGTGTTTATTGTGAGGGCTATCAATTTAGAGGTTTTTTCATTCTTGCTCGACATGTGCTCACATCATTTAGTACTTGTAGAGGGGAAGGGTCCTCGAGAGGGGAGTGCCTAGTATTCCGGTGTAGAATAACAACCACAAGGATCTAGCCTAGTTTATCACTGCAATCACAACCAATCCTCTGTAACATCATTTCTGATGTGTTATACTCTACACTAGTGAGAATCATTATTTCCGTCCTTCTTGTAGGTTCCTATACTAATGTATCATTTACAAATAAGTTGCTCGGAGATTTTTATCAACGTTGAAAGCATGTGCACTGAAGAATTAGGAGCTTGAAAATAGCTGTCTTTAGTAATCCTTGCGCTGTAGCAAATATAGATAATAGGCTCTGCAACGTAGGTAGCTGCGTAAGGAGAAAGAGAAATGTCCGATTCAGTTTGAAGTACCAAAGTACCATAACAAAGGACTATTGACTCCTATTTCTATATCAAATAGTATTTTCTCAATAGACAAAGAGTTTCTCTGGTCTGACTCAGTGATGAATCAGTGCACTTCTGATGAATAAATATTTTCGAAATGTGTGTCTCCCTTAAATCAATATAAAAAAAGTACCCTCCCAAATAAAAGATAATTTTGTGTATAAATAGTGTTGCAACATGAGAAGGGTAATGGCCCTTGCTGGTGTTTACATTTACCAACCACTTATGCAGCCATGTGCAGGATGGCTCTGTAGGGAGTATGGCGAGATTTCTCTTATTTCTGAATTTTCATAATTTTGTCTGTTCCATAAACTTTATTTCTCAGTTATTTTGAGCAAAAAACATCTATTGGTATATGTTTTTAGCCTCCAGATAACATTGATGATTCCTATAAGTTTTTTAAAATCAAAATATACATACCGGTACTTTAAGATCCTCTTCTCTTCCTTTGAACAGTTCCTTCTGAAAATGCGCATCTCTGAGTATGATGGGGTAGAGTCGGGAGGACACCAAGGTGTGGTGACTAGGGCTAATGCAGGCCTGCACTTTTAATGTAGGTGGGCTTTTTAATTAGGCCGAGGACTGGTTGATGAAGGCGGTGGCGGCTTTATAGTGCACTCCATCAGGGCCGGCTGGTTTATGGTGTAAATGGGCGCCTGGATCACACCAATTAGTGCCAGAGGCACGCCAATTAGTGCCACGGGCACCTGCACGGGCACCTGCAGGCCTGCACTACTTGGCGACCGGAGGAGGAGCTGGCGCCACGCCGAGTGGATATTAAACTCACCCCAAGTGTGAGAGATGAACCCAGGGAAGGGTATTTGTATGCAAGCAGGGGGACCACAATGAATGTCGTCCCACAGTGTAATGGATCTATTACATAATTTGTGGACAATTCTAGAATACCTTTTGGTGAATTTATATTTCAAAATTGAAATTATTAGACTAAAATATTTTGGTTCCTTCATCGAATGTTATGTCAATGTGTTTGTGGTTGAGTGAAGAGATTCTCCATTGTTTTGCTTGTTGTATATCTTAGATTAAGTAGAAGAGTTGTCAAAAAGAGGGAAAGGGAAAAAAAGAAATATCTGTTACATTCCTATCCTTAGCCATGTGTGTACTAGAAAGACATGTTCAGAATAATGGATCCACCCATGCCATAAGCCATCTTTTTAGTTTGTCTGATCTAGCAGCCGTAGGGTATGGGTGTCTAGTGAGGAGCTCGGGAAAGTAGTTGGGACCTAGGCTTGATCATATTAACCTCTTTACATTGTTGAGAACTACGCAGTTGTTAAGCATAACCAGAATGAGTTAAGCCACACCTGTACTTAGTGCTTCTGGTAGCACATTGTCTAATATGCCCACTTTAACAGATCTACATAGTCTAGACTGTGTATGTCAAAAGGCACACATGTACGTCATCAATATCTTCATGCAGGGTTCCCACACAACCTGGAAAACCTGGAAAACCTGGAAATTGAAGGTGGTCATGGAAAGTCATGGAAAAGTCATGGAATTTGAAAATTTGACCAAGAGTCATGGAATTTTGACCTGAGTCATGGAAAATCAGCTTGAGTGATAAAAATATTCAAATGTATCATAGGATTGTGAACTACATAGCATCTGCTAACAGTGGCGGATCCAGGAATTTGAAAAAGGGGGGGGTGCGTGGTATAGTTAAAAAAAAGTTTCTGCGCCCTCCGGGCACTTCATTTTACATAAACAAAATTAATATTTGGACCAAAATAGGGGTCATGCACCTGGCATGCCCCCCCCCCCCCTAAATCTGTACCTAACTCAGCCTAAAGAGGGTTCTAGTTATACTTCTCCAGGATGGGATCTGGCCACTAGCATGATTGATAGTAGGCTGATTTTGGGCTGGGCAATGTGCAACTTAGGAGCAGGGTTTTTGGGCTAACCTGGAATTCCGCATTTTTTGAATTTTTTGGATCATTTTTGAGATTCGTCCAAATCCGATGAAAAAATATTTTTTCTATAGGGGATGGGGGGTGCTTCAATAATTTTTGCCAAAAAATAGCAAAATATACGAATGTTTTTCTGGTCTTTAAAATTGTATTTATAATATTTTTCACTAATAACCAGGTAATACCTTAACTTCCCTCCTCAAAAATGAAGTTTAAATATGTTTCTGAGCAATTTTATCATTTTTCCGCGGAAATGACTTTTCATGACTTACATGCCTGTAAGATGCACCTTAACTTTTGGCTTAATTTTGTCCCTCCAATTGGTCCCAGGAACACCCATTTATAAGATTTTTCAGGTCTCAAAAGGAGAAAATAATGTTTTTTTCCCAGTTTATCATTGTTTTTCCATCATCACTTTGTAGAAAAAATATCAAAACATCACAGGGTCTTGTATTCAAGACCTTCTGGTCTTAAATATTAAGCATCATTCTCAATAAAACATGATATAACAGTTAATATAAAATTCAGATTTTTTTCTAAGATAACCCCAATTTTAAGACGTACCCCAACTTTTAGATTACAAACCCTACCCTAGTTCCCTTTATAAGACGTGTCTTATCCAGAGGTTTCAGAAAAAAAGAGTGGGGAACCCCTCCAAGCCGAGAATTTTAACTACTATTGGAAAGATTTAAGGATAGACAACACCTCTCAGCGGCAAATGCGCGGCATTCACTTTATTTTGGACTTACTTCTTGACTTTCCAAAGTATCATTATATATATACTAGACTATATATATACTTTAAAATCCAATGCAGAATCCTATCTAATGGTATAAGTTATATTAGTGTGTGAAAAACTGAAACTTTGTAGGTGGACCAGGAAGTGAAAAAATGCATTTTTCACTTTTATTTTTTGAACAAGGATAACTCAGTAACCATTGCATACAACTGCATGAAATTTCTTGGACATATAGATAACATGTATGTGAAGGGAAGCGTGTCTCAACATTTTGATTAAGGTCCTACTTTTTGTTTTATGAAATGTAAAAAATAATGATGAAAAAAATATCCGTTTTTTGGCATAAAATTAAAACTAAGCCCTAAATGATAAATCTGAGACATGCTTCCCTCGAAAAGATTGTTACTGACATGTCCAAGAATTTTCATAAGAATCCATTGAGTGGTTACCGAGATATCTATGGTAAAAAATATAAATGAGAAAATTGTATTTCTCCGGATAATTCCTTGGATTTTAAGGTATTGATAACCAAATATGTTCCAAAAGATAGAGAAAAATGTGCCCTTTTATTTGATGTATATATAGTATGCTGTTCTAGCCTTCCTGGTAACTTCGCCATCTTCACTGTCGCAAATGAAGCCACTCTGAGGTGTTGTCTATCCTTAAGTGAACGTCACAATCTAGATTAGATAAACAGGACAATAGTCCAAACTCCGTCCTGTACCACCCCTCCCCCAACCCCTCCATTCTAAAGTCCCCGTAATTACCCTAAAAGTCGTAACCCACCCCAATCCCCGGCCGGCTTGTTTACAGTGCTCACCTGTTAGTCCCCACTCAGAACCAGCTCAGGTCAGAGTCTGAGCCCACCACACTCCCCGGCCCGCACCTAACAGAGGGATAAAAAAGGACACGCCTTGTAATTACCGTGACCATAAATCGGCCCCAGTCTCCATCCCAATTACACTAATTGACAAGATGATATGTTTATCGATCCCGAGTTGTTGTGTTGTTGTTTTGAGATTTTCTTTTCCTGGCCGTCGTGCTTCCAGACTTGGCTCGTGGTTGTGCTCTGACAACTAAGGGGACGTAAAACGATTATAGCTCATGTTTGCAGCTAGTGTCGGCATACATTTCTTAAGTATTTGTTTTCTATTCTGTATAAATGTCTGATCTGAGGGCAACCTTATACCCTATGGAAATTCTGGATATCCATATGTCTTAAAGCTTTCTTAATACCAGTTTAGTTATGCTTTTTACGGAGTTTTTTTAATTTTGCAATCGATGTTGCAGAAGCCTAGGTTGTTTTAGTGACGTTATTTAAGTTGTATATACGATTTGGCATATTTTCTCAGATCTAACTTGAGACTTCCTATAGAAAAAAAAATCACAAAGTAGGAGAGGGTTAAACGGGTTAACAAGTTGCACTAATTTGGTTATTACATTGATCTATCATCAGATTATCTTTTGCTCAGAATACCAAGTCACTAATATGATCGCTTTCTGTCTTTGTGATAGTGAGTTGTATTGGAGTACAGACCTCGCAGTAATCATGGTGTAACTCCAATATCCCTGATGCCACGCTGAATAATTTACTCCACGGTGACTGGAGAGGAAATAGTCTGTTGAATGATGCAGTGGGTGTCTGGAGGGGAAGCAAGAAAAAAAGCTATACCTGCCCAAGTGTACATATTGAATTTCATTTACACGTAGTTCTGCGTGCTTTATCACACGGAGATATACTAAACTTGAGTTGAGATCAGTTCAGACCCGATACGTGATTGGGGGCTGCAAATAAAAGAGATGCTTGATCAATTACAAATTTGGTGGGCATAGCGAATAGTTGTAAACAGATGCTTGAGGAAACCAACTATATGTGGACACAATCAGACGTGATCTTTTTGCATTCTGTAAAAACCTTCTGCGAATTATATTCACAGTTGCACTGGATACATATGTCTCATTCTCTGGTAAATTACAATAAACACTGAGAATAAACTATTTCAGTTAGACACTTATAAACATAAATGTTTCTTACTTTTTTGTACCTGATGAAGAACAGACCAAGTAGACAGTGCGTATTCAGTTTTCGTGATAACAGAAAACTGACGTATACGTTGGATATGATATTGAGCATTAGACCAACTTCGAGATATAAAAAAATGAAATCATTTTAATCTACTGACAGTTCTACTCGGCGCCCTGTAACCAAGTTACTCCCTGGCCTGGTGACTCGGGGCCCCACAGCTCATGAGAAATGAAGTGTGACGGCCGATGGATGCTGACAAAGCACGCTATAGGCCGGGGGGGGGGGGTGACGAGGGGCTCGTAACTTACCCGGGTTATTCCCCCGAGTATTGGTTGACCCCCGCCCCGCCGCCACCCAGGGTTACACCAATAACGGCCCAAGGGGCTCTTATATAGTCGCCGAGTCAGATCGCATTTTGCCAATAAGATTTTACTGAGTTTAATTCATACTAAAAGTGATTTGCGCGTGCAAAGGGAAGAAATATCTGATCTGAAATTAAAGTAGACTGGATGTTGAGGCTGTGCCACACAAAAACCCATGATGACCTACCGGTATGTTGTTGCTACAGACATCGGCGTGGTGAGGGGTGGGGATAGGTTATACCGTCAGGGACCTAGGTCCCTATCAATATGATATTAAATGATAAGAAATCTGGCCCCAATATCCCAATCTACGCTGTAGGCATACCAATATTCACACCAACGTATGGCAAGGCTGATATCACTCAATACCAACATCTCTTGGGCATAAGATTACTATGGAGAAATGAGAAAAAATGATGTTTCGTGTTATTCCTCGGGTATAAACAGGAGTAAATCCCCACTGCACGGGGAAAACAGGGAGAATTGCAAAAAAACATATATTTCCTGTCAGAGAAAACGCAGGAATCCTGTTTTCCCAGTTTCTGGATTTTCTAATCAAGATCCAGGCACTCTACCAAGGGTAAATTTTTCTTTTCCCTGGAGTTTCATAAATCTTAAATGACATTTTAAATTTAACAAATTGAGATCAGAAAAATTCCATAAAACCGTGACAGGGAAAATTAACCATGGGACAGGGAAAACTCAGGGAAGGACACGTGGACTTTGATCTTGTGTTTTGCGTGTGGACCCTGGATTAAGATCCTCATGTATATATGCGTCGAAAAAAATATCCACCCTTTACTCTTTGAAAAGAGAAAACTTGATTCCCGACGGGGTCATCAAAGGCCGGGTGTGTGGTGTCCTTTCTATGGGACATTGCACACGAAAGACCTCTTGCCACTCTTCGCAACGAGTAGGGTATTGCACCCGTCGGCGGGTTTCTCCTAAACCATATCATATATTTGGTCACCGCCCTTGTGACGTAAAATAAGCTAAAAATTATTACCTTGTGCAGTCTGGAAAGAACCCATAAGGGTTGGCTGGACGTTAAACTACCCCAAGAAAGAAAGAAAACTTAAACTAATAGTTTTTGTTTGTTTGTCCCCACAGTTGCTGGGCGGGCTGCTGGCGGCCGCCGGTATCTGGGCCTGGTCGGAGAAGGACATGTTCACCAACATCAGTAAGCTGACCAAGGTGCCCTTCGACCCGGCCCTCATCTGTATCATCGTCGGCGGCATCGTCTTCCTCATCGGCTTCACCGGCTGTGTGGGCGCCCTCCGCGAGAACACTATACTACTCCTCGTTGTACGTACCACCTTGCCATTTCCCTAGGCAGCAAATCGAACTCACGCCGTGTGGCAGTATGCATATTCGGTGGAATATTAATTATCAATTTCTCACACGTTCTAATATTTTGTTATTCTGAATTGTTGTTCATATTAGAATATCTGAATGATTTAATGGTTTTCCTAATGAAGACACCTTTCTGTCTGGAAAGTATATTAACCACAAAAGTAGATGACAATCAATATGCAAAGTTTCTGTATATATTAATTTTATGTGTCGAAAACGTAGATTTAAAAGTTGAATTTTGCCTGTTTCAACCTCGTTCTTTTACAATGACAAGTCTAAGACCTTGTCAAAACTGAATTCTCGTGTAAATATCGTCATCTAATATTGTATGTTTGCTATTATAAAAATCGTATATATATAAAGTTCAAGAGCATGCTTATTTTAGATTGTTGTATTTATAAAGAGTAATGTGCTTTACTCTGACATACGTAAAATCTGTTTTTAGAATCTGTCTGTTTTAATACAGCACAAATTATTTTGAAATATTTGTGAAAGTCTTAACCTTATTGTATGATATAGTATAGAGTTAAAGTATAGATGCGATTATAGAAATAATATTTTCACAATAGAAATTATATAACTGTGTGTATTTACCAATACATGCATGCATGCTTTTCTCAAGGCGAAACTGTTATTGGGTTCCTCGAGATTGAATAGAATGTATAACATAATCAAATTTGGAAAAGGTTTTCGACAAAGCCTTTAAAAAAAATCTGACGAAGTATTTCGTATGAAAATAGATTGTTTAATATAAGTTTGATTTCTTTTTATCATTGTGTGGTTTTCAATTGGAGATTGTATAATTATTTTGTGCATTTGCACTCATATAAATACAAACTATTCAAAAGTTCAAACTAAAAACGTGTTTATATTTTGAGAAACAATTGCTCTAGAAGTCTCTGAATATCTTCTCTTTTTTCGCCAAAAGTCTGTATTAATCTCATAATTCTGTAACATGAGGTATATTTGAGTTGGGAAAAATGCTAGTTTTTATTATTGTTCCTAAGAAAATTATTTCAAATTAAAGTTGAACTATGCATCTAATGATCAATATTCTATATCCTTGAAAATAAAGAAAGACAAAAGGAAACAAAAAGCATATGTTATCTATTCAATCCCTTGTGTATCCATCTATTTATGCAATTGTTCCTGTCGTTAACACCGGTAGTCGGAATGAACCCATGTCTGACCCCCTTTTCTTATTTTCATCTATTTCAGTATTGTATATGCATTAGCGTCATATTTGGTCTGCAGCTTATCGTCGGCATATTAGCCTTTGCATATAAAGATTGGGTGCGAATTCCTTTATTTCTGTACACTAAAATCCTAGAAGTACTAACTGGGACTACAAGATTTGAAAGCCACTGTTATTAAAATTCTATATTTAAAATATTGCACAGTAAAGTCATTGATAAGATTAAACATGTTTTGTAAATAATGGAATGCATTTGGACAATTGATTTTTTGAAATGAAAAAAAAAGGTTTTCACATCTTGTAACCGTAGTTGTAGATCTTAGTTAAGTGGCTCCTATGTGCACAACCCTTTCATGAACAGCCAGCAAATTTTGTATATAAGTAGAACTATGGGCTTTTCCTGGCAATCAGCATTTTATTCACTTTAATCTAAAAAGACGCTACACACTTCTCGCTTTTTGTCAAAATCTCTGGAATTCAAGAAACAAATGTGTATTGAGTTCTCAGCAACCAAGGTGTTCATGTAAGGAGTTCTTGCATACGTGCATGCTTCGTAGTTGAAAAAAAACAATGCTTTGTAGTTAGACATACCAGCTGGAATTACGTTTCAACCACGCACAAAAACACAGGTAAGTGAACGTCAGAGGACACCGACCGGTCGTCTATGACTAAAAGTAGACAGCCGTGACTGAATCACGTAGTGTGTACCACATGCATCAGTACGAGTAGCCTCCCTCTCCCTCCAAATCCACCCACCTTGAAGTACGTACCATGTAACGTAATCAGTATAATGAAAAGATGGATACCTTTGGCTGATTATTCAAATAATCAAGGATACCGTTTGTAATAATAATATGGAGTCTTTCAATACGTATGCATTTTCCCTCCTGAATTTCAGACCCCCCCCCCCCCCCTCCTTATCCTAACGTACTAAGGCATCGTATTTGTATAGGGATTTACGCATACTTTCCACAATATCTGCAGTAAAGATAAGTTTTGTCCGAGAAAAACGAAATAAGTTAGGTAATTATAACGGAATTATGAAACAGCCAATGAGTAGAAATCCTAAATCAAAACACCCATGAGACAAGAAGGGAAAATACTTTCCTTTAGCATATAACATTGGCACATTTTGGGCCCTAGCTAAGGCCCACCTGAAAAATGTTTAATCTAGTACATAACTTTAATCTAGTGAACTTACCTTGTCAGTGAACTCCACGTTATGCTCTACCGGGTCCAGTGCTTCAAAAGTGCCCCCCGGTTTGTTTGTTTTTTGTCTTTATTTGAACGTCAGCGACCTCTGATGCCGATCACACCCCGGAATACAAGGTAAGTCCCACTGAGTGCCGCCCTTCCCACCCTCCCCCCGGTTATGGTAGACTGCTAGGCGTTTGCCGCCCTCCACCCCTCCAGCGAAGACCCCCCTCAGCCTGACACTACCTCTCCGTTCGACCTCCTCCAGGGTGCAAACTGACCGAGGCCCTTTTGTCCTCTTTCCAGTTTTGTCTCCTCATAGGTGTCATATTTTTCTTCGAAATTGGATTTGCTGCATTTCTATTTATACAGAGGGAATGGGTGAGTGCATTCCTGTCTAGCGTTGGTCTCGTCCTTGTTTTAATGCTGTGAAGTAGATAGATACTTGATTATAGAGACTTTTTTGTTTCATTTGAAACATTTTATGAAAATTTTGCATTAATTCACCGACGCAGAAGAACTGTGAACATTGCCTCCAAAGGTGTTTTAAGGAAAGCTTGAATAAGAATATCATATTTCAATTAACGGATTTAGCGTGCCTTATATCAGGTTTTAGCGTGCCTTATATCAAGTATAAATCTGAAAAAAAAGTTGAAGGAAATCCATTTTTTTGAAAATGGATGTATGTGTGCGCCATTGTTGGGTATATGCGCACCTAAGGACGTCTGTGGAGAACCCGACCATCCCCCTCCTCAGTCCGCTATTCATCAAAGGAAATTCCCTGCCCCTTCACAATAACCTTTTTATAATATCCAGTAAACAAATGATGTTATCAAGACTTGATTCTGAAATCCACATCCGTTCCCCAAGTCGATCTCTGCAAAATCAATGTTTTAATGGATTCCAAAGCCTTACCCGATTTTTACTTTATATCAGAAAAACCTTTGCCTTTTATCCAGTGTATATGCAGGCTTTCCTTTAACAAAGTGCATAAGTTTTTTAACAGGACATATACTTGTTTTTTATCACATTTGATATAATAGAACAACAAAACCAATAATATTGACTTCCGAATAGATGAAATTCATACAATTGTCAAACATTGAAAGGAAATAAAAGTGCAAAATCTTGCTTATATGTTTGGACTTGATACTTTGAAGCTAGAAAAATAAATTCAAAAATCCGTTGAATGGTAAGTGAGGAGGCTTAGAATGCGTTCCGGCCTTTCCCTAGTCATTGGCTTCAATACACTGTTGATGCACTGCAATGTAGTAATAAATTGCACCTTGGACATATCCTAGTTTTGAGGGGGGAAACAGTGTCTCAAAGAATGGTGTAATAATTTAAGACTACATCCGTATTTGTATTAATCGAAATAACACTAGCACTTTATTACTAGCAATTTTAATATTTTGATATTTTTGTTTAATCGTAGAATTACATAATTATGTTGTCCGTGTATCATGCAGTAAGCCTATCCATATCATGAATAATCTCTCACTGCATTAGTATTAATACTGTCAACGTTTGAATTAAAAATAGAAAATATATGAAATATACTGTTGCATATGAGAACCAACGTACATCGCTTCTCCAGTATTCTGCCTATTGGTATCATTATACAAGAATAGATTCGCTATTACTCTCTTCTTTCTAAGTGTTTTTCAGTAAATTGTTAAGATTCCGGATCCTGACTTTCCCGTTTCGTGTTGTAGGTGCGGGACCAAGTGAAGAACACACTGAAGGACATGATTGTCCTCTATCGAGAGGATGCTGACTTGCAGAACCTCATAGACTGGGTCCAACAAGACTGGGTAATACGCTGTCTAAGCACCTTTTCGTGAAATCAATCAATACTAGAACGACACCCTCTGAACCCACTTCAAACATTGTTTTATTTCCGTGTGTCAATATTCAGGGTACCAGCAGCACAGGGAAAACAGGGAAAATGGCAAACAAAAATTCCCTGACAGGGGAAACGCAGGGAATTTGCAAATTTTGCCAAAACAGAGGGGAAACACAGGGAATTTCATTTTGCTAGGTTCTGAAATCCCTGATTCTCAGAATATTAGGGATTTTACTTTTTGTTGTTGGATTTCTCACATTTTTCTGCATGTAGAGCGCTTTAAATTTGAACAATGTACTGGGTATGACACAGGGAAAAAATGCTGCTGGACAGGAAAATCTCAGGGATTAAAACACAGGGAATTTGAAAATGGAATTTGTGTTGGTACCCTGTATATTGTGATGATGCGAAAAGACGCCTGTACAATCAGTGTCCGAAATCATAGACATACATAACAGTTTACCCTGAATCTGACGTGCACAAGTTTAATTAATACTAACAGGTGGATGGTTTTTCAACTATGCGCCCAGATTTTTTCTGGTGATTAAATTTCTAAAATGTAAGAGGAGGTACAAGGACATATTGCCCAGTTGGACACTTTTGGGAAAGTCTGCTCCCAACGTGTGCACCAAAAATCCCCGTAGTATCGGATACTGACATTTTGTAGAAAATACAATGTAGGGGCTGGCAGTGTTTTAGAAAATTCAAAACCTTTACAGATAGGCTTTTGATTAACAATGTAGTTGTTGCTCTGGCCCAAGGTTTCTGTAATTCAGTTTGTGTTAAGCCATTTAATTAGAAATTTGATAACTATCATAGTTGCTCCTGATGTGAGGTTTTTTTTTTATGAAAAAAACATTTTCATTCGCCTACTTTTCTATCAAGCCAAAGTGATATTTTTGCTAAAACTTACCACCTAATCCTTTTGTATTTCAGCTCAAGTGCTGTGGGGTGGACGGCTATAACGACTGGGAAAAGAACGTTTACTTCAATTGTTCGTCCCCCAGTACAGAGCGATGCGGGGTTCCCTTCTCCTGCTGCAAATTTGGAGAAAACGTAAGTCAAGATCACCTTGGTGTTTGAGTCATTTTCTTAGCGTTGTATCACAAATAAAAAAGGTGTGGTCAAATTTTGCTTTTGTGTTTTCAATAGCGTTGAAAAATTTTATACCTACATTTTATTCTAAAGTGTGTAGAATTGTTTTAAGTGATTTATATTCAAGTGTAGTCATTCAAATTATATTAAATTTATTGATAATGATTTACAAACTTAAAAGAATTGTCGATAAAAGTTCCTCATTTAAGCCTGTAAGAATTTAATTTCACGTGTCACTCGGAATTAAATCAATCGCCCTGGTAATTCATTTGCATAATGATGTATTCTTTTACCTATAGGTCATTATCAAGAACACGCAGTGTGGATATGGAACGCGAGATACTGAAAAGGTAAGGTCCCAGAACAAATGTCAGTGGACATTTCCTGAATCAGTATGTCCGAAATATTAAAATGAGTTACTGAAATGCTACTGATTTTACACTGACTTGTTACTAGCAACTCATTTAAATATTTCAGACATACTGATTTACCACTGTTCAACCACTGTTTACTCACTTATTTCCACTGATTTGGCACTGAAATGCTACTGAAAGCTGACACTGATTCAATCTATACTCCCAACTGTATTTAC
Source organism: Lepidonotus clava (assembly GCA_936440205.1). Taxonomy (NCBI): domain Eukaryota; kingdom Metazoa; phylum Annelida; class Polychaeta; order Phyllodocida; family Polynoidae; genus Lepidonotus; species Lepidonotus clava. The sequence continues at coordinate 51,758,704 of OW387135.1, read as the reverse complement.
ACTGAGTGTCGGTCTGGGGTAGCCGCAAGTGCAACGACTTTCAAATTTAGCATGTTATTCTCCAGAGAACTTGGGAATGCATTATATTCCCATAGGCTCTGAGTTGCGCTATGAATCACATGTGAATCTAATAGGTAGATATATATATTCTTCTATTGCCCACTTTGTACAATTTTCTAATTTGATGCAAGAGTATTTTAATTCTGTAACAAGATGCTCCGCATCTCGGCTCAAACAGAGTAGGCGAGGTTAGGTGTTAGTTTGACTATAGAACCAAAAATATTGTAGACCTAGGCTCGTTGATAGAACTGTACGTACAGTTCTAACTTTTAACAGTTATGGTTTGACCAGCCTGCTGAAAGTGACGGCGCGGATGTCGCTACGTTCGTTGCCTCGACGACATTGCCATAGTGACGTGCGGTGCTGTGCCGAGATAACGCAGCCAAAGATCTGAGGTTTTTGTTGAGATATTTGTGAAAATGTGCGATGCTAATTACTCGCGGCGAGTGCTCTGCCTTACTCGGGGAATGCCCGACCTAGTTTGACGTCACTTCCGGGGGGATCCATTTAGCGTCAACAATGACGTTCTTCATCGTGACGACGCACGTCGACGTGAGTGCACAGTGACGTCTACAGATTACATTCTGAAACACTTGCTTTATTCTTTCTGGTTTTAGCTAACAGTACTAAAGTATGTTTGAATAATAGCTATGGTACTATGGAGAGAGAAAAAGATCATTGAAAAAATGAGTCTCATTTTGCCGTGAATTACTCCCGCTGGATTGCATTTCGGCAGGCACACCTTTCATATTGAAAGGAAAGGGTCTGAGAGGCTGAAACCAGCGTAAAAACATGGCGGCGCATGGAGCAAATCTCGTTTCCGTTCCGTTTTATATATAGGGGTAAATATTGCACAAAGGTAGAAGTTAACATTTGCTTTGTGCATGCCTACTGAATTAGTGTAAGAGCCACCAGATGAATATACATGATAGAAATTCTTCCAAATTACTTAGTTTATGAAAATATATATATATAGTGGCCAGTGCCGCTGGTAAGTGTTGGTATACCTGACGACAATGATCATCGGGACACACTTCCCCGCAAGCGCTGAGGCCCTGGGAAAAATCGATATTAGACTGCTTTATAAGCGAGAGTGTAGGAGAGTCAACAGAGAGAACAGTAGCTCTTGGATCAGACGAATCGGGAGATTCGGAAGGGGTTTAGATAGCCATACAATCACGGGACATCTGGTGACTCATACTACGTCGTTACGAGACGGCCGGAGGCGAGAGCAAGCAGACTCCACGGAGGAAGCTTACTTCCCTCAAACTGAACTGTAATACCTTGGATTCATTGCCTCCACGAGCAGCTGTACTCATCACTATAACCACCAATAAACTTACCGCACTGCCAGACGTTGTTCATGTTATGGATTGAGCGCCCATACCGTGGACTCGCTCACCACTCGACTAGCCCTCCCAGTAAAGACAATACCAGCCGTACTAGTTATATCTGATAATGCACGGAAATGATAATCAACACCAAAACATACAATAGCGTTCAATATTTTAAGTCTGTAAATCTTGCGAATTGCAGACATACCACTTTTCCCGATTATCCCCGATTTTTGCGCATGCATGTGTATATTGTATATAATGTAATATTTACTTCTTTTTTTACTCTTCCTTCTGAAAATTTGGAGTGTCCTTTTCACAAATTTTCATACTTTCCATGTTCATAGAGTGGCCTCTCTGTTATTTCAGACGTTAGTGCCAGTTGACAAAATATATACAGAGGGTTGTCTCAAAGTGGGTGAGAAGTGGTTAAACGACAACCTGATCCCAGTGGCCGGAGTCGTCGTAGCCGTAGCATTGATACAGGTAGGTGGACCGTATAATTTACTTGAAAGTAAGAATTAAAAATGATCTAGATTAAATCAAGTATTTTATGTGAGATAAAATATGTAAAACGGAACACGATTATAATTCTCTAACTTTAATTCAAGAAATAAAGACTTCTGATTAAGTTCTCAGTTTGTCGTATGTGTTTGAATTTTAAATGATGTATATATTCTTAATGCATTCTGTGTTGTAGCCGATCCACTAGCTTGTATGGCATGATTTGTCAATATTCATGTATTGAAAAGGTTTTTTTTGTCATTGCCCATATATATCGTTTTGTACATTTATTATCTTAAGTTTGAATATTTTTTGTAAATATTGTTGTATACAAGAATTATTTTTTTCCTTAAAGAATGCATTTTTGTAACCTATCAAAACTTGAGATTTTCAGTTTAAAAGCCAAACTATTAGACTTGCACAGCAGTATGAGCATTTTCTAAAGATACAAATTAACCGTCCTACGCATATAAATAGTGATCGAACCACAACAGCATGCCCTGCAAAATAGTATACCCTGAAGTGTGGAGTGTCTTTTTCAGTCACTATACGTTTCTCTTTGCACAAGCTTTTGCCTTGTGTGTTCATCATATGTTTTTTCTTTCGCCCCCCTGCAATAGACGTTTTGTTCTAACATTTTACCATGCAAGCAGTGCGTCTTGTTCATTCCAAGCTGTCTCGCCCCGTAAGGTTCCTATCATCCTGGCATTGTAGTAACTATAGGGTATCAACTCCTGATCAAAGGTTTCTCTCTCGTCACTGACTGGATCTTTGGCCAATAAGATGGGTTTTGATATATTCCTACATTCAGGATTTAAGCCGAGTTTCGGTGGTCTCAAATTGAGTTGGGCTCCCCCTATTTCCAAGCTTGGAACGATCGGATCTAACTAAGACTCTTGAGTGTTGTTGAGCATGAAAGCGTGGATTCTATATCTTGAAAATCCTAATACCTCGTCTTTATGAACCCTTCACAAATCTCCGTTGAATTCCTTCAGTGAGATCTACATATCCCCAAGATTAGACTAGGTTTGACTTAGATTGTTGTGTTGGTAATAACCACAACTGGTAATATCATAATCCCCACACTAATTTTTCCTGTAAGTGTACTCTTTTCAGATTTCTAGTTTTTTCTTGTGTTTTGGCTCCTAAAACTAACCCTTTTCCGCATGTTTCTCTTTGATGGACAGATTTTTGGTATCTGCCTTGCGACCAATCTCCGCAATGATGTTCAGGCCCAGAGCAACAAGCTGGAGGCGTTTGTTTGAGACGCTGCCACTAGGGGGCATTCAAGATGGCGCCCAAGGTGTCCCTCCTGATCCCACTTAACCCACAATACACCACCATTCTAGACCTCTCCAGATTCCAAGAGGACCTCTCTGTCATGTTTTTTCCCAAAAAAGTTACCCTTGTTTAACCCATCCTTATTCATCATTCGTTGCCGAGTGTGTGTATCCATGTGAAAAATGTAGTGTTCATAGGTGTTCGATCATCATATCGGATGTGTTTTCTCCCTTAATTTCTCAAAGAACAAGCTATTTCAATCTGAATTATAGAACTTAAGTAATGTAGGTTGTAACTATCTGCCTTATGGCATGATTTACTTGATATTCCAGTCTGTAGAGGGTAAAAATATTGAATTGATAAAGGGTAAAATCTATGCTATAAACTTGTAAGGGTAAATTAAACAAAGTTGGGAAATTTGTTCTTTCCCACATTCTTAACAAGAGTCTGATGTCAATCGGTCAACAGAGAGAATAGTCCTAGCTTGGCCCTGACTTGTCCGTAACCATTTTAGAAACATCTTTAATGCACGGATTGGGGAAAGAAAGATACACATTATCTTTTAAGATGATTAAGTGCCATGATATATGGTTTGATGGAGGTTAGGTAAAATATACATATGTATATAGACAGATAGAATGGCATGTACATAAACATATATTATGTACATACTAAGTATACAGTATTGATATATTTGCCTGTTCTCCTCTAGGCAAGGTAAAACTAGTGAAGAAATGTCCAAAGCCTTACTGGATTAAGTCAATAAGTGTCTACCATATAAAGCCATAGAGTCGACTATAAGACAACCCCTTTTAAGATAGACCCCTCTTCTCAGGTTTGTCACCAGTAAACTGCCCATAGCCTCTTTGTACCAGTATTTTACCAATAGTCCATGTTACTACGATAGCAGTACCCTGACCCCTATTCTCAGGAGATTAAATCCCTCCAGTATACAACTGGTTTCCTTTGAAGAGATAGTGAATCAATTTTGCCATGCCACTTCAATTTGGATTGAGAAACCACTCCCTGTAAGAAATATCAATCTAAAATCTTTAAGCAAAGTCTTGTAGTCAACAAAAATCTTCACATTTCTAATACAGACCACAAAGCCTAAAAGTATTCTAATTGGTGAATCCAAAAGCCAATATCTTTTTACGTGTGAAGAAGAGGAGTAAAAGGGGCAAATTGAGATTGAGTCATGGAAACCGCTGCTTCTTGACTTGAAATCATTTTTTCCGCTGCAGTATTTGCCTAATAAACTGTTCTAGGCAACTCCATGCATGTGCCATAAGTTATCCCCTAATAATACGGGACATTCTGCATTTGGAAGAGGTTTGTTGAAGATTAAAAAGCTTCCTTCCATTCAAGTTATAAGCATTATTGTTGTACCTATATTCATGGTGATTCATACTAACCCAAAGTGTCAGTCATCTGTTCCCTCTTACGTAGTGAGAATATTCCTTCAGAATTACGATTTTAGGGCGCAATCTTCCTGAATGTGCGCCTGGCCTCCTTATTTCTGCCAGGACTTAATACGGGATGATGCCTTTAAAGGTTTTATGATATTTCATGTCAACAGTAGTTTAGACACACTCAGAAGCCAACTGAAATAACTATTATCAGATTGAGAAGACTAGGTTAAATGTCCTCATTTCTTCAAAGTTCTATAATGATTATACTCATGCAGAATACTCCTCAAGTATATTCTGGAATTATGACTCTTACTAAAATCGCTAGTCTGATACCGTCAGTTTGAAGCTTTGCATCATGAAAAAGACTGCCAAGGGGCAGCGAAGCTTTCCATAGAATATAGCTCGCACTTTCGATAGGTATTTCGATAGCTTACATGCCAGTTGTAAACCATGAGATAGGATGCATTCCCAATATAATAGTGTAGCTGTTTGTTGTTAGTTGTTGGTTTCTGCTGTTTTGTTTATGACAACAGATTTAGCTGATTGCTATCATGTCCCTACTAACCAGCGTTGAGGCCTGGCTTGTTGAACTGTCTTTTCTTTACATTTTGGGTAAACGTGACCCCATTCTTATCGGCATTTTGTGAAAGTTGAGCTTGTATGTGCATAAATGTAATGAAATTATGCACTCCTGGGTTCTTGATGCCCTGAACAAGTCTTTTGCACTTACACAATTTCCATGTTGACGTCACTTATTGTAGCTGCACGTCCAATGAAATCTTTGAAGAACAGTTTTCAAACTTTCAGACTGGTAATCCCAACGAATGCACTCTAGCCTTTATAGGCAGCACAGCATAGTACTATACCACCTCTAAAATACTGTGCTCACGTGCACACTTGAGGTGATAACGTCACGCGTTTGTGTGCATTTATAGTTTAAGATTCCATGTGACGTCACACATGTTCGTGCACTTCAGATCTCAAAATCCAGTCAGTGAATTAAACAGACCTGTTCATACATAATAAGGTCAAAAGTTCATGATTTCCTGTCGCACTACCACCATCCTCTATCTGCAGGGCTTGACAAATCGAGCGTCCAGTAGCCCAGGACTGTCAGAAAACTTTAGAGGGCAACTAAACTGAGGACCCTGGTTGCCCAGTGGTAAACTTCACTATACAGGAGAATGTTTGGGAATGAACCTTAGATCGCAAGCTGGGCAACCAGATCTGAAAGTTTTTATGGAGCCCTGCGATATGTCTTTAAATATGATCCATTTGTTCCCCTCAAAGCTTAGTACCCGCAGCGCCCCCTGTCCCGCAGTATTGGTACTAACAATGCCAACCCCCAAACTAAGACATATTGTCGCAGTAGGTGTAACTCCCGGCCTGTCTTCCTGTTTCCGCAGATCCTCGGAATCTGTTTTGGTATGAATCTGCGCAGTGACATAATAGCACAGCAGTCCAAGTGGAACTAGCCGGGGCGACAACCTACACACAGAGAAAGGTGGAGAAAGGACGAGTTTCTCTTTTCCAAAACGCAGATTTCTCCTCCGTGCCAGCTTGGGGCAACGTTCACTGTTTATTCTTTCCCTTTGGTTACACTGCCACCTCCTGTCAGCCTAACGATCATCGAGCGCTCCTAATTTCTGGTCACAGCTTCATGATTTCTTTAAGCATGGACCTTTTGGTTCTAGAAATAAACTCTTGATTTTAACAGAAACTGTTATATGATTAACCTAGCTTTATCGGTGTACACATTCTATTGCTTTATAACAAAAGAATCAAAATTAAAAGCTTCTTATTCCTTAATGTTTTCGTAAATTGATTTAATTTTTCCCCTTGCAGTCCTCCCAATCGTTCACCCTATTTTAAGTTAATCTTGCTGCAGTTAATTTGCTTACTGATCATTTCTCTCACACCTATATGTACATACTCACACATTTTCACCACGGCATCGGTAATAATAATCAAATTTTAATAAGCTGTAAAGCATCTTGGTATTCACGATTGGAATTAAATGAAGGTGACTGTAATGCAAAACAAGCTTAACTTCTTAAACGTTGCTTTCTAAAAAAATATTCACAATATTATTGCAGTTTCCTAGACCTTATAATATGTGGTATACTAACTGAGAAGAAACTATTTTGAGTATAACGATGCTTTCCTAGATATAACTTGCATAACAGTAAGATCACATAATCTTTAAGAAGTATAAAGTCATATAAGCTAAAAGAAGAGTTTCTTGTAATGCATTGAAATGAATAAGCACACAATAGTATGTTAAACAACCGTAATACCACAATGATTTTCATATTCTAGATTTAACTTTGCTACAATATCACAATCTTAGGAAAATCTACAATAACGTTTAATCATCAGTGCAAAAATCATTTTGAAATCAATCAGGAGTATTTCATTTTTTGTTTGTTAGTTTTTGTGCGTGTTTCGTTATCTTTTTTTAACCTTGCATGTTTCATGACTGAAAGAATCCTGTTGTTGTTTTGCCTAATTTCCATACACTTTTCAGTACATATTGCTACCCCAACTTGTCCTCATACTTTGTGTGCCATAATACCCATTTTGGTTGTTTTTCAGCATGACCAGTTTGACCTGATTATCGTATATAGTCGCCCTATTTTACGTTGATAGTATATGTTGGGTTTGCCTTTTTTCTTGCTGCAGATTCTTGGCATATGCTTTGCCCAGAACCTTAGGAGTGATATTCAAGCTCAGATGTCGAAATGGTCGTAGGGGGACAGGCGGCCCCCACCAGCGTCACCCACCACCTCCCGGCCCCCACACTGCCTTACACAAACCACGTTTACCTAACCAGGGGGCTGGGCGTACTACAGAGTGTAGAGTAGGGTGCGTTGTCCCCAAAACTCCGCCACTGCCGCCTCCACCGAGCACCAAGCGAATTTTGGGGATTTTGACAGTAAAGCATGATGTATTACTCTTTTACTCCTTTTTTAGAAGAAAAAAAGAGAGGCATTGAATTTTAAATCCAAGCAATGCTGTTCTACGGCAAAACTGCATTATCGTATAGCAATTCGTTAGGAAAGAATGACAGTTAATGATGATATCAGAGGCAAAACCTTGTAGAATTAAATTGATATGAGAATGATAAGGTGAAGCAGTATTTGCCTTCTCAACTGGCAAGATAAGCTTTTATTTGATTCGGTTTATGTTAGAGGTAAAGAGACCCCGTCCTTTCATCCACTCTCTTTATCTTCGGGCAGATAATAACGACTAGGAAGGCGTGTACAAAGTTACCAGCTGGCAGGTCGGACAATTTTTTTTTCTTCTTTTTTTTTTATCCAAAAGTTTATGAAAAGTCTTGATTTCAACTATGAGCACGCTTAATACTTAACTATACACTGCTTCATATAACTCAGACTATCAAATATCTTACTATCTTAGCCATACACTAAGTAAGGAGCCGACTGGAATCTTTATAAGAGAGATTAAAGAAATAATATTGGGAAATAGTATTGATATTTTGATACGTTGGGAATATGCGACCAAACATTATTGTAGCTTTATTTCGAAAACCAAAAATGCTGGAATAGGAAAATGATCTAGTTTTAGGGAAAAGTTTCTCTTATAACACTCCGATCAAAGTCGATCTGTGAATTATCATCATTACCATTGTGTGTGTGACAAAAGTGCCACGTTGGAATCTCAAATTATCTTTGGCCTAGGCAAGCCTTGGCGGCAAGCCATTGTTTATTTTATCAAATTTATTAGTACGTCATATTAAAAAGCGTAAGTGCAAAGGTCTTGCCTGGCAGTAGGTAAGATGGTCGTCAGTGCTAGGGACATTTGCTCAATGCTATGATTTTATAATAGGTAATTCTGCATTTAAAACTGACTACAGACTACATGCCTTTTTCAACTTTTCACAAGACAATTCTCATATTTATCATGACAGTTAATCAGCGTGTTAACATGAAGGAATGGACATTTTTTCTGGAAAGTGAACAAACTGTATCAGTTTTTTTCTGTATTTTATATTGGTGAGTATCCGACAGATACAACAAAGGTTGAGGAATTTTTATAAATTCAGCTGTGGAATCAACGAATGTTCCATTGAATCATGTATTGTACATTTGAAACTGTATTGTGAAAATAAGTAAATCGTGAAAATAAAAACATGTAAGGGTACTAAATGGCAAGAGAGAGAGTTGTGTAAACTAACCTTGCTGTTGGATTAGGTGAATGCTAACATGTCATAGGTTTAAGTAGCAGATATAAAGAACAACCATGTGCAAGTCCCAGAGTAACTTTGCGATATAGGCCTTTTCTTTCATTTACTTGGTTCGTGGCACATGTGAAGGAAATTTGAAAGTGACAAAAGCTTCTGTTGATGCATATCTTGATGGAACTATATTCTTTTTCTCGAAGCAGCTTTACCAATATGAATGATAACCAAGTAAATGTATCTTAAAAGGCCTTACGCTTTGCATTGATACTGTATTGTGAAAGATGTGTAATTCCATGCCCAAGTGCCACCTTCGCAATTTTGTACATAATTGTATATTTTCTTTCCTTACCAAGAAATGTAGGGAAAAAAGAGAAAGCTCCTAATAGAAAGTTGACTGTACCCGAGGAACAAAAAGGCATTATTCGCTAGTTACTCTGCCGTTAAATCTTACGTTCGAGTCGAATCCCATCTTTTTATTTATTTCATTTTTTTTTCATTTTTTTTTCTCATTTTTAAACATAAATTGGTTGTCATATCGCGTTTTACAGAGTTATGGATACTTTAGTTCTGGACCTGCTTGTTTTTATCTCAGTCTGTAATGTATTCATGTTATATGGTAGAATTATGGTAGAATTATTAAAACATTGTGTGATGCGACTCATATTGAAAGATTTGCGGTCAATACGTTTTAGTGAAAATGTTTATGTTACCCAACACCTGTGAAAATAGTAAAATCTTATGTGAGAATCGGAAAACGAGTCTTTGGAAACAGGAAATAAAACATTAAGAGATGTGAGATTGAGAACAAAATTTGTTTAGGGATATAAGAGGTCATGGAAATTCAGCAATATGCATTCAACCATAAGGTGTTATTTTATTGTAAACTTAAAATGTAGACCTGTGAAGAAAAAAAAAACCGCAACAAACGGTCAGAGGGTATAATGGCGTGGTCTGTGATGAGAAAAGGTCAAGGAAGGTGAAGTTTCCTTTGGTTTTGCTGAATATTATGAGATGAGTCTTCAACATGTTTGAGGAGCAATGTAACTCACAGGTCTACATTTTGAGGAAATTTGTTTTATAATGACAAATGTGCATAATGATCACCTGAGTAAAAGTCGATGTTTCAACTCTTTAAGAAAATAGTTTACATCTATTGACTGAGGCGATAGTGGATTAGCCATTCATTCAATGTACAGATTTCTCTATTTGTGGATTTCACGTGTTTGAATCTTAAAGAAGAAGTGACTTGTGGTGAACGGTAAAACACATAGAGTTCTAATGTTTTATACGACAGACTAGCGGTGAAGCAGTGGACAGATTTTGTACTTCATATCGGCCCTGGGAGCCCTATGTATATATATATTGACATTAACACACAACTCCAGGTGGCGCCACATACAGAATGGTTTCAGAGCCACTCGGCAAAAGAACCCAACGAATATGTAGAATATGTTTTGTGCTCAATGGTTGCACTGCCAGTATAAACTTCCTCAGACGACAACTCTGCCATTTTAGCGCTGAACGTTTTTACCCTGCATTATCTATATTATACGTGAACCTGCCTGTAAAACAATAGATTTTTTGTCGTTTACAGCTAACATAACCTTACCTTGATTGCATGCACTAGACCCAAAACAACATACTTGTAGATTTGGGATCGGCAGTAATTTTTCCTATGTCAAATCAAGGTTCCATCAGATAAATGAAAGCCTTTTTCCAGGCTCATCCGAAATATAAACCTTGTTTTTTCCATGTTACTTGATAGAAATAGTGCGGTTTGACTTCTCGGTTGTCGCGGTGTGTGCGGTCCGCGGGGCGGGGTCCGGGCCGGGCGGGGCAGCCGACTCCTACAGCTCAGGTATTCAATTTGATGACTATGGAATATACGCTCCTGCTGACCACTGTTCTTCGCTGACCAACAGCTAATTTTGTATTTCCAGTCTCGGTTATAACCCAACCCGTTCATTGTGTACATTGGATGTGATCAGTGCGCTTGAGGGCAGATGGGGCAGTTTCTTCAAAATAATCTATTTTTATGTACGTTTTTTTAGGACTAGTTTATTCGGCGAATGCTTCAGCGTCTTATGTAAAACGCGTTTGGCCAGAGCAATAATAAGTATTATAGCAGGTATGTTACTGCACAAAATACTGATCCGACGTTTGAATAAGTCGAAAAATATCTGGAGAAAGTCTGAAGTGGGAAAAAACAAAAGTATGAAAGGAATAAATAGGTCTGAAAGAGGGGTAAAAACTCGAAAAGCATTGGAATAGATCTGAAAGGGTTAAATTGCTCTGAAAGAGTAGGTAATAAGTATGAAAGAGTTAATAGATCTAAAAGGGGAGAAAATCATTCTAAAAGAGTAAATATGTTTAACAAGGGGTAAAAAAAGAGTCTGAAAGAATAAATGGGTCCGAAAGTGGGGTAATATGTTTGAAAGATTGAAAATTGTGTGTCTGTACTAGTGTGTCGAAATGGGACATTTCACAAAACAAATAGAAATGCATTTAGTGTTGATGAGAAGGTGGACTGGGGCTGGCCGACTGGCGGGTTGTAGTACGTTGGGTGCGCGTACCCGGGCGGGTGTCGGAGGACACACAGAGCCCACTGTAGGTGTTGGTTGGCTGAAGGACAGAACGGTCGGACCAGACAAGGAAGTTACGTTTCACAAGCTCATACACAGGGTAAAGTGTATATGTACATAAGCTACCGCTTTGACGATGCGTAAAGATGCTTGCTTTGGTCAATAGACTCTTTGCCATTCCTCGGCTTAGTGTTTAATGTCACACAGTGTATACCCTTCGCTCACTATTCCACAGGAGACCATACGTGTGTATTATCATTGTGTAGGTTGGGAGGGGAGGGGGCGTTTTTTGGGGTGTGATTTTTCATGACCAGTTCAGGATTTGGGTGTGATTTTTCCATAACCAGTCCATGATGTGGGGGTGAATGTTTTCTATAACCAGTCCAGAAATCCTGCCATCTATAAGCCCTTTTATCTCATCTGTATGGTCTCCCTGCACCTCCATTTCTTCTAAGTCACCGGTGTCCACCCCTTTCAGGAATCGTAGCATTCGTAAACCTGTTACCAGAGAAAAGAGCAATTTTGCTATTGAACTATTATAAACTAGTTTTTGCGAGAAGAAAATTGCAAATGTTGAAGATGTTTTTCAGTCGGATTCATTGCATTCTGAGTACAGTAATGTTACTTTTTATTAGGACTTATTTTGAGATTCGCAAATGTTTCAATTGAAGATGAATTAGCTTTTCCTAAAAGGGCTGCTCGCCAAAAACCCTAATGCACTTTTTTCACTAGCAACAACCCGTGGGTGTGTAAGTTACTTGTTGTGTTTCCGAATAGTGCTACTTTTGGGCGCCTTGCTTTTTGGCCATGTATAATTATTGTAGCTTTTTCCTCGTAGTTGGTATCATATTTGGGGCAGTTATATGAAGATCCCGTTTTTCCTTTTTACTTTTTTTGTCCACGAGTCGACCCCGCCGGTACTGGTTCCCCTCAGGCCCCCAGTCCCGTCGTCTATGAAGGGTTTATAATACAGTATTGCAGCAACAGCCCAGAGCCCTGTGCCCACTGGTGAGGGAGCTCCACCATGCGAAAAATGACCTTTAACGACCTTGAGTTTTGTAAATGGGGCTATTGAGTTACATGGAAAGGTGACCTCTCCAGTAACTTTTAGGTCCTTTTATGACCTTAAAGCCCCATTTATAAAACTTGAAGGTCAGAAAAGGTCACTTTATGCGTGGTGGTCACATGAGGGCCCTGGGCTGCGGGACTGAAGGACCTCACACACCTAATACACCGAAGTCAACCCCTATATCAAAGTAACCCGTTGTACTAGCATCAAATAGTCGAGGTGTAAAATAACAAAATATAGCTTGTTGGCTGTTTCTATATACCTAGCATTTCATGCAAAACACGATAGTATGTGTCTGTGCTGCATTACCTTTTGTCATTCTCGTAAGGATAAATAAAATGAAAGCTGGAAAGCAATTCAACATTCCATTCTTTTCAGGAAATAGTGAAGCTGAACCAACCTTGTTGTGAAACTACCTGCTTTGTGTATCTTTCTATGAAATAGTATATACTGTGAAAGTCAGAAGTGTGAGCTCGAGAAGGCAGACTATATGTGGCGTCATTTGATATGGAGATCAATTTATGCTTAATAAAATGAACGTTTACTCAACTTACACAGTTCTAAGTCTTCTCATTTTCATTTTGTCAATTTTGTGAAGGTCATTAGACGAGAACGATATGATACGGTTGATAACAGTAAAAACTATTTTCTTATGTTATGAAAACTTAAAGGTCTACTAAGGATGCTATCATATCCTTTGTCATTATGACAAGAGTTCGTAAAGGTGTAAATCGGGCTTTACTCAGATTCAAACTCTTAAATCTAACTTCCTAAAAACGTGACATTATTTATTTTAAACTCCGTTTCCAAATCAATTACGGACCTTACTAAAAAGAAACGATATGAATGTGCCAAGTTTTTTTTATTTACCTCAACGTAATCAAGTATAATTCTATGTGACAGATGATTGCATAAAGACACATTGATATCAAATACAAAACAAATTAGCGAGCTCTGCTTCAGTAATCAAGGATAACATGATTATGACCTTTAACTCAATGTGAAAATTAATTAGAGACCTTTCAAAATAACCAACTTAAATGACAAAAGCACTACTTTCGATCAGACTCAGGTTTAATGAACGTAACCATACGGTTATTTAACAAAGAATTACACCGATGTGAAATCAAGTAAAGGAATCCGACAAAAAGTAGATTACAGAGTCAAATATTCCCATACGGCTATATTGGAAGGCCTCCATTTGACAATTTAAAAATCAAGAGAATTTTTTTTTAATCAAGAGAAAACCATTTCCTGATTTTCGATGAAGGAAAACAAAGAAAGTTGTAATTTAGTTCAAAAGTTAGATATTTTCTTCGATTTCTGTCATCCTAAGAGATTGGTATTTGTTGATATATGACCGTCAAATACTATCTAACACCACCGTGTCTGAAGTAAGCACAAATACTGCCCCCTTCTCCACACTAGGTATTAACGTTTATCGCAAGAGTCGCATTCTGTGATAGCACCAACTAGAACAGTTATTTTGGCCGTAGACACTTGCGCCTCATCATAACTCATTTTTTTAATAGCCTGAATGCCACTGCACGCCACCTGGTGATTAATCTGTCGGTAAAAATTTGCCACTAAAATTCAATAATTAGCCTTATTAATACTATAAATGTACCACAATGTCTAATTTTCTCAGATATCGAGGCGTAACTCACTTACATTCATTCTAACATGGGACACTTATGTGGCATTTGTAACCTACCCTAAGAACATCTCACCAAACAGCTTGTAGTGGAGGAAGGCTTGCTGTGAACAAACTGATAATAATCTACCAATTTTAATGGAATTGATTATAAGCACCTCAATGGCGTGATCTACGCGTCCGTTTTAGCACATTACAATATCAAATAACAATCAACAATGCCCTAATTTCGACTTTTCCCTCAAGATTCAGGAAGTGAAGGGAACGCTGATTCTTAATACTGATTGGCAGATTTACAAAAAGGAATTTACTATCCTGGTCGAGAGAAACTTTTATTATCAATGTATTTTATATAGAATAAAATCCATTTGGATATCAGACTTGGTATTTCTAGATATATCGCATGAACTATGCTGTTATGGGTAAAGATTGTTAATAGATGTAAAAAAAAAGGTAAGCAGCACTATCTAAAACCTCAGGCTTTTAACTCATAATGGGAAAAACAGGACAGTTCTAAATCTTTAGCTAGTCACCATGAATTGTTGTTCGTAACTTACTCAGTTCATACCCGACACTTAACAGCTATACTAGGACCTTGTTTTGTGACATTGAACAAATCTAACGTTGAATTATTTCCATGACAATTTCTGTTCGATTTTGAATACTGGCTATAGCTTATGAGGTCTTGAGGCGGGATTTTAGGTCACGCAGTATACAATATAATTATAAGAGAGAATAGCAGAAAAGTGTGAAACAACAGCTAGTAACAAAAGACGGTTAAAAAGTCAAACCATCAGATATACTTCATAACAAAGATTCTAATAGCACGGTTTCAAATCAATAAACTAATAAAAAAAGGGGGAAAGCAATAGACACCGGAATTCCCTCGATTATATTTTGTGCACGCCCTGGAAAAATTATTCCGATTATTTTGAATTCGCGACCAGCAGGATAAACCAACTAAGGTTTATCCCAGTGATCTGGGTTTTATGTTTAATTGTCGTTGATAAATTCCCTAGATATTCCGTTTCATTCCCTAGATATTCCGTTCCTATCTATCACCTATAGAGCTGTCATGTACGAAACAAAATAATAACTTGAAACATCCTCTTTCTCGTTACATGTCGTTTCCTTTTTTACAATAACAGATAGCATACAGGTGAGCCACCAGTACCTTATGTGCAAAAGGGAAACATGTTTGACATACACATTCGCACCCACACAACAGCCAGGCCAGCCAGTCTCCAGTGTCGGTACATTTATGCACTGTCTGGATACTTTGCTTTGTACTTCGTATACACTAATTTTGCAGAAACGACGTCCTCCAATGCCATGCCTGGAAAAAAATATCATAAGTTCCGTCATAAATAAGTTGAGATTTAATTAATTCGTGGCAAGAATCCGATCTTATCAACTGATGTTCAGTGGGATGATCACAATAAAATTTGTTCACGTAAGAATGCTCAATATTTCTGAGTTTGTTAATTCAACCTACTTACCTACAGATTTGAAGATAGTTGTTTTTTCCCATTGTGCTTGTTTCGACCCGTTTATGACCTCACCAATTTCTCCGTATATTTCAGCCTGTAAAAGGTAAGGTATACAAAACGGTGTAAACGGATGTTACCCATGTGTATAAGGATGATGAACGTGGCACATGAATTATAAAGTAAAAGGACACCAACTGAGCAAGACACCCTGGTGATCTCGATTTTTTCCCCTCACAAAATCCGATGAACATGCTATATTATAGATCACAAGTACTCCAAATGATTTTGATAAAACAACTATGCTAAGGATGGATGAAAAATCTAGAAAGTAACAATTAAATATAGGCCTATATATAACAAAAACTTCTTGGGCAGCTTGATTTTTAATTAATACAATTATCTTTGGATAACATAATGTGTAGTCCTAAATACACATAAAATCCTTACTGACCCCTGAGAGAATGATGTCGCCCGACTCCTTCTTACAGCCTTCGATCGTGTCCACGTAGACCGTAGCCGCCCGCATCAACTCGGGCTCCAGCTCGTTCCAGTCAGGACGGCAAGCTCCCACAGCTAAAGGGACATGGTAAAAATTACATTTTAAATATATATTATATATACACACATAAAGATCCACACAAATTTTGATTTAGCTGTATTTCTATGAATGTGTAGAAAAGGACTTAACCAAGTTCTTTTAAATTTTAGACGAAAACAGTCCAAACAAGTGATTTTTTAAAAAAAATTATTCCCTGACTTTTCCATGACAAGTTTCCTTTTCCAGATTTTCAGATCGTCTGGGAAGTCACAATTCTTTGCCAAGTCAATATTTCTGCTTTTTATTGTATTCCTGTGTCGTTTCTAAAGTGTTTAAACCATGAAATTGCATTTTCAAGTACACATTTCCTCCTAGTTAGTTTCTAAAATGAAAATCTGGACTTTTCCGAATTTATCAATCCCTTCTGAATAACATCTCGTTGGATTTTTTTAATCCTTTCTGAGTAACATCTCTCGATTTTTTAATCCTTTCTGCTAACATCTTAGTAAATGTAGTTTCAGGAGTTAGTTTCTGCCGACTGACCGTTGATGTGGGCGCCCTCCTTGACCCAGGCCTGCTTCAGGAAGGGCGTGTGGGCGAAGGTGGTGGTACAGATGATGTCGGCGCCCCGCACGCACTCCTCCACCGTCGGGCAGTACCGGGCCCCGATCTCTGAGGAGAACTTCTGCGCGTGGGCCCTCGTTTTACTCCATACCCGGACCTATATTGTAACACAATACCACAATTACAGGCCAGGTTAGGAAAATCTGCGAGTCCCCGTGTCTTCGACGATCAGAAAATGCATTTTTTTCGTCCTCATGAGGACCTGATATTCTGTATTAACCAATGAACGCTTTACCTCGAAAAAACGGTTTTCTGCCCATCATGATAAATGGATAAAAATGTAAAGAATTCAGTTATAATATGGACAGCCTAAAAGTGTATGAAGACCAGAGTTTTGGCCGAATTTTCCTTAAATTTATTTTCCGATAAATAACAAATCTGGCATGCTCCAATCGGGCTATCCCGACTCACGCAAAACCAATAATATATACGAATAATTTGATTAAACATCGTTTTATGATTAAAGGGTCCCTTGGACATAAATTAATAAATGGCTATTATTGGTGAAATGAACTTCACTTGGGCATCCTTAAAATATCCCAAAAGAAAAAAAGGGAAAATGTTATTAGTGAATTATTAATGGGAAGAAAATTAAACTTTGGAATTTTCCAATTTCTGGGCTATTTAGTAATCACCATATGACGTCATATTTATGGGACTTCCCACTTGAGTTAAATTAGAATTCTCAGATTAATGACTGGTTATAAACAGAAATGTTTGCAAATAATGGTGGGCTGTACGAGGCCAAATATATATAACTGTTGTTAGTATGTGTATCCCTTACTTCAAATTGTATAATGATGGGGATTCCCTTTTATTGGCTGATGGGGTTTCCAAATAACTCACCGTGTGACGTCACAAATATGGGAATTACTCTTAAAAAATAGATTAGAATTCAAGTTATTCAATGTCCCATGACTATGGTTAAACTAGGAATACTCCTTGGATCTTTCTCACATGAGATGTACTATGTGTGAATTTCATGCTGCATCAATTTCATTGAAAAAGACAGATCGTGTAGTTATAATAGATATTCTATATCTATAATAGATCTATTATATTTTAGGATGCCCCTTGCCATTGTCTTCGCTCAGCTTAATTCTAGAAATTACTAGATTTTATGATAATATTATGTGTTTTACAAAAAATTATCAAACAAACTTAAATTACCTAAACAAAACAACTTAAACAACTTAAAAATTAAAATCTAAAACTAAAAAAACTAATTTGAAATTAAAATTAAAAAAATCAAAATTAAAATTAAACTTAAATTAAAGGTTGACTTGATACGTGCGTCCAAATGCATTTTAATTCCTTTTTTCAAATAATGATATAAAGGCAGTAAAATTACAAAGTACACGTCATTCAGGTCTTTATTCAATGTGACCAGTAACAGAGAACATACCTCGTCAAACTTGTGAAGGATGCACAGCGCCTTGTAGTGGCTACGGGCCTGGATACCTGAACCCACGATAGCCAACACCTTGGAGTTTGGATTTGCCAAATGCTGAATATGAACAGGATATTATAGAAAAAATTAGTGAAAATCTACTTTCTGTTTCTGTGACACATAAATAATCTTTCCCATTTTCAAAAATTAGGAAAGCATAATTATATGTTAAGATTTCCCTCTCTTTTTCTGTTTATAACAAGATACATACTTCCATTTATCCCAAACTATTATGGGGAAAACCCAAGCATGTGTAAAATGTATTGTTTCTTTTAAGAATAACCAAAAGAGAGTTATATAATAAACATACCTTAGTTGCTGCTGCTGATGCTGCTGCCGTACGTATAGCAGTTATTGAATCTCCATCAATTATCTGAAATGAAAGTTGGTTGGTTGATTATTGGTTGCTTTATGCCTTAATCAACTGCCAGGGTCATATCAAGGGCAGTGATGGTAATCGAATCTATGACCCCTACACTTTTACTGAGGCAGGTGTTCTTTAATGTGCAGGGTACCATAGACAGGGCCCTACACACAACAGCCGGTGGCCCTCTAGGAGCCTTTGATATCCCAGTTGTTGCCAGTGGGGGGAACACAGAGTGGCCTGGCACCCCAAAAGGGAGTTGAACCCTGGCTGCCCGCAAGCAAAGCGACTGTGCTTACCACCACACCGCCATGCACCCCCAAAATGAAAGTTTGTTCATTTGAATAATAGTGTGAGTGTAGATTTATTGAAATGCTAGTGAGAAAACTAATCATTATACTTCACTTGGAAATCCATCTTAATTTATGTAATATACACGCATTGATACCACCAAAACAGTATCTCTTTATACCAGGGATGTAAGTCAGGATAAACGAAAAGTTATAAGACACCAGATGAATGAAATAATCTTATAGTTAATGGAACATGATGCAAGAAATTAACTCTGAAAACTACTTTTTAAAGTTAAGTGATGACATAGATCTAAAAGATAATCTGAAATTTGATCAAACTCTGAAAACTGACACCCTGTCATACTTACAGCTTGCAAAAGTCCATTTCTGGGATTGAAAAGAAGGACCTGAGCAATGTGGGATGGTGTGTCTTTGTTTTCAGGGTAGAAACAGAGGATCTTTGTAGCCATCGCTTCGTCTCTCTCGCTATACGCAGGCATCACTCCGAAGAAGCTATAATGTAGACACAACCAAAGGGATATTCAACAGAGGCATTGACTCAAATGGGCAAAGATGTAATCAAAAATAAGCATTAAAGGGGCTTTCTCGTCTGTAAGGCGGACGCATTTCGATACGTTGTAACCCTCTAACAGCCATGCCAATTTTGTGACGTGACCAATCTCGTCGCCGGATTACGTTCTAACGTCACAAAACAGGTTGCCGGCCGTCGCATCGTTAATTAAGCTAACGTCGGCGGACATAAGCTTAAAGGGACGTTCTCGTCCTGCTGTCGTTAGGCTAAGATACGCCGACGTTAGCCTAACGACGCGACGGCTGGCGACGTGTTTTCCACTTTTGGAACGTAATCCGGCGACGTTAATGGTCACGTCGCGAATTTGGCGGCACTCTGTGATGGTTACAACGGATCATTTTATGACCCGTCACAGGACGAGAACGTCCCTTTAACAACGCCAGGACGAGTCAGCCCCTTTAACTTGAGACCTTAAAAACATCATTTGATATCCCCTTATTTTGACGTTTCCAAAGTAGAATAATTTGACTTTTTACAGGGCATCTGAATCTTTGGACTGCATGGTGATAATATTGGTAGAATCTACTTGCCTTCCTGATTTAAAGAAGTAAATTTGGCCATTTCATAAAGGCAATAAAAAAAAGTAATTGATGGGGGTATACAATTTAAATCATAAATGATTACTAAAGCATATTGTACACTTAGATCTATACCGTAACTTATGAGTTAATGATATTTTAACCAAAAAAAACATGTCTAAATCAAATCAGTCAACTCATAGATGGGGGTAGATCTACACAATCTAAATCATTACTAAAACATATAGTACATTACCGTGTTTATTAGTCTTAGATCTATATAGACTATACTGTAACTAATAATTTAGGGATGAAAGTGGCCAGTGACAAAAAACTGGAAAATCTTGTACATGTTGATCTTGTACATTCCTCCTGAAAAATATACCCTCACTTTCAGTAAAAACTGGGAACCTTGAACCAGGGTAGGGTAGGGCTAAAGGGTTCCAGTAAAAACTGGAAATGGCCATGGAGGAGTAGAGTGGTTTCAGTCTTTCTGTGTACACTAAACTGAGTCATATAGGAACAGGAATGCATATCTAATATGCAATGTTTATGGAATTTGAAGGAAAACTTTGGAAATAAAAAAAACTTGAAGTTCAGGAAAAACTGGAAGACTTTCATCCCTGTAAAATATAAGTTAAAAGATATTTTATTATAGTAGTAGTATTATAAAACACATGTAAATTAAATTTGTCAATTATGTAGACAGGGCCAATATGGATACAATCATGAACAGGTAAAGCAGACCCTCGCCTCAGACTCAAGCCCGCCATGCATTTATCATTTGACCATACTCATTGCTTTATGGCAGTTAGACGTTGAGCCTTGCAACTTGAGCTTTGGGCCCCTGGACCAGGCGCTCAGCTGATGTCCCGGCCAGAAAATACGTAAAAACTTACCCTTTGTGCGGCGTGACTTCAATAACCGAGCGTACAGGTTGAACGACACCTCCATCTGGACCCCGTGAAAAGTTTCCAAATGCAACTTCCAATGTATTCAGCAAATCTTTGTAGTCAAGAAGTTCTTCAACTTCCTTGGCAGGAATAAACATCGGTGGCGCGGCCATGTTGGTGATCATGTGATGTGGAACTCTTCGCGCGAAAAAGTAAGAAAAGGCTAATTTTGAGGGAGCATAACTTACATTTTGTATTTATCTATTATTGCCGAACTATGCTTAATACATGTAAAATAGATATCTTTTTCGTGAGAAGGAAGGTTTGTTTATTTATCAATAGATATACCTACCATAAATGCCTTGATATTGCTAGAAATCCAGAAGGTTGGGATTTAAATGAAAATAGAAATAAACTCTCCCATATTCATGAAAAATGGCGGCAGAACGTGACGGAGTTCGAACCACGGTAAGAACAACGTTGTTTTTACAATATTTACTTACTGGTTGACATCATTCATTACATTTCCAATAACCGCAAGTATGTGTTATCAGAGGATGGTATAATTACGGTGATTCACATTTCATATGCTATATAATTCGAAGTTTAGTATTGATTTCTGCTATTATCGCTCAGTTGTGTGAGGCCGGCTGCTGTGGCTGTGTCAAAAACTGTGCTCTGTAATCAAATTAAAGGAGTGTTAAATTAGTTAACTTAAAGGTTTTAACAGAACCGACAAAGGCAAAGGCAACTTAAATGTTATTCGCGGTTCAAACTCCAGTGTCTCTAGCCTCCAGGGAGAGCCAGAGCAGAGGCAGAGGCCGGTTTAGACAAGTCTGTAAAATTTAGAGTTTAACTGTTACTAGAGGTCCTAGAATGTCTTTAACCTTAGCTTACCTAAACTAGCCTGGTCTGACAAATTATGGTTTGTTTTTGTTTTGTCACTTTGCTTTCATTATTTCAAGGATTAAAACCTTAGTGTTTGTGAAAACCCTCAAAATGCCAGACATGTCCGACGTTTTACACCCTATGTCCGACCATTGAGCTAAAAACGTCGGACATTTTGTCCGACACAATTGCAGGACTTGCCAACAATTTTCTGTGTAGAGTAGTGGCACCTTATCGGCACCTTAGGCTTAGGGCATAATATATCTCTGTATGCTTATTATTTCAAACTGCAATGAAAACGTATTCCATATACATATGTAAATCCCCTAAGAATGTAGTACGTGATATTCAAGAAATAATATGGTGAATCTTAGTTTGATTATTTTTTCATCTTTTGTTTTGGATTGTATTATCAGCACCTGTTCAATAATTTCTATCAGAAACCTCATGAACAAGTTATCATAGATGGTTCTGAGAGAACATAGTACTTGATCAGTAGAAATACTATTTTACCATAATTCAAAAGACAGATATCTTTTTCATTCTCCCTTACATGGGTCTGTTTTTGTGTATTCATCTTTGATTCATTTTCATATAAAATAGAATTGCATTAACCTCTTCTCACCAGTCTCCCCTACTCCTAAAATTTCTAATAAAATAACTAGACATTATTTTCCGCATTACTTAAGTTATGTCCATTTTGTTGTCCTTTTTACATATTTACTACCCTTATATTTGAAATAATGATATAACCTTGCCGATAATACAAGACATACACATTGAATAGAGTGCATTATCGGCACCCATGTATTTAAACCTGTCGTTTACATTTACAAACCAATTTTCCTTTAGATTATTTCTATTTACATCTATTTTCGTCCTCACAAATCAATAAGACATTTCTTATTTAATAGACATCAAGATAATTGAATACACCTACGACATTACCTATCAGGTTAAAATTGTCATTTCTAGATAGCTAACACACACAGGTGATCACATGGTGGTCACCAAAATGTGGTCATGTGATCACGTCTGCATAAGCACATCTACAGACTTGAAGATAATCGGGAAATTCTTTAAAAATGCATTTAAAACTCAATTCTGATGAACAAATCAAATATCATGGAGAACAGACAAATAACCGATTCCTCTTAGAACTACGCATAAAATGACCACCCAAACATGACCAAATTTTCATATTCCCAATGAAAATCTACCCCAACACCCTAACCCCCACCCCACCATAAAAAAACAAAAACCCACCATAAAAAAGTACTGACTCTTCATCAATCTGTAGATAAAATCTACTGGTTAATAATGTCCGCCAGTTTACCTTTAAGGCTTAATGTCCGACAGAAAGCTGGAAAACGTCGGACATAATGTCCGACGTTTTGAAATGGTTTTCACATAGACTGCCGGCGCCGCCGCTGGCGGGCTTAATCATAAGATCTTAGAAATTAAAAACACACATCTGACAGTGACAGGGCTTCATAAATCGGGTGCCTGTAGTAAATAAAAACAATAAAGTTAGTTGTGGAGAAAACATACAACTCGACGACGGCTTGGTGTAGACTTTGATATTTATTAAGATATTAAAAACGTGGTCGAATTAACATCCTTCATCAGAATTCATTCTTACCGTAGATTAGGGAGGGTATATCAATAATTAACAGTGTGAATTAAACAAGTGGAATTTAACCTGTTGGAAAACCACAGGGTGAAAATCATTAACAGCATTGAATCTAGAAGTCCATGTTTTGCTAGGGAAATAATGATAAAATAGGTCTAGAATAAATAATTAATAATATGAGAGTTAATTCCAGGTGTGGGTAATCATAGATATAGTTGATCACTAAAAATATCACGTGTTCAATTATTATTATCAGGGTGAAAGTTCAGGTAAATCTTGCTAAAATCCAACGTGAAAGTCCGGCAACAAATGCAATAGTTAAAATCCGTGAGATTTCAACGAGTCCAACAAATTTTCCAGGTTATACAATAACAAGTCTGAGTAGTGAAGACTTCACTCTGACGGTGGTGTGGCTTGGGGGTTGACCTGTTTGTTCACTAAGTACGGGAAGAGGACTAACTCCGCAATAACTGGAATTACGTCATCAACCAAGTTGGAGATCAGAGTGATTTTTTTATTTTAAATAAAATCAAGTTAAGTAGTTGCCCGGCGGTCATTCAGGATGCAGGTACTCCCATAATTCAAGCATACAGGGGTTCACGTTTTGAAGTGTCAAATGTAATACAGACTTGGATTCGTGGAATAAGAAATCAATATCCAAACAGGTTTCTCTGAAATTGCAATTTTTTACTCAATACCCCCTCTGATTTCAGCTTGTCCCCGACGGTGCCTGTGCCTCGGGCTGTAAGACGACATGGGGACTAGGGAACCAGCTCTTCCTGTTTGCCGGGGGCGACACTACAGATATCGGTAAGAATTTAGTATGAAATTGAACAATATAATTCGTTTTAAAGGCTCTTAATCTGTTTTGTATGGTTTAAATTACCGATACTATATAATTCTATGGTATTCCCCAATAGCATATCTTATGTCGAAAGTAGTAAATATCATCAAAAACTTTCACAGTTTGTTATGTAAGAATTGAGATAACTTTGTAGTAACTTTGTAGATAGCTTATGCGCTAGGGTTCGCTCTTTCACGATTACTATATATTGCTATGTATGGAGACTTATTGTTAACTGATAAAAGTAAGATTCATTTACTTATAGTATCTATTTGAATTTCATGTTTATATGAAGGCTATTGTTAACTGAAAATCGCAAGATTTGTCCATATTTAATAACTGTTATATGGCCTGACTCTTCCCTTCATACATTGACAGGATGTCAGAAGTCGGGTACACCCGGAGGTCCAGCACCCTTCATCCACGAAGTGCGGTGGAACACCGATCTCCATGGGCCAATCACTCGTAAATTAGTCAACGAGACTCACAGTAAGGATACTAACTCATAGACTTTTTGATACCTATATATCCATACATGTGTACAATGTGTGGAGAACATATATGAAGAACCCTAGTGATTTGAACGTAGATAAATAAGTATTTACAAAATGCTCAGAAAAATAAACCATTGGAGAAAGGTCTAAAAGCCAACTAAGCTACTTCAAATACGTCAAAGAATGTAATCAGAATCTTAACTTAGCTTTACCTCGAAATCTTCAGATGCAAAGTTATGATTATGTTAAAATATTAAAGAACTCGCATTTTTCGTTTGTACTTTACTCTAGTGTTAGCTACATCACATCTGAAGGTTTTGACAATACTTTCGAAACTGTTTAACTATTGTTTTATCTACTGGTGAACGTTTAGAATTCAAATTGATATTTATTCAAGTTAACAAATGTTGTGCTTACTTTTTCAGATATTTTTCTAAAGCTTCAAAAATGTGCTCCGCAAGCGTCAAGCAGTCTACAAAAATCACAGTACGTAAATTTGCTGTTTATTCAAGTCCACACAGGCGCAACTAATCTATGATAAATGCATCATCATTAAGCATTTTATTAAAATGATAAACCCCAAGACTAACTTAGCCTCCTAGCTTTGGCTCTATATGCAGTTAGTTTTAAACTCCTTTATTTCCGTCATTTGTATATTTCCCCTTTCCGATAAGTTATCACTAAGAACTCTACATTCTATGTGAAAGTTATCAGAAAATTAAACTTACAAAAATGTAATTCCGTTGTAGGTTGGTGAAGTTCAGTCGGGAGTACAGGTCCGTCATCAAGGCCTGCCTCATGGACCTTCAGACCGCCTACAGTAAGTAGACCCACCTCATGATACTTCAATGAAGTCAGAAATGTCATTTTCCATTCTTCCCCTTGGTTTCCAGATTTTTGGCTGTACTACGATAATAAATATTCTCAAGTTTGTATTTCTTCTAGAATAAATTTTGCATTTATTTTCAGACAGCAGAGCATTTCATTTAGTTATTTTATAATGCAAGAATGATACAATGTTATTTTCCTTTTCAATGTCTATGCTTAAAATCCACTAGTTAAAAATAAAGGTGTTATGATAAATTCTTTACCAATATTCATGCGAATGAATAATGTTATCATTATCTTACTCATGAATTCAAGCAAAAAATTATTTATGAATGCATTTTATTTTATACATCAGGAAAGAGTTGTGACGAGGGCAGTCCGAAGCAGCAGGATTATGAGGCCCAGCTCCAGCTCTTCGATATGACCGAACTGGTGTGGAGTCTGGCCGAAATTCTCTTTATTGACGTACAACCAAGTGAGTGCCATTACTAAATACTTTTGGACAATCCGCCATTTGATAGTAAGAATGAACACGCGTGTGTAGTTCTGTAACCTTTACCTCAAGGATATAAAACACAAATCCTAAATCCTAAAATCCTATGGAATCTTATAATGCAATTGACGTTTTATTCTTAACAATTTCGATTCAACTACAACTTTCTCATTCCTGATCATTAGCCAGAGAGAATAACACTGATGAAGCATTATTCCAAGATGACAACTCAATGCGTTTGGGACTGTAGACAATAATCTTGGATGAATAACCCTTGCTATATTTGCCGCGAAATACTTCACTCTTTGACACATATTAGAAATGAAAAGTAGGATCTTATTAAAATGACAGAGAATTCATACACACTGGGTCTCCATTGCCTCTAGTGCTTAAAGAGAGCCAAAAGCAATGTTGTGTTAAAATGTGTCAACATTTTGCAAAGTTAAATAACTATAGAAATACAATCTAGGAGTCTATCCTTAGCTAGTGGTACAGTTTAAATCCTGAAAACCACCTTGAATTTAAATTGAATTCCATTAAACTCCTGTCTTTCCTCTCTGTAGACAGCAATGTTTGTAACCAAAGCAATTTTGGTGGGTCACCAAAATTGGCCAGGGACATGTTATATTGTATTTTGATGCAGTTAAAGCCTGTTTTCACAGTCTGTTTTTCATAAAAGGCCTTAAATATGGTCATAGAATGCATTTCAATAATTAATACATTTCGCAAAATTTTGACCCGATATTGGTTTAGGCTATCTTTAACTGTCTGTTCTCCCATCCCGTCACCAGGCGGCTCGGTGCTCGGCCAGCTCCTGGAGTGGATGCGGTGGCACTTCCTGGAGGGGGAGCACCTGGCCCGGAAGGCCATGGAGCACGACCCGCCCCAGGACCACCCCAGCTACTGGGACGCCGTGAGTTAGAAAACTTTTTTTTTTTTCATTTTTTTATTTCAACTGAAAAAAGCATTAGCACAAATGCTACTTTACCACCTGCTTCAGCAATTCATGCTGATGTTTTAGTAGCTGTATAAACCATTTTTATGAAAATAAACATGAGGAAACACAATATGCTGTGTGGTTACATGGAAACATACCAACAGTGTTCATCAGTTTTGCAATAGTAATCTTTTAACCAATCACAATAACCTAGCAGATTAAAAAACAATCGTTTTAGGCCGGGACCAGATCGAAAGCCAGTCCACCTAAATTTGTATTTTGATTCACTTCAGTCGCATATGACTTTTAAGTTTTAATGCAGAATTCAACTTGTCGTATCCTGAGGATTAATAGTTATGAGTAGTATACTCCGTTGTAAAAGAAAATTAAATAGAACTAAGAAGTTATATACAATAAGATAAGTTGCATAGTGCTGTGCATAGGTATATCTGCATAGCATACCATAAGTTTCAGTACGGCAGCCGGCTCATCTTGACTTGTTTTATTTTCCTTCCTTAGATATACTGCTACATCCTGCAAGGCCGAGTGGAGGAGGCCCGTAAGATGTTGTCACGTCACTCCGGGGCCTCCTCCGACACACACGCCACCATGGACACACTGCTACGGAGAATGCCCCTGTTTGCTGTAAGATTTACTTTTATATTTATCCGTTCAGCACCTATTCATTCGTTTATTCGGGAGTTGTTTTGCCTAATAGTTACTCTGTGACACATTTGTTGACCCTCTGCGGTGACCAGGTGAATGAGCCCCTTTATGACTATAAGGTGTCAGGTTTACCATTTAGTTAGACGAGCACAAAGGTGGACATTCCCTGGTAAGGGCCCTATTGACCGGAATTTTTATTTATTAATTACAAACTATAGACCTATGCACCAAGAAAGGGTGACTTTAAAAGTTATGGAAAAAAGCATTTTTTTCAAACAACCATAACTTTCTGGGTAAATGAGTTACAGTATTACTTCATGTACCACAGGATTCAGAACGAATTGGAAAACCCATCCAGACTTGTTTTGTAAAACACATCATAGAATGAAAACATTCTATTTAGAACCAAAATTGGAAAAATGAAAAAGACTTTTACCATTAACTCCTACAATCTGATTTGAGGCTCTATAGAAAGAATGTAATGTTTGTGATGTGTGAAAATAACTTTATTAGGCATATCTGTCTTTACTTGAAGATTACAATGATGTATGATGTTAGTGGCTGTTATGTATATTTGTAATTTTACAGCTAAATCTTTAAAAATTCAAAATGGCCAAAAAGTACAAAACTTCTCTATGGGGATTTACTATAGGATTCTGTTGTAAATGTGAAAATTTGTGATATGAAAGGTCTTTTGTGCATCAAATCATTAAGAATTGGACTACAATGTTGTATAACCACTTAAAGGAGAGACAATAATGCCTTCTACATCCTCAGGTATCCAATAAATGAATCTAAAGTTCCAATGGTGTGATTAACATGCTTCATAAATGGCTGTCAAAGGATGAAAAAGTCAACCTTTCTTAGAGCATGGGTCTAGCACTACTCTGAATTTTAGTTTCTTTGATATTAGGATAACTGTTGGTTCTTACAAGAAAATTATATGCCTTGTGTAATATATGTTGTCAAAAAGCTATAACTATGAGGTGAAGGACATATCCTCCTTATGCACCTTTCTCTTAGTGGACCTTCCCGTAGACACTTTGTAAACACCGCAGGCCTCAGTTCCATTAGAATCCATACTGATAATCCAACTCCTTGGTTTAAACAAATCCCCTAACAAGGCCCCACCCTATTGAAAGAGGACTATAGTTCCAGAGTGTCGTTAAACTGTATTTTTGTGTTTCAGCTGTTTAACGGGCAGTCGCTGGCCGAGTTTGAGATGAAGTGGAGACACTGGCAGGAGGAGTGCACTGTGGAGAAGAACAGCGGGATCTTCGCCGGGGACAAACACCTGGAGACTATCTGCAGGGTAGGCTTTGAGTTCTAAAGCTCATCTTAAGCAGATGCATATTCAGGGTCTGAGTTAAAAGCAGAACAGTTTACACATACATCTTATAGGGAGAGAGTTGTAGATGAAAATATCTTAATGGAACTTTTTATCGGACGAATCTGCAGTTTTTTTGTGAAACAAAAGAGCTATGCATTCCTTAAATCTTACTTCATCTAACAATAATTAATTACATATATGTTTATCTTTTCCAATAAAATTATGGCAAATCTAAGAGTTTTCCACCCAGAGTTCTTTAAAAAAAAAAAAGTTTGATTTGAAAATAGAAATGTATTTATCTTGAGATACAAAACACCTCTTAGGGCTAGTTATTTGTGTGTCGAAACATATAATTGTGTCTGGATATTTTTCTTATCAAAGGGCCAGGACGTCTTAACTTTCAAATTATTTACCTTTTTTAGGTCTTTAAAAGGTCTTGAATTTGATAAAAGGTTGAGCACTCTGACATAAGATATACTACTCTATACTCGGCCTCTTAGATCCTGTGCGGGGAGGACCAGGTGCTGCTAGAGTTACGCGATCTGTGTGAGAACTGGTACTGTATGCTGGTGACGCGCCTCCTCTACCACAACCCCTCGGTCAAGGCCATCGACGTGCAGTACCACGCCCAGTTCTGTATCAACGCCTACGGGGGCAACACCCACCTCCAGGCCTGGGACCACATCCTGCTCGCCACGCTCGAGTTCGACATCCACCAGGTCATCAAAGAGGCCAAGTACGTATTCTTAAATGCACAGCCTGGGATATCTTCGCTTTAAAATTCAGAGAAGCCAGTTCTCCGTCTTTTCACAGAAATTCATTGTTAGAATACAATTACAAATATTTCACTATACCTAGAAAATAGCTAGCCCTGCCTGTACGGTTTTCCATACTAAATAAATCGTGTTGAAAACAATGTTGGAAGTCTTCTTAGAGACTGCGGGCATAGCTACCCGAATTTTTTTTTCTTACAAATAGTTATCCAAGAAATACACTTTGATGGCTGTTCAGCATAAAAAATAAATGGCCAATATACAGATCAAAAGCTACCCGATTGCAAACCCGATTTCTGAAAGATGTGGAAAAGTTTTTTTGACTTCCCCAATTACAAAACTTTAGGGAATTCCCTAGGGAAATAAATAATCCTTGGATACTCAGCAGTTTATGAATGCAATTGGATCAAAGGGAGTAACTCAATGGCCCAGAATACTCTCACATTATTTATTTTATGTGTCTTAAATAACGTTAATTACTTCCCATTCTGTCGTTGTGCACAGCTCCAGTTGCGGGTCGTGGTGGTTCGTGGCACATCTGGCCGATCTCCTTCACCACTGCGACATGCTCGAGTCACAAACCCTCTAGTAAGTCCATGGGTTTGCTTAAAATTGCAAACTTAGATATCAGACATGTCATCCATCACCTTTGATACTCGTTTGGCTGTGTACATTTGTGCTGAAAGTACAAAAAAAGACCATTCAGGGCCCGATGGCTGTTAAACATCTAAATCGATGAGTACCCCCCGGTAATTGGAATTGTATAAAACAAAAAAGTATGATTGGTCTAACCTGAATAAAAAAGAAATATATAAAAAAAGATTCGTAAAATAATTAAAGGCGTAAACAAACCTGTGTTGTAAATAGTACTACTGTTGTCGATCAATTTTGTATGCGATAGTTTGTGCATATCAAGAAGTTTTCTCGCTTAGCTTTTCTGGTGAGATGTATACTACCTTAGAAACATTGAAATATTATTTTTGTCCTTTGTATAGCTTTGGTTCCAACCTGCGGGAATTCCTTCTTCTGGAGTACGCCACGAGTCTCATGTCACACCACAGGTAAGGGGTAGCATAGATTTAATACAAATATGTAACAGGAGACAACTTAGATAGTCTAGACGGTCTAAACTAAAAAAGAAAAAAAGAAAAAAAATAGGGTGAAATTATTTAGGGCTTGACAAATCGTTTTTAGGTCTGGTTACCCAGCTCGGGATCTGAGGTTCATACCCAAAGCACCCTCCTATATGGTGTAGTTTACCCCTGGGCAATCAACGCCCACAATACAGTTGCCCAAGAACAGTTTCTGGTGGTCGTGGGCCACTAGACACTCAATTTGTCAAGCGCTGTTGGAAAATGCTGCAAGCAAATGCACGCCATTTTCTGATTGAGTACTTAACATATAAATGCCGACCTTACCCCCCTACCCCTCCCCTCCTTGTTAAAACCCTGTATCTGCCCCTGACGTTGGGTATCTTATAACCGCTAATCATAGGTGATGTGCGATGAACTAACGCAAATCTTTCTCCTGCATCGACAATGAAATAACTCAGTGGTTGATAATATACATTTTTCAGTATTCAGGAAATTGTTAACTCATTTACCAGAACTGTTGTTACTTAAGTATTTGATATAGTTAAATTGAACTTAGCGACTCCCCTGGCAGGCCTGAGCTTTTAATTTACATCCAATGAAATCCGTAATCCACTGAATGAATAAAAATATATTGTTTTATCTATTTCAATGTAATTTCAGCTTGTGGCAGATTGCTGCTGACTACCTAGACCACTGCCCGGAGTTCGGAAGGTAAGTTGACAGGTTATTTATTGATTAGTGTTAGAGTAAAATAAGATTAGATTAAAAAGAAACGTCATGTTATTCTCTATAAATTCTCCCTAGCCAGGATAATTGATTTCCAGTATTTCAGGTAGCGGCAGGTTGACAAAATCTTAGGGGAAAATATTCAAGTATTGGCTATACGTGACTATCTGTAATGAATAACATTCAACTTTAAAGAAAAATATCAATATGTACTGATACATATGAAAAAATACTCGTAGTTGGTTTCCTCTCGGGATATGATTAATAAAAAGTAATAAGCCAACGCTTTCTTACCTGCCAACATATTTGCCAGCTTGATCCTTAATCTAGGATAGTCTGCTGGTAAAATAACCCACATATGGTATCTGTTCGGAAAGCCGGAAAATAAAAAAATTATGATATATTGTAATTTTCAGGGCGCACCTGGAGCACTTCATCGACCACCTGCCGCTGGAGACGGAGAAAAAGGCCCACAAAGTGCTGCAGCTCTGTGAACACAGGTCCATGACTGACCAAGGTAAAGCATTTTACTAGTCTGCTCTATGTAGCGATAGGCCTACCACAAAAGGTACCCGCTCTACAAACTGTAGTAGGGACAAGTTAGCCATTTGGGCATGGATCCTAGCGAAGGAGAAGACAATAGGGATATACATATAATAATATTTATAATTTGCTACTAATTACAACTTAAAGTGGCAGGCATGACACAACATATTTGAGACTAGAATCTTCCTCATCGTACTTGTCCAACGAACCCTATCAAAAGAGAACTTTCTGCATGTGACACTGGCCTGCTTCTTTTGTCCACATTTTAACGTATGCAGATAGGTTTAGGCAAAGCTTTAGGGGTCTTAATATTAGTGGTACAAAATGCCCTACATTAATTTACCATTTTTATAATAGAAAACTATCCGCATATACAGCCTTCCATTCCAAATATTTGCCTAACTAAGAAGAAGGAAATACTATTACTTAAAGAAAATTAACGATACCATTGTTTAATCTGTTTGTTTTTAAGCGAGTACATAAATACAGACTTGTTGGGCAAGATTTAGGTTTAAATTACTGATAGCATTCTTATATTTATAAATGAGAGACAGCTTCCCGAATGTATTGCATTATCATTTGTGAGTAATAGTGTTATTAATATCTGACAAAATACTTGATTGAATACTAGTCCAGCGATGTTTTCTTACTTACAGTGCGGTCCATCTGTAAAGTTTTGGGTATGCGCGCCCTCCATACAAGTCGACTCGGCTCAGCACTGTCCTGGGCTCTACGCTCTAAGGTAGGAATCTAATCAAAAACAATTTGGCGGTGCGTTTCACATTGTAATAGCTCTGAAAACGAAGGGAAATCTTGAAGATTATTACGAATAAATGCCTTAAAAACTGAACTATTTTATCCTTAATGACCAAAACATATCACATCTCATTTTGCATATTGAAATTGTCGGTATTTTCCTACACAATTTGTAAAGGAATTTCATATAAAAATCTGTTCCTTTTTTGTTCCAGGACATAGCGTTCATCACCTTCTTAGCAGAGAAGTAAGTGCTAATATTAATCACCACTTGAACTGTTCTTAGACGTGAACGAAAGGATTTCAATTTGTATCTCTTTAGAATGTAAAGTAAATATAACTTATGTTTTCTCTAATCAATGAAAGGAGGCGAAGTTCACACTATGGATGCTTATGGAAAAATAGATTGTGGTATCTCTGATAGCGTTGCCATATTTATGATGTTTCTTTGTTTCTGTAAAAATAGTAAACGGGTTTTATCAACCATATTACTCAAATTCTTAGTCCATCGCATAATTGGTTGTTTTTCTGTACCTGACCTACTTATCCTTCCCCACGTGTTAAGGTTCCTCACAGAGTACAGTGAGACGGGAGATTTCAGTAACCTAGACCTCATTGACCACCTGGGCTCCGACATGCTCCTCAGTCCCAACCTCACATTCCTCGGTAAGGATTGGTTTTGTGATAATTTTGACTGACCCTAGGACAGCTTTGGCCAGTCCAAATTTAGCGGATCATTCATGCGGTTGCTGTGAAAGAAAACACATAATGTCCTCCTCCCGATAATTACATGTGTAAGATAACAGTTTATTCTGATTAATCCAACACAAAGGGAGGGTACATCAAACTGTGAGAATTTGATATAAAATTAACTCATTGAATATGTACTGATGTTTTTGTAAAGTCCCTCTTTCTCTTTTAATAAATAACATTCACCCTAGTGTTTTAAATAAAGCTATGACATGTTCTTAGTATGAATTTAGTCAAATTGATAGCACAAGATGAATGTGGATTGAATACAAATAGCTGTGTATTTAAAGTTTATCATCAGATGTAAGGAGAGTTTTTTTTAATCTGTATGATTTATTAAGTTAAGCTCCAATTACACACACAAAAAAACCCAAAGCATTTAGATGCGCACAGTGTCCGTGAATGTGTCTAAAAAAGTGTTCCTATTTCAGGGAAATATCGTGAGTTCCACCGACTCTACGAAGACGGAGACTTCGCCGCGGCCGCCTCTCTTCTTCTGTCCCTACTTACAGCCAAATTAGCGCCCAAAAAGTAAATGAATTATCATATTTCACGTCAAGATTCAGATAAGGATCTTTTGACGGAACAAAGCAAGTCAATAAGTCAAAAGAACTTAAAATCCAGTATTAGCTTATGATTTAAAACTTTCATCAGTTAGAATGTTTAAAAGTAGAATATAAAAAGTTATCCTACTAACAGGGATGTAAGTTTAAAGATTTTAATCTGATTTCAGATTTTTTCACATCGTCACCTCAAATAGTAATTTTCGAATTATTTGAATTCCTTATATGCCGTTTCATAGCATTTTCAGATTATTCGAAATTTTCTCTCTGGGGTTTCAGATTTTTTCATTAACCCTGACTTACATCCCTACCTACAGCAGCCAGATCTTGTATTGCATTTCATCTCCTGAAAACTTGGTACTTATTTACAATGTTCGTGATGGGTTATAAAACAATTATGAATGGCATCTATTTTCAGGTTTTGGATGACTCTCTTGATGGATTCCCTTCCACTTCTGGAAGCTGAAGATGTGAGTACGAATAGCATTGCAAGACTACCACCAATTAGATCTGGGATTTGTCCACTTTTCCTCAGAATCTGCACATTATCCTCTTAGTTTGCACATTTGCAATTCTAAAGCCCCGTACCCACTAGGCGATTTGGACCTTGGCGATCGTATTTTCCTCTGGTCGCCCATCAGTATGGCATATTAAACTGTACATGTTTGATGTGAATGGCTAGGAAAATCGCCCAACGATTCGCCCGATGATTTTATCAAACATGTTCATTTCAATATCGCATACTTATGATAGGCGACTAGGCCCAAATCGCCTAATGGGTATGGGGCTTAACAGTTGCAGTTGAAGATGGGAATCCCTGATGTATTTTCCAGAAAGAATGAAAGTCCATCTATGGAAATTTTGATAACATTTATTGAATTTTTTTTTTTTTTTTTTAAAGTATGGCCATGTTCATGATCACTAATTGCTATGTTCTGTTTTTGTCCATCTTTATGAAAATTTTGATAGCATTTATTGAATTTTTTTTAAAGGATGAGAATGTTCATGACCAATAATTGCTATGTTCTGTTATTGTCCCAGGTGATATTTGACACGCAGCAGACATACGAGTTGATGCACTGTCTGGAGGAGCTGGGTCTGAGGCGGCGACTCGACGAGATGGCCGCCAAACAGAAACCTCAACAGGCGGGGACGAAGACCGGGCTGACTCCACAGGTAACGTACACAGTTTGGTTACATGGATAGCTTCTGGTCCTCAGTGCAAGATAAAACTAAATCGATCATATTCATGACCCTCCTAACCACGTACTCCTTCAGATTTGGTACAAGGGGCATGTACACTGTTAGGGCAGGGTGCCCATGCAGGTATTATACGGTCTTAAAAGGTCTTATTTTGGTTTTGCCATTTATAAGGCTATTAGAAAGGTCCTATTTTAGGTGGAGAGGTCTTAGAAAGGTCTAATTTTGGTTAAGTCTGAATTTATTACAAGATACAATTTTCCTCCTGTCATTTCTATGTTAAATTCTTGTTTGTAGAATGTAAACATGTTTTAAAAGTTTAACAAATCTTTGTAGAAATGTCTTGAAAATGACTTATTTTGGTACCCGGCAAGGTATTATATGTGGATCATTTAAATAAACAAATAACCTGGAAAACTTTGAAAAAGAAAATCTTTATGGGGGAGTCATGATATTTGAAAAGCCCGAAAAGTTATGGAATATTTTCAGGAGTCATGGAGTTTTATTCTTTTTATTCAGCCATTCACTGATTTTTCACTGTTTTCCATCCGACGATTTATTTGAGTATTTATGAAATCAGAACGATAGCTTGAGTATATATGTATGAACCTAATTTTTTAGATATGTTACAATGTATCTTATTGTGGATTTTAGTATTCAAGGAGACATATAGTCAGAATCGTTATTTTTTCAATTTCTTGGTGATAAGTAATCTTATACTTAACAGTATCCCCAAGGTAATTTTTGTTAGAGACAAGCATAATGCGTTTCTTTTAATAGATAAGACATTTAACTTTATTTTTTTACAGAGTGAGGGCGACCAGGATAAAATCTCATTGATGAGATTGGCGCTTGCCAGAAACCTGTCACGCGCCATTCTACACGAAGGGACAATTACAGGATAAAAAAGGACTTTCCGACTTATGTAGATGCGAACTTGTATTTGAGCGAAAGGATTATGAAAGTGATATGATATTAAACTATATAGAATGTACGGTATATTCTACTGTAGCGTATTTCGTTATGTAGCGATGAATGGAAGGTGTGCGAATGGAAAGAATATTGATCATTGTATATTGCCTGGATGTTGGAAAGATTTATTTGTATACTTAAACATTTAAACCTCTCCACTGTCAAAGAGTGTTAATAACTTTCATTTTGTATTGTCATTGGATAATTGTAAGCTGGCTGAAAATAAAACTTGTACTGAAATCATTTTTTGACAGCCTGCTAATTTATGGACATAACTGGTCCATCTATGCTTTATGATTTCTTATAGTTCTCAAAATATAAATCTCAATTTTTTATCAGATGAGAATAGAAATGGATGATGTATGGGGGACTCTAATATAAATATAATTGGAAAGTAATCTAAGAAATGAGTGTTAAAAATAACAACTTAAACTAAGAGTGGAATTGAAAATTAGGCTTGTCATTTGGCTTGTCATTTGGGCCTTAGTATACAAAAATGTAAAAACTTTTATTTGTATTACATAGATCTATTTTTACAGATTAATAACGGCTTTGGTATCTTGAGACGGTCCTCCCATAATAAGAGTGTTCAGAAGAGGCGTGTCGAATTTCGAAACCTATGCTTACCAAAACTCGTTGTACAACAATCAAAATAAAAATTTCTAATTTTCGGGAAAACCACTAATGTAGTGTTTCTCTGTAGTCCCCATTGTGTAGTTGTCTTTGCCATTGTGAGGAGGTGCTATTGTGGTGCCACCTGTGGTCGGGCCCACTATCACATTCACGGATGGGAATTCAAGGGCTTGCCATTCCCTAGGGGTGTAGATGGGGGTCCCCATGTCACGTCCAATATAATCCCCATCCATTTTAATATCCGTGTTGATTTTAGAAAATGTTCGTGTCGTATGTAGAATTTAAGGAATGCCCAATGCCATGTCCTTAAATTTTTCTTTGTGTCACGAAGCTCCATGTCGCATGTTGAATTTAAGAAATGGCGATGTTAAGGTCTACACCCATCTTTTCCTTGATAATCAAGTCAATGTGTTGTACTAATGGCTTAGTACTTTTAATATATTGTCATGATATATAATCCAACAAGGATCAGGCTTAGCAAGTCTACTTCTAGTCTACTTCTAGGAGAAATATCTTACGCTCCTAGCGCCACCTGTTAACCAGTATAAAAGGCGCTGCAAGGTAGGGAGCGAGGAGTTAGTGAGTTAGTTGGTTAGAAGTTAGTAGTCACTTAGTTTAGTGAGAACATCAGCTAAATATGTTTAGCCAAGGAGTGATACCTGGAGTAAGTACATCGACTCCGTGTAACAGACTGGAGTTTACCAATATCCACTACCTCGGACATAGGATTGTGTTAGAGCTGAATACTAGAATGGTCTAGAAGGTGTTGGAGCAACTCGTGTTCTAAATGTGGTTGATTGCTGATAGGAGATGGGAGGTGGACTGATGAAGACTTATACATGGTGGCTTTGACTCGGGATGAGATGTGTACTGAATAAAAACCCTGTCATATTAAGAAGCTCCCTCATCGTTCATTTCTTTTGAACTATTGGGAAGTGAATGGACAAACTTTAAACGCAGTCTGAATTACTCAGGCATTCTGGAAAAGCAACTCATGAAGACTTGGATATACACGAATCTTACGCAGTCTAAAATCAAACATTAACAATAGTTCATTTGGTGGAGATTACCCGAAACATGACTTGTGCCGTTTTGCTCATCCTTGATGTCAGCCACCGGTGATTTTGAGGCTTCCTCTAACCCCAAGCCTCAATCTTTGCGGCCCGCAGGACACGATGTGTCAACATCATATACAGGGAATGTGGAAAACCGCCACCTGGTAGGTAATCCCTTAGACGGGGAGGCACAGAGACAGGAGGTCGCAGCCAGACCCAAGCAGCTCTGCCCCGAAGGTGCACAAAATTACCAAACCCGTGGCAAAGGTAAACCATTTCCCTGGCACCTAGGGTCCAAGGATAGGCCGGTTCTTGACGAAGGACTTGAAACCCTAACACACTCGGGACGAGTTGAAGGGAAGAACCGTCTCACGGAATATCAGCAATATTGGAACCCAGGGTACGTACCACCTACGGACCACGAAACTGGTACTAGCTCTCGCTCCACCTGTGAATCTGATGTGAACAATCCGTGGTGTAACCAAAGTGTTCCTTATCGTTTACTACCCGCAGCGGGAGGTGAAGGCGAACAGGAAGTTTCCAATGGAGATAACCTATTTTCTTCAGGAAACCTAAAACAACGACAAAACACCGCGGATAACTCCAGCCCATCAGGGGGAAAACGCCCCGAAAATCCGGTAATCCTACCTGATGGGAGCTCTCTCACCTATCCATTACCCCAACGACTTGAGTTTATCAGTCACCCACTGGTAACACCAACTCACCCCAACCCGGGGGCGTCCATTCCTTATTCCACTGTAGCTAAAGGAAAAACAGTGGGAGGGGATAGGGGAGTGGGAAGGGAAGCAGAGGGAAACAGCGAGAAAGTAGGCAATTTACAACCCTATCGATTAACTTACGGTGTAGAAACGAACTTAGACCAAGCTGGTAAAAGAGCGGAAGCTCAGGCCTTTGATCCAGCCGAAATATTAAAGCAGTGGGCAGACTCAAGCCCCGAAAAGCACATAGATTTAGAGAGGCTAAGCGATCAGGATAGTGAAGAAAATGTAACGCTTAAAGCACAAGATTTAAACACTCTAACTCATGAATTGTATGAAGAATACGAGAACGAGTACGAGGAAGAAAATAGCGAGACAGAACAAGCAGCCGCAGATGTCAGAGGGGGTAGTCCTGATAGAAAATTAGCTAGAGAAGATAAATCAACCTCGTCTTCATACGAACTTATTACCGAGGATGTTTTGGACACAGGTAAGAAAGCTAAACTAGAGAGTGAGGACGAAATTAGTGTAGAGGAAATACCTGTGAAAGAACAGTGGGACGATCACGATATACAAAACCTCCACGAAAATAATATGGCGGAAGGAGGCGTTCCTTTGATGGATCTAGTAGAAGAAAGAGAGGATAGAGATCAACGCCAGCAACCCGATGAAGGGGGAGCTGGGGGTGTAGATCTGGGGGCATGGCATCCTAACCGTGGGATGGACCCTGGGGGACCCCAACAAAACAATGGGAATGGCCAGATCCTAATCCAGCAGCCGGACCGAGGCGTGCAGGCAGGACTTATTCCTCCTCTTAATCAACAGGCCCAAGGAGGCCAAGGTAATCAGGCCAATCCTCCCCTTAATCAACAAGTTCAAGGGGGCCAGAACGATCAGGCCAATCCTCAAGGACTTATTCCTCCTCTTAATCAGCAGGTCCAGGGAGGCCAGGATAATCAGGCCAACCCACAAGGGCCTAACCCTCCTCAAAACCTTCTTAACAACCCTCATCAAAACCTTCTTAACAACCCTCCTCAAAACCTTCTCAACAACCCTCCCCAAAACCTTATTAATAATCCCCCTCCGAATCAGCCCAATCTGGGGATAAACCCTGGGGGACCCCAGCAACCCGGTGCAGGGGGAAATGGTGGTGCGAATCCGGGAATACAGCAGCCTAATCCTGGGGTAAACCTTGGGGGACTGCAACAAAATGATGGGGGAGGCCAACCAGGCCAACAGCCCGGCCGGGCCGTGCCAGCAGGAGGTGGGGTCGAGCAAAACCTGCTCCCTCACCTATTGCAGGCAATGGCACTCGCAGCCAATCTTAACGCAGGCCGAGGAAGAGCGGATAACCAGCAGGGTCAGCAAGCCCCAGCAGGCCAGAATAATCAAGCAAATCCTCCAGGACCCAATAATCCTCCCCCGAACCAGAACAACAATCCTTTCCTTAACCAAATCAACAACCCCCCAAACCCACCGAATCCTCCACCGCCCGGACCACCAGGTCCGCCGGGCCCACCAGGTCAGAACAACCCTCCAAACCCACCGAATCAACCAAATG
The DNA here is from genome assembly GCA_936440205.1 of Lepidonotus clava. Taxonomy (NCBI): domain Eukaryota; kingdom Metazoa; phylum Annelida; class Polychaeta; order Phyllodocida; family Polynoidae; genus Lepidonotus; species Lepidonotus clava. Next base: position 51,718,381 of record OW387135.1, on the reverse strand, counting down.
TTTGGGAAATTCTACCACAGTTGGGTCTGGCACTGGGGCAAACACCAGCGCCAGTGCGTGAAACGACTCACAGTGGTCACCAAAGGGGACCAAACATTAGGTTACCGTGGTTTAGTGGAAAAGAAGACGAGCAAATAGAAAAGTATTTCAGGGAATTAAAACGACTGAAAGCTATCTATGACTGGTCGGACGCCCACCTCCTGAATATGGCGCTGTTAGGCCTAAAGGGAAGGGCCGACGACTGGGCAGGAGCGTTAGCTGAAAGTGAGAAAGACTCATTTGAGAAGCTAGAAGCCCAAATGACCAAGATCTTCGGTGATCGAAGAGCTAAGTGGCAGAAACACGCAGAGTTCTGTGGCCTTAAACAAGGGAAAGACCAGAGCGTGATCGAATTTGCAGGTGTTCTGAAACAAAAGCAAGTTAAAGCAGAGGCGAGTGAAAGCATGATGTTAGCTGTGTTTTTAGAAGGATTAAAACAGGGCGTAGCCAGGCAAGTAGCTATACTGGACCCTAAGTCGTTCACCGAAGCGGTGGATTGTGCAACGAGGCTAGAATCGTTGGACAAAGGCAAAGGGGGAACTAAAATATCTAATGCAGTGAGCGAACTGGCTGGAAGCCAAGAATCAGAGGAGACCGCGGCCCTAAACTCCATCTCCGAACGATTTGGAGTGGTGCTGGCCCGACTGGAGGCCGCTCCATGGTTCCAGAAACCAAAGCCAGGGCAAAGCGGGACTCCCCAGAGTGGTGGTAACTTTAAACAGCAAGGTTATGAGAGAAAAGATAGGTACGAAAACCAGAAAGGTGAAAGAAATTCAGATCAGAAGCCTAAATCCAATATCGCCCCGAACAGAGAGGCAGATAAGGGAAAGAATCTGCCAACTCAACAGAAAGTAGAAAGACCCAGATTGCCTTTTGATGAAAGTAAGTTTTGTATCATTCACCAACAGCATGGTCACTCTACAGAAGCGTGCTTGTGGTTAAAGAATAGGTTGAGGGAAAAACCCCCGCGGATCTACAAAGATAGCAAAGCCAGTGGTACCGAACAAAAGAATCAGGGAAACTAGAGGAAGGGTCCGTTCATTCCACGATAGAATTAGGCGCAGTGGACGGACCGGCTAGGAGAGAGATAGGAGACGAAGCATTTTTCTTAACGTTAAGATTTGATGATCAGAAGGAGGTTAGATCTTTAGTAGACACAGGAGCGAGCGATTGCTTCATGTCCACCCATTGTAAACGACAGATCCCTAAACAATGCATTTTAGATGAATGGAAGGTATCGAAGGGAAACATCAGTTTGGCAGACAACTCGTCTCAAGTAATACTAGAACAAATTAGATGTAAGTTTTCAATCCAGGGATCGGTGGTCTGCTATGATTTCAACATAGTGGACGATCTATGCCACCTAATAGTAATCGGGAGAAACTTATTAACAGTGCTTCGATCAGATTTATCTCTACCAGGCGCAAAGATAGAAGTGTTTTGTGGAAACCCTATAGTTAGCAAAGAAACAGTGAAAATTCCGCCGGGGAATGAATGCATCATACCGGTAACCACTCGAGAGCCGCTGGGATTAGACTCACCGGTAGCTTACTGCGCACCGGCGGTAACCGCACCAGTCCTAGTAGAGGGGTGCGTGAATACGGTGGGAAGCCAGTGGTGGATCAAAGTCATGAATCCGCTAGATGAAATGCAAGAAATCACTCCCCAGGAAGTATTAGCTTTTGCGGAAGAATGCGCAGTGCCTGAGGTAAACCAAAATCAGATAGAGGAGTTCCTAGACTTGTGTTATCTAACTAAAACAGAGACCCCAATGTCCATCTGTAGGATTTCTGTAGAAGTAATGAAAGACGCAGTGCAAATGGAACGCCAAACCTCTGAGGAGAAATCCCGAGGTAAAATGGATGGAAATGTAAGTAAAATAGATCTGACCGAGTCGTGCTTAAACGAAGAACAACAGGTAAGGTTTAGGAAAATGCTTAATGACAATAGAAATGCACTAGCGTTCTCGATGGAAGAGTTAGGTCATTGTGAAATAGCGCCGATGAGAATCATTGTGGATGAGTCGCAGGGAGTCATAAGTTCTAGACCATACCGATACTCTCCACAGAAAATGGATATCATCGATGAACAGGTTAGGCAACTCATAGATATAGGTGTCATAGAACCCAGCGAATCGGCTTGGCGAAGCCCGCTGGTGGTAGTGCAGAAGAAAGATGGCAAACCTAGGCTCTGTACAGACTTTCGCATGCTTAATCAAGTCACTTTTAAAGATAAATTCCCCATGCCCACGGCTCGCTCGCTTTTCCTCTATATGGCTTACAAGAAACCCACTATGTGGACAGCTTTAGATCTGTTGAGCGGCTATCATCAGTGTGTAATCGAAGAAGACAGTAGAAAATATACCGCTTTTGAAACCCCGATGGGTGTGTATCAGTATAAGCGTGTACCATTTGGCTTAGTTGGCGCACCTTGGCAGTTTACCAAGGTAATGGCCATAGCGCTAAAGGGATTGATTCCTAGAACATGCTTAGCATATTTAGACGACGTAATTGTCTACGACACTACATTTGAAGAACACCTGGCGAGCGTTGAGGTGGTTCTCCAAGCTTTGGCGAGAGCTAATCTTAAACTGAAACCGTCAAAGTGTGAGTGGTGCCGCAGTGAAATCAATTTCCTCGGCCACGTAGTAAACGCGGAAGGAGTGGCTACACAAAGGGTAACCACAGAAAAGATTACAGCCTTTAACCGTCCACATAATGTGAAAACTATTAAATCCTTTCTGGGACTGTGTAACTACTACCGATCGTTTGTCCCTAATTTCGCTGATCTAGCAAAGCCTTTAAACCGGCTGCTAAAGAAAGAAGTCTATTTTGAGTGGACAGAGGCCTGCGAGGAAGCGTTTCAACAGTTAAAGAAATTGCTGACCTCGCCACCCTTACTAATTCATCCAGATATAGGAGGGCATTTCTATCTACTAACTGACGCATCAGACGCCGCGTGCGGTGCAGCGGTTTGTCACAAACTAGATGAAATCTACCGTCCGGTTGCTTTCTGGGGATGTACTCTCCGGGACGCCGAATTAAATTATTCGGTAACAGAAAAGGAGGCTCTGGCAGTAATTAAAGGCATTAAGAACTATGAGGACATGTTGCAGGGAGCTAAAATCACAATAGTGACTGATCACAAACCGTTGATTCCCCTGCTACAGAGTGCCTACAAAGCCCCGTCAGCCCGGCTGAGACGGTGGGCTTTAGCGTTATCAGATTTTGATTTTGAAATCATATATGAGCCAGGAGCGACTCATTTTCTACCGGACTATTTGTCTAGAGTCTATCATGAGCATGTCCCAGGTGAGGAATATGAGCCCGCTGTGGGATGTGAGTTATTTGAGGCCGAAGTTCAGGATGAAGAGCTTTCTGTGGCTACGGTATTAAACGCGCAACTCCAAGATGCAGAGTGCGCGCAATTGATAGACTACCTGCAGGACGGAGACCTACCGACAGATCCCCTTGAAGCTAGGCGAATAATGGACCAAGCTGATTTTGTAGGAATGGTAGCACCGGGGGTACTATGTAGGTTCAACGTCAAAAGGTATAACAAACACCAAGACCAACTGGTCAGACTAAAACCTCGTATGATAGTTCCAGGAAAGTTAATTCCCAAAGTCCTGAGACTATTACATAATGACATCTTGGCTGGGGGACATGTAGGGATCAGTAACCTCACTACCAAAATCTCTGATAAATTCTACTGGCGGAACATGAACGCCGACATAGTAGACTATGTGAAAGCTTGTGAGACCTGCTCTCTGAGGAGACGGGCTCCGCATTTCAAGGCCTTAGCTAAGTCTTGGGAGAGACCAACCCGACCCTTTGAGGTGGTACAGTGTGATTTCATCGGGCCACTAAAGAGGGCTAGGGATGGGTCAAAATATATCATGACCTTCATAGACCTACTAACAGGTTGGCCGGAGGCTTTCTCCACGAAAGACTCCACTGCGCAAACCGCGGCCAACTGTTTCCTAACCGGGATAGTGTGTCGGTATGGACGGGTAAACCGTCTGCACACAGACCGGGGAGCGGCCTTCCTCTCAGGGCTATTCAGGGAAATCACCACACGACTAGCGTGCAAACAAACGTTCACTACCGGGCGAATGCCGACTGGCAACGCTCGAGTAGAAAGACTACATAAAACCATTGAAAACCTGATTGCTTATTATATCCCTGACGACCACTGTAACTGGATCGATCTACTTCCCATTGCATTATGGACAGTTAGATCCACAATCAGTGTACGGTCGGGATACAGCCCGCACACCCTGCTGTTTGGCAGAGATCCAATCAGTATGGGAATGCCTGAGCAGGGAACAATTCCTGAAACGCTGAACGACTGCGAGTTTTTCATGCAAACCAAGGATAATATTGCTATGTTTAGGAATATGGCTGAAAGGGTAGTTCAAAACTACGAAAAAGATCTGAGGCTGCGAATTGACGAGCGGGCGCGGCCCACTCAGATGTACGAAGGTGATATGGTATACATGTACGACCCTTTAGCTAGTGAAAATAAAGCGTCTAAGTTCTCAAACAGGTATACTGGGCCATTCAGGGTAATTGAAACAAAAGGAGACCACCTTGTTAGACTAGTGTCTTTAAAAACTGGAAAACAGGTCCCACATCTAGTAAACATTTCAAAACTCAAACCTGCACATGGGCCTTGGTCTCCCGCCGTCCTTCATAATATTCCCAAACTGGTGAGAGAAGCGAAAATCACTAACTCAAAAGGGGCAGATCCTGACCGAAACCCTGAATTGCATCACACTCCGACGGGTGAAATCGCTGAGGAAGATGGCGAAATAAGGGGTGCTGAGACTGAAAACTCAACGGGAACGACCGGTCCCCGTGAGCATGATGCGGTTCCTATGACCAGGAAGGTACCTACACAAAAACCTGGTCCAAGTCCCACTGATTTAGCAGAAACAGATGGGCAAATCACTGATGGTCAGGGCACCAGCACGGACACCGCGCTGTCAACAAACTTATCCTTTGTTCCTAATAAAGCCGCCTGTGAACGGGGAACAGCTGGCGCTAATGGACAGAGGAAACGCAAACGAGCTAAACGAAGGGGCAAAAGCCAGCCGTTGGAGGGGAGATCCCCTCCAGGCAACAACAAGCCCATAAAATTACCCTGCGGTGATGTACCGACCTTGGATACATCGGAACAGAGCCCAGGAAAAACAGTAAAGGACCATGTCCCGACGAAAGGTGGCTATAACCTACGTCGGAACCGCCGCCCTAACTACGTCGCTCTGTCCAACGGTGGGGAAAGCGACGACATGGATGATTAATGCAGGAAATTTAGCCGCCCTGTGAAAATAAAGGTTCGGCGGAGCGGCACCGTTAGCATCAGCGCTAATGGAACAGGTGGTCTGCCTCACGGCCACCTCGCCGCGCCCAGGGGCGTGGCAGAAAGGGAGGGTGCGCACACCAAGAGAGATGCCAGTGGTTTGGCGTCATCTCTTGGGACCGGATGCAAGCGTTCCCCCTCCACCTGAAACAAGATACAGCTCCAAATATGGAGACGGCATGGACAAGCGGATCGGTTATAATTTTGTGGGATCCGCGCCGATCCACCAGTCGGTCCGCAACTCTGCTCCTAGACGGTCACCTCTGCTGCAGGTGATTGTGCGCGCAACCCAGCTCGGGAGGAAACGGAGATAGATATTGATTCTATCTCTGAACAGAAGTTGGAGATAGAAAATTGTTCGACTTCCGACTTCTCCTGGAAGGAGCAGAAAGAGAACTTAGCTGGGACACTGATCCACCGACTCATGGGGAACTGTCTAGCCCTCCGGCCACATAGCAATCCAAAGGGAACCACTACTTTCCCTGCGGACACGGAGGGAAGGATCATCGTCCCCCTGAGAAGGAAACGGATTAGCCGGCCCCACCAGAGGGCGCTGCCTACCAAGGGAAGGTTCGTTGGGCCATTCTTTTAGGATTTTACCAAATGAAAGAAAAGGCAGTCGAGAAGGAGAGTGCTAAGAAACAGCCGGCACAGACCCTTAGGCGGTGGAGTTGGCCGGGCCGGGGCGGTGTCCGTCCGGACTCGACCGACGCCGGGATTGCCCGGAAGAAGCCAAGGACACCAGCCCGGCGGCCCACCAGAACGACCACAGGCGGAGCCAAGAGGACCGCCAAATCGGCTCCAGCCAAAAAGAAGACAGCAGATAAAGACTTCTACAATTTATCTGAGGTGAGTGACTCGGAGCCCGAGCCAAGGCTAACGGCGTTGGCCAAGCCGGTTCAGAAGGAGGAAGCGGCCAACCAACCGGTGCAGATACAGGCCGGCTGGTTCTGGGACCTTACGCAACCACTGATCCAACTATTTGAGACCGTTGACGAAATTAGGAGAACAGTAGGACTGGATGTGCCAAAATCAAACAAACAGTTAGCTGAGATTAAAACTCAGATAGCTCCTTTCATTCAAAGGACCACACAAAACTCTAAATGCGTCAAGGAAAGTACCAGCCTACAAACAACACGAGGCGGCCGACCTCTGCCCACTCTGGAAAGGCGATCGGGAGGGGAACAGCTAACCGTCGCCGCTCCAGGACTAAAAGTGGAGGTAGCACCCGTTCAACACGCGCCAACCCCGCCGGTGGGGAACGGGCCAGCGGGAGCTCCCCTCCTCCACCACTTACAGCCTGCGGACCCCGCTTGTTTAGACTTGAGCAGCTTGACAACGAGCTGCAACGCCAATCCCTCACCACTGCTATGGAACCAGCAGCAGTGGACGCCAACCAGCCAGCCGGGGGGCCCACTGTGGCCGAGCCCACTCCCAGCGACAAACCAACCACAGGTACCGAACCCATATCCCTCGAGCCAACCGTCGTACGATCCAACGGGGGCCGTTTCGGACTGGAACCTACTAGGCCAAGACCCCTCAGAGCAATGCGCCCATCGTCCTGCGAACGTATAAGAGGCTTGAGAATCACGGTCACCAAGGACGAGAGCGGGATCATCAGGCGAGTGGTAAATGACAACGGGCAAAACCTCTACGAGCATGTCCCAAACTAAAACGGACCAGAGGACCCGGGAGGAGAGCATATTTCAGCGCATGGATGATAGTAGTGCGCAGGAAAATACGGTAACTTTGCTGTGAACATGTTTTAGATAAACTGCAAAATTAACTTTCTCAAGCTATCGCTAAGGCCAAAACAAACACAATGAAGTGGCTAGTGCTGTTCGTATTAGCTATAATAGGGGGCATTAGGGGAGTGCATAATGACTCCAACCCACCTGAGGGGCTAGCCCCTAACGCTGAAGTGATAGCTTTAGAACAATATGGAGTAGTGTTAAAACCAGGGAAGTTAATGTCCACTGCGGATATAACACACGTCCGACAAGGCTTCCTAATCACTATTCCAAGGAGGCGCTCCTTCAACAAGGCTACCTTTGGCCAGGTCTGTCACCGATATCTACAGGGAGGAGACGCCCTCGATCGGGCCTGCTACCATATTAGGTCGCTGGTCAATTGGATGGATCAGACGTCGCAGGCGCTTAAGGGTCGGTACCGAGAAGTTCTTAATGAAACCTTAAGTTCCCTAATAAAGAACACTCAACAAGACCTTCAAAATCAAGAGTCGGAGTTAAAATCAGGTGGAAGGGTCAAAAGAATGAAGAAGTTGCCCACAATGCTGGACGATCCAGGATGGCCGACCTTCCCTCTTCCAACCTCTTGGAATCAAGGGCTGGCAGCTGATGTCAAATATAACAGAGAATTGATTAGAGTATTGCAAGAATCTTCGAACCAAATGATCGAAGACTTGGCTCTGATGAATGAAAAACATGACGAGGCTGTCGAAAAGATTAACCATGTCGTGATAGGCCTACTGGACAATCTAAGATCACTAAATAAGGCACACAACACGACTCGCCGGAGGATGAAACTCGTGCAACATAAGGTGGATTGGATGGAACTGTACCTGAATATGATACCGGTCGCTCTGGAAGACAAGTTAGGAGAGATGGTGTATCTTCAATTAATGGTAGAACAAACTCGCGTGTTCAGGAAAGGTGTACAGCGCCTGACGCGGGGCCAGCTGACTATGGACTTGGTACCCCGCCAATATATGGTCGGAGCGGTCCAGGAAGTGAACAGATACCTGAAGGGGATCCACCCCAGGTTCCATGTCGCGTTCACAGATCCTTCCTTCTATTACGAGAACAGTCAACCTTCGTTCAAATTCAATGAAACCACTCAGGAACTAATAGTGTATGTAAGGGTGCCTGTGGTGGCTGATGAACATTTGTTCCGGGTCTACGAAGTACTAACTTTTCCTGTGCCAGTGACGGTTAGGGGGCGACTTAAGAAGGACGCTCTCCAAATTGTTAATCTACCCAAAAGTGTCGCCATGTCCATGTCCCGCCAGTATTACGTACCATTGGCTAGTGGCAGTTGGTCAGGTTGTTATGGACAGACCATCACGCTCTGTAAGGACCTACCCTATATGAAAAAGATTACAGACAACACCTGCACTGCTGCGCTACTGAGGCGCGACGACCTAGCGATCCAAGAAAAATGTGAGCTGGACTATCTACTGGAAGCAGATTTCGGAGAGATGGCAGTGTACCTAGACGACGGAGATATGCTAGTGGTCAGCGCCGACACCCGAGGCCAAATGATTTGCAGAAACCAGCCTGCGGTCGGAGTGAACATAGAAAATTACGCAAGGGTTCAGGTGGAATGCGACTGTGCATTCCAAACACAAGGAGCGTGGATACCGTATAGCTTGCGAAATTGTGACCGGCACACCAGGATCACCACGGTTGTGTACCCACATAATGACCTGTTGGAAGCAGCAAGTCGTGTGAAGGGGTGGGACATGAATTTCACAACGTCCAAAAACGAACCCACTATGTTGGAATCAGACCCTATCCCTGAAACAATTAGGAAAGACCTGCTGGAGATCGAGGAAAGCCTGAAGGCCAAAATACCTGTAGCCTCCTTGGCCAAACGAATACAAAAACACCGTAAAGACTTGGCCAAGGGCATAAAGAAAGCGACTGACCGTTACGAGGTAGAGAAACACGCCCCGTGGTTCTCTATAGGTAACTTCGGAGGTGGGTTTGGTCTCCTCACCATCTTCTGCATAGTGGTGGCTGTGACAATTATTGGATGTGTCCTCTGGAAATGCTGGCGGAACCATCAAGGTAAGGCTGCCCTAGCCGGACTAACCATGACCTTACCTCGGGCCATGGCCTTGGAGACGGCGGACCCGGAGAAACTGTTGCACCATGAAAAGGCACTAACTGGGTGTCCAGACGCGACCGCCAACCCCACTGCAGTGGCAGTGCTGGCTATATTATTGGCAGTACTAGTCATCACTATAGTGGTCCTCGTGTGGCGAAAGTGGAGAAATATTAGAAGAAAGACTGTGGATGGGTTGTACGTACAGTTTGCCAATCCACATATGATAGAAACAATCTTCCTAGGCGAACTGGCTATGCCCTCAGACCACACTTATACGGAGGGCTATGTGCTCATTAGGGATCTACTGGTGACCCAGCTGTGTCTGAAATACACTCTGACAGTTACCTGGGGGGCGCAGCTGATGGGAGCAGCGACTAGACCTGGACAACACCCATCTAAGGTGCCACTACCCGACACCCTGAGGGTATCTAAAAAACTAGCCCGTCTGATGATGAGTAACTTAAAATACAATACCAGGGCCAGACTACTGAGATATTCCTCGGGGCTAGCCACTCCTGTACCCATGGGAGTACCTCGCCTCATCGACGCAGGGTGGTCCGATGTCGGAGCGGACTGGCCTCAACCGGTGTTGGGACAAGGAACAATGCCTAACGCTCCTCCTAGATCGACCACGCCTACCTCAGCAGCAACCGGAACAGGATCTGCACGAAAGACAATAAGGCCAGGGACATCCGAAATAAATCCAGGAACGGTTTATGAAGTTATCATATGACAATGTAACGAGTGTTAAAACCTGACCTAGTGCTGTACAGGTAAAATTGGTGAATTAATAACACAAAGGTACGAATGCTAAAACTAAAATGTTACAGGAAGTTCGCTGGGCAATACCTGTTTGGGTAGGTAGGGTTCTGTTGACTAACCTGATCAATAAGGATTCACCAGTCAGGGAAACTTGGGTCGGGTAGGCTGGTCCAACCGTCTCTCTATGGACCCATGGGTTATCTAAATTTCTCTCGAGTCGAGTGTCCCATGCCCGGTAGCCTAGCTCAACACTCTCATTGTTAACGATTTGGCAACGCTTTTAAAGTAGGGAACCATTTGGAACCGATCCTAGTGTCGCAAAATTTTAGCATTTTAAAAGAAAAACTCAAAATTCTGTATAAAACCTAAGAGCGCTCAACGGGACCAATGCTCCCAACGAGCGAAGTGAACTTCCCCAAGCAAGTACCATCTACACCTGACCCCTGTGCTGTTGTTACCGCTAGGATCGGGCTGCAGTACAGGAGTCACTTGGGGAACGCCACTGTCTATTCTTTAGCATGCTTACATATATACTCTTCTCAAAGATGAGGGGGTTGCACAAGCGGCAGGAGCCTGCCCACAGGCCTGGTGTCAGTGGTGCCTGACAGGAGGCAGGACGTTGGGGTTACGCGTCACTGACGCTGCGAAGGGCACTGGGGTGGACGCCCGACCATGGCAGTCACTATGCCCCGGGTGGATTGGCTCCTGACAAGCGGCCCCTTCATCACAAAAAAATCGACGAGTAGAAAGAAATTTACCTAAAAACTAATATATAAAGCAAACCAATATTTGTGTAACTAAGAGCTCTTCCTCAGGGAATTTTGGGCAAAATATAATAAGAAAGCAGTATAATTAGTAACATTCTCAGGGGAGACGCTCTGTGACAGCACACGAGAGTACCTTATACGTGGCTCGTTTGCTCCTGGCATAGACACGCTGCAGCGGCAGGGATATGTGCAAATCCTGACAAGGCGTGCTATATTTGGGAGCTATAACGGAGGTCACAGGGAAATGTAGTTACGGGACAACAGCGAATTGGTGACATTCACAGGGTGCTCGGCTCTCTCTCACTATATCGCGACTCCCTCAGACGGGACAAGCCATCCCTGGGGGGGGAGAAGCTGTAGCGAAAACTCACAAGGCGGTGGAGCGAGGTGCTGTCCTTATTAATAGCCCCGTCGTCTTGGTTATGTGTAAATGACCACTGGATCACCGTATGTCTTAGGTCAAAGGATCCTGACTTTAACATAAAAAGTCAGGATCCAACGACAACTAGCATCAAGAAGAAAGAAAATAATGAACAACTGCCCATAATTCAAGACTAAGTTATTTAGACCACTTTTAGACCAGTTTTAATCGGGACAGAGACAAAACGGCAAGAAGTCAAGTTTCGACCCGGGTAAAAATTAGAAATAATTAAAATTAATAAAGGAAATGAGCGGCTTCAGAGCTGACCGCCGTCGAGAAAAAAAAAAAATAAATAAATAAATGAATGAAAATTAGTCTTGACCGCCGTCGTGGCGCTAAAAGTATCCAGGTCTCCGCTCAACAGTTGAGCTGAAGAGGGGGGACATGGACTACTGATTCCCTGATGAACAAGCTACAATAAACTTGGTTGACACCCAGAGCTAATAAGTTTACCCGATCTATTAGAAAGGAGATAAAAGTTCTAACTCTGTCTTTAGCACTACCTATCCCTGCCCTGCATGCGCATAGTTAGGATAAGCTGGGGGCGGAGTCTTTTCAGGAGTAGTCTTGACTCTCCACAAGAGAAACGGGCATAGACCTGAACAAGAAAACGGGTTTAACCTTGTACTGTACTTCGGTAAAGGCCCGACTTACTAGGTGCTGTCTGGAAGTAAGTGATCTAAGGAGATGCATTTACACATCTCTATAATTTAAAGGGGGTGTAGGCTGCATATTAAAAAAAAAAAATATATATGCAGTCTGCTCCCAATTATAACAATGGAAACTCGGTGCTACCCATTCTGGTCCTATGAATGGGAGAGTACCGACAAACCACGTGTAACTAATGAGGACCGGGAATCAGATCAGAAATGAACCTGAATCTGAGACCCGATCCTCTGGTGATAACAAATGAGGAACGAATAATCTCAACCTCCTTTGCACAGTTAGTACTTAATGTCCTTTAATGACATTTATAACTCACGGAATGAAAACGCTATTCCCCACCGCTTGTCATGTTGGTTTTTTCCCATGTGATGTAGAGCATAGGGTAGACAGTGAGATGTTACTGTTAACATAGGTATAATATCTATTCAGTGAACCGTTTGGAGTTAGTGGCGCACCCGTTTGCATTGTCAGAAGGGCGCCGCTACCCAATATAAAGTGGAACTCGGTCTTCAAACCCCAGGCTGAATGTAGGGGGTGAACGCCGAGCTACCACCTGTAACTAGCAGAAAGAGAAGGAATTTTGTCGTAACATAATCATTCAATAAGAACAAACTGTGGTTTTAAAGCGGAGGCTTCACAAAATGGAGTCAAATATGTTAGAACAGTTGTCACCCTTGAAGGGGGTGTTAACTTGTTTACGTACAAATCCTTGAAGTGTATTGGGTAATTATTCTAACAAGCTGTACAGAAAGAGTGTTATCAAGAGTATTGACTCTTGTAAAAAAAAAAAAAATGACCTCTTAAGGTAAACCACCAGGGATCCAATTCCTATCATTATTCTTATCTCCCCATGAGGTCGGTTAGGGAATCTGAGCGGGACAGTTTTGCATCACATCTCGGGCACTCATGAGGCCTTTGCAGATGGATGTTCTTGTGACGGCTCAGCCCCGACCTGTGGGCATAGGCTTCCACACATTCATCGCAAGGATATCACTGTCTGAGATGTTTGGCAATCTCGGACACTGATAAACGTGGCTGCTGCGTTCAATGGAACGGCGCCTACTAAGGCCTAATCTATGAACGTACGAACTCCCACAGTGTTCACACATGTACCTCTGCTTGGGACGCTTGATAATCTTTGTGGGGTTGGTGCCTTTCTAGCTCTTAATAAGGATACCATTCCTTCTTTCACAAGGACACATACAGAATCTTCATCTGGAAATTCATTCAGTGTCTTAGAGACTTCATCTCGGTCTTCTCACAGTAGTATTTTTTCCTCTTCGAGACGACTCTGAACATTAGTACTCACTCTAAAACTTATTCTAACACGATGACACTGACGAAGTCTTGCTGTTAGACTAAAACATGGGATGGGTATCTGTGGCCTTCGCCACTACATCACAAACTTACCAGGAGTCGCCAACAACTCGTTGGACGGCTCCACCTATGGTGTCGCCTCACGTGACCGACACGTCAATATTTCTTGTACCCTGTAAGGGGAACTACTCATCAAAGAATTCTGTTACAGCCAATCTAATGCTGGGAAGTCTGGACCAAAATACTTGGTCACCTACTGTCACCTAAACTTACCAAGGTGAACACCCTAGGAAGCGCTTGTTACCTAGGGCACCCCATGTGAATTGTTTCCAATGTAGACATTTACATTAATGTCCTGCACGGGAAGGATAAGACTAAGAATTTTGTTATGACAAAGATAACACTGTATGAATATAGACCAAAACGTCCGGTCATCTCTATAAATCTATTGGGGCAGTGCCATCAAATTAACAAGTAATCGTAATACAATAACATTTAAAGCCAACACGGCGCAAACTACCCACACACACTGAGAGCCTGCTTGAATCGGTAATGTCAACAAACCACTAGTTAGGAAAACCTCCTATTATCGCCCAACTACGCGCGAAGTAAAATGTTTGATCATGTTCGCCTAAGCAATCCCTCCCACTAAAATAGTAAGCCGAACGTTATTCAGTGTCCAGCCGTGTCACCTCATTTCATTTACATCGCCCTAACATACCACAGGACCTGGAAAAGATAATAAGTTTAGTACGTAAGATCCTAGTTCTCGGCCCGCGTCCACCATCTTGGAACCAACAGTAAACACTAGGTGGCCGCCCACGCTACCCGTTACCAAAATCACCAGCGAAACACAGCTTCTGGTTCCGGGAGTGACATCAGCTTCCGGAATACAACCACGTGAAGGCGAGCCGAGAACCACCAAGAAGAATTTGGCCAACCATCTTCTTAAAATCTACGGGTTAGTAGCCTGCCTAACATGCAAGAAACGGTGGGAGAAGGAAGATTGAACTTACCCGGTCTCGGAGCGGTCGGGGCTTGGACCAACTCGACGAGGGGAAGGCACCCGGTGGCAGGCGAGGAGACGAGGGGGACGACGCCCGGCAACGGCAAAGAACACTCACGATCCAAAGAAAAAGAACAGTCTGTGGTCCGTGGTCTGGCGTCTCCCGTGTAAACAAACTGGCCGAAGCCTCCTGGATAGATAGTTCTTTAGTGTCCTGGGTATTGGTCGGGAATTGGATTAGAAAATCACTAGGTAAAATCACTTTAAGAAATCAGTATGTACAAGGAAAATGAGTGCCGACGGTCTACATCGGCAGCCGGGCGACCAGGCGCCCTAGGGTCCGGGCCCATCGCCGGACCACCCGGTCGGAGGGCATATAGCCATCGACCAATTCCCTGAAATCATTTATGGTCATGCTCCCGTCCGCGACCTCCTTCACAATGTGCAGGGCACGCCCGGTGTCCGCTGTCGGGACCCCAAACCAATCGTTGGCCCGACGAACTTCCTTACTGATCCGGGGTACCACTCGGTTAATCCATTTCTGGAAGGAACTGTCACTCTCCGTCAAGGGCCACTCACACGCGTCGAAACCCGACGGGGTTGTGAAGAGTAGAGTAGCCGGTTCGGGATGAGATTTAATGTTCAGGAATGCCCGATTCAGAGTCTCGGCGTAGAACTTTGAGACGGTATCCACGCTGATGAACAAGGGGATATATAGCTCCAGGTCCTCATCCCAAGTTAAAACGTCCAAAAGATTACACATGACCACCAGCACGTCTTCGGGGTGCATGACGTGGTGAGCGAACGCGTACCCCGCCAGCTCGGCGGTGGTAGCGTCCACACAGGAAAAAATAACCACCGACTTATCTGATCCGGCTAGAATGATGTCGTGGTAAGCGTCAATTCCTCCCTCGCGGTTAGAACAAAAAATGGCGATGCGGACCATCCTCGAGCCGTAGAAATAAGAAATAAAACTAGGACTAAGAAAAACACGTCTGTATGCTACAGAATGACCGTCGGCACTGATTAAAATGACGTCAAAACGAGGCTAATTTGGGAAACCCCTTTTTGATCCAAAAGATCCAAATTCTGAAATCGGCTAGCATGATCAAAACATCGTATAATTTCTTATAAAATCTGTGCTAAACTAAAGTTTAGGTCCCCAACCAACGTAATCAAGCGCCAGAATTAATTCATATCGGCCCAAAATATCAGGTCGAACCATCAAACTTGCAAATTTGTTCGAAACAGAAATTTGCCATCCGGGCGCTTCGCGCCTGAAGGATCCAAATCGAGGTCAAAACCTTGGGGGGGAACTCCAGTCAAGCGTCCCGCTAAGTACACGTGTACTAAGTATAGTTGGCGGACGCGTGACAGGAATGGTGGTATTTTCTGGTTCCAACTGCTCGGTATTACTAAACCTGATACAGAGACCTTGTATTTATTGTAAATAATGTTGTTATGATTGAAGTTTGGTTGAAATTTGACACGCATTGTATCATGAAAGTCATTCGTTCAAAATGTCCGAATTCTCTGTATTGACTTATGTTGTGTTAATTTGTTCTGAAATTGGATTTGATGTACACTTGTTATTCTTAGAAGTTTAAGACAACCCTACACTGTATATATGTTGAGTTCTGTCGACTTGTGTTACAAATTACAAATGTCAGAATCTGTACATGTATGTACTAAGGAAAAACCCAACTCTATCACTTTAAGCACAAGTGTCATAAATCTCCATCCTCTAAAACTGAGTACGCCTGTTTATCAACATGATTATGTCATCATTTACTTATCATACAATGATCATGATTCACTAAAACTTACCTTGTTACCTTATGAACCTGTTCCGCTATTCTTAAGCCATAATATGGACTAACAATACTAGGAACTCTTCCTGAAAACTTCACGTTTATGAACCTTTTCGACGTGATCTCGAGTCTTAGCATGGACTATTGGAAATGTACTTGTGAATTAAGTAAAACTGGACATATGAATGTAACTTTGTTTACAGTTCTTGAAAGAACTTCTGAATTTATTGACACTGTGCTGAATGTACCACGAGAGTCAAGGCCACCCCACCATGGTTTAACAAATATATCCAATCATCAAAAATGGGAGTTCATTATATTCATTTGGTTTGAGCTATGTCGTCCACCTCCTTAAACTCAAACACCTGACCGCCGTCGAATGTACTAATGGCTTAGTACTTTTAATATATTGTCATGATATATAATCCAACAAGGATCAGGCTTAGCAAGTCTACTTCTAGTCTACTTCTAGGAGAAATATCTTACGCTCCTAGCGCCACCTGTTAACCAGTATAAAAGGCGCTGCAAGGTAGGGAGCGAGGAGTTAGTGAGTTAGTTGGTTAGAAGTTAGTAGTCACTTAGTTTAGTGAGAACATCAGCTAAATATGTTTAGCCAAGGAGTGATACCTGGAGTAAGTACATCGACTCCGTGTAACAGACTGGAGTTTACCAATATCCACTACCTCGGACATAGGATTGTGTTAGAGCTGAATACTAGAATGGTCTAGAAGGTGTTGGAGCAACTCGTGTTCTAAATGTGGTTGATTGCTGATAGGAGATGGGAGGTGGACTGATGAAGACTTATACATGGTGGCTTTGACTCGGGATGAGATGTGTACTGAATAAAAACCCTGTCATATTAAGAAGCTCCCTCATCGTTCATTTCTTTTGAACTATTGGGAAGTGAATGGACAAACTTTAAACGCAGTCTGAATTACTCAGGCATTCTGGAAAAGCAACTCATGAAGACTTGGATATACACGAATCTTACGCAGTCTAAAATCAAACATTAACAATAGTTCAGTGTTATGCGAATATAAATAGGACTTCAGGGAATTCTCATACATTTTTAAGCATCGTTCATTAATGTATATTGATTTGACGACTGAGAACTGTCCTGATTCGATTCTGATGATTGAGTCCAAAGATTTCTAACTGCTGTCATGATTGTAGCGGATATTCCAGTGCCCCTTTTAGAAATATGCGGCTTCAAATTTATTTAATAAGTTGCCACTTATGAAAAAAAGTTTTGGGATACTTCATTGATACCTCAATGTATGATTTTGGAGGGGCCTCAAGGGGCTTTACCGTAGGATGGTCTGTGGGCCCAGTGTTCAACTGTGCATGAAATTGGGTGGTCATTTCTTTTGTTCCTGGCATGTTCTTAATTTTGGTCCAATCTGTAACAATTAACTGGTGCTGTCCTGGAGCCTTGACACCTGTCAATCACTGCTGCTACAGTTTGTTACCTGCCGTCTCATTGGCTGCCTGCTATAGGTCCGCTGGTTAAGATAGGGCCGATTTTGTTCATGTAACTTTATCTTATAAATAATCAAACAATCTGCTATAAAACTAAGAGTGCCTAAATTTACCACAAGGACAAACTGTCATGCAGAAAATTCTCAGATATAGATTGGACATTCAGAGAAACATATTATGACATTGCAATCAGCTTTTATTATAGGGCATAACACATTTTAAGTTTTTCAGTCCTTTCTTGTTTAGCAGACCTATACATCTTTCTAATTAAGGTGGCGCCCCCTGGTGACTTCAAATTGAAACACTTTTTTAGGGCTTTCCCATAGTTAAGGTATAGGGAGTGAAGTGACCTAGTTACCAAAAGCCCCAAAAGTGGGCAGAGTGGGGTACTGCGCAGGGTCGTGGCAAAGGTGTATAGCACCAGGTTTTGTGGACAGTGCTGATTTACCCTGATTGACCAGTACCCCCTCCCACCCCTACTGGTTTAGGCCTACCTGTAGTTCCTTAGCAGTATGCTTAATTATTGGGAGGGGCCATGTACTCAGATCGTCAAATGCTTTGTTTTACCCCTATCTTGTCTGTTGTAGTGGTCATTTCGACTATCACCGGCACCAGAACCAGAGAAGGGAACTGGACAATGAGATATTACTTTTTCATTTCTTAGAACTACAGAATTGTAAAAGCTTTTATAACATGGTATTAGTACTATTATCGCCAAGTCTATTAGAAATGGATTTTTCGGATAAAAGGCACATTATGATTGCCCGGCAGAATTTCAAAGCTGTACTCTTTTGCGGGGTTTTCATAGTAATTTTTTGATAAATTCTATCTTGATTATTGGCCAATACTATCAGAATCATCGTTGAAGGTGTGGCTATCGTAAATTGTAAACCAGGTTTCAGTTGTACACACATCTGACATTCAATCTGTATCTCAACACAATCTAACACGGGATATGAATCCAATGGACATTTCTCCAGTCAAAATACTCCCTGTGAGTTCAAATATAGCCATTGATAAAAGCTGTACGTTGGACCAAACACTGACGTTTCTATTTGCTGCTGAATGGAAGCAAACAACCGGAAGTGTGACATTTGACTTGGACTTTCTGCCCCCCTAATTAGATCAATTATCGCCCAGTCTGACCTCCCACCGGAAGACTCCCTCTTAAATTCAAGGTGGAGCCAGTGTTTTTAATTTCCAGATTTTCAATGAAAACAAAATGCATAGTAGCATTGTTATTTTCTAAGCTCAGTTTACAAATTGAACTAATATATAATTATATGTTAAACTATTCAAGATGAAGATTCAATTCAAGATTCATAGTGTTCATCCCTTTTTATATAATTATGTTATTACCATGTCTATATCATGAATAATTCAACCCAGATTAGTAAAGAGAAAGTATTGCCCAGACAATCAACTGTAAAATCTGGAAGAACAGAACAGATACATCTGAAGATATTCAATGAACATATTAAACAAAATATAAACAAAATTCAGGTTCAGAACAAGTTTTATTTCCTTCACAGGACGAGCACCAAATAACAGCACGGTATCACCACTATACATTGCAATACAAAAATAGAAAACAATCACAATTTGTTACAGATCTCTACAAGTTTGAATACGAGGGCGAATACCATGACACGAGTATGATATACATTTCTATGCAGGAGGAGTGCTTCTTGTTTTTGTACCTAGCATGACCGTTACCTAATTGGTCGACGTGGCTTCTTACAGACAAAAATAGTTCTTTTTTTCATGGATTCTTCATCCATTATCTTCTTATAACTGTAACATTTTCATTGTAAATAATTATATTTTATATTGTCTCAAAATATAATAAACAGTGTTAATCCGTTTGTCTAAAATATAATTTGTTCAATGACACCTTTTGGGCCAGTCCTGGCACGACAGCAGTTTGATTGTAGAACATAGACATATGCGCTGTAAGAGGCTTTCGTTTCTTTCTACAAATTGGACACAGTTCATTAACATGAGTCATAATGAAGACCTATCAAATTGTTTTGGGATTTGGACAGTATTTGACAATCTACAAAGCACATAGAAACTTTACAGACACGAATATTTACAATAATTCTCTCTTCATGTGAACACACAAACATGGCTCTTTTTAAAGACAAGACCTTTCTATTTTGAATTTCTCTTTTTACCTTTGCATTAATTTTACTCGTAATATTGGTGAATAAACTCTGGATGATGCGACCTAAACGCGTTTTTTTTTCCAGAATGATAGTTTTATACATTGCGCTTTCAACAATACATAATCCTATACCGAGCCTACACCAAAGTATCATGGGTCATTTTAACAGGCACCATTGCAAGGTTTCTACATGCACAACATTCAACCCGTGGTCCATCCGTGGCTTACACCTTATCCAAGCCTGACACTTTTGTATGTTGGGCTGTAGCAATTTTGTCAACATGGACAATGGATTTGTTGACATGAACGTTTATAACTCTTAACTCTTCTAATGAACTGAGCTATTAACGGTTCTTTGACAAATTAAAACAAATTAGGCTTTGTCAATGGAATGTCAAGTCAATGTATGGACACTAAGGGTTTTCTATATTTTTCATGTCATTATGTTAGAAGAATACATGCCTTAAACAAAACAAAGGACATCCTCCAATACTCCAAATTGGTTAGTACATAAATGAAAGGCCAAACTTTAAAGCACTTGACGTCATTTCACTGTTAACATCAGTATTGTAGCTGTTTTCTAATTAGCTAGATTGATTGTATTAATTAATAATGCGTCTCATTTTACCCCAATGAAGAGTTTTACAATTGTTCATCAAATAAATCTTTACTTCTGTGTTGCAATTGGGACCATGGAAGTTTGAGTCTAGAAAGTAGGCCTATGTGTTGTATCAGAAGCAAAATGATACAAGAAATTGATACCAGACTTGCTGACGTCTAGCGAATCCTAACAAAGAGTATTTATATAAATACTTTTTACCTTTGTCTGGAGACATGCAATCAGACCATGACGTATAAATGGATCAGTATACGCATTCATACACATTGTGGGCTCTTGGTGTTAAATCATTTTCAGAGATTGAAGTATAACCATATCAGTGATGCGCTCATGCAATGTTTGAAACGGATAACCTGGGGGACATTTCTGACGTCACTATCTTTGACGTCACCCGCTGGAAGTTATAGACCTTGTGCAGACATGGTCATGTGATCAAATTTTGGAGATCACCATGTGGTTATCAAGAACACATGGCTATTAGATTAATTAGAGTTTTTCAATTCTAAATGATAATAACTGTCAAGTATCATACAGTGAAACTGTTTTAATCAAACCTAGCATTGAAATACAATCTGAATCATTCAGCATGGTAAATAATAATGATTTTGAATTGATGCCAATGTGGTTGCCAGTCCACTTTGGAAATTTCTGACGTCGTCTGCACAACGTCTATAGAATAACACATGTACATGTGTTCAATAAGGCCCGAATACTTAGACCTGCATTTGAAAAGACATAAATTTTAATTTGTTATGCTATGTAAAGGGGGCATACATCAAATAAGTTTCAAATTCAGAAGAACTACTTTAAGAAGAGTTTGACAATTCTGTAGAACTGCACTTTGAAAATAATCGATCACTTAGTCAAACTATCGTTGTACATTGAAAGTAGGCCTCTACATTTCCAAGCATCATGCAGAAGTGCTGATGCTCCTGAGGGTTAGGAAAATGCTTATCTTAAATGGGTTAGACTTGGCAGCAATGTTCCTCCAAACCTCTAACCAAAAGCAAATAATGCTGACAGGTACACACGTTAGAGATTTAACGTATTGTGAATGTATCAAACTAAACATGGCAGAGATGTAATTGTATAGTAATGACCTTGAACCTTAAGCAAAAGCAATAATCCTGACCATTTCATATCAGTGTACACAAGTACGTACACACGGTACAGATTTAACATAATTGTGACTGTATCAAACTAAATATGGTAGGGATGTTCTCGTAAAGCAGTGGCCATTCTTTAACTATCAGAATAAGATCCTCTTCCTCTCCCCTTCCTAGCTCTCTATGCTCTCCCAAAATGTGTGGGAGAGACCTCCCTCAAAGCCCTCAGACCTGCAGTGATCCCTTCTTGGGTTTCTTGAAGCCCCCCTACCTCCTGTAAAAAGCCACCTGTCCCTGTCTAAATGAGAGCCCGGGCTGGGCTCGTGATCACAGCCCCTCCTTCTAATGGTGGGGAAGTGGCTGCTTGGGGGGATGGATTGAGAGACAGAACAGGGGAGACACTGGGAGGGTGGCCCTCAGTCTTTGGGGGCGGGTACAAACCGAGAAACTAGTCTTTTGTCTGTATCCCTCAAAATACAGTGATGCCATTTTCCTTGTCCCCCCCCCCCCCCGAATTTCCGAATAAGAAATGTGACTACTATTCTCTTTACCAAGGTCACCAATTTTGCTTTTCAAATTATTCACATACCCTTTTCAAGAAACCTAAATCATCTATGTTCGTTTTATGGTAAATATCCCAAACATTTTAGTGTCTAAACTGAAAATCCGGAAATGTCCTTCCTACTTCTCTGCATTTTTCATCTCTCCTTTTTCATCTCTCTTCTTTGTTTTACCATCATAACGGTTTCAGGCCTTGTTTTTAGGGCCATTCACACTTAGTTAAGGACAAAATAACGTTCAATGTTCAAGTCATGGAATCCTGTGTTTTCCCTTACAAAATAAGTCACCACTCTCAATTGAGTATAACATCATAAGCCAACCCTTCTCTTGGATATCTAAAGAGCTCAGTACCAATTAGACCATGACTTTATCTTTGACATAATTGGTGTTATTTTTAGAACGAAGTACCCCCGTAGGCGGAGGGGTTGCTAATGAGATGGATAAAGGTGGCAAAGACTCTGACAGTTTTATGGGAAACCAAGCTCTCTGCATCACGCGATGAACAAAGTCAAGGTAGCTGATGAAAAGGCATTTCTTACAGGACCACGCACTACCGGGAAATTGTATACTTTAATGAGACCCCCCTTTTCAAGTGGTAGGGCCATATGACACGTTACGTTTGTTAGTTAATGCAAAGTACAACGTGATATCGACGTGATCTTCATTTACCTAGCACGGTCCGTTTGCATTTGTTTTTACGTACATGTTAGTTTTGAAAGGCAATATCTAACACAAACACCAAGCGCGACTGCAACGCACACAATTCTTCTTTAGTATTCTAAAAGTGGATTGGGTTAGATTGCATTGGAGTTCCGTTCTGTTAAAAATTCAAAGTAGAATATGGGCTCAATGTCTTAATATTTAGGTAATCAGGTAAAAGATATACCAGAAATATTATAATGATCCCCCACAGAATATATCTAGAAAGTTAGGCTAATTGAACTGAAACCTCACTGTCTTTCCCAGTAAATTTAAACGCTACTGACTACAGGTGTGCATCAGCAGATACCTTTGGATGTTAATACTTCTTCTAAGGTAACGTCTGTTGATTAGTGCAAGAAAAGAGTAACAATAACTTGATTCGACACATGTCCTTACAGTCCTATCATAGGCATACCTATACCAAGGCATATCAAACGTCGTGTGCAATAGAATATAGAAAAGTGTGAGCATTTCTCTCTTCGATTACGGGAACCGAAGTTTCTTGAAAAAATATTGACTCAAATAACCAACACATCATCAATGAGTGCCTTAGCATGTTTCTATAAACTGTCCTGATATAATTATCCCCTAAGCTGCTGACACACATTGTAATATTTTACCAATTTTCGACCATTTTGACAATTTGGCAGAAGATTGTTATTCTTATTGGACCAAGAATTCATAAGGAATTCTCGACGATTGTTATCGCAAAACAGGGATTTGGAACCAAAAATCTGTTTCCATTAAGAAAAAAAACATGTATAATAAGGTAGTTGATTGGTGTTTGTCACATTGTGGATCATTGGCTTTACAGAGAGATTTGCTTATTAATGCTACATGTGGTTAAACTGAATTAACAATCGGTTCCTAATTAGGTAAGGGTCAGTGACTTTAAGCAATTAGCAAAGGGATGCCTCAAACACGAGGTTGGTTTCTCTCATCATGACTTCCAGATGGTGCAGTTAATAATGGAAATAATAATTACCTGCAAATGTTTCACTCCAAAGCTAAACCTTTCTCAGTTAATTCGTGAAACCCAATGCAGAGCTACACTGCTTAGCTCTAGATCAAATGGTCTATTTCTGTTCGGGCTGTGTTCACCATTTTGATGAACTAATGAACAAAATAGAGCAGTCCAACACATTCATGTCGGTCGGAGGCAGTCCCCAAATTGGCCATTTCAAACCTAAAATCAGGTGTTAAAAGAGCGTGGCATTATAACCTCGAACTTTGAAATGTTAAAGGTGCAGCGATGTTCTAAAAGCGACTAGGACTGCCTATTTATAGACATCCGTAATGCAGTTCGTAAATACCATTCGATCAAAACCATTCTTGCAGAAAGATGGGCATTACAGTCAAACATCTTCGACATTTGAGTCTGTAATCAACAGTAGGATTGTCTAGCTTTTTAGAAATTTAATCAATCTTGGCACTTAGTCGGACCTATCTCAAACAATTAACGTACGTGAACAAAGTTCTCAACTCTCCCTACCACATATGGTTTATCTACTGCAATGTCCCTACAGACCAGCCTTAATCAAGATGAATGTTGGGGAAGATGCAGATAGGTCACAGGGCTTAAGCATATGATTTTTGATTGATTATGGCATTCTTTATGTTTTAACAGAATTGGAAACTAGCAATGAGTATTTTTTTCCCAAATGTACCTAAATATTTCATGTCTTTCAGGTTGGTTTGAAAATGTACCCATTACAGTTAGAAATATAGCAAATATTTGTATGTTATCTGTAGTTTTTCCCGTGTTTTTGTCTTTAAAAAAAAAAAAAAGGCCAAATTAATCTGTGTGCGCACAGGTGCTTGAAATACAGTAAATTAGCTATCCGTGGTAAGGAGAATTGAAAAGACAGAAGTAATAGGGGTACGAGACATAGTATAGGTGTATTATGGTAGGATTAAGCTAAATACTATATATACATAGATGTCCACAGTGCAGCAGTCATGACAGATACGTTTACACACAATCAGTTCACCATTATCCGGTCAAGCAGTGGGGATTTGTCACAACCAGTAATGATGGGGTAACCATAATAGTAACAATCTGTTCATCAACAAACCGAGACCATATCTCATTTCGCATGAGGCAATACCCACAATCCTTCCCTAATAGTAATTAAAACAGTCATTCTCACACAAAATAATTATGATGATTTTTTGGGAGCGACTGTTACATAAGCGCAACAGAACATTGTCTCATGGACACGGATTTTATTCTACAATATCTCTTAATCTGGGCACAAGACGGTACGCGGAAAAGCAAACAAACAGCAAGAAGATTGTCTTTGTAATTTGTAGTTCTCAATTGCTTATGGTAAAGACTTAAATGACCGTGTTAGTCTCACCACAAAACGAATTTTGATGAGCAAAGGCAAAGGTATAATGAGCGAATCAAATGGGGTACTTTGTCCTTGTAGTAAGCCTCTTGGAAACTCATAACACTATTCTGCCGTTTACTGTTCGATTCTGACCAATGTACTCAATATAATCAATAACGAGTAAAATATGGAAGGAATAACTTACTTTTTACCATAACTTAATTTACACCATGATTTCATAGGTTTAAATGTCGCGATCTGTATCTAAAAATCTTTCCACTGCTTGCATTTACGCGTGCACATTTTGAACGTATTTGAATGTTACAATCAGTAACTATCGCAACCACGGGAAGGCACAGTACGCAAGCGCAGCATTGTAGTCAAATACACAGCAGTGAGGAGGAAAGTACAATATAGTTTAACCTGTTGTAAGGGACTCAAACTGGAAAATACCCCTAGTATAGGGGCCTTCACCGGAATTACAGTTACTGTTCCTCATTCTGGCCAACTGTTCTTCGTTTTTGTTTGGCACTATGCAATTATTGTGTATTTGACTTTCATCATAATTATAAAGGTTAGATGAGGTAGACATGTACAGCAAGACAGCATGCAATATAGTAAGTGATACAATGCCAAAAGGATGGTTCTGTAACCATAGGCCGTTAAGGAACGTATAAGCATAAGTATGATAGAATATAATGGACTAGTCCCTATAGAACATATATGTAGCAAGAGCATTTTCAAGGATACTGTCAGTTGATTGTTCGTATCAAACAATAACTTTGGGATGGACCACAAAGACACCTATTTCAGAGGACACATGTTGTTTTCTTATTGCTAAACACGTGAACTGACCTCTTTATCTATGAGGTCAATTGATAAACATGTATATTATAGTACGGTTACACTTATAATGAGACAGGGTCAGGGGAGGCTCAGACCACACAGAATATTCACCAGGCCCAAATACTCAAATTATTAGAATGGGAATGTTGTCATTTCCGCCAAATGATAAACCAGTAAATGTTGTTCTTCGTCATTTCTTTTCTGTTTATGTTCAGAAATGCGGTGAAACCTTAAGCAAAACAGGATTGACACCAGTACACACCAGTTCAGTTAACTTTAGAGTGGTTATATAGACTCTCTACACAGAAGGTCTTGTCACCAGATTTTGTGATCACACAAGAGATTAATCAGATAATTAGACACAAAGGTAATATTATGAATCATATATGGGACTGACCGTCCCGCTGCTATTAATTCTTCAAGAATAAAATTTACGTGCCCTCACTTATATATTTAAAGATTTTTTTAAACTAGTATGTAGATCAATGTAGCTGCTACTCCCAAAACAAATAAGGGGCAAAAATGAAACGATGTATTATGTATTTTTGTACCTAAATCTCATTTTATGTTTTCTCATTACTTTGGTATTTCGAGACTTTAGAATTCGCGAAAGATGACATAACATTAAAATGCTTGTAAATGATGATATGTACCACAAGGCACGTTCTGTGGTCACATTTCCATTCAAGGTTTATACTTATTAAATAGGCTCCATGGGAATAACATCTTACTTCACACCATTCTTTTTCATTTTATCCAATGAGGATTTTGGCAGATGTTAAGAGACTGATCATATAGGAAGCTGGCATTGGCCGCTTATGCAAGGGTGATATTCTGTCAATGGAATGCTTTATTGATGATGGTTCGTAATATTCCCAAAATTTAGAATAGGTCATCATAAGATAAAATTTTGCACCATAATGTCGAATTTGGCCCAGAGGTAGTAGCTCCTAACGTAAAGATTGTACAAATAGGTACAATAAATTATTGAATTACAATTCCGAAGATTTCTTATCTTGTCTGCAACGATTCCAGATCGCTTTTTCAACAAGATCCAACCAGAATTCCGGTTCAGTGGGTTCATCCCTATACAGTTAGCCCTCCCTGCTCACTTCTCTAAAGTGGCTTTCGAAGACAACTGTATTCTACCATATCTCTTCGGCCATCTCTGCTGTTTTTATGAAAAGCCCTTATACTTATTCCTTATATAGTTGATATAAATCTGCTCCGAATTGATAACCATAGATATTGGATACTGCTTCAAAATTTAAGTCTTTTCGGTTAAACAAATAAGAGCTCACTTTTATACTGGATTACTTCTTGACAGGCTAATACAATCGCCATATTTTACAACTGAACCGCAGATACATAACCTCCAAAACATCTTTCGTGTTTTTGTAGTTCTCTTTCTTGCCGTCACAAAATGTTTACCCGAATTATCACTGATAACTTTCGTTTCCTTGGGCTAAGGATTGACATTGGACGCCACATTGGGAAATACGTTATATATGACAGCAAATACTGGTTTATGTGTACATCGGGGCCTCTAAGCAATGGTATAGTTGCCTATATATTGGCCTACTGCATCCGCCAATAGTGCAATTGTTAATAGTCATCACACGCATCAGACGCACCCGTGGCAAAAACTTAGCGCATAATCTGGTCAATTGCAAAATATATAAATTTAGTTTGAATTACCATTTCCAACCTGAGTGGCATTGAATAGTTCTCTCTAAACTACCATTCGACAATTAGAAGTATACGCAGGTACCATGGCAATTTCTTCATTAGCTATAATTATTTGTTTGTTTTAAATTCACATAAATGTAACGGGCCAAGGTTCAAAACAAGGGCAAAAAACAAGGTCGGTGTGGATAATGTCGCAAAAGCAAATGTTCAGACGTCTTGTTTCGACTACCTAGTATGAAACAAGATAATGCCTTTAATGATACTGGCCAAGATTGCATTTTTCAAATGTTATGCCTTGGGAATTGCAATATTTGGTACTTTTGTAATCCCAACATGAATTCTACTGCAGAACAGGCGGATTTATATATTATAAAGATCCGCCTTCCTTCTCCCCACGCATAACACAAGGGAGAGAGTCTGTCATGTCAGAGACAGTCTTTATAATTCTACAATAACAAGAAAACAGTATTGTTCTATTTATTAATGGAGCCAGTGGAATGAAATATAAAACGCGTAGCATAATACCTATCATGGGAAATCGAGATACCGCTGTCTTCCTATAACCTCACAGCTTAGGCTAGCGGACAGTTGAGTATATGAGGCATGAGTAAGAGGAAACCAAAACCAAAAGCGATTTATTGTTAAACGGGAAATTGCACCTAATTGCTGGCACTATTCCTCCCAATATTACCCGTTCAGTATCTCCTACTGCCCTCTTATGGTCCTATAGATAGTGGTGAGTACCTCTCCAACCCACCCACGCATGAAGTTGTGCCCTTGAACTTCTATTATTCAGAGGGAAAGGGGCATTATGCTACCTTTCTTATGTATCAAGTAACCAGGAGACCAATAGATATAACACAAATATAAACTTTTTTCCTCGAATATATATAGAATGATTAGGGAAATTTCATATCTGATTAATTGGACATATCGTTAGTCATAAGTCGTCCTGTCAGTAGCAGGAAGAATACTAATACGTAAGAGGAGGACTATTACTATATTAGTCCATATTATAGACCTGCAAGCACATGTATGTAGCAGACATTTTACCTGACGCTTATTAGCAGATAGACGTGTAGATGGTATAGAATATATCATATGTATGTTGGAATACTTCTATAAGTAGAATAGGATAGCACCCTGTGTCACGACAGACGAAGCGGACGAAGGCTTTAATCATGCACAAGTTCACGATGAAAAATACCGATATTTGTCTTCAGATACAGCAAAATATGTTTTTCTCTGAAAACTGTTGAGCATTGTAGTACTCTCCCCCACTCCTGCACAAAGAAACTACTGGTCGTGGTAACATGCAGAAAAAACACTGTTTTCTACTCAGTATCAACATCAGCGATATAACATTCGCTTTTTTTCATAACATTACGTGTTGATATTTGAATCTGGTCGATAACACGGTGGCTCTTTACAAATATATAGATCCGTTTTTTGTTGTGCGCGTGACTATTATATATATATAATTAGTTGTTGAATTGATGATCCTTGACTATTGCTTCCGATGAGGTCTAGGTGGACGCGTTGGGACTTGTTTGTGGTACGCTACATTCTATATAATATATGGTCCTAGTTATAGTAGGGACTAGAGGTTTTTGTTGACTACATCTTCATAGGTGGGCGGGGGTGACTTCATGGCTGCGGGTCCCTCGTCCCCTTTGTCCACGCTCAGCCCCTGGAGCAGGATGGCCCTGGGAACGTCCCGGTGACGCTTCTCATGGCTAGACCTCCGCCCCAGCGCCGACAGGGCGTTGGATATAGTCGACAAGGCCTTCTCAAAGGACCTCGACTTTTTCTTTTTAGCCTTTCCCCCACGACTACTGCCCCCTCCCCGTTCAACGTCCCCCTCCTCGTCCGAACCACCGTCTCGAGAGTCTCGCGAGCTCTTGCGCGAACTCTCGCCGAGCTCGGCGGCTATGGAGAGCATTTTCATCTCCTGCTCCGTCATGGTTTGTGTCTGAACCTCGCGCGACTCGACCTTCCGCGTGTACAGGTCGATGTCGCTGGAGATGCTGTGTAGTTTGGACTCGTCGACGCTTTCGCTGACGCTGTACTCGATCTCTTTAAAGAGTCGCGCCACCCGTCGCTCGACCTCCGAGTCGTCTGTGTTGTTGCGACGTAGCGGCGGCCGGCTGCGGTCACTCCGACAGCTGGCCTCGCTGGCCACACTCACCTTCCGCTCCATTTCCGGCGGGCCCTCGCGATCGTCCTCGTCGATCTTAAACGACCTGCACGACATCAAGTCGGCGCTGCGTTTCCGCGTCGACTCGACGATGCGGACGCCGTCGTTGAACCGTAACGAGTGCGAGGACATATCGCGAGATCTCATGATAGACGGGAGCTCTCCTCCGCCTCTTTCTCCTCCCCCGCCGCGGCCGTTTCCGGGGCAGCAGGTGCACTCGTTGGCGGCGGAAGCGGAAGCGGCGGAGTGCACCCCGCTGTCCTTGCGCCGCGACGGGCAGGTTGGGCTGGAGTGTCGCCGCAAGGTGGGGCTGGTGTCGAACGTGACGACAGACAGGCGGCGAGGGGCCACAGGGGACAGGCAGTCCTGGTAGAAGTCGGACGGCCCGCCCGCCCAGTCCTGGCGAGCCATGCTCATCTGAGACTCGCGGCTGCCGATCGATATATCAGCATCCCAGTCGGACTCTCTCGGGGAGAAATCCCACATTCTGCTGCTCAGGTTACTAGAAGCTCGGCTTCCCCGGCTGCGGCTGCTTCGGCTGCCGGCCAGGGAGTAGTCGCTCGGGCAGGAAAGTCGGGAGAAGTCGCTGGCTACGTCGCTGTGGATGATGATGTACTGACGAGAGTTGCGGCTGACGGTGGAGCGCGACGCCAGGGACGCGCGGCTGCCGAAGTCGAGCGTCTCGATGCGGCTGATCTGGATGCCCGGCAGCTCGAAGGACGGCCTTATGAGGTCGCCGGCGCAGCTCTGGGCCGACCGTTTGCGCTCCTGCTGGAGCAGCTTCTCGTATTGTACACTGCTGTAACGTCTCTGCGACCCCACCGTGGTGGCGCGCGACGACCGACGGCTCTCCGACACTTCTGACCTGCAACGACCAAAAGGAATGTGCGTTGAAATCCAGAAAAGTATCATAAGTATAATACAAAACGTCTTATAAATACGAAGCAATACCGGGCGGCTCTCCGACACTTCTGACCTGAAACCATGAAAAGGTATATTATGTTGAGGAACAATTAAAACATATGAAACAATACCCGATTGAGAAACGTATAATGAATAAAAAAAATACTCGACGGCTCTCCGACATTTCTGACCTGCAACTATGAAAGGTAGATGTTGAGGAACAATTAAAACATATGAAACAATACCACATTGAGTTAAGTATGATAGATACAAAACAATTTATATATTTACATAAAACAATTCCCGACTGCTCTCTGGCACTTCTGACCTGAAACGATGAAAAGGTTCATGTAAAGGGATGTGCGTTGAGTTCAAGAAAAGTACATGTATACCACAAAGGTAGCAGAGATTAAGTATTGTATTATTTTTTCTTTGAATAAAAGGATCTCTGTTCAATTGACGAAAAAACAGAAAAGAAATGTATAACAAATCCGGAAAAAGAACGTTATAAAAACGAAGCAATATTGAATAGTTTTTCGACACTTCTGACCTGAAAGGACGAAGAGGTGCATGCTGGGGACGCTGAGGAACGGGCTTCTAATTCCCGAAAAGGGTATTAATATTATCGGGAACAAAATGGATGTGAACCCTTCAAATCTACAGGGCGACATGGGCTTTTCTGATATTTGACAGAGCGACATGACCTTTCCTAAGCGAAGACAGGAGACATCGGAATTTCTTAAGCCCCATACCCACTAACCGATGGACCGACGTCGACGCCGATTCGTCTCAAAATCGGTAAGTGGTTATGGCGCTTTAAGGTCGACTGGGCGACATGATCCTTTCGACACGGAGTTGGCATTTCATTAGTGACAATACCAGGGGAGATGGGCATATCTTGAATTCGAGACGGGACATAGGACCCCCCCCCTCCCCCCATTTACACCCCCAACAAAACATTATAGCTCTTCAATTCTTCTGATTTAAAGGGAAGAGGATATACATGTTAGGAAACGAGCATTGGATTCCGGAAAAGTGTAATAGATACGGAACAATACCCAGTGACATTTCTGACTTGAAAGGAAAACAGTTGCTTGTTGGGGAACGGGCATTGAATTCCAGAAAAGTGTAATGAATACTCGTACTCGGAAAAATACTCGTATTCAAATACCAAGGCACAGATACAACGATACTATGCGATATTGGAAGGCATTCTTCGGATAGAGTCCAATATCACTCTGCACCTTGACGGATCAATGTCTCCGTATCCAATTACCCGCTAAGTTGTGTAAAACGTATCTGCATGACCACATTGACACAAAAATACTCTTTTGATATGCACAGTTCAATTGTATTTCATTCAGAGCTGTTTCAGGATTATACCATGCGACCACTGACATTATTGCCAGTTTTTCTTTTTGATCAAAATGTTCAGTGAGGAAATGGTAGTTCTTAATGCAAACTATTTCGCAATACAGAAAAGACATTCATCGCAACATACTAATAACCATTAATGCGGAGACATCCAAGACGTCTTATATGTTAGTACTCTATTTGTTCAGGGAGGTTCAGGTGAACAATGTCTGGAAGCAATTTTCTTAGAATACAAGATTTTTTCTATATATCATCTTCGGTGGCTTTTCGGAGAAAGACTGCAGAAAAGAATATCTATTAAAGAACCTGCTAGCATGCCATCTGAGGCCCGCTATGTGTACCGGCCATGACGTCAGCAGACGCGTGTACTGACGTCAGCACTTTGGGTGGGGGGCTCGCGTTTGATGTGATCCGAGCAAAGACAAGAGGAAGAAAAGTCTTTGACTTCTCTTCGTGTGTAACAGGTCATCAATACGGCCACTAATTACCTATTGCAATGAGAACAGACGCTGAGTTGTTCCCTCTAATGAATTTGCTAATTTCTCACAAACCTAGAGAAACATTAAGAACTCTGAAAATGTGTGAGCTATAAATCTATATAGTATGTGTATTACAGACGCCGAGAGTTCATTTGTATAAAGTACGGTCCATAGCCTATATCTCACTTCATATTTCTGATTGGTATATGCACATGTATACACCAATTTCACGAGTTTGCGCAGTGAATGCCTTGACCGCAATACTTTTAGCCCTAGCCCACTAGAGCTCATATCCCATGACATTGATTCGGGACTATTACGCTAGCAGGGCGCCACATGCACTATTTCCAGTAATTAAGATAACTATAAGATAAGAATTGAAAGTAATTGATGTATTACCAATTTGTAAATTGCCGCCATTGAATTGATTTCTTTACCTACGAAAGGTATTTGATATGCTAAATTTCATTTGGAAAGGAATAATTGTTTAAACGGTCCTGGCAGTTACTGCCATAGACCTACATTATTATTCCATGTAGCAGATGGACAATTAAACAACGTCGCTCCCTTTACGCGCGACATCGCCTAAACATGTTTCAATATGTACGCGGCAATATCGCCTTAACTGACTCTCTTGTATACACGACTCTTTATGATTTTGTAAGTAGTGTATGGAAAATAGAATTTGAAGCTTGTCGTTTACATAGATCAAAGTATACATACGGCATCGCTTATGTGGTGCTGCCTATATGAGCGACGTCGCCCCAATAGGTTCAACTGTCTACGTGACAACATCACATTGCCCTGTGTATTGCTTCTAGTATACAAGCGACATATACGTATAGTATATGGAAATGGGAATTTGTAACTTATAGGTAATATAGTACCCAATATAGGACACATCGTATGCATGACGTGGCGTACATAGCTGGCGGAGGATGGACGTTGAGCATAACCTAAAAGTGATCAAGAACACATCTGACGAAGAGCTTATCCTCCTCTAGTTCTAAACTCGAATCTCAGTGACCCAAAATGGCAATGTCCCAGGATAGTTTGTCTAAGTAGTATAGTCTTGTTTGTCTAAGTAGTATACGAAATCTAACCATATGTGCAGGTCGACAACGTTGATTGAGATGAGTAGTTTAGAGAAATGGTGATCTGCACCAGGAGATTAAATCAGACACCGAGAGAGCTGGGGTCTTCTCCCGACCGGCAATACATATCAAGTTTTAATTAGCTTCTAACGTCAGTCTGCTTTGTATAATGGCTCAGGTATTAGTGATAGCTTAGAAATGGTATTATCTATATGACATATTTATCCTTTTGATTCCTATCAATGACGTCGTATGTATTTTCCGTCTGGCCATATATCTGTTTACTTACATTTACTTGTACATAGACTTGTGCTTGCACTAACATAAACTCGTGCATTTTCTCGTACATAAACTTGTACATGCTTGTTTACAAACATATACATTTGTTTCTATGTAATATTGTAGATTAAACAAGTATGTACTTGTATGTTTTCTTGAGTGTATACGTAAATATATTTGAATATATAAGTGCTTTTATATTCGTATATAATTTGGTGTTACACTGGTGTATTAACACCTGTAAAACAACCTGTAGACATATTTTGACGTATTATCGCTAATATAAAGCCAATAAATTAATTGTCTTCTTTGATTTATCATGACAAAGAAGACAGTACGGCATAGATCATTAACACTCTTAGTGATGGTGATAACAAAGCGAGTAGCTCACGCGTAATTACATCTGAATTAACACTGATCTTGGAAGTAGCAGGTAATATATGGCTAGGACTTAGATTATCGACTATAACGCATTCGGGAGTCCAGGTCTGAGCATGCGCACACCTTTGGCACCACTTCCTGTGGGTGGTCAAGCGCGGCTTTTTAGCCAATGAGGGCTCTGCATTGTCCAATATGGCAGCGCCCACTGGGCCTCTCCCGAATGTGGTATACTCTCATGTTTCGCCATAATGTTAGTAGTATACGGAAATTAGGATTTGGTACTGGCAGCATACATTGGAAATGGTATACACGCCGGCACTTGCTTACAATGCAGATATATGTGTGACGTTGCCTTGATCTATGGGTTTTCCATTAAGTAGGAACGCACATTTTTCTGACGAGTGCCTAATACAATGGGCTAAAGAGCATCATCGTTGGCTGAACCGTTGCTTTGTAAACAATACGATTATTTGTTTTTTCAAGTAAATGTAAAATGCCTGTCCAATATCAACTTTTTTCATGAAAAATATTTCTTTGCCGCGTTACTGTATACAAATTAAGATCTCTAATGTTGGGTCGGACTGAAGTAAAAGTAAGAATGTTCATTTATTGAGAAACCTGCTCTGAAAGCATGCTGTGACGGAATTTACTAGGCCTACATAATTATGGTTCTGGGAAAATATGACATGTACGTCATATCACTTTACTAAGAAACATGGGCGTATCACAAATGCTGAAGTGACGACTAAATTTGTGT
Organism: Lepidonotus clava; assembly: GCA_936440205.1. Classification (NCBI taxonomy): domain Eukaryota; kingdom Metazoa; phylum Annelida; class Polychaeta; order Phyllodocida; family Polynoidae; genus Lepidonotus; species Lepidonotus clava. The sequence goes on along the minus strand of OW387135.1, from coordinate 51,683,413 downwards.
TTGACAGGAAGGGGTCAACAGGTCAATTATAAGTTTCAGTAAAAAAGCATTAATCAAGTCATGAGTTCAGCAATTAGCATACACCTGTGGCCTGTTTCGTAACAAACCTCCATATCTTTTGTGTTTCATAAAGTTCAATCACCCTTCAATCACAAAAGTTGGGGCCTTGATTTACAATTTGTTGATTTATTTTTTGTTATGAAACGGCCACACACGAGAGTTTTAAACTCACATACAGTTTCCATAAGCACACATAAACCCTCCTTAGCTATGGAGCTATTAGGAAACAGGCCGCATGATTTAGAGAGCTATAGAAAGAGACAAGTGGGCTTTATCACCAGGGCATCGCTCTATACATGACACACCTCGTCCAACTCTTCAGGTCTAAACTAAAAGAATGCACCGTACTAGCCCAAGAAGATAGCCATGAAACTCTCAATTAGGAGAACGACTTTCCTGGGCCACTGGGTACCAGTCATAGGCTTTTGGTGTACACACTGGGCACCAGCAGCCAAGAAATTTCCTGGCGCACTACACTGATGACTTACTGCTGGTACCCAGCGGTCCAGAAAAGTAGTTCTCCTCCTATATTTTTCATATACAATTAAGTCCAGTCCCTGTATTTTACAATGCCAAAATATCTTTTGCGATTTTCTGAAAGTACAGATGCCCTGGGACCGTCCAGTGATTACATACACACCATGGGGTGGGGGGGGGGGGTCTGTTTTTCTTGAAAATATGCATACGTCCCTGCACAAGTGGAATGCGTTCCTCAGGCTAAATACACTTTACAGACTAGCCCCAAAATGCGCAATATGCCTTCTATGAACTGTGATTGTAACGGCATTTTGTGGCTAGTCTGTAAAGGGTATTCGAAGGGTGGGGACAGTGGTCCAGAATTCAGGGTTAATGCGTCCTTTATTAACGGACGGCCCCCTATAGTGTTGTTTGTCGACACCTGGCCTTTCATAAAGGACAGGTGAGTTACATCCCGCCGTCTGACGGGTCCGGCCTCACCTGCCTGCCTTCAGGTGAACAACGTTACTGGATTCTAAACGTGGCTAACAACTAGTTAGGGACCCGCCACATGTTAAACATAACCTCACCTGTAATATCTTGGACAAAATTATTGGTTCTGATATAGCTGAAATACTGGTGAGCGGACCTAAAACTCCAACAATCATGATCATAATATTATGATCTTTATACAGTGAGAATAGCGAAATGCGCGCAAATGGATGTTGGAAATATCATTGATATAATATGCGTATGGTGTTGTATATGGACGCTACCCTGTCATGTATTCAAACTGAACAGTCAGGTCTGGACCAGTTACAATCCGACATAGGGCATTTTCCAGTCTCCGATACAAATACTTTTTTCTTTTGCAAATGTTTCTTAAACTCCGACACATTCAAGTTTTGGAAACATTTCAATCAGGCGGACAACCGCTATTGCAATATATAAAATAGTATACAAAATCTGAATGGTACATACGTCTTTATCCAACACCTGCCTACTACTTTTGTTCATGCTGAGGGTCCCTCTAAAAGGTATAGTTCGTCTATGTAGGTAGGAAGGGTCTGACAGCAGTGATTACTGTGATTACTTTGGGAAGCGGTTGATGGGGCTTCACAGACTAGACATTGTTAATCTTAACAAACATCACCCACCCACGCTGTCCTACTCAAACATTATACATTCTGAGGGGCGGATCCAGAGATTTTCAAAAGGTGGGGAGTGGGGCGATATTTCCACTAGACCTTCCGGGCCCGAGTATTTTCCATTAAAAAGTTAATATTTGCCAAAATAATTTGGCCCCGCCTGCCTGCCTCCAGGTGAAAAACATAAAGGAGATGATCCACGATGCGATTTTCGGCTGATTTGAACCGATTCTGAAAATTAGTAAATAATCGTTTTTCTTATAAAATATACAATTTTTCATAGAGCTTTGAATAATCCATATTATAAAAATGGTACTTTCACAGGTAAAAGTCATTCCAAGTAAGAGAAGGAAATCGGTTGGCATGATGTCACATTGTGGATCATGGCCTTTACAGGATTATAAACGAGGCTGACAACTAGTTAGGGACCAACCACATATTAATATGATCTCGCCTGCAAAAGCTCCGAAATATGATCGCCCATCTACTTTTTCGTCGGAGGTAGACCCCTGAAAAAGTAGATCGAGTAAGACGCGTACTCGATCTACTTTTTCATCGGAGGTTGTCCCCTGGAAAAGTAGATCAAGTAAGACACGTTCTCGATCTACTTTCCCGTTGAACTGAAATATATACAGCGCATTGGAAACTGAAATATATCCAATGAGTTATAGAGTTAGAGTTCAACGTCGACCTCATTACCCCGAGAGAATGAGATATCAACCCACAACCAATACAATCATTAATCTGTGTTGTTTAACTAGAGATTTCTAGAACTAGATAATTTGGTAGCCCGGGAACTCAGTTCCTTTTCTTTTCCACGGGGTACCGAGGCCGCCGTCGAACTCGAGCTCGATTTTTACTATTATGATCCTCGAGCCTCACAAATGATTCACTGAAAGTACATTGATTTTCAAAAAGTCATAGCGTTAATTTAACTATGGTGTTGTTTTTGGAAGCTGCCTTTTCATGTATTCAACCTGCACAGTCAGTGAGACCCCGACATCGGCCATATTGCAACCTCCGACACAAATATTTTGGGACCAAATCTATTTCTGTGGCAAAGGTGTCTCAAAATCACCCGTTCAGGTTTCGGACAAATTTCCAACCGCTATTGAAATTTTAAAAAATCTAAATGGGATGTCTCTATCTTTCTCACAGACTTCCCCCAGCCACGCTGTCCTACTCAAACATTATGCATTCTGAGGGCACCATATCAAACGTAGATCAGCGCGGATCCAGAGATTTTCAAAATGTGAAGATGGGGGCCCTATTGTAAACATCTCCACTAGACCTTCTGGGCCCGAAAATGTTATATTAACAATTTAATATTTGTTTAAAATTACCCCCTCTAAATGCGCCACTGTGGATACGTCCAATAAGTTACAAGAGTCAATGTTTGAGTACCAGGGCAGAATATTGAATGTATCTGAATGTGGGCGGTGACGTTTAAGAATATCAATTCTGGCTGTTGGGGGTCCAATTTATATGATGGCCCGTCAGAAACATGTCTTAACTGTAGCCACTAAACGATTCTGTATTTTGCCTCGTCAGACTCATTAGCCTCATAAGTCACTCATTCTTTTCACTTTAATTGGACGCATTTTTGACAGGATTTAACCCATTCATGGACCATAGGTTATCTGTGCCAGGCAATTCATAGAAAATTATCCACCCCTCATTTATTATTTCTTTGTGTGTAGAATTTCAGACCCCCACAGTCGTTGGCATCAATCATGACCTCAATGCTGCGGTCGTTATTATTCTTTAATTATTCCAAATACTTCAATTCAGTTTTGCCTTCTCTTTCTTCACTGTTTTTTCTCCAGTACTCCTGCATGTGAGAGAGGGAGGTTTAGGACATGGAAAGTAAATGATGGAGTTCTTCAGCAATGAATAAATGGGACACCATCAATTCTACTTCAGAAAATTTTCCAAAGGATTGTCCATGCCCGAGTGTCACGCACGGAGAGTGTTTATGCGCACATTTTTTTAAATGTGGGGTCCCTAGAATCGAGACGGGCATTTCTTAGGTTTGATTCAGGGACATGCGCCTTAATGACATGACGGGATGAAAAATATCTGCTGACACGCAGTGTCTCTTGAGGTGCGACATTAGGAAAGGTAATTAGCGACAAGGGCATGCGACATAGGCATATAGTTAATTTCTTAATCTAGTGTAATGTTAGAACGATTTATTTAACTAAAAATAGTTATATTTACTTAAACCATTCTATTAATCATTATCGTCATTGTATAGTTTGTTTAGTACAATATTTCCTGTCTTCAAATGAATGATCATGCATTCAAAATAATAAACATTGTTTTTGTTCTTTCTTTATTTTAATAAATATATTTTTATTGTTGCCATCAACAGCTGGAAGGTCTTATCTATATTATTATTTTTTAGATAACAAAATGGGACAAAAAGATTTGGACTGGAGACATCCCAGGCAAGAATGAAACATTATTATAATGTTGCAGTAATGTTCTATTTGGTTCCCATTATATTCTTTTGATGGCACCAAATAACGTCTTTAGAACCTAACGTTGCGACGTTGCACTGGTTATATTGTTTCACATGATAATAACATAATTATAGTATCCTTATTGGTAAGGTCTCAACTTCACCAGAATCAAACATTATTGTAACACTCTGCCTTGGAGAGTCTCAACCTAATGTAAAGAGATGTAACGGTTACATGAAAATTGGGCAGGTAACAGTCTAACCAAAAAGAAATCGTCACATAATGTGCTTGTTACATCGCTGCTTGCCTGGAATAAGACCTCCCCCCCCCCCCCCCCAATTTAAGCCCCCCACTCTTGTAGGGTATACAGCTGCGTACATCCAGTATTTACCGGACGATGAGTTGTTTGTTGGACAACATGCCTTTTCCTCGTACCAAGAAGAAATGTTGTTTGTCACAGCCTAATTATATGAGGCATTTAGTTATTACTTCGATAAATGACCCAACAATTTACCCCGGGGCTTGTTTACCAGAATCTGTATCTTCTACAATAACATGTAGCCTTGTACCAAGAGGTATTCGCTAATTGTTTTCGAATAACCATAAGTGGTCTGTTGCATCTCTGGTGATAACCATATTACTTCTATGTACTACTAATTATCCCGCAGAGAGTTGAATTAATCGTTTAATAATTAATTATGTACATTAACTGATGTAATTGCCATGTCATTATCGGTTCGTTATACGGCCTATGAGGGTCCCTAGTCAGCCAATCAGGCAAACCGGAACTATATTGTTTATGACCGGAACTAGTTTGTGAAGGCAGTTCAAAAAATGTTTATAAAACACCTTTCTTTTGACAATACATACAACATAATAATTATTCTTATGTCGCATGTATTTCTTATGCATGTTTATGAATATTAAGAAGAAAATTACTTTAGAATGATAAATTAGAAAGATAAATTGGATGCAAACTATAGACAAGAATTGAGGAACTTTTGTCAATCAGAAAACTTTTGGCCAAAACCAGCATGCACAAACAAGATGTTGGAACCAGTATGTCCGGAACACCTTTATGTTTGTATCTGTCTCGGCACTATCAGATCATGGACAATTCTCCTTACAACAGACAGCTTATCACCTATGTTCTACCTGTATACTAGCCTAAATCAAGATGCATACTCGGAAATGTGTTGATAATTTACAAGGGGAACAGCGCATGTACATTTTATTAATCATTGTATTTTGTTTTTATATTATAATCAGATAGAAATTGATTTCACAACAAGTATCTTCATATACATAATAGTTTAAAAGTTAATTTGGTAAGGCATTCATTATAAATAGATGTATGGCAAATAATTGTAATTTTTTTTCTATAGTTTTCCCTGTTTTTGTGTAAAATATTAGTCCAAATTAACCTGCAGGTGCTTAAAATACTGTAAATCAACTACCCTTGGCAGCCAGGGAGAATTATTATGGTTTTTATGTATACCTAACTCATGAGTATCATAGTTGAGCCAAAAAGAACAAAAGTTGTGGTAATTCTATGAAAACAACTACATGCACAAATCTCATCATTAGTTTGCCTCCCCACTTCTTTCCGTTGGGATGTTCAACCTTTGCCATGTGTGCCTTAAAACAATGTGTGGTGCAGATTTTCTCCGATTGCCGGAAACCATTCGCAGGAAATTGAATTGGATTCTCTCTGTTTTTGTTGTCGCGGTGGTCATACTTTTTGCTGATAAAGAAACGCTTGCTAAACCGATTATCTGACAAGAGGACTTTTTAATCACCTGGGAGATGGAGGGTGAAATCACCCACTTCAATAATCCTGGTATTATCGGACCTCAAGAGATAATTTACTGTTCCCTCTACCTTCTGAATCGCGTCTATGTCATTATATTTTACATACATTGCATTATGACGACCATATTGATGAGGAAATATATGAAGATCAGTAACAAACGTGTGACCATATCGAATTATAGTCTCATTGTCAAGACTGTAAACATGACCTGTACAGAGGGGGGCACAGAGTGGTGAAGTGGTTAGAGTGAACGGCTCACATCCAGGCAACCTGGGTTCACCCTGTACTGGACTGCTACACCTCTCTGTGCCACCCCCCGTGCCAACGACAGGGTTATCAAAGGCCCCTAGAGGACCACCAGCTGTTGTGTGAGAGCCCTGTCTATTCACTATTTGAAGGACACCTACCTTGGTAAAAGTGTATGGGCTCTACCTTTTCATAGATTTGATCACCATAACCGCCCTTGATGTGACCCTGGCCTGGCAGTCAATTAGGGTGTAAAGCAACCAATAAGCAACCAACCTCTACAGCAGTGACCATAGTATCATATCGCTGAACTGGCTAGCCCTGGTCCTTATGCACCCTAAGGTAAAATGGGTAGCTGTCCATGCACTCCATTGGAGTTCTACATATTCCTCTTTATTCTTTCTGTATTATCAAAGTTTATATTTTAAACAGTCTTTTTCTCAATAAAGTATTATACGTTCATGAGCAATGCTCCCTACCACGGATACGTAATTTACCTGCAGATTAATTTGGACTAATTTTGTCAACAAACCACTGGAAAAACTACAGAAAATATGAACCTTTCGGTATATATCTATGTGTAATGAATGAAGTTTCAAACCAACCCAAGAAATGATAAAAGAAAAGATACGGATAACAATATTATTGAAAAGATTATCAATATTGATCTCAATCATGTGTCACAAACAATGCCATAAAAAATGAAAATTTATATGATTCATCATTGTGGTTTGTCGACATATTTCCCAGTATAAAACTTGATTTAGGATAGTCTGCAGGTCAAACACAGGAAATAGGATATCCGTGGTAGGGAGAATTGTCGTGTATGTCTATCTATCTCTCCTCTCTGTCTGATTGTCTGTGCCTGTGTTTGTTTTTTATTGAGCAAAACTATCCCGTTACATAGAACGTTTTTCAGACTGTAGAATGTTAGTAACTTTGTGTGAGTATAGGATGCTATATGTGTAATTTATGATGTGATTGAACACAATCTTTCTCTTGTTCTTGAAAGATTAAACATATGAATAGGTATACAAATGAAGAGACACATGCAACTAACAATTTTCCTTAAAATGACATATATTATAATATCGAATTGGTTAAATTCTGTCATCAACATACAATGTATTTCTTTTATGAAATTAACCTTGATTCTGAGTAACCGAAGAAACATGTAGGAACATCAAAACGCCTTAATTATATTTGGAGCAACAGGTGCGCCAACTATCAGGAGCTGATGGATATTAGTCATTACTTCAGTATGTACAAGTTCATAAAGTACGGGTCACACAGTAAGATATGAAGCTATATATATTAAATATATATGTATATGATACACATATATATGAGCGGCATAATATATACTGCCACCAGTCCGAAAACAATTCCTGCTCTTACAGTCCGAAAACAATTCCAGGAACGTGTAAATAATTAGAAGATATAAAAACTTGTAGCGTGACACGAGTTCACTTCATATCGTCTTTCATAATAAGCCTACCTTACATTGACTTGGAAGCTACTAATGATCAAGTGCATGGTCGACAAGGATTATATGTTTGACAGTCGGTGTCTCGATGGTAAATACTGATGATGCCTGCAATACTTAATGGATGCCAGGGTATTTTTTCGAAATAATGAGTTAATAAGTAGAAGGAAAACTATTCGTAAGTGCATTCGTAACATATTTCTTGAGCATTAGCAATTTGGAAATGGGATATATCCATTGCAGAAAATGCATAACAGGAGCACCCACAAAGGTATATCTGCAATTCAAACTGTAGTAGCTTCTCCATTGTTTAAAATATGGGAAAGTGCACTTGCCCAATGTAATGTTTCTGTCTCAAAATCATTGATTCTCAAGGCGCAGAGGGGTCAATGGGGACGTACATTTGGTTTATGGAAGGGTCTCGCTCCTCCTATTTAACACTATCTCAGTTATACATGAGTACACAGACAATGCTTGAAAGCTTCCGACGTCATTCTTAACATTTTCATTCAGGCACAACCCGAAAAAGAAACTGATTTCTGAAAGGCCGTGGATTAATCAACCAAGCAAAATGTCAAATTTATTAATCCCTACGCATGGAATACTACGCAGAACGGTTTAGTTAAGACTGAAATTTAAGACAGGACTCACTGGCATTGCATTGTACTCTTCAGGCACGAAGAGGGAGGGTCGGTTTTTGGTTGTAGCACCAGGGATTTAAATGAAAAGGCCAAAGGTCAACCAACTATAAAAGTGCCCTTTTATCGCCAAATTAAATCTGTTATCTCCTCCTCGAGATTGCTTGCAACCTCCTAGCTCTCACGAAATGAGACAGATGAAGTAGTGGTTACTAATCATTTGATGAATTAATAAGTGGTTCTTTTTATCTCGGCTAATCACAAGAAGTTTCTATTTTGGGGTCCGTAATCATGTGCAGGGTCAATAAAATGTCACTACTGGGAACGAGAATGATATCTTTGAAAGGTCTTCCTCGATGATAATGATAATACTGATATTGCCTAACGAACGACAGGGAATTTTACCAAATAATAACAAGTTGATAACTAGAAAGAAAACTATTTCTCAGCTGCATTAAACTTGATTCCCACTGTGGCCCGTCATAAGCGATAACAATTTAACAGCATGAAGATAACAATGCTCAAATCAGACATATATAGCAGGGAAAACTACAAAAAACTGAAGTAAGCGCCTTTCAACGTTTTTTTACCATTAAAAACTATTACCTTATGATACATTGAAGTGTCCTATACATCTTTGCTTACACAGAATTTAAATTGATGCTGCAGTAAGTGTGCAATAATACAACAAAACCTATTGCAACAGCAGCAGCATTGTTGCAATGCCTTTTATTCTGAGTTATAGTGCCAGAGAAGGCTTTGTGTGATAGGTGACAGCTCTTGAACCCCGTGAAACACTTACAATTTAACATTAATTAATGCACATGCACTGTCTTTTATACTATAAGTTATCAAATATAATATATTAAAGCGATTAATTGAGTAAAACATTCCTAGTTTCCGTGTATCTTTGCATCTGTTTTTACTCCATACGTGCAGATATAGACATCAAGTGGAGGATATAAATTTCGGACTGAATTGACAGGTGCAATCGGTTTATAAATCCTAGTGTTTCTACGTCTTTGCTTCGTCTTACATTCCTGTTACTATATGACATGAAAGCTATATTGCACATAAAAAGGTAATAAAAAGGGTAATTTGTGAATAAAATAAGAAAGGAAACAGCAGCGTCTTTCGCTTTTAAATTCCGACAAAAAATAGGCATCATTGAACATGCACTTCAGGGGCTGCATGATGGTTCACTAAAAAGCGAGCCATGAGTTAAATGAAGGAAGAAGAGAGATCATTACAAGATAATGATGGTAATAGGGGACCCACGGCTTACTGAGACTTAATTAAAGATGTCGAACAAAGAAATGGGACGCGCGAAAATAGATTTTCACACAGATGAAGTTTTTTCAAGCATGTCGCAAATGACGCAGCCTACATGAAAAAGGTCTGAAATGGTAACAATGTGGCATCAGACTATTAGTTTTTTCCCTCTCCTTCAGAACTGGTTTTAGTTACTCATTTTAGGTTTCGTTTAATCCGATTAGTAATCCCTCAAGGCCGATCAGCCGGTAACCGTATACCATGCACTCAGGAATAAGCGAAACTGTCATTTAAATGTCTGCAATATCAACCGTCATCTAGGCACCCTGAGAAAACATCATAATGACTTTAAACGGTGGATGAACTGGAATTGACACTTTTTAGATTGTCTCCCAAAGTAGAACTGCAGAATGAAGCTATATTCACACTAAATGACGTAAGAGTGAGGCATGGGGGAACAGTTTGCAACTCACAAGTATTTCTATATCGCTGAGAAAAATAATGCAAAACTTATGTAAGATGGTCTTAACGCTAATAGTCCAGGAGCCAAATCCTGATATCTGTCAAAATAAGGATTTACCCTCCGCGGTGAGCCCCCTGGATTTTTTTGATTTTTTTCAACTTATAGCATCCTAGGGACCCTGAATCAAGGCGGTTCCGAAGAATTTAGGTATGCGAACACTGTGTAATTACGCGATTTGTAGTTAATTAGCAAAAATTGAAAAATGCGTTATTTCTTAATTTCTCAGGGACTATGTAAGATATGATATTATGCTATATGTCATCCGAAAGCTAATTTTTTTCCTGATTTTTTGGTATATTGTTTGTTATTGTTAGTAAACATCGCAATGAGTAATTAAAGAAAAACTGTTGTTTTAGTCAAAATCATTATAACTTAAGGATCCAAGGTTAAACTTTGGAATTGATAAACCAAGTCCTAGGTATACTTAGAGGGGATCTTTAGGCAGTTTTTAAAGAAAGTTGCATCTGATTTCATTAGAAATATAATGTAGATATCATTTTTTGCTGATTAAATTCTAACCGACTGCTGGTTCATTTTGCACTTTTATTCTAAAAGGAGAGATGATATCATGAAAACAACACGATATATCCTAAAGAGATGGGAAAAGGATAATCATTGTCTCCCTAAGCTGGTATTTCAGTGCTTTTTGAGCCATTTGGGCACATGCATGTAATATAGTGGCTGTTTGGAGAGCATTTTGGATCACAGTGAGAGATGTGTCACAATAAAACTAATATCTATGGTTTGAGTAAGATTTCTTTCCTCAGTAAAATACCATGATTATGTCTCAGTTTTATTACAAACCATCTTATTAGGGGCCTTGCATTAAGTATGTATGCATCAAGGGGGGAAAGGAGGTATGAAACTTTTGAAAATGTGCATACTTTATAGTACAAATCTAATGCATACTTTTGCCCAAAGGGGGTGGGGGTCTGAGATTTTTGAAAATGTGTGTACTTACTAAATGGAAGGCCCCATATAGTTTTCTCTATTTCATGCTGACAAAAAGAGAAAAAAAGCTTGTAGCAGACTCACCCATTACCTGCCCCAATCCATGTTTCTCAGGGTATACATGGGGAACCTCTAAGTATTACTTTAAAGAAGAGATGAGTCCCAAAAAGTATGTAGGGTTCTGAATTTAAAAAACAGTCCTTGTATCAATATGCCAATTGCAAAAAGACCAGGGATGTTATTTGTTGGACTTGATAGGTATGTTACCTCTGTCAGATGTTTGATTTTAACAAATTACTAGATTGCACTTTAAAATCTAGGATTCTAGACCCATGTGCCTATATAAATGAGTAGCTTGGCTTGACCCTACACAAAATGGATATCTTATATTTTATGGGTTACTGGTATTAGTAATTTGATATCAAATTATAATCATGGTCACAGTTTATTTCATAAGAGCCAAACTTCCAATCCTTCCAAATTACCAATACAAGTTATGACCAGACTATGGTCATGCTTCACTCAGATTCATCCTACCAACTAATAGGATTCTGCCATATATCCAATTTTATCATGAGGTGTACCAGGGGGACTGAGACATCTGTGTGTGTATACATATCAATATCATTGGCAAGACCTCAAACAAATATCAAGATCTGAAACAATACAGCAGTACCTGCTATAGCTTTCTATTTCAAAATTACAAGTTCTTGGCCATTACTGGTTTCCCAATATTATCTAGCAGCATTACCACATTGAGCAGCATGTGCACAGCAGTCTTGATATGAGATCATAAGCATGACACTATTGTATTAGGAGATTATACAAGATTATACAAATTGCTGTGATTCTGGTTGTAGCCTCAAACTTTCAGTTCTCTAAGCCTCAGAAACAACATTATTCCCTTATCAAAATATAACTGACCATTTTCATTTCTAAACTGCTATGAACAAGGATCCAATTTCCTTAACCTACAGCAAGACACAGCTTATAGTTAGGTACTAAGGGAAAAGTCAATTATGGTAAATACTCAGAGACAAAAGACTAAGGGAGTCATTACTCAAATAAATAAATAACCTTCTAATCTATGATCAGTTCTAATAATCCAAAACTGAATACTTAGTCTTTGATCCAAAAGGGTATAAAGCTAACTGAGCACTGAGCCCACACAGCCTGGATCTGTGAACCCTAAAGTAGAAGCAAAAGGATGACAATGTTTAATTAGGTAGATTGGTGGGAGGATGTTAACTAAAGTACAGCAGGTGGTCAGCAATCCCATAGTTTAGAACACACTATATAGGTATGTAGTGTGTTGTACCATGGGGGCTGCCCTTATCCCCCAGTTCAGGTCATTCTGGGGAAAGGCTAGACCTCTCCACCACTGATAAGATTCTAAAGATCCACTACCTTCATTTCACTGCTGTAAGGCAACATTGTCTAAACAGTTAAAGTTTTCATTTGATCTCACCAGTTGCTGTGATGAATCCCATGCTCCTTTTGGAATCATATGTGATAAAATGGAATAATAAGACAGTTATAAGTAGCCAAAATTTAAGCCTGCCCCACCCTCTGAGGGATCCTTTATTAGGATAAGAACCCTAGTCTGCCATCTTTATCATTCCTCTGTCTTTCCAGGCCTTATCTGTTCCCAGGTATGAGGGAAACATTGGACACTGGGGCCAGCAATGGGGGAATTTAAAAGAGTATTACGGCCTAAAAGTCCCACTCTCCCTATAGGAACACAGTTTAATGATGAGTGGGTACAGGGGTATGTAAAAAGAACATTGCAGCACATTATTATGTCAATGTGTGGATGTTTGGCAATATATGGAGCCACCCATACCCTTTTGAGTAAATAAATCAATGACTATACTAGTTTGATCAGGCAACAAAAATGAGCTTGGCTTCAAATTACATGGACAAATATTTCTTGCTAATGTAAATTTATTATACAGCTCCAATGTTGTCTACAGTGGACCAAATGGCTCAGAAAGCACTGAAATACCAGCTTAGGGAGACAATGATTATCCTTTTCCCATCTCTTTAGGATATATTGTGTTGTTTTCATGATATCATCTCTCCTTTTAGAATATAAGTGCAAAATGAACCAGCAGTCGGTTAGAATTTAATCAGCAAAAAATGATATCTACATTATATTATTTCTAATGAAATCAGATGCAACTTTCTTTAAAAACTGCCTAAAGACCCCCTTTAAGTATACCTAGGACTTGGTTTATCAATTCCAAAGTTTAACCTTGGATCCTTAAGTTATAATGATTTTGACTAAAACAACAGTTTTTCTTTAATTACTCATTGCCATGATTAATGACAATAACAAACAATATACCAAAAAATCAGGAAAAAAATTACCTTTCAGACGACATATAGCATATTATCATATCTTACATAGTCCCTGAGAAATTAAGAAATAACGCGTTTTTCAATTTTTGCTAATTAACTACAAATCGCGTAATTACACAGTGTTCGCATACCTAAATTCTTCGGAACCGCCTTGATTCATGGTCCCTAGGATGCTATAAGTTGAAAAAAATCAAAAAAATCCAGGGGGCTCACCGCGGAGGGTAAATCAAGATTTTCAGATTTGGCTCCTGGACTATAAAATGTAATCCGAACAAATAAATATTAGGGACATTTTGCGACTTGAAGGGGGAGAACATGTCAGGTTGCAGGCTTACGCTTTTGAATTATAGTAGCTTGAAAATACGCTTTCCCACTGAATTTATTCAATGTAAACCCTAACGTCGCTCCAAACTATGACATCTTAGGACGATGGCAACAGCACAATTTTTCAAAGTATTTTGATCATGTTCATATTGTTGTCATTTGCAACTCTCAGAAATTGTCTTCAGTTGCACCTTGGCATTTGCATAAATGGCTTTTTTCGTAGTTGACCCCCACCTCCCTTCTCCACAAACAAACATAATTCCATATAAAAAAAAATGTATAGGGTAAATGAGATTTTATCTATCCGGACCTTGGCTGAATATTATTATTGGTTTAGATGCGTACGTGTATGTGGATGGCCCAAGTACATATTATAGTAAGTGTCTGTGGACGTCTGGGTAGGTAATGATTAATCTTAGCGTGGGGTCCGTACATGTTATCTCAGCAGGGGGCCACGGCAACCACACAATAACCAGAAACATGTTAATTGCTATACCAGAGGACCCTGCTTTTTATTCTAACAGGTAAGATATTCGCCGTTCTACTACCAATATCGAATGGAAGACATGTCAAGAATATTTTCGATACCTAAAATACATACAGGTCTCTTCAAATATCCAATATTGGCATGCTTCCTTCTGCACCAAACTAAATGACAGGTTTTCGCAATTAGCAGGCATACCTGACAAGTGGCATTGAGTGCTGATATAGAGAAACCTGTCTGCAATTACTTTGTGCCGGTCTGGAGCAGATACGTCCTCGTCCCTGATACTGGACACAGCCCGGGACGTTCCACTCAGTGGTGGAAACTTCCACTTCATCATAATTATGGATTCAGTGTCCATCCAATATTGTGTATGTCCCAGAGATCGGACAAGGGTTGGACAAAATGTCCTACAAATCGTACTAATTATATCCCCCTCACATGTTAGCTCATGGGAATAGGTAAGACATCTACATTCTACATCGCCCAGTACGGAAAAATCATTATAAATAAGTACGGGATAATGTCGCAGATATACAGGTTGTCGATAAACATGCGATATATCAGAGCATTAATGGGTAGGATATTATTATATGTTGGGCTGACAGGCTTCAGCATTCGTTCCTACTGAGAATACTGCTGTAACATCTTGCTATATTTCATCCGCTATAGAAGAAATTTGTTAACAACACTGTCATGGTTCATTTTGTCTTATGCTACTGACTTTGGGGAATAAACCTGTAAGCAATTGTAATAATATTTCATGGTGCAATTTGATTTTGACGGGAACTGGGATGGGCTTATGATGAACAACGTACGGAGAGGGCAAATCGGTCTCTGAATTTGAGCTACATGCATGGGTAGCTCTTGTTAGAAACACATCAATGTATTTTCTAAAAGGCTGTCAAATGACATCTCCAACACATACTTCAGCTTTCAAGAATCTAAATCCATTCTTTAAGCTATATCATTCAATTCGATAGATGTCCCTAGGCCATACAAATATATCTTTTCTGATCATATTACTTTTTTCTATTAGGCGGATTAAATACCCTGCAGAAACAAAAAGAAACTGCACATCTATATGGGTTATGGTTACTTATGAATTGAGAAATAATAAGCCTGTATTTGTGTGATTGGTTAATGCAATAGGTCTCCACTGAGATAAATGACCTTACAATGCCCTCTGGCCTTAGCCCATGTTTTATAATGGATGCATCAATGTTATCATGGATGATTACTATTGCTTTTCATTCAACATAGACAGTCATAACTCTCTTTTTAAGAGATAAGACGTATTGTTCCCTAGAGGTAAACAAATGAATTAGGCTATAGATATGGCTTGCAGCAAACTTCTAATTAGTGTCCTTAGATTAATCTTTAATTCAGTCGGATGCGTCGTGCGTCAGTCACGAAGCGTCGCCGGTATAACAGGATGTGTAATCAAATCAACCCCGGCCAAAAACACGCCGGGGGAGCAGGCCTGAATGGGGGAATCTAAAATGAATCCTTCATTACTAAGTCATCAATAGATTTTATCCCCCTTAATTTAGCCGTCTGTCCTCGTAATCCTATCCCGCCAGTATCCAGATAACCACCTACCTCTCGACGCATGCGCAGACAGACGAGGAGCCTCCGAGACCTGAATATGGAGTGCGGATTGTACGATATCTTTAGGTAAAGTGCCCCAACCTAGGGGGTGTTCAGAGGGTGTCTGGATCCCTCAGGCTTTGGAAAGAATAGGTGACTGAACATACTATATGGCAAATTTGGTCACAATTTTCATCTGTTTATTGGCATCACACAGTGCCAATTTGATACCAATGATATCATCATGTCAACTGTATCTATGTATCACCAGCTTCTAAAGGGTGCAACTATTGAGGTCGCATCTCGTCATTGAAGCGATGAGGAATAATCCAAGGAGGGATGTAACAGTCACGTTCTGTGGCGTTCAAATAGCGTTCAATGACGTTCTGCAACAATTAATAGAACGATCTGCGACGTCACATCCTTACCTTAGGGTTGACCGACAGTTATTGCGGTGGAAGTACCACAGTAAACATGTTTTGTTTGTCTAAAGTGTCATTTTCCTAAAGGCAATTGTGTTTACCTCTCACGCCTTTGGAAATTTCTTGTTATTCAAATCTTTGAACCGTATATGGCCTTAAGAAAAGGTCAGCGGACAGGTAAAGAGCCCAGCTGGTTAGCCAACTACAAACCTTTATTGTTAGATGTATGGCACGAGATCTAAATAAGGGTTTCTATACAATTCAGATGATCAACTTTCTCCGGTCCTTTGCTTCCTTCAGTGAAAAAGAAAAACCCATCTTGTACACGCAAAGGGAACATGAGAACCCCCATTCAACCAATAAGAAGCGCCAGAACGTTTTGAAAAAGAAATCAACTGAGAGGTAATCATTCAGCTCAATGAATAGGTTAGGCGGGGCATCTTATCCCCTCTCCTTTCTAAAGGTCCATGAATAGCCAACACGATATGGGAGCCCACCTGGCTAGGTGCTGCTACACGTCTACCTGTAGCTACAGGTGAAACGCCCATTGAAAGGCCGAGAAAGGTAAAGGGCAGTGCGTCGACGTGATGGAATTAAATGGGCAGGATCAAAAGGCAGGAGGCCCTTAGACGTGGCCAAAGAGGCCCTTCCCTGCTGTGATTTGCTGTAGATTGCAATGAGACATATTCTGACTTCGATATAGTAATGTTTTAGACTTGATCCTATGTTCCTGTTATCAGATATGTAATTGAGTTTAAAAAGCATCTTATCTTAGAATCTAAAATGTGAGAAACGCACTTTTGTTTTTATGTAACTTGCCTTTAGGTCTGTCTTCATTAAAGGTTAATGCTACAAGTCTTCCCATGCCACCATTATCGTTGTACTAGTAGAATATATAGGCTCTCCATAGCGAAAAGATAAACGTTGACAAAATAGTTTCACTAAAATGGCCAAACAGATACTCAAATTTTAACCTCACAACTTTTACTAGCTAGAGCACTCAAACACCTAAAAAGCATTGAAAAAACACATGCTTTTAATATAAGATGAGGTGGAGACGTATTCCATACTCAACGACTGGATTTAGGACGACTTGAGTTTTTATTATTGGTTAACTTGTTACAAATTACAGCGTGATCAACATGTTTTGACCTGTCAAGGTTTTCATCAACGAGTGAAGCCCCATTCGTCCTGGGCACCTTTCCCTTGCAACCTGAGACATAATTGCGATCCTCTTGTATTTAGACTTATCATTTATGGAAAATATGTTTGTGGTTATAATTTTTTCTTGTTCGCGATTTTAACGCATATATTCTCTTATTTCCTCTCATAAAGGTAGGAGGGCAAATGCACGGCGCGACACGGAGGGGGGGGGGTGCCTGCGGACCCCAAGCAGCTCGGTCTGCGAGCTGCTGCCATAAATAGAACATGGCGCCGGGCCCTCAAACAGCCGCGAGCCAAATGAGCAGCTCGGGCCTGACCTACTTCTGGGAACTGCTCACGTTCACTGACTCCCCTGTCGACGCCCCATGTCGCATTATGAGGAGCCGTACGGGAGGGCTTTGATTATACCGTGTTATATATAATATATATAGGAACACTCCCAAGCAATAATGCAACATTATTATAACATTGCAACAACATTCTGTTATGTTCTGCTTTTTGGTTCTTATTATGTTATTTTGATGGCCACCAAAAAGATCCTTAGAACCTAACATTGCAAGGTTGCACTGTGACGTTATTGTGTCATTCTTGTTGCCTTTTTTAACATAAAGATAACAATTCTATAATATTCTGTACTAGTAAGATCTCGAATTCACTAAGATGTAATGTTATGTAATGTCTTTTTTAGCAACCTAATCGTAAATAACTTAACTGTTGCATGAAAATTTAATAAGTTACAGACTGACCAAAAAGATTGGTTGCAGAACATGCCCATCACGTCGCTGCTTGCCCGGAATTTACTTTCCCTATACTACTTATGAATCTAAGCCTGCGCACAGTGGTCATTTTCCTGTACTACTTAGAGGTATCAATGGTGTAAACCAGTATGATTCTTATGTTGATTTGCCGAATAAGGGCCGATAAACTGTACAAGAACCTATATTACATAAACTATATAAGTGTACATGTTTCTGACGCTATCTGAATAGAGATTTGTGGTCGTGATTTGGGCCAAAAAGTGACACAGAAACAGGACATCATCATCTGTAACAAAGAAGAATAAGATGATGATAAAGCACTGAAATGGTTCTATGAGGCAATTGCTCACTTATTTAGGGGTTCGGGTCCCAGTTAAGGTTGTGACGTCTAGAACGTTACTTGAACGTCAATTTACAACTATACTTGTATGAAAAAAAAGAAAGATCTGCTCCTCTCCCGTTGAATTCTGGATCTTAGATCCAACACTAGATTTTATGAGTGGTTGCCCAAAGTAAAAGCGCATTGCAATCTTTCACGGTTATACAGAAGGATTATAAATGAGTTACAAGGGACAGTTACCAGAAAGAGAAGGAGATTTAAACACAGTAGGATCAAACATCACACAGGTTTTACCAGGAAGGCATCTAACAGTTTCCACCCACCCGACATGACTGGGGACAGTCGTGATTACAAGCTTCCCAGCGGCAACGCCTGAAATGGCTTGTGAAATATGATACAATACGACATCACTCACGTTAGAGACTCAGATTGGGACGTAAGGGGAGCTGTCCCAAAGGGTAAAGAATGAGTCCATGATCAGGGGCTTTACAAGTATTCCTGTTACGTGTAGTTCCGACCACTTTTTGCGTTTTTCTAATTAAATGGATCATTTGAGTGACGTTTATGCGTGATAGCAAGGGCGCACTAACCTAGATTTCAGCCATCCACCTTTTATCAATATGACCAGCTGCTAAGTGCAAATTTCTGGAAGTAAGCATACGTTATAAAAACATAATGACAATCACCTTTCTCATCGACTTGCGCAGTGGACATATCCGCTAGCAGACGCTACACTAATGAAAAACGGCTATATGGACAGAATGTTTGCACACTTTACACAAGTTCTGGTTTGATCGACTTTATAGATTCAAGATGTGGTTATAAAACCAAAATCTCCGTCTTATCCATTCTTTGGCTTAGAAAACGAAATGAAATGTACTTGAAGTTTTAAGATAAACGAGATGACATGGACTATTTCTTAAATTCGACATGTGACATGGGAGTATCTTAGAGGCAACATGCAACATGGGGAGTTAAGGGACAGGTGCCATTACCATTTCTTAAGTTTTAAGCTTAAGGGCTTGCCCTAGCCTTGCCCTAGCTTTGCCCTAGCTTTGCCCTAGCTTTGCCCTCTTCACCCTCTTGCAATTTAATTGAGCTGTAGCCCCCTAGCAAGAGAACAAGGAACCAGCATATTTTCAATATGGCCGCCCCCAGTGGGTGATGGGGGCATTCCCGACCTAGTTTCAGTCTATTTTTAAAATATTATTATGACATCATCTCGTCACTCTCCAGGTAATGACTTTTTTTATGCTAATTTCTACACTCTCAAGGCATTTCCTATGAGAAAACCATCACTCTCCGACCAGGTTCACAATATCACAAAATAGCACAGTGTCCCCCCCCCGCTGGTTACCAGCGAGATCTGTACACTCTCTAGGCAGATTTTCGCTGGTTTCAAGTGTTTGGGACAACCTATGACTCTGATATATCGGACTATCGACGTGATCCACAGGACGAAAACGGAGAATAATATAGTTGTGCAATAGGCTCATTGTACTAAGTGTGTACACAAACTCGATATATTTCTATATTTCTCTTTGTTGCTGCTTCACTTTATGTTGTCATACACGAAGAAAAGCGGAAAGGGCTAACAAAATCGTTTGAATCTCTTGAGACAAAAGATAAATGTTGATCCTCTTGTATCATATCAAATGAAACCAGGGGGTCCAGGAGGTCCTTACACAGACATTCTAATGAGATTTAAGGCCCATTCATGCTGCCGACTTCTGCTGTCCCTTGGGTGTCACAATTATATTCTAGCTGCATTAAATGGTCGTATGGGCGCGATTTTTGTTGCAAGTTTGAGAAAACCCAAAACATGCATCCGCCCTAGGCAAGCATGTTTCTATGGTTAGATGCGATTTTTCTAGCATGGACTCTCCTCCTGAAATATCCTGGATGAGAAGATTTATGAGGAGACATAATGTGTTCTTGTAAGTAGTATATGATAACTAGAGTTCTTTCTTATCATTTGGGTAAATGTAATGAAGTCTTCAGGTATACGTGTAAATGAGACATACTTATTATCATAAGTAGTATTTGAAATCTAGAGCTCTCATCATTTGGTTTAATTATGAGTACTAACCTTCATGTATGTAAGGAGATGGCTATGTATGTAAGGAGGTGTTATCATAAGTACTATATAAGGAGGTGTTGTCATAAGTACTACATAAACCCTGAATTCCTAGAATCAAAATACGAGTCTGTAAATGGCAAAAACATGTAAAAATGGAGATGCAAGTCTGCAAACTGGACTTTGGTTCCTAAAAAAAGGTTCAGAAATGTGTTTTCTTCAAAGTTACAGGAATGTGATGTCATATATCTGCAAATAGCTACAAATGTTAATCTTACAAGGGAAAAAGGTATGTAAGTTCAGAAGGTGTTCCTAAAAGCAGCTTGAACTTGTAAATACCCTCAAAATTGGTAAAGGTTACAAGAATATTTTGCAGTACCTCTAGAGGTATTGTAAGTGACTGTTGGTCATATGAATATTGTGAAAAATAGCATTTTTCTTCGATTACAACGTGTCAGAAGTCTCAAAACATTTTTATTGATATTTAATGATAAGAAAAAGTTAAAATAAAGGTTAGTGAAATTTTTTTTTGAAAAATATCATTTTTCTAAAAACTGTCAAAAGTATCTCAGGGAAATGGGGTCAACACAATATCACTCTTTTATTGGGTTAGTTTAATTGTAAGGAACATTATTACATCAATTTCTGAAAGGATAGGAATGGGAGCATCAGGATACAGATAGGCACTGATCTACATTTAGGAATCTGTAAATCATTTCCTACCTGAAAACTTTGTTTACGTGCTATTCCAGGTGTTTCACATCTTTTCTAACATGCACCTTTATATCATTCTATACTACAATATATATAAATAGTATATGAGCAGTACTGAGGTTTAGAAACATGTAATTTCCATTATATTATACCATGAATACTATTTTCAATGACATAAGCAACATTGGTAAGTCCTTACAAGTCTGTAAGATACTTACCTAAGACATGCTCTTGGTTTGTAAGTTTTGTTATACTATTTGGGAACACTAGATAAAAGATACAGACCCAGAGCACCCCCCTAGTAACTTTTATAGACCATAATTACAGACTTGCAGTTTTGAGTTAGGAATTCGGGGAAAGACTAGAGTTCCATCTCACGTTTGGGTAAATGTAAGTGTTCAGGTACGTGAGTGAAGTGAGATCGTAAGTAGTATATGAAAACTAGAGTGATATCTCACCGTTTGGTTTGCTATCCATGATGATTTTCCTTGCGAAGAAAGATTTATAGGAGCAGATTTAGGGGGTCCATGAGGCGCTCGCCCCCCTTGTTATTTATTTTATTTTTGAATAAAGATTTGTTAACGTAAATCTGGAAATGAAAATCCCTTTTAGATATGAGCGCTCCGCAACTTCCAAAGTGGTCAAACAGGTGAACTGTAGGTGAGATAATTTTCCTACTCACACAGATTGTATATATTTAAAATACAGTCTAGTGATAAACTACCAGCCTAATAAGCCAGCCTGTTCAGATTGAGATATAAACTGGACCTCATATTGGACCATTCTACTTATTTCATAACATGTTTACATTTCATCGCCCTATTTTGCCTACATAATCGCATTATGCTTATTATTCTCTGACAACACTTGTTTCATATTTCATAACACATTTACAGTTTACTGTCTTACACAACAGTCATTCTAATTGCATTAAGTTTACCCTTGCTTACTGCGACATGTTTCATGGATTTGGCAACCTGACATAAACTTACGTAGGGGCCTGGAACTCTGCTGTCAACAGCAGGTAACAGGTATAACAGTTACCAGGGCGGCATGGAGTCTGGTTCACCGATCAGTTATCCCATTAACTCCAACCAATTAGACCAATGGCGCCCTGGGCAGCGGGGGAGCTGCGAGGGGGAGGGGGGAGGGATAGGCCGTTCTGACCCAGATTAGCTATTGCATAATGGGTCCGTACACCCACAACAGTCCATGGCTTTTATTGGCTACTTCAAATCTGTTAAAAATTCTTTATTGACCCTCTATAAATTGCATGGGTAACCCCTTTGATGGTTGATGGACTGCTGGCTTCTTTATCGTCCTACCTGCCATAAACCAGCAGCCCCAAAGCATGCTAGGATGCAGCATGGAATTCCCACCTAACATGGTTGCTGGTGTACAGACCCACTTTTGGAAACAGTGGGTCTGACTGCGACAGACTAGGGGAGGATGGAGGGACAGCCTTGTATTAGAACCCTACTGCAACAGGAAACCTGACAGCTCATAACTCATCATCGCGACAGGACGCGCGACCCAGAGGCCACACTTTGTGATGAGCGATAATGAGGAATAATGGGGAGAATTAGTACTGACATTTAGAGCCCACTAATCCATGCTACTCAACTTGATTTGAAGCAGCATGTGCCTTCCTCCAGCCCCTCTCCCCTCCTCTCCTCCCACCTAATGACCACTAGGCCTTATTCACTCACCCAGCACAGGTACACTGGGCAGATAATGTATCAGAGAACAAGAGAATGCGCTTAGAGAGTGACTCATATACCGGCGCGCATGCCCATTAGGAGCAGGAAGTGTGGGGAGTTGTTGAGGTAATGAGCGCTGAACGCTGACAACATACATCAGGCATTGGGCAGTAGGTTTTAGCCGATCGTCTCCCTCAGCAGGTCTTAACACTTAGTACCTGTGTTTCCTCAGGGGGCCGTCCGTTCAGTTAGCCTACTCCGCGGCCGCCTGCTCTGTTCCAGGGGCCTACCCGAGTCTGCCATCTAAAGGTGGGAATTCCCACCTCCCCCACAATCCTTTGCGGCCCACTTGTTCCTGTTTCTGGCACGTTTGGGCCCTAAAACTTAACCAGCAAGGAGTTTTCCTTACTAAATAGGCCAATAGATAGCCAATCAAAATATTCCTTCTATCCAGTTAGAAGGAATCCTTTGATTGGCTGTTGTTACAGACTTGTAAAGTCCCCCTGTCGATCAGTGGGACGCACTTGAAAGTCTATCTGTTAAGAAGGCCGATGTACATAATTGTCAAGGTAGGCAAGTAGTGGTCTCTCATTTTCCTGAAATTGCACAAACCTTCCTCTGCAAATCCAATGCGCACCTTGGACCAAGGGAGGTGGGGGATAAGAAAGTTGTGAAAATGTGACTATGTACTTATTTGAAGGCCCCATTCTGGGAGGGGGAAGGGTTCTCATTTTTCTGAAAATATGTGTATCGTAATGTACATGTTCAATGCGTACTTTTGCCTAAGGGGGTGGGTGATGTCTGATTATCTTTTTGAAAATGTGAAGACGTACTTAATTGGAGTCTTCCTTCCTCCAAGCAAGTATTGTTCTACCTCAGCATACCCTACACAGTCTCAACCTCAAGGCAAACAGCTCAACAGACCGGATGGTTCTATATTATGATCTAGGCCTACACACAGACTGGTAAAAGTGGTGATATCTGATTCTCACTCATAATAAAGCCATCTTGGATTGAACTGGCCTATTTAAGCCTATTTTACAAACATTACAAGACTGAGGGACATACAGACGAATTTAGAGGGAGTGTAGAAGGAATGAAAAAGAGAAAAGAAGCAAATAGTGCATACATACAAAACGGCAAGGAGGCACTCTATAGGCAGAAGCATTAAAATACTAGAGAATAAAGGTAAATAGGGATGGTAGGAATTAGCATATAGAAGAAACATGGCAGAGCCAGAAAATAGAACACATAGTTTTAAGCCAATTTCCCCAGACATACAATAGACATAGAAAAAACGATATAGAAGGAGGCAGACAGATTCTACTTCTAAAAGACGTAACACATAGTTCAAAGCAATTTCCCCAGAAATAGAACAGACATAGAACCAACAATAGAAAGTGTTAGACAGGCCGTATTTCTATTCTTACGCTCCCTCTCCGCTTGTAATGTTCGTGTTTACCTTTTTGGCCGACCTCTTTCCGCCGGGTACAGCGGTGTGGGCGGATCTCATTACATACCCCCACCTCCTCCACCCTAGACTGTAGTTACGTCCAAGTCCGCTAGATGCTAAAACTAGGACTGTTAACCAGCAACCATTTTAGGTGGGAATTCCACCCTGTATCCAAGAGTGCTTTGCAGCTGCTGGTGTATGCCAAGAGGGGACCATAAAGAGCCATCAGTTGCATCACCATCAAAGGTGTTACCCATACTAAATAGACTGCCCAATGGAAATAATCCTGCCATAATATACAAATTCTTAACTGACCACTGAGGCCCCTCGGCTCTGTGTGGGTGTAAGGACCTACTATGTAAGAGGTAAGTAGGTGATGAAAGGACTACCTCCTCCCACTCTCACATCCTCCTCCACGGGGCGGAAACGCCCTGAGTCCCGTGAAGGGCACCTCCTCCGCGCTGGGCTACCGCTATATTATCGCCCACCTCCCAGCTCTACACCATGCCTATTTATAGCCGCAGAGTCAGCGATTTACTGCCCCCATGTTTTATATGGATTAATGAGATTATCTTCCGGAATCTCAAGGTCTTTTCATTTGAATGATAATGCACATCGTGATGTCCGGCTGTATGTGCGCTTGGAAAGTTTCCCTTATCCCCTATCCTCAAAGAGGCAGATAGATTTACTTGCGTATCAAAAGGTATAGGAAGTTGGGGGCGGCCAGAGCAAATATATGCTGATCTGGATCTAGTTACACATACCCATTTTTAGGCATTTCTAGACGTTTCTATCAGATCATTCTTAACACAATTATTTTTCATGTGCCACGTAACAGAGAACCCTTATCTTATGACCATACCTTATGCAATACTACTATAATTTATTTATCATGGGCATGCCTTTCTTTGATGTCTCGTAAGAAGTCTCTGAAGTGCAAATGGTTTAGGTACCATTCATTTATATACCATTTAACGTAAAGAATCAATAGATCTAGCAAGATCCTTCACAATTAATCAATCAACTAAGCTAATATAATGTCAAGGAATTTAATATGTATTTCAATATCTTTATGTTGGAGAATCATTTCCCGACAAATCGAAATCGCGATGCATGTGTCTGTATTCATTACAGTCAAAAACAGGGTGATTGTGACACCAACAGCTACCAACTATGGATTAATTATTAGTTATTAGTTTGACTTTATGTAGGGTTTAATATGTCTGTTTCAAATACCCATATGTCATATACATAAATCTTCACATAATACTCAAATTAGATAAATGGTAATTGAGCATCCAGGGCTTAATTCAACTTCAAGGTGCTTCGATACTTAAGCATATCTTTCCTTATCGATAAAGAATCATAGGAAAACGAAATTACACATAATTTTGGTAATATGTTTATGGCACCACTATATATAAATGCGTAAGTTTATACATTTGAGTCTAAGATGGCAATTAACTCACGTATTATATTTACCATATAGTTGAACGGCCAGGGCTTCTCAAACTCCGCATTATTAAACTTTGCATCCCAAGAGCTGCAAATCGTGCACCAGGCTCTAGCAACAAGTATTAAGCTTTTGGATTTGTGGAGGAGTTGCCATGGCAATATATGAGTTGGTCCACGGGAGTGGATATTACAGTCCGGTTGACATAGCTCATGCACAATGCGACCTACGTCTTTGACTTCCATCTAATGGGACTGGTGCCCTTTGGTGCCGACAGCTTATCTCATTAAACTCGACAATACAATGTACATATCAAAAATTGCCTATGTTTCATGAAGGACAACCCCAGTTCACCTAGATATGTCATTGATCGCGGTGCGTCATGATGTGATTGTAATAATGCTTTTATTCCAGAGGCCAATGTTGCTGCTCCTTTCAAAAAACGGCAGTGGAAGTAAAGTGTTAAGTACAGACCCGCTGTATAGCATAAGAAAGGTCTTCTAATTTTCTCTCTCAAATCATATATAGGATGTACGGTTTCATGCCATAATTAATTTTGGGGAAAACATAAAACAAATACAAAATCAACAGGATCTAAATTGGCCTGTGGAATAGAATAGCAAACGACCCATCATGAAATCGTAGTTAAAGGAAAATAAGATATTGAATAACACCAACTCGAAGGTTTCCAAGTCAATATCAACCTCCTACACACTTAATGAGATTACACGCTACCTCTAGAAATCTAGAGATTTCCTTTGAATACGAAATATCTAAGAGAAATATCTAAGAGAAATATCTGGATATTGATACGACCAAATGATTGTATTTGAACCCAACTTTACACAAATCTTCATAAAAAAACATGCTTTGTAGCTGCGTTTTGGAATAGAATGTTGAAGAAAAAGTAAGAGTGGAGTTGTTGACAAGCTGGAGGGTAGTGAGTGGGTGTAGGCGGTGGGTGTGGAGGATCACGTTAATACTGGGTGATTGAGTAAGTGGGCGGGTAGGGCGAACTGGGGGCAGGCAGGGCCAGCGGGGGCATTTGGCTAAGAGGGTCGATTATCGTAGCAATTATCTGCGAAACGTGGTAATTCTCGTTTTCAAAATAGAATGCAGGACAGGCAGCTATTTCGTGTATTCACGTCCCTCCGTGGGGTCTCGTAGAGATTCTCGTGGGTCTGGCTTCCGGATTGACTTCTCGTATTCTCACGATTTATGAAAAAGAACATAGCGAGAGTTCTCCATGAATGATCAGTTCTCAGTAATAGTATGAGTCACGACCAGTCGGTTCACCTTTAGGAAGGCAATGGCAGGACGCCGGCGTGTTTGGGGAGGTTACCTTTAAAACCTGTATTCCACATACCGATTTTGCTACCGATTTTTAAAAAAACCATTCAAATATGAGAACGTTATGCATCATTAGAAAGGCCTTACTATTTTCTTTGAAATGATATATAGCAGGTATGGTTCTCAATCTGTGCCATATTCTCAGGGAAAATTAACCAAATACAAAATGGCGCCCCAATTATGGTCATCTGTGAATTTACACTTTTGCTCACAATTCATTGCAGTGCGTTTCAGATAACTAACGTTAGAGATATTAAGGTACAGCAGAGACAATTATAATATAATTCTCTCTGGGTACAGGTTACTCATCATTCATGAGGTCAAAGTATTATATCAAATTAAAAACATGTATATTTATTCAATGGCGCTACATGTGGACAAATGTGGGAATCTAACTACATGTATAAGGACGAGTCCTCTACATTGTAAATCTCCCTGACTATATCATGAAGCTTTCTGTCTAAAATAATGTGTCCGTTATCAAAAACCGCAAAATATGTAACTGACGGCTGTGGTCACCTGACATAAGGGACACATTATTTAATTTAACAATATCCTTATACGCCTACAAACTGTCAAATAAACGTCGGTTTCATTGACAGGTGCCATGTGTACATTACCTATTGGACACGTGTATTGAGGCTTTCCAAGAATTGCTGAAAATCAAAATGTCACACTAGGGTTATTGGTAAACGTTGAAAGTGCTTATTCATGAAAATGAAAAGCCGTAGTTTACATTTTTGACCCTTCATTTTTCATGGTGCTACTGGCATAATGAATTGCACTTTGCAACAATTCAAAATATGCTCATGTTGGGATGTGGCAGATACATAATTTCCAACTCAAACAAACAGTCGCTACCATAATGCCAACATTATTTCCAGAAATAGATGCCACCAACAAACATGGCAATTTCACCAATTAACTTCTATAACTGGTGAATAAAAAAAATACCTGTCACAAGGGGAAATATTCATCTAAAGTAGACATCCTATGGTACCACACTTTAAAGCTTGAAAGATGGACGCAACAGATTCAGAGCCATCATTCTTCAGGCTGTGCATGCACAGACAGAGTCTATGTCCACAGGTACCCATTCAGTAAATGTAATCTAGCAGTGAATACCAAACTGAAATATTAAGTATACAAAGTTAAAATGTCCCTTTTTCTTGTCTGCAATGCAAAGCGGTAGAGCTATAGGCCTAGGTCAGCCATTTGAAATTGATATCACAGCTCAGATTTATGTTCTTGTTTGGAGCAAATTGTACGTGGCGCAGTGGTCGCCTTGGTAACTGGGCTGTCATTGAAAGGTCAGGGGGTATTTCCCCAGCATCAATATAAACCTAATGAAACGGCCTCAAAGGAAATGGAGACGGGCGCTCCGTCATCATTACTGGGCTGTTTAGGGCGGTATATCCAACCCGTCTCCTGGCAGTACGTGAGGCAAATGACCCACAGATAAAACTGCCAGCAGACTGGCATCATCTTGATCTTCTTCATTTTCTTTTTCTAATTTTATCAACTTCCTCACTTCATAAAAAATTAAAGAGAGACTGAGGAAGGAGTGTGACGTTGTATAACGTTAGTGTAACGTCACAGTACGTCGCAGACTGTCACAGAACGTTTCTGAACGTGACCGTTAAGTGCCATACCCACTAGGCGATTTGGACCAAATCGGCCGACTGATCGGTGGTAAAATCGGTAAATTCTAGACATACAATCGACCGATTTTAGCGCTGACTCACATCAAACATTCACATTCCAATGTACTATACTTACATGCGATCATAACAATCGGACGATTCGCCCAGTTGCCCGTTGCCCGTTGCCGGAAAATCGCCTAGTGGGTATGGGGCTTTACTTTGCTTCTTAAGGTGGGACTGGTAATGAGAGCCATCAAGCCAAGGTGACCTTTCAGAACTACAAAATGCATGGTGCAATTTGAATTAAGTACTTTAATTGTCCATATTATTCCTTTTATAAGCAAATTTTTATAGTCAAATTAAAGAACAAGCAGTGCAATTGTATTTAGCTCGCAGACACTAAAAGTCTGATTCACTCTGAAAAACGCAAAGCACAATTATGAGCATTTACACACAATTATGATATTTTATTTGACTTAATTCCCAAAGAAATGCACACTAAAATTGTTCACTGTTCATCAAAGTCTGAAATAGGTGTGAGAGAGGGCAGGTGGCGAAAAGAAGAAAAATGGTTTGCAGTTGCAGGCGACAAGGATTTGAACATTTTCCAAATGATGAGGAAATTTTATGTTTACTATCATCAAAATGTATTTGACCTTAACTGTAATGGTCAGTTGTAATTTTAAAACCACCCGTGATATAATTAATACATTTCAATAAATCCAAAGCAAGTCAGAAGGGAGGATCTATTTGGAGTTTTATGCTTCCTGTTTTAAATCTCCTGCTAATCTTTTAAAATGTCTTAGATAAATTCATCCAATGTGAAATATGTCGTAAAATTCTCTATTGGTTCGGAAGTCCAACAGAAAGACATTTGATAGTTGCAAAGCATCGTAGCAAATCACACTTTATTATCCTCTGTGAACAAATAACAAATGGATTTCCTGCCCTCACCTCATTCATTGCCCTATAACCGAAGATTTCCTGGTACAAATTTTACTGTTTCTCTATTAGATTTTACAACCGTGTTCAACCAAGTATCAGGAGAACGCGTGGGGACAATTAAGCTTAAGTCAAGGAGCCGTTACTGCCACAAAAGATAACCATTAACTTTTAACCAAATTGATGTGTCACGACATAAAGCAAAGTAGGCTATAACTGTCTTACCAAGCACCGCGACTTCTATATTGGGTACTTTCTACTCCCCTGACTGGCGTTGCACCCATCTCTGGTGCAAGCTTGAAGGCGTCTAGCGAAACTTTTCAAAATGTTGGATATTTTCTTTCAATTTCCTCGCGAATCTGTGGGGGATAACTTGTCAAAAAAGATGGCATCTGTCAACGGGGGCCATTTTCTCATGGTGGGAATGCTGTTTTTTTCAATTTCGCAAGCTTGGGTAGTTTTCTCACCAAAGAGATTATTTTTCTTGCCAATTTTTGACAAGCCAAAAGTCCCGGTACTTAGTACGCAGTACAAAATGTTTTTCCTTGGACAAAGCCCTTTGACCATAGAATGGTGTCTTCAAAGATATCATATCAGCCCTCAATTACCATTTTCATTATTTCTGGATTCAAATTAGCAATTTTCAACAAGGATAGCGACCTACACTTCCTTTTCCATTCAAGATATCTAATAAATAATCCTATATTATATCAAGTAGGTTTCACCGAAATCCTTGTTTTACATGTTTGGGCACGTTTTTTCCTGATTCATAATACCATCAGAATTCCTGACGATTCCTGGTGGTTGGCAACTCCTGATTGAGATGCATGGCATACTATGGCTATTAATTCGCCCTTCTTCCTTCCTCCCAGTCATTCCCCTCCAGGTCCTTGATAGACCTTCAAATCAACCGTACGTGGAAACAAGAACTGTATGTAGGACGCAACATCTATCTATCTATATAATATGTATGTATATAGGTCTGTCTGTGTATGCTAGTATGTATGCATATATATGCATGTATGCATACATAATTATGTCTGAGCATGTATGTGTATGTATAATTGTATGTATGTATGAATGAAAGTATGCGAGCTTGCATGTATGCAAGCTTGCATACATGTAGGCATAAATGTCTGTCTGTATTAATATGCATGCATGCATATATAAGCTTTTACATAGTTCCCTTAAAATGTAACCAGAAAACTTTGATGAAGCCTAATGACATATATCATGTTGACGCCCCTAATTTGGTCAACCACATGTAACCATACCTGCATAAGGTCTATAGCTGGCACGTCATTAGGGTGAGCCCCAGCCAGCCCCAGGTCACTGGCCCTTGTGTGACCTGAATGTCGCACTTGTACGCCGGCATTCATATAAGTATGTTTGCATGCACATGTGCAAGCAAACAATATCATGTATTCATGAGTGTATGCAAGCATGAACATAAGCATGTATGTATCAATAATCATATGCATACACATCTTTTAGATGCAGGGGCAGGAGTTGGGAATGGAGTAGGTTTTTTTGGGCACCAATTCTCAAATCACTGTAAAATTCCCTAATAATGTAACCAGTATACATTGATGAAGCTTAAAAATAAATGTTTTGACATATAATCATACCTGTACAGCATCTGTATAGCTGGCGCCATGTCACTATACATGGAAAACGTCTATAGATGGCATGTCATCATTCCTGCATAAGGTCTATAGCTGGCTAGTCATTAGGCCAAGCCCTGTCCAGCCCCAGGTCACAAGTCCCCGTGTGACCTTCCCTCCTGAATATCATATGCCGATATTCATGTAAGCATGTTGGCATGCACACGTGCAAGCATATATATGTATGCACATGTGTATGATTGTATGCATGCATGTGCGTATGTATGTATGTATGTATGTATGTATGTATGTATGTATGTATGTATGTATGTATGTATGTATCTATGATTGTCTGTATCTATGTATTAATAATCATATGGAAACACATGGGTTTTAGATGCAGGGGCAGGGGTCGGGATTGGAGTAATTTTTTTTTCTTTTGGCACAAATTCTTAAAATACAGTATAATTCCCTAATAATGTAACCAGAATATATTGATGTATTGTGTGTGTGTAGATATGCTAGTGTGTATATATATACATTGATAAAGCTTAATGATAAATGTTTTGACGCCCTTTATTGGGTCAGCTGCATATAACCATACCTGCATACCCTCTATAGCTGGCACATCATTAGTTCTCGCCCCGGCCAGCCCCAGGTCACTGGCCCTCCCCTTCTCCCCTGAATACCGTACACGCATGCTCGGCCGCTGACCTGCCTTGCCTTCCGTCTCTTTGTGGGCGCCAATTGGTGGAACGACAGGTGTGTAATTACGTCTGATACGTCCCGGCCGTCCCCAAATGTCACCGGGGGCCGCTGCCCGCCGCGCCCCTGGCGGCGCCCGCCGTAAATAGAGCCGGGTGGAAACCCCCAACCCATGCATACAGCGCTGGGGTTAGGTTAATAGGAATTGGGTGGTGTGGTAGAGAGGTAAGCGTATAGGACCAGAGGGAGCGTATAGGATGCAGGGAAAATGTACGGGATGCGCTATGCGGATTGTGAGCGTTAAAATGGACAAATTTACATTAAATGTTTCAATGAGGTGAAGAAACACTATTGAAAATTGATAGGGAGTGCGCCATTGTCTCATCTTATGTTGTTCTGTCATTTTCCCTGTGGATGACTCAAGGGCGGTGATTTAACTAACGCTCTGGTTGTTTGACCTATCGGGAGTTATCCACAATGACCATAAATCATCGAATTTACCAAAATAGGCCTAGTGTTCCCTTTGAGCAATACGAACAGAGACCTACTAAGAATGGGTCAATCGATTGGAAATATCCAAAACGTTACATATTGGCCGTTAGCGATCTCTGATTCGACACGAATCGTTCACAGGGTTCCCAGCCCCGTAGTTATGTACACTATTGCACTCTGGTCAGCGTCATGGAGCACGGGATTGACTCAAATCACATCCTTTTCATGCTTCTTCCCATATAGGACGATTTCACACCTTCTCGTAAACCCCGGGACATATCCGCCTGACACATCACTTACCCATCAATGTACATGTATATAT
The DNA here is from genome assembly GCA_936440205.1 of Lepidonotus clava. NCBI lineage: Eukaryota > Metazoa > Annelida > Polychaeta > Phyllodocida > Polynoidae > Lepidonotus > Lepidonotus clava. The sequence goes on along the minus strand of OW387135.1, from coordinate 51,650,457 downwards.
CACCTTGATACATTGTTACCTCATTAATGCAACTGCAAAAATCACGAAGTGCAAACCCACACGAAGACTTAATGGCTCTACCTGTGATCTATACGAGCCCAGGGTACCTCAGTCCTGTCAGCACGGTGTGAAGCATTCAGCCACACACCCAGGTCCTTACTCTCCATCCAGGCCCCTACCATTTATCAAGAGGCGTGTTAACAGGAGACAGGCAGCATGACCGAGTCTCACGGCGGGCTTACAGCGCCACCAACGGAGACCTCTCTAAAGCACCATACCCAATAGCGTTACTTGGACGTCGGCGAGTCTTTCCCAAACTGCTGCGGCATCAGTTTTCTGCGTAATCATCACTGCAACTAGGGTGTTAGCCTAGTACCTGTCGAACGGGTTAACTATTCAACAACATAACATATAGTGATATGAACTTTCAGGTGCTCATAAAACGGCCATACCGAAAGAGGTGTTTGCAAGAGAGAGTAGCGCCAAGGTGTGACAGGGTGCGTCTATCTGAACGTCCATCAGTATGCTACGGCTTATCTGAATGAATTAACGTGAAAATCGCTAGCTATTCAACAAACGGTTGTATCAAACATATTCATTTCAAAATGGCATAAAGATGGGCGACGAGAGGACAATAACGATCGTCGTAGTCCAAATCGTCTTCGTGGATATGGGGCTTAACAGGGACCTCTAGAAGGGTAATAGGTGTGTAAGTGCGGGAACTAATACACGAGGCAGGTGGGAATAGACGCTGAGTGGCTCCAGCTCCAGCTCCTACAAGCTAGGAGACGTTTGGATCACAGGAGAAGCTATTGGCGACTTTCCGCAATAGATATATATCAATTATCATCTGTCACAGCAGACGAGTCACAAGCAAACTATTGCAAGTGAAATGAATGAGCAAATGGTCTCGCAATTGCCTATATTGCACAATTTAAAGGTACCGCTTTTAAATATCGACAACAATCGGTTCTATACTCTCTGTAATGAACATGCAGATAGCATCGTAAAACATTTGAAAATAATATTTTCAAATGTTTTACGATGCACTCTGTTCATTACAGAGAGTATTATGTATATTATACATAATCGTATACCCTTTTGCCATCGTAATGGCAAGAATTAAAGTGCTATTCAACTGATTAAATTATGTAGTAAAAGCAGGAACCTCATAAAACAGGTTCAAATATGTCCGTAACCAGTTATTAACACTTTCAATAATTTGCTGATTCGCTTGTCACAGATTCGTACTATTCTTGGCCAAACATTCTAAAGCTTGGATAAGCACTCAGATGGAGGAATCCATGCATCGACTGTGAACTAGGACGGAGTTTTAACCGACTTTGCAACAGCAATAATTACAAACTAATTGTAAACTGGTTCTTCGGTTAGTTCACTTTTTGTCGTTTTGTGGATCAGTTTGCGAGGTTCATAACCGACGTGTACCAATAATTTAAGTAGAGTGAAATTTGTCAGATATGAGACATTTCTGTTGTGGGTATCGGATCTATAGATAATTTTCGGGTAGTTCAAACTAACTATAACACCTCTTTGTTTTCACTTCGAGGTTACACATGTAGAAATTCCCTTCATATCCAGATTGTGTATTTTATATTTGAAAATTAAATGTGGCCTAGAAACGAGGAGGATTACCCGTGCACATTATCCTCTACCTGTTGCCGCCACTAGTCCATATCTCTGACGGCTGCCAAAAAGTCTAGTTTAGATATTCATTATCTCACACTGAAATTGATATCAGGATTTTATTGCACCCAGGTTTTCCCAGGGATGGGGAAATCCTGTCCATAACTGCTCTGCTTTCACAATCTGTGTGTGGAATAGAAGAGATCTTCCTGAATTTGTCCTCGTAAACCAACCTTAACTATCCTTTAATTAATCTAGGCATCCTCCTATTATCACTCTGAAATCAGGGTATCCAATTAGATGCAGAGTGAAGTTTACTCCAGATCTGCTTTGAAAGCGCGGTCCTTTGCGTGATGGCTATAGTTTATATCACAAATGTCACAGGTATCTGCAAATCGGTAATTAGAATTATAATACTTTATATTCAATACCTCCAGGACTCAGAAGATGATTAACTTATGCCCGAATACGAACAACTTCTAAAGCTTTTACAAATCGCTTTCTATTAGTTTTCTTTCATCTATTGTAAAGTTCAGATAGGTAACGTTGCTGCTTATAATTACAGTATCTTTATAAAAGTACGAAATGGACGACCTATTTGTTATTCTAAAGTATCAAGAGTTGTTCATAATGTCGAGAGTAAAAACTTTTGTCTACTTTACATTTGTTCAGGCCGAGGATCCCCTTTCTCTATCTTGTATAGTATCTGGGAAATTGAGCTCGGCGAGCAATTGCACTCTGTCCCCCATATGTGACAGGGTTCGTATTACTACGAGCACTGAGGACTGAATGGGGCGCCGTCTGTAAGCATTTCCATATTTTATATAGAAAAGTCATTTATCTTAATCAAAAATCTTTCCTAAATATGTACACAATGCGTCACATACGGACCGCCTATATCCGCGTAGTCTCCGCGATGTCGTTATGCACAGGTCTAGTCACTTGTATGAGATTAATTGTATATACGACAAGAATCAAGAAGTACAGAGTATAATTATAACTTATGGGCGACGTTGTGAATAATAAGGCTGCTCAATAGGCACGTTGCATGTCCAAATTAAACTATTTCCCTGATTAGCGTCGCATTCCCACTTCCGTATACTACTTACAGTGCACATCTGAAACAAACGTAGCCGTCAGCGCGACAAACTCCCATTTCTGTATACTACTGGTATGCATTCCATAAAAATTTGGCGATAATTATCGCCAGTTAAAGCGCTTCCATAAAAGATCTGCGATACTAAAAATATTATCGCCAAGGCCTCAAATCAGTATCGCGGCGATAATTACAAAATATCGCGGTTTTAAAAAAATATATTTTCACAAATATTAATATCTCAAAATATATATATGTGACCAAGGAATAAGCCTGTAAAGTTTAAGTTTGATTGAAAAAAAATTGAACAAAAAAAATGAAAAACAAAAATTTTATGTGGCGATAACAATTGTTGGTATCGTGGTATTTCTTCAAACGAGATTATCGCCAAATTTTTATGGAATGCCCCCCTGATATCATTATATTATGTCGCATTTAAATAAGGGCAACCAAAGCGATATTGTCACACATATAGAAGAAGGTACTCAAGCCTTGCATGTTCTGTTTATAGGCAGTGCCTCCTACATAATGTTCTACCCAAGGTCATACACATTTATTAGCCACTACATTTGGGTGTATTTTATAGTGGTCTTAACTCTAACAAAGTATTTTTGAAGTAAGATATTTTCATTTTGACGTGACGATATTTCACGCTTACAATCCTATGTTCTAATTGTTAGCTCTATCATGATTTGGTAGTTCAGATTAATGACTGTAACAATGTAGGTCTATTGAAACTACACATTCAAATGGTTTGAGCCAACTGTATAATCGGAGCAAAGCACGTGCATACTCTTCTTTTTTTTAGATGAATCTTGTCATAAAAGAACTACGAACTTGATGTGTCTACATTCAGCCTCCCATAGGATAGTCCTTCAGGAGATTCAAGGTGGGTAAAGCCGTAAGATAAACGAAGTAGCATCGGGTTGGGCGTCCCGGCTATAGCCGACCTTTCTCTGGTCTTAGCCGGAGATCTCATCATACTGAGCCCTGGGAGACCCCCGGGAGCGGCTTCTGTAAGCACAATGTATATAGCCCAGGGTCGATGGCCACCAGAACCAGTAATTGTAAGTCGACGGGTCTCCATCTTACTTATGTTAAGTGTCAGAATTCATTAGTGGTTTATTTTATTCTGACTGATTTAATATGACTCTAAATTAGTGCTGCACATTAAAACAAATTGCTAGAAAAAGCCCAAACACAAAATAATGAATTGTCATTGCTATGCCTCAGTTAACGGTAAAAAAAGCTGTAAAATGCCCATGCATATAAGTAATATTTAAGGTTATATACCTGGGGTCATTGATCATATTTGAACATGTTATAAATGATAAAAAAAGCCCTTATTTTTCTCTAGCTAAAGGTGTAATATCAGGTTGGCCGACCTTTCTCTGGTCTTAGCCGGAGATCTCATCATACTGAGGCCTGGGAGACCCCCGGGAGCGGCTTCTGTAAGCACAATGTATACAGCCCATGGTCGATGGCCACCAGAGCCAGTAATTGTAAGTTGGCGGGTCTCCATCTTACTTATGTTAAATGTCAGAATTCATTAGTGGTTTATCTAATTCTGACTGATTTTATATGACTCTAATAAACTCTGGATTAGTGCTGCACAGTAAAACTATTGCTAGAAAAAGCCCAAACACAAAAGATTGAATTGTCATTGCTATGCCTCAGTTAACGGAAAAGAAAGTTGTTTAAAGGCCTATGCATATAAGCCATGTTTAAGGTCCTGGTAGATATATAGTTGCTTATCTTTGAAGTTCAGCAGCAGGTATTAGCCATGGATCTCATCATACTGAGCCCTAGGAGAGGCCCGGGAGCGACTTCTGTAAGCACAATGTATACAGCCCAGGGTAGATGGCCACCAGATCCCCTAATTGTAAGTTGGCGGGTCTCCATCTTACTTATGTTAAGTGTCAGAATTCATTAGTGGTTTATTTTATTCTGACTGATTTGATATGACTCGGAATTAGTGCTGCACAATAAAACCATTGCTAGAAATGGCCCAAACACGAAAGAATGAATTGTCATTGCCATGCATCATTTAATGGTAAAGAAAGCTGTAAAAGGCCCATGCATATAAGGCATATTTAAGGTCATATCCCTGGGGTCATTGATGATATTTGAACATGTTATATATGATTTAAAAGCCTTTATTTTTGTCTGGCTACAGGTGTAATATAAACGAAGTAGCATCGGATTGGCCGACCTTTCTCTGGTCTTAGCCGGAGATCTCATCATACTGAGCCCTGGGAGACCCCCGGGAGCGGCTTCTGTAAGCACAATGTATACAGCCTAAGACCGATGGCCGTAATTGTATGTTGACAGGTCCCCATCTTACTTACTTTAAGTGGTTGAATTTATTAGCAGCTTATATAATTCTGGTGGATTTTATGTAACTCTGGCGAACCTTTAACAGGTGACGTGCAGTTAAGACATTTCTAGTGCAATCATTGTCAGAAAAGTATATTATATGTCATGGATCTACTGTGAACCTAGATATTTTCGCGTGTATGTATACATACATTTTTGCTGATTTGACATGTAAGACAAATTTGCGTGGAGTTAAATTGGTGTTCCCATAAATCGGGGTCTTTATATGGTATATTTATCTTCATTTTCATGCTGTTCTTAATTTTGCAGATTATTGACAATCACAAAGTAAGCGAAAATATTTATAGTTTGAAAATACCTGCTGTGAGAGTAGGTATTAAGAGTATTCCTACAAATACACACAAAGCTATAATGTTTAAGTTCTGCTATACGTTTGCCTATCATGTAGGTTCAGCAGCAGATAAGTGCACCCTTCGTGTCAATTAAACATGGATTCCAGGATAGAGCGTGAGCAGAAAGAAGCGACCTTCCCGAGAGGAAGCACTCAACATCCTTTGTAAAAAAGAAATAGGGACGCTGATTGGAATCTGACATTCTTTTCTTTTTTTACAGGACATGCGAGGGATAGCTTCCACTTAAAAAGAATATAAAGGACGTTCAGCATCTGATCTAAGTTAGAATGAAAGCCAGGCTGTAGGCTGAGAATGTTACTGGCAGATTCTGACACTGAGCCCTGAGATAAATGGCCCTTTCAACTAAAGGCCCTTCTCACTTCCACTAAAGGCCCTGCATGCCAACTTCAAGCCCTGCCAACTAAAGGCCCTGCGGACTTAAAGCCCTGGAGACTGAAGGACCTTAAGAATAAAGGCCCTATCAACTAAAGGCCCTATCGACTAAAGGCTCTATAGACTAAACGCCCCTTCAACTAACTGCTGACTGAAAGCCCTGACAACTGATTGCCCTGATGACTAAAGGCCCTGCTGACTAAAGACCTTGCAGACTTAAGGTCCTGTTAATCAAAGGCCCTGCCAACCTAAGGCCTTGCTGATTAAAGGCCCTACCAACCTAAGGTCTTGCTGACTAAACGCCCTACCAGCCAAAGGCCCTGCCAAATAAAGGCCGTACTGACTAAAGAACATCCTGACAAACCCCTGTTGACTAAAGGCCCTGCTGAGGTACGTCCCTGTTAACCAAAGGCCGTGCTGACTCAAGGCCCTGCCCACTAAAGGCCCTTCTGACTTAAGGCCCTTCTGACTTAAGGCCCTGCTGACTAAAGACCCTGCTAACTAAAGGCCCTATTGACTAAAGGCCCTGCCGACCTAAAGTCTAGTTGAATAAAGGCTCGGTCAACTAAAGGCCCTCTTGACTTCAGAACATCTTTTCTTTTCTTTTTCTTCTATTTTTTGTGGGGGGGGGGGGGGGGGCAGTCAACAAGATTTTAAAGTGTTCTTTCTTTTCAGAAATGTAGGTTTTTTTTTTTACATTTTAGTCCTAGTGGGAATCAAAACATTTAGAGCGCAATTCTATGTTCTTTGATGGCAAACAAAAACCCAGAGGTATGATCTTTTCTAAAACATTAATTATTTCCTGCCATTCAATGTAGCCTTTATGAAGAACTCTACTTCATATCTCGAGGCACACATAACAGGCTCTCAGAGAAAAGCATCAGTAATTGAGTTCGAGGCAATATCTGCCTCATTTCATGTTCAGTCTTTATGATATCTCCTTTCATAAACATCAACGACGGCATCGCTTTGGCCACTGTAAATTAATGACGTTGATGGCTTCCATGCCGGCCAATTATGACTTATACCTAGTCTTTTTATAGTCTTCATAAAGCTGCAATATAAATACTTATGCATACAAAGTCTATCGTGGCTGTATTTTGTCTTAGATCTGCGTTTCATTTAAGTACACAGAAATCAGAAATAACTCTCTCCGGTTATATAAAGTAATTTAAACAAGTGACAGAGAAATGGCATTGCTGTATGTGTGGAAATGGATTCTGCGCGCTAGATCTGTGAAAGAAAAACAGGTTTATCTCATGTTGAAGTAAGAAGTAAGGCACTGCATTGATTCTGGTTTGTAAATGTTTCCTGCTTCATCTGAAAGAATAAGGGTAACTCTGATGATGCCTGTATAAAAACAAACTACATATCACTCAAGACTGGAAGAGCACGTTTTCTAGGTGAATTTGTTTTGCTTAAATGAGATTTTAAAGATACTCACCCAAGGTCAAAGTTCTTCTGCGCGCGCAACTTGAGCAGCAGCTGTCTGCGCATGCACGGATCTTGGAGCATGCCGGGAGAAATCACTGGGTTGTTGAGTATGTCCATGGCGAGGGCGTGCAGCTGGACACGGTCCCTCAGCTCGAAGGCGTGCTGCTGCCGCTTCCACTCCAGGTTCCAGAGCCTGGAGAAGACGCACCCCATGACCCACATGAGCACGGTCATGGCGAGGCAGGTGGGTCCGAGGATCTGTAAGGGGATCTGTTGGCGCCTCTCAATGCCCGTGTTACTGAAGCCGAACACGGTGATCAGGACCCCGACGATGAAGAAGGCCACGCTGAAGAGGAACATGCAGCGGCCCACTGTCTCCAACGTCGTCCACCGCTTCGACATGGCCATCACCGTGCCGTTGCCGCCCCCCGACCCGCCGTGCGCGTCGCTGTCCGCGTCGCCGCAACTGGAGACGCTGGAACGCGTCATGGTGCGGAGGAGGCGGTGGAACTCGGGGTCGTGGTCGTGCGCGCCGACGGACGCCGCTTGGGCGGCCGACGCCGGCACGGGGAAGTACGTCACCGGCAGGGTGGCGGCTGGCGGGGCAACGCTGGGAGAGTGACGACGACCACCGGGGCCTCGGGGGGGAGAGGGACCCACCACCGCCCTCTGGGGGAGACCGCGGGAACCTCAGTTTGGGGGCTTGACCAGTGATGATGTAGGAGGAAGATGGCCGCCGGGGCCCTTGGCTACCGTGCTGCTACAAGAGGGTGGCACAAGAGGGCTGTCAGCACCTCAGGGACCCCTTCACAAACGCGCCTCTGTGTTGATTTGTACTTCTGGGCCACCGTAGGAAACAGGTGGCGCCGTAAGCCGACAGCGGCGGCGGTGGCGTTTCCGACGACTAGCGGACCATCGATATGGCCCACAGGGTCACACCATTGTTGGACCGTCGTTACAAGCCTTCTGCATGGATCAAATCTCCTAATAATCCGGTCTGTGCATGGATATAATAACGTTGACCTGGCCAATCTGTAAGATGCCCTCTTTGCTGGATCCGGTTATCAATCAATTAGTCTCCAAAGGCTTCAGGGGCAATGCCTTCTCGGATTGGCTAATTCGGCCTAGGGCACAGCCATGGATCTCATTAGGATGTTTTCTGATAGTTCTTCCCTGTCCTGCGTTGGGTACTGATTATTAGGATGAGTTTCCAAAACGCCGTATTGCTCCGAGTATGTCTGGCCCGTCTGTGTGGTGTCGGAGATGCTACTGGTGTGACAACCAGTAAATACCTGTCTGTGGGGGGCGTCCCCTTTACCTGGGGGAGTCTGGCAACACCTGTCTCATTAAAGGTGTATCTGTGTAGAGTGGTCGTCGCCTGCCGAGCGTTCCACCTGCGTTAAGGTCACCTGCTACAACCAGCCCAGCCAATCAGAGGCGGCCTAACAAGGCGCGGTCACCGCCACCAATCAGCGCCCGCGTAGCAAGCCGCGACGGGTAAGGATCCAGCCAATAGGCGGTGCTGATACAAGCACGTCAGGAACGCCGGCGAATCAGGGACGTCATGGGGGCAGTGTGCGTCAACCTCGTTATTTCTACCCGCTCTGCTCTCACCCGGCCGCGCGCTCCCTCTGGCGTCGTGCTGACTTCTAATTACTGTTTCATAGTAGCGTTTTGTACTTGTGCCGCCGTTCCCATGGTGACCAGTTGTAATATCAGGTGTTGCCGTGAGGGGGAGTAGTGGGCCTCATGTAAGCACTCTTTGATCCAACCCTAGACCAAAGGAGAAAAGGGGAAAAATAAATGTCATGGATAGATCAACGTTTCTCTGAAACTGCAGAGTGACCTTTCCTCTCCTGCTTTCACCATTAGAACCCCGACCGACTGGTTAATGCTATATATAAAGCTATCTTACTTCTGACACGGCTTCACTCGAAAACATATTTTCGTATTCACATCAAAGAGATTGTACTTCGTATTCTAACAAATACACACACCCAATATCTCACAAAGAATTTCACCCACAAAGTCAGAAGATTTACAGAAATGAATCAAGTCAAAATGTTTCACATGCACAGAAGGATGCGTTCGAAGACTCCGCATTTGAATAAATTATGGATAAATGTGACTGCTGTGCCTGGAATTGAAGAAGATGTTAAAAAACATCATGTTTAATGGGATCTAGAAGTCGACATCCAACGATTGCTGATGTCAACTTCTCGTGCATGGCGGCGCCCCGGGCATTTAAGTGTTAGCCGCTCTACTAATCACAGGGTCGGCCTTATGACTACCTTCGTTTAAACCATATATGTTTCAAAACACGAAAATTGAGACAACTCGATTAAGCAGGAGGGAAAATTGTCAAATTGTAACGTTGGGTATCATGCGATAAATATAGTGCCTTTATCCATAGAGATACAAACTTATGTATGTATGTATATGCTTTATCTAATGTTGACAGTATTATACAGCTCTATGAAACCTTAAATCCATCGAAAATTAGTGAATATTAGTGATGCATTGCACTATTTACTGACACCTTGATGTGCTGTGCTCCTGCATAGCTACTAATTGGGAATCAATTGCCGAAGGCGTTTGTCCCTTATCTTAAAAAAAAAAGTAAGGGAAACTGCTTTTTGCCATGCCCTTACTAATGTATGGTCCTTCCAGCAATTTTCCGCGGGGATGTTACCATTATTAATCAAAGCCCATATGAAAGGTAAAAACTGCCGTGTTTATAAATCATAATTAGCAATCCTTTTGAGTAGCAGCCTTCTTATCAAGACCACTTGCACGAAAAGGTTACCTTTGCTTTCCAAAAGTACTTTTACAAAAAAGGAGGTTCATTTTGGGTCAGAAAGTCTTTTTCCATTTGGTTGGGTCTGAATAGCCGTATATTCCAGGGAAAGGGGGTGGGGGGAGGGGGAGGGGGAGGGGGAGGGGGCAAGGCCCCCGGCTTCCGTGCGCCCCCGCCACCGGCTCTGATTTCTAATTTCTCTATTTCTGTGTACCCCACAGTAAATCTGCAACATTTGTGGGAATCATCTGTGCCAATCAGAAGACAGCACGAATTAGAGTGACCCAGATTCGCTGACATGCGGACATACCGACTGCATTTGTAAAGCCTGTATCCCATTGGGAGATTCTGACTGCCAGGAATATGTTAATAAGGATATTTCCCTAATTATTTTACAGAACACCATGCATTCTACATATCGTTGGAAAGATAATTTTGAAACCGTTCACATGATGACATGTAACAAATCTATGTTTAAGCCCACTTCCCACTGGCGGTTTTTAAAATCGCTATAAAAATCGGCAAGTGGAATTCAGCCATTACTCCGACAGAGGTACTTCCGGGGGCGGAATGCCCGCGAGAACTAAACGAGAGTTGATTGCGTCTCGGATGCCGGAAATTGTTGCGGATGGCAGGCGAGCGGTGGGGAATTTTTGAAGTGGACAGAAAGCACTGTCTAGAAAACTGATATTCATTAGGTATCTACATAGAAATGTCTGAATTGCCTTGATTACATTCCCAAGGAAAGGCATATAGGATATAGGAGAAGAGTGTTTTCGTATACTTCAAAAAGTATTATTTTGTATATGGAATCCATGAATGGTTTCTGAACTGTCAGTGTTGTTTGGTTTTCTGTAACATTCCCATGACCCTTCACTAAAAATTAGGCCAATGTACACAATAATCATGTTCACAGTCCTTGCTAGAGCTTAGTGATATACATGTATATTGATTGTCAAGTACAGAAATATTAATTGTTGTGATCAATTAATGACGTTTTCCTCCGTTAAATATATTGTTCTGCACGAACCAGGTGCTACTTTAAAAAATGTATCTATAATACTTTCTGTATTATGCTGGACGAATACTGTTCTATGTGAGATCAAACGTCAGAAATGAAGACTTGAAAATATGGAGCTATTGAGAGACAGCAATCATCATGTCATAGTATATATTTGAAATGAATTGACAAATTCATATTGAAGGATCCTAAAAATCTGCTTCCCATTTCCCAAAGTTATTACTTTTGATTTTTAAATCTACTACCAGCCGACATCTCATCCATTATTACCCATGATACATTTCTAAGCTATATTTCATTTTGCAAGAATCCCAAAAAGGAAGTAACCATTTGAAAAAAGAAAAAAAAGCTAACCTCTTTCTTGACGTTCGTGATAGGAGGTTGTAACAGCCCCAATACCACAGACCTGTGTCTTTTGTCATTATCGTAGAGAGGACGTATAACAATAAATTCATTCAAGATCCAACATCTAGTAGCAACTGTATGGTCGTGACAGTCTTTATACATGAAAGGCAGCTGGTAAGTGCCTATAGACGGGGAAAAAGAACACTGCATCCAAATAAAAGCGTGGGATGGTATGGGGGTGGCTCACGTTGTAAAGATCTATAAGGGAGATGTTTTATGCTCTGTAGCATGCCAGGCCTGAATCTAGAGCAATAAAAGAACCAAAGACTGCTCTTAAAAGTGGACAGTGCATATTGTCCAACTAGTATCCACTCCATCATCATTTGCTCCAATAGCAGCTGATTCTTATAAAAGTGGACATTCCCCGTTAAAAGCACAAGCGCTTTATTCTGTTAAAAACATGTTATCCAACGCGACGTATGGTATGACAGCACCCTCACGGCTGCTTACAACGAGATTCAGAAGTAATTTGAAGTTCCCCTTATTCAGCATACTCGATCGGATAACGTTACTCAGTGAGATTAAATGCTGAAAGAGCCCTCAATGCACCCAAAGGAAAATAAACATCAACGCTAAAGAAACGTGCATTTGGCGTGTGAAAACCTGATATCTAATAACTCGATTATTTATTCGTCAACAGGTCCAACAGAAAAGGGCTTCAGAAAAAAACTTTAACTCACCAAAAAGGTCAAGGCTGCAGTTGTTTGTTCACATAGAAACAGTTGGAGCACACAACACAGTGGTATGCATCGGGCGTTAGGGGGCATTAATAATTTCATAAATGTGACGTGCACGAGCACAACTCGAAGGATGGAATGGTCCCAAGATGTTGTGCGAAGACGTCACCCATACGCGTAATATGCCATTGGCGATCATTTCACAACTGCTCTTTTTTTAAATATCAAGTCTATACCTGTATTTGCCAAATGTACTTGAGATGTATTTCGTAACAATTAGGTCGTGTGAAGTTCAGTGATGGCCTCTGTCAGCTCGTCCTATTTCAAATATATGTGTTCTGCATTTAATGGCATCCGTGCATTAAAATCAATGCCTCTTATTTCATTTGAATTTTTACGTAACATGGAATTTTACCATTCCTTTCATTCATTAATCCCAAATTCAAAAAGCGTTTTTATACTCGCACTATTTTTACTTTTGACATTAGGATAAAGACAACAATAGCTCCAGGATATTGAAAAGCGAGCATTGTTATAATAAAAAATCATAGATCATCAATCATAGATAGAGTTATAGGCCAAAAGCCCTTACAAATCAAACTGGACTCCCTGGATTCGCCCCTATGCATATAAAAGTATAATTTAAGTTCCGCCCGTGTATATAATATTATTACAATATAATGTGCGTTTTAAGCAGGTAAGCATGTAGGTAAGTCTCATGTAGTAACCATTTGCCTCATCATTTTGTAGGAAACCTCTACAGATGTGATATTGCATGCACGGGCACCAATTACAGAGCTAGGGGAGAGCCAGCAGCCCTGTCAGCGTCCACGACGGTCTGGGTGGTTCAGAGAGGGGAGAATGTCACAGAGGTCGTCAGGTGAGCAATTAGACGAGGCCCCCGTCTGACGAACACAAAGGGCGCCTCGTCTCCCCGCCATCGTATCGTGCATGGACAATTTACAGAAAGGACACAAATAAAATGAACGGCTAACAGCCTCCGTGTTGTTTCTGAGGACCCATTTGCACTTTGCAGTCAGTGCAATTGGATTTATATATGTCACAAGCTTCAGGTAATTTCTGAGGCTGTGAATATGAAATACCATTCCAAGGGCGGAAACAGGAATTCAAAAATGAAAACTGTCAGCATATAGGCTAAGGATCATATTCATATTCAAACAGATTCAAACGTATTCAAACAGAACTCATCCGCTTACACATGCAGTATTCTCCCTATTTCCCCTCTTTTTTTAGCCCGGGAGTCTACTTTAAGGGGTGTGTGTGGTCAAGATCCCCTGGATTCTCTATGAATCCGCTCCTACGTTCACAATGTATAATGTGCTCTTAGCTGAGAATGTGAAAATGGCACTCCCAGCTGGGGGCTATCACTAAAATGTCAAATGACAGTAAACAATTAACCCCATGGTTTAATTAAATAATTAAGTGATTAACTAAGCAATTACTTATCAATTAATACAATCTAATCCGACAAATTCTCCATTTCTTGTCAAAATACGATGAGATCTTACATTATTAGAATGAATGAATAATTTGGGAGATCAACGTTTTTATCGCCAATACGTTGCACAAACTATCTAACCCGTTTCACAGGTGAATGGAAAACTAAGTTTAGAATCATCAATAGATATCTCTTTATTAAGTACAAACAGGGAGCTATTCACACCCTTTTCCCTGGAGAGAAGAACCTGGTATTGACAATAAGAACTACTCTGGATGGTGTGAAAAGGATTCTCACCATGGCCTAGAAGTACTTCTAGCCAATCAACTAGGTGCCGTGCATTAATTACGTATGCATTTAACAATAAAATGTGTGCTATACTCCCTACAGGCCCGTACACAGGGTCTACTGTGGGGGAGGGGTGGCGAGAATCCATAAGTGGAACTTTTTCTTATAATATCAAACATTTAAACCTAAAAAGGGGGCGGCAAGGTTCCCCACATTTCATTAACTTCTTCCAATTTCTTAGGGTTTTTACAATAATTTAATAAAGGAGAGGTGGAACTTTTAAAGAAATTTCCTCTGAGGAGCGCCACCCCCGCCACCCACCTGGGTATGGGCCTGTTTGGGGCTGAGGCCCTACTTTCCTTTCTGCATGCAATATGCACAAGAAATGTACTAAAGCCCCCGGCTCCCACCCCCAACCCCACCCCCTTTGTACGTAAGTAATTAATGGACGGCCTCTTACTTGGTTGAGATGGTAATAGACACCCACAGAAGCTAAGCAAAACTGATCATCACCCGGTGATACAAATTTAAACCAAAGCTTGTTTGGCAGGAACATATCTCATAGAAAAGAAAATTTAATATTCATTTTACAAAAGAAACTCGTTAAAATTCCAATTTTATTTTATTTACCATAAAATGGGGGTTTGATGGGACATTGACGTCAGATTTCCTTCAGGATTTGGATACTGATTCTCAACTCAAAGTTTCACAAACTTAGAATGTTTATGATTTTTAGGTCTTAAGTTCAATGGATTTTAAAGCAAAGTACGCATTTTGATTTGTGTCTGATACATAAGAATATATGAAAGGTAACCTTGGACATAGCCACCTGTCTTGGTATTAGGCCCGGCCCCCACGATCCGGCTCCAGCCATTCGCTGCAGGATATGGATAACCATACGAGAGACATGAATGAGAAACAATGCCGAACGCAAGACCTTGTACTTATTAATATGTAACGACGGACATGAATAGACCGCCGACACAATCCCCTCTATGACAGCTACTCAGGGCAATAGATTCCTACCCGTCTATAAATAACTCCCTCCATTGACGACGCGCAGATCTGCCTTGTTAAGCAGGACCCATCAGCGCTCGCAGAGAATGAGACGTCCCCCCGGGGGCCAGGCGCTAACAATGCCGCCCCAACCTCTTACCGCCTCCTGATCTTGACATAAATGTCAGCTATGTAACGTAGCAGGTGCCAACCTTGTTACCTTGACACCTTGTCTCTGGTATGGAGATAATCAAAGCAGGCTTTACATACGGGGATGTTACTTGGAATTTCGTTATTGCAAACTGTGCGTTCGTCTCTTATCTCGTAACGAGAAAAGGAGCAGGTGCCATTCAATCAGCATAGCCATTACCACAGATTGAGACAAAGGAAAACAAAGGGAAGCATGGTAACATTATTTGTATAGAGACAAAAGTTACTAAATCCTAGGGTTGCATATATTAGTCTAGGGGGGATGGGGCATCTGACATTTTTGAGAATGTGCGGATGTTATAAAATGAAGGCCCTAAAGCAACATCATTTTTCATATATCTTATAAAAACTCCTTCCCCCGGAAGCTCGAATACATTTACACACATATTAATACGAATATTGTGATGGTGCTAATTGGTAAGATTGGTAGATCCGTTCGATTAATTAAATCAGAATGCCTAGAGGCGCAGCTATGGCATGTAATCATTAAATGTACCCCTCTCTATGGAGATATGCCATACTGACATATTAAGACATTAAAAATCACCTAGCATCTGATAGCCCGGAGCCCCTCATTTATACCTCGCTTATAATTATGTACTTATGTCAACATCCTCAATCTGTGAATTATTTCTCCGTCAGCTTTAGGGAGCTGCTCCAGGAAGTATACCTGTATCCTGGCCACTCTCCCTGGGGTAGGACAAAAGGGTCGGCGATCATGAAATAACGCTGATGCGCCAAAAGCACTAGGCCTATACATGATATGACCGCTGCTATTTAGAAGTCGGTCATACCGACATTCACCAAAGTTGAAGAATGATCAACCTAAATAACTTCGATTTCGACCCCTTTTAAGACTGGTTGTCACTATGCTAATTTCTAACCATTGTATAGGTTTATATATGTTTAAGATACTTCGGATATCCAGTTACAATTATACCTTTTACTAACTGCAACTATTTCAAAGGCAGTTACTGCTAAAGATCTGGTCAGCAAGAAACAGCTCATTTGGTTTTTCCTTTCATTGTGACATAGCGATAATTAAGAGTTCTGACTGAATATTATAAATGTTATTCTAAGTGATGTGTTGTACATTAACAGGACACATATTGTCATTACACTTTGAATGTGCCAATAAAGTTGCACTTTGGTGAATATAAAAGAACATAGGAACAGACGAACTAACAGGAAATGACTAAAAATGTTCAGGTTTTTGAGTTGTTCCCAGATATAGTACCCAGATATCTCGAACCATCTTAACTGTTAGCCATTCCTTCTATATGAAAGCTGCCTACAAGCCTTTACTGGGTGCTAATTGGAGATGGCAGCATTAACCACATGCACATGGCTGTGTGAAACACTTTCTATGTTGACCTGATATTTAAAGGAGCAAACGGCCCCAGCTGTCAGATGCAGCCTTCTAGGTTTTAGAATCAGGGTATAGGACGGGGCAATGTCCTTTGGGATATATATAGGTACAGGTAAAATGTGCTTCCCTCTACTGTGCATACTCAAAATGTGCAAATTATTTGAAGACTAAAATTATAAAATTCAAGTATAATCTTGGAATAAACGGTTACCTCAAGTGCGAACTTTCCCTTAGTACAGGTAGCCCATTCACCCTACAATGTATTAAAGCCTTTCTGTTGTCTTTTAGGTATACCTAGAATTTTCAATGCGTATCCATTGTTCAGTTGTTACCATATTTCCTTTTTTTTGTTAGGCTCCAAGTTCATTTCCCCTCATTTTCTATTACTCATGTTTTCATATATTGATATATATCTAGATAAATGGATGTATGCCTGAATCAGCCAGTATTGATAAGGGAAATGATTTTGGACTTTCCAGTATATTCTGAGTACACGTAAAAATGCCCATATCGTTGGCATGACTCACTTAAACTTCGTTTGAATTCACGAAAGTTTCCCGGTATTCTCTAAATAACAGTTATTCCAAAGAACAGCTACATCCCACCATCATCAACTTTGGAAACTATGTGGTTGCATCACTATCACTAACCTGTGGAACATTTTCTGTTAGCAATATCGGAGAATACATCCTAAAGCCTATTGTTTTGGATTTTGGCATTCCCTTAATAAATAACAAAGGACTGAACCTGTATACCTGTTACGCACCTAGAAGAACATGTATGAACATGAAGATGCAATAAACAATCTTTGAACAACGAAATAAAACAAAATTATGTTTGTCAACAACTCTTCCGTTTGCAAAACCAGTGAAGGCATTATTACACTACACAACTTTGAGCTGTGATATTGGTGCGATATGACGATAATTGTTACAGAAAATTCATATATAGGAGTGATATAATTGTTTGGAATTGGCAATTCAGAGTATTTTACACATGTGTAACACAGAATTATGTCTCTTATGTGTGTGGGTTCTCTTCCACATCATCATATCGCAGCTCATATCGTATGACTACAAGAAGATCACGACTATGTTAGGTGGCGTTTGATTAATAATAAAGAAACACATGTGTAGATAAATACCATAATGATTGACATACCTGAGGCTGTTGGCCATTGCAGTATACTACTGTCCCCCGGAGCGGACTGGGTACAGGTGGACTTCTCCCACGGCTACCTCCTCCACCACTACTACTACCTCTACTACTACTGGAGGTGCACCAGGCCGGCAATGTCATTCCCACTGAGGTGGGGCCACGTGTGCACAGCCGCCACCACCGCCGCCAGGCCCGCTGCCATCCCCGCCTCCACTCACTCTGACTCCTCCACTGCTGTTGCTGCTCCTGCTGGTGCTGTGGTGGTGGCCGTCGCCGCTCAGCACTGCTGCAGGTAATGTGGTGGTTGTCGCCGCTGCTGCTGCATCTCTCCGGCAGCGCGCCCCTCTCCTACTCCTGGCACTGCTCCCAGCCGTCCCCGCCGACGCCGACGCCGTCCGACGCGGCCGCCGCCCTGGAGCACCCACGGCCGGTCCTCCCGGTTCAGCCATGTCGGCGGCCACAGCCCGGACTCCACCACCGCCGCCGTTCCCTCCGCCACATCCTCCTCAGTCCTCAGCCCTGGGTGGTGTTTTTTCCTGGTCGTTTCTCAGGGTTTTCCTCCAGTATGCACCCTCAGCCTGCTGTACGGCCCCCTAACCCTTAATACGCCCCTCCTCCAGGGTGCCTGCGGTCCTCGCTGTCCCCTCTCCGTCTCTCTGTTCAGGTGCTCCTGCTCCTGTTATTGGGAGAGCGCAGGTAGCTTATGCCTCCAGGGAGCCGGCCCGTTCTGACATAACCCTCCCTGTTAGCGCTGGAGGACTGCTGCTGGTGGTGCTGCGGCAGGAGGAGGGACGCACGACGAGCTACAGGTAGTGGAGGAGGAGCAGGAGGAGGAGGAGGCAATGGGCATGTCACACACAATGAGCGCTTTCATGCCAACCTGACACCTGGTGACAAACACCTGCTTTACGCTGAGAAATGGGGCAGTGGGCCTTGTCTGAAAGTGAAATAACTGGGTCTGCTCAGCTACACGGGGTGGGGAATTACCTGTATGCATACTTATATTTCATTGTTTCGTAAGATTTATAATGAGTATTTTTTAATTCCACATAATCTACATGTATTATATATCATATATATTTATGAGGAGATCAGATTAAATCTGACTTTTTATTGCTACCATGGTTCTTTGGAATACATCATACTGTAATTAACTTGGGTTTATTTGAGGGCCACGTGCAACATAATACACATATAGATTCGTTTGATGACCTATCAGATTAGAGTATAATTGTTGAGGCGATTTAATGCAGTTCTAATGCCCAAGCGTTTTGAACTTCCAAATAGTTAGGCAGATAATGAACCATCAGATGACAATAATGGTAATGCCTTTTGAAAGGAATAAGTTTGCCAAACTACACGGGATGGGCAATTACCGTTTGTGAATCTATATTACATTGTAACTTATAATCAGTCAGGGCGAGCATCAGAATTAATATTGGAGATGGGATCGGGGGTACATTGGGTAATTGCCAGTCTCATTAGTAAGCCTGATGCTGGTTGGCTGATACCCAGTAGCACGGCGGATGCTGGGGGCGTTTCAAACAGAGCCCCGACGCCAGGCGGACATGAGAGAAGGGCTTACGGCGAACGACCAAAGGACCTGTTACCACACACTGCACTGACGTTGTCCCCTTACCGCGAAGGACCTTGTGGTACCCGATGCAACGCGGCATCAATGGGTCCATACTGGGACTGACGTCAACCAACAAATATCAAGGATACACGTTAAGGTAGTGTTACACTACATGACATGAGCTGCGATGTGATGACGTCGCAGAGAAATCACCCATATTAGAGATAAAATTCTTCATTACACATATGTGACATGCTCCAAATTGCCAATTTCTAGCAATTGTATGTCTCCTGTAGGCGAATTTGTCTGTAATATCATCATATTGCACCGATATCGCAACTCAAGTCGCGTAGTGGGGTACCACCTTTAGCGTCTGTGACGTCAGAGAGCGCGTCCTCCTGTAGGGTTTCCCGGCATTGTGGCTTATAGTCAGGAGTTAACAGGACATTACCTGGTTAGCGGAAAAGCGATGACTCGACCATTATCCGTAAAGAGTCAATGGGTTCGCAGAAAAGCATGGCATAAAACTCGAGCGGTATGGCATGTCGATATCAATTCGAAATGAAAAATGCGTTGAATGAAAGGTTTTCTGACTCGTGTAGGGCCCTATTAGGCCTAAGGGTGGCGGAGTGTTCCCCGAATTTGGTTCATAGTTAACAGTTTGTTAACAGCTTTTTAGGGAAAAAACTTAAACGTTAGTTATTGAAAATACGGGATGCTACGTAAATAGATAATGATCTACATGGGATATTGCCAATATTATTCACACAATATAAGAAACTGTTCAATACTAAGCTAATGATAAATTGTCGCGTATAGAGATCATAATGCACACGACGCGACCATCTACAAATTCCAATTTCCATGCACTACTAGCATGTGGTGCGTATAATAGAAGCCATGCAATAATATTAACCATATCGTGAAACGAATCTGGGCGACGTCGCGTATATGGGGGTCGCCCTCCCCTGCGTTACATTTATACGGTCCTATAGTATAAACTCTCATACAACCTGCTATACATCAAAGCCTGTCCTAAGGGACTGTTTATACAGAAACATAATAAAATTAAATAAAATTGATAGAACTAGTCGACGAATCGCAGATGAATATATCTTTAATTTAGGCCAATATCCAGTACATCTTAAATCGAACACAACAATATAAAAAAAAATTGTTTTATAAACAAACAAAAAACGCCAAATAGAAATATCAATCTTGTGCTGTAGATGTGCTAGCATTCCCTGTATAGGTGGATGGTGTGTCATTGGCGCCCCCTAGTGGGTCTTTTTGGCAATATTTATTCCCACCTGGTGACCAGTTACAACACCCTCCTGTCTACACATGCGCCACCTGCAGGCCTCCCCTCACCCTGGGCTACACTTCACTTCGCCCGCTGCCCTCGGCCCTTCCGCATCACAAATTTACCATCCCTCCCACCCTATCTTTTATCTTACTTTATTTATTTATTTATCATATCTACCTATATTATATTTTATATATTTTATACTCAACAATTTTATCAACAATCAATCTTATTTTACACTCAACAATCTTACCATTTTAATTATTTAATAAATATTAAATGGCCAAACCTGCGTTCATATCTTATTCCCTTCATACCCCACGTGGGGAGTCAATGATGCCATTATAATATTATATTGCCTTGTGGCCATAGTAGAGTTTCCTGAGACCAGACTCTGGAACTGCAAAAAGCTAAGACCATCGAGTTGGGATTAGTTGGTAAGTGTGGCTGGGCAAGACCTCCCCCCTCCCCCTCCCCCCCAAGACCTTTGCCCCCTGGACGTTTGCCCGCAGGACTTTTGCCCCCTAGGTCTTTTGCCCAACAGGACGTTTGTCCCTGATATTCTGTTACTCTTCGCATTTGCTGTTGCATTGGTCCCAGCCAATATATGAAGGGAAATGGTTGGGAGGTGGGGTAGGAGGAGGAGGAGAGGCATTATGCGTGCGTCCTTGAGGTGGGCAGGAGGCAACCTTTAGAAGCAAGGATGCCAGTTTTCATGTCATTATGTGGGGAGCGTTGGTCTTAAGTGTAGACATTTGTAGATAAATGTGACAGTGAATAAATGAGAAACCAAAATTAAAATAAAAACAATAATATATGATAAGAAAAGGTAAATGATTGTCAAAAGCATCAATTAACCTATATACATATAATCTAGATCTGCTTGGTATATATCCTAACGTTTTTAGGGAGGTAAAAGGACTAGGGGACAGAGGTACTAAAGGGAAAAGCTCCAGGGGGCAAAGGTCAAATACTGAAAAATATAATGGTTAGAATGTTATTCAAAAGTCCTAACCTTTTGGAAAAATGTTAGTCTTGTTGACTGTGCCTTTTTGTCCAACCTTTCTAACCTTTCTCTGACTAAGGCATAGGCATTTTGACTACCCCATGGTTAGTCTGACTAATCATTTGGGGTATAAAGCAATAATGAACTGAATTGTCATATGCACTGAAAGCAAGTTGAAACGTGTCTAAGGCAGTGGTATATCATTACATATGTAAATCACTGTATCCCTATATGTACAGATTCAATCCCTATATAAAAATCTTTTGAGATTTAAAGGTTTATTGTGAGAAAAAAGTATTATTCAGTTGTAGGAGTAAATAAATAAGCCTGTAGTTCAGAGCTTTCTCCATGTGTATGGAGGCTTCTCTGAAGACAGAAGTCAAGCCCCTGCCTTCACAGCAGTTAATGCCCCAGTGAGGTGTCATGCCAGCAAGCATTACCAAAATGGGTTGACTAGAGACATTGGCTACCAAAAAGGTGTTTACCTGTGTGCCGTATCATCATATTCTCATTCAAATTTTCTCAAGACTTGAATATCTTTGAAACTAAATGTTGAGTACAATTTTATGTGTTTTATAACATATGGAACACTTAGGATAGTAGAGAATAATCATTTAATCAGAATTCTGGGATTTAACTCTAAAAATGTTACTTTGATTAAGATTGTCACCTAGTGGATAATGTAAGAGATAGCTCATTGACTGACCCTGAAGTTAGAAACTTAGATAATTTGACTAGGGTGTTAGACATTGGTTCTCAGAAGGATGGGTCTAGACCTATAAAATTGACACTACGACACGGGCATTTCTTAAATTTGACACGACAACACAGCCGTTTTTTAAACTCGACATGCAACATGGCAAATAAGTGACAAATGACATGGGCCTTTTCTTAAATTTGACATGGGACAGGAGCTTTAAACAGATAATGACATGCGACATGGCAATTTCTTAAATTCGACATGCGACATGGGTTTTAACTGGAGTATAAGGACAGGCGACACAGCCGTTTTTTAAATTTGAGACTTGACACGGGACCCCCCCATCCATACCCCCAGAAGTTAGAGTGGCCAAGTCTAACCCCAATTTCATATGGCAAAAGCCTGATTTGAATAACTTTCTAACCTTTCATTTTTTTCTGTGAAGGGGGCAAAAGTCCAGGGGGCAATTAAAGGTCCGGGGGGAGAGGGGTCAAAGATCCAGGGGACAAACGTCCTGTCACTGTGTGGCCGGGGCTTTAAACTATTGAATACATCTATCTTATACAGATGTGAGCCATGTTTCACACAACACAATATCCGCTCAATTGTCGTGGACAATTAATGTTGAATAGCTTGGCTTCGTGGCAGTGGACAAAAGAAAATGAGTACCCAATAAAGAGATTCAGAGTACTTACATAAAATAAAGTTTGGTTTTCCTCGAAACCCATGATAAAGTAGGAATTAAGTGTTCCACAAGTACAAAACAATAAAGTCGTCCACTTCGGACATGCCCTGATACTAATTAATACTGCTAAGTAACATGTTCTGCAACTAATTTTTCTACAACTGTTAAAAAATCTCCACCTTTCTCCATTTTTTCTCTGTCGCAATCAATTTCTTATGATTACCTGTCTAACAATATATGATTTATTTGCGGGGACATAAAAGACCAAGGGGATCGGGATCCCAAGTTAATAGTATATAAGTAAACCGTTTTAGCAAAATGAGTTGGATGTTGCACAAAGTAAAACTGAGATAAGATTTCTGTAGCTCCATGGTCCTGACCCTCCTAGCTTCATGATTATTATACTATCCAGTATATTTGCATTCTAAAACACATTATCCTCTGTATACTTCAGTGAATATTTCATTATGTATGTGTCCCTGACCTCCTGTACCAACCAGAAACAGGGACGGATTGGGGGGGGGGGGGGGGGGGGGGGCTTGGGGCTTGCGTCCCCTCATTTCTTTTGACCAAAAATCGATTTTTTTAATGTGAAACTCAAGACCTTGGAGGGGTGGACGGGACAATTTTTAATATGTGCGCCCCTCCTTTCCAAAGTTCCTGGATCCGTCCCTGCAGAAATGTTTATTTCTTGAGAGATCTAATACATTATCATACCCTAGGGTGATACAGGTTCAGTAGTTAGAGATCACATCACTGATACGAGTAGGGTGATAATCAAAGTGTTATCACCCTGCAGAGAAAACAGTCCCACTTGTTAAGTTAGTCTAAGTTTTAGGATTTCACAGTAAAATATTTCCAGGGTATAGTAAATCCATAACCAACCAGGGACAAGGTCCTCAATGGGTTATCAACCCAAGGTGTATTGGACTATAGTGGGTTAATTATCCATTAAAGTAAAGGTCTCGTTTAAGTCGTTGATTTGCCTTCGGATAATAGCTAGCTCCTATTGTAGTCTCCTCGCGTTTGACTGCTGTTGTCCAATACATAATAATATGTCCGGTATTATGTAAGACATAACACTCGCGTGAAAGGATGTTCTTTATTTATTTCCTATGTTGCGACATTTTCATGACAATATCTCAATGACAGTGAACAGTTCAAAGGATAGAATCCACTCAACCACACTCAGTCAATGCTCCCGCCATCTAAGCAGTCTATCAGCTTCAATTCCAACTCCAGGATTAAGCTTCTAGAACACAACCTTTCCAGGATGGTTAACTCACAACAACGTTCAGCTTCTCTAACTAAGTGCTACCCTGAGCGGCACTTATGTATGATGGTACAATACACATCACCAACTAGACTCCTCCCTATCTTCACCTATGACAAAGAGTTATAGTTATGGGCCCTACCCTCAGCCTGATGTCCCTGACACACCTTGGGTTGATAACCCACCTCGTACCTCCTCCCCAGCTGTTGTACATATATTTACACTCCCAGTCTATATTTCATAACTAATGGGGTCTTGACTCCCCAAAGGCAGCAGAGAAACAAAGACAAAGGGAAGGGAAATTGGTATTTGCTCAACTACTCTAATCCCTTTCCTATTTAATTGATGTTGAAAGTTATTCCAAATTCTAATGATATTGAAGGTAGTAAAGGAGGGAAAAGGGAAAATATGGGGGGGGGGGGGGAGGATACGGTGTCATAGAAATAAAGAACTGACGCTGCATACATTGTCTGCACAGGGGACCCTCCCATAGACTCCTTGTACCCAAAACTTTAAGTCTGGTTCCGTTGGAATTATGTTCCAATATAATGGATCAGAGATATCCGCTAGCGGGGCGCCACACTATTATAAAGGGTGTATATTAAGTGAAGTGGACGTGTTGCCAAAAGTCCCAAAAGTTAGGCAGGATGGGAACTGTGCAGGTTCCTAGTAAAGGTGCATACCCCCATTATGTGATGGCCGAATGAACTTTTGGACGGACATGGACCTTATATTACTATAAATATAGAGACCCATGCTTATGAAAGGTTGACTTAAAAAGTTGTAGATTTCTTTGTAAAAAATATATCACGGGGAGTTAACAAGCTAATATACTATGTGATTTGCGATAAGTTAACATGCAACCGCGTGATAAAATGGACGGTGAATACCAATGTGTTCCTCAACCAATTTCTTAGAATGAAAGATCTATACTTAGAGCTTAAGTCAGAAAAACGAAAAATAAAGTTAATAATAAAATGGTATTACTTACCTACAAGCCTTATAGGAAAAGTATATTTGTGAACAGTGAAGATTAACGTTTCAGAAACGTTGATGACTACAGTGGTATGTAGCCTCGGTTATATAGTATTGTATATCATGTGTGGTTATGATTCAATATTTTACAGCATAATATTTCAAAACTCAAAAGGTAACACAAGTCAATGATTTTAACAGATGCTCGTTTGGGGATTTCCTATGGAATTCTGTTGTGAATTGAACTAAATTGTGTTTTCTAGGGATTTCCTTTAGCAACACATCATGAATAATTGGCCAAAAATATTCTATGGCCCCATAAAAAAAAAGAAACATAAGCAATATTTGGCTCTAATTACTGTATCTTCATTATAAAAGACCATGTGGGTGGAATTCCCAAAATGTTACACTTACAGGTTCAGGTATGACAGGAAGGAATGACGTACATTAACGTTTTGGGTTGCGTTATATTAGTTTATGATACTACCTTGGTGCCGGAAAATACATGATACATAACACTGGGGACGCCCACGCTCCCCTACACCTTTTCAGGTTACAGTGTAGCCTCTGAACCTTAAACTGCATTTAGGAACTATATAGGCCCAAAGGGCTTATTTGTAATAGCACATTTCTACAATAACATTGTCGCATCCATGGTTTCTAAAACCTTAACGCCAGTCAGAATCTTCAGTTGTTAATGGATTTGACTCAATATCACAGAATGAAAGAGAGGATGGGCGTCCCCGCGGATTCCAAACCCCATTAAATCCGGCTCTGAGACGGCTTGTTTGTCACAGAGAAGTTACCTCTACTTACAACTTGGGTTTTCTGACACACACTTGTAACCCTGGCCATTAATGTACAACTATAACTCACATATTCTGGGGTTACATATCGAGAGGATGTCACCGCCCGTAAACAGGAAATGAACAAAAAGCTTATGGAATTTCAATAAGTAATGAATAAGGATTTGTGTAGGAGAGCGGATAATGGTAGGTTTCTATTCTATATCAGTAGTAACAAAGTATTTAGAAATTTGGTTACCAATGTATTAGATCATATTAGAATGTTGATATTTTTTACATTTTTTAAAATCATTTTTGATGTATTTCAATTAATTGGACTGACTTGTGATTATACGCTCTATGATAACAAAGAAAATTCAATTGAAGTTTGAGTGATTGGGCCAATTTGACAAAAATGTGACAGCAATTTACCGTCTAACCTTGTCTCCTTTTTTTAATGTGGATCATTGCTTTAATTTCATGTAAAAAAAATAGCTTCAAATTAAATTGTATTAATTATCTTTTTTTCCCAAAAGTATGAAGATTCATACTGACAAGCTTCTAGTTTACGAAGGCAAACAAAAACTATGAGTAATATCTAACATTTGAGACAAGGCGGGTATTTCATAACCAAAACAACTAGAAAAAAGTTATGTCTTTCTTACTAAGCATTGAATCTCTCATTTGAGGTATGCACAGCAGGTCCATTGAAATTCTTTTTCTCTAATTACTTTTTGGCCGAAGTCTACATTAATATAAACGCAAATTTTCCGAAAAAAAAGGAAGAGGCGTGCACCCCCGTGCCCCCGTCTGGATCCGCCCATGGGCTCGTACTTAAGCCATTGGAACGCAAATAAATCCTTGGATGGTATGCAGTTGCCATCACAGAAGCAGAAATGCAAAACACAGATGGCGCCACAACCTCAATTCCAATTTCTAGTGTAGCTAAATAATACTTGGTGGCAGCACAGTCGCTTGCATCAGGAAATTCATTGAATTCACTGTATGGTTTCAAGATAATATCTTTTTATCATCTGTTGTTTTGAACTATTCTATATATAAAAAAAAGATTGCGACTTGCAATTGAAGACGTATTGTCGGGATAAATCCCGAGATTCTTTTGTGGGTTATAGGCATTTTAAAGAAATTTCTGAAAGGATATATAAAAAAATAACATTGGAATTTCAAATCCTGGCAGATAGTAATAAGTACCTTTCAAAATTGTATCGCTTGTTGGATTGACATGTTGTAACCGAACGATTGCGTGTCTAGACAGACAATTTATATAAAATCCGGGGGCGGCAATGGGAATATTGTTGGGGATCTGTTCAACTAGGCGAAAATAGTTTTGGAGGGGGCGGAGATAGGGAAGGGGGGGGGGGGGGGGGAAATGAAATTGTCACCACACAGTAGATCGGTCGTGGAAACAAGGGCATTAATCATATCGTAAAAATATTTTCCAAAATATCGTATATAGCTTAAATGATTGTACGGCCAGATGAACCTCAACATCCTCAGTTTCCCCCACGAATCCTTTCAGAAAATTACCAGGAACCTCCAGTGGCGGATTTAGAGGGGGCGCAGTGGCGCCCCCCCCCCCCCCGCCCTCAATTTTTTTTCCTTGAGACGTTTAGATTTTTTAATGTACAGTTCGGCCAAAAAGTAACTAAAGGATTTGTTTTCCCAATAGCCCCCCCCCCCCCCCCCCCCAGCCTTTCTATCTTCAAAATTCTGAATCCGACATTGACCCCCACAGATCTGGGTACGCCTGGACCGATTGACTTCATTTCGATGGGCAGCCGACGTCATTAGAACACGAGGACGTAATTTTGCTATCTTGGAAGGAAGAAAAAAAGCCCGGACCAGCTATCCACAGAATTGGTTGAAGGCTTTTTCTTACTTTTGACCTTGTTTGGACCAACATCGATATAGCAATTATGTTCTGATCATTATGAGGTCATCAACAGGGATTCCCACAGGGTTACTGACGGTAAAGGAGGGTTGTATCGCTCATAGTGGTATATCGCGCATTTTTTGTTAATTGCCCATTATAAAGAAAAATATATTAAAATACAAAAAAAATGTTCAAAAATCAGTAGCGACAACGGCTTAAATAAACGATAACATTACTTTATATGTTCTAAGATGTTTTATAATGCAGTTATTGGGAAAACGTATTTTCTTATGTACAGGGTGCGCGATACAAGCCTATTTTGATATTTCTGTAAAATTCAATAGCTATTATTGTAAATATTTATGAGATATCATATTTCCTGTGCTTGCACTTCCCTTCAATCTGAGCATGGGGGGCATCAATGAAAAGAACGCACGCATGTAGACATATAGTAAACATTTAAATATTTTTTTTCATTAAAATATCATTGTTATTTATTTTTTCTGGCACTTTTTTTTATGAGATGCACGATATCAAACGCGTTGTCCTCGATGAAATGTTAAATATTTCCGTCAGATACACCTTATTGCTCTTTCTAAAAAAATAAAGTTGTAGTCATTTCTCAAGAAACTTATGAATAAAAGACAAAATTTGGACTATAAAATATAGAAATATCAATATTTCTATGGAATCAAAATGATATTTTGCAGAATTTAATGAGATATCACATCATCAACGATTGTCTACACGATTAAACAAAGCAAGACAGTTTTTCATTGAAACCTGTAACATATGTATGGACCTTGTCTCTATAGGCCTAGAAGTGTTTTTTTATGAGATTTTAAAATTTACCTTTATTTCATTTTCAATTTGAATAAAATGCGCGATACTAGATCTAGGCTTACTAAATGCGCGACGTTAGCCTGATATGCGTGATATAAGACCAATAATTAGTATATTAAATCATAGATCTATGTCCCAATCAATAGGGTAAAAAGGGGGTATATCGCGCATTATAATTAATGTAATCATGCTTTTCTCATGCGTTTATTAGTTTTTGCAGTAACAACCTCCGGTTTTGTTTTGTGTGTTTAGGGCCATATTAGGAGCATCTACTGTTATGATTTCTTTGTTTCTAGAATTAACCCTCATTTATAAGAGACAGGTAATGTAATATGATGATTTTAGGCCTTATATCGTGCATGTCAGGCTAATATCGCGCATTTATCATGCCTTATATCACTCATTATAAATAAACTAAGCATAAAATAAAGGTTAATAGGAAAATCTCGACCAAAAGTTGTTTTGAGGACAACTCAAGGTTCATATACGTTGATATATTCAATTAAAATGTTTTACATATTAGTTATTATAGCGTTGACAACCATTGATGATATGATATCTCAGAAAATTCTGCAAAATACCATTCTAATTTCTTTATAATAATGATAAATCTTCATTTTATAAGTCCAAAGTTTTTATTTTATTTACTATTTTCATCCAGGATGACCTCCAATTTTATTTATTCATATAGAATCATACCAGGTGTATCTGCCGGGGGTATTTAGCATTTGGCACTTCTAACCCTTCAGCAGAAGGAAGTGAAAATATAATAATTTACTTTTTTTGCTTGATATCATGAATATCAGGCTTATATCGTGGATAGCATAAGTTTTATATCGCGCACTTTTTTAAAAATTGTAAGAAAATATCAATAATAATGATTTTATAATAAAAAAAGAGTTATAAGTTGAATATGAGTCTATATACGTTGATACTTTTCATTTATACCCTCCATGCTGAGGCTGATATTATGTGCGAGCACAAAAGAAATCATATCTCATAAAAATTCTACATAATAATGATAGGATATTATAGAAATATGGAAATAGGGGCTGTATCGCGCACCCTGCATAGGTGAAAATACTATCTTTGTCACCACTAAGTATTTATAGAAACTATAAACTAATGTCATGTGTAACGCGATTCCATATTTTACGCGTCGTTCCGTTTCGGCTGCACTTGTATCAATCCAACTTTTCCCGGTAACGCCGAGTTTCTCGGACGCGCTTCCCGCGCAGACACAGTGTTAATAAAACTCCAGTTTCCAAGTCACTTTATGACTCCTTCTTGGATTTCCCTAAACCTCTACATATTGAAACATGGTGGCTAGCGGTGGGATGATCATCTTTGGACAACTTTTGGGAATGGAGACTGTGAGTAAACTGCATTTCTGAGGACATTTCTCTGGGTTGAGTCTGCTGTCAACCACCTCCCTCAGCATGTGGTCCTGTCAACAAGCCTGTGTAACTCTGAGTCTGAATCTACTCAAGTAATCTGAAGAAATGAACTGCTCCTGTAACTCTGAACTGGACCACAGTTCAACCTGCCTGTGTCATTTAGTCTGAGAACTCATGAATTTTACATTACTACCTGAGAAATAGTAATTGTACCTGCTGTCAGTTAGTGTCAACCTGACATTGACTCCTGTCAACCTCCTGTGACTACTCTCCTAGACCTGTGGTGTCAACTCCTGTGGTGCTGTGCGCGCCGTACACCTCCTCTACTGTCACAACCTTTGTCACTACGTACCAACCTACTCTACGCGGTGTTAATTCGCCGTCCTGCTGTCCTGGTATTTTATTGTGACACCCTGCTGACCTGGTATTTTATTAGTGTCATCCTGTTGCCTGACCTGATTAATTCACCTGAACTGTCTCACCCCTGTCTGCAGTCCAGTGCTGTCGACCCCTCTGATCTACCGCTATGGCCGACTCTGACGACGACCGTGCTGGCGGTGGTGCTGGCGCTGGCGGTGCTGGTGCCGGTGGCGGTGCTGGTGGTGGTGCTCCTGTGCCACCTGTGCCAATTACTCTACCCAACCTACAACCTCCTGGCGAGCTGGACGTCGACTCACCTGGTAAACGTGAACGTTGGCTCGACTGGAAAGAAGCCTACGAGCGGTATCTCCTACTATCGGGCGCCCATGGTCAGCCCGAAAACTTCCAAGCGGCGATCCTCCTACAGTCGATTGGTGTTGAAGCTCGTAAAATATACAAAGGGTTCGTATTTGGTGACGGTGAGACGAAAGACAATCCTAGAACACTGATTAAAAAGTATGACGAGTATTTCCTTAGTGAAACGCGTGACTTCATCGAAAGACTCAAATTCTCGCGACGAGTACAACAACCACATGAAACATTCGAACAATACCTTTCTGACCTTAGATTTCTAGCGAGTACTTGTAACTTTTGTACCCCTGCCTGTCGTGATGCTCGTATTATGGACCGTATTCTGGACGGTCACAAGAGTGATACAGTTAAAGAGAAATTAACTCGTTCAGCTAAGCTAGATTTTAAAACCACTCTAAACATCTGTAGATCTATGGAGCTTAACGACGAAAACAAGAAAGTTGTAATGAACAAATCTGAAGGGGAAGTTAGCAAAGTTTCTCATTATCCTAGCAAAAAGTCTGAAGATAAGCGTTGCAAATTTTGTTCTAAGACTCATCGTATGGTCAAATCTGCTTGCCCAGCCTGGGGTAAAACATGTTATTCTTGTCAACAGCCTAACCACTTTCCTGGTTCTGACACATGTCAAAATGGTAAATCTGATGCCAAACCTGATCATAAGCCTAAAACTTCTTCAAGTTCTAAAGGTTATTCTAAATCGTCCAAGCGTAGTTTTTATCCTAAAAGAAAAGTACACGCTGTAAATGATGACGAGTCCAGTGACGATTCTACCGAAGGTTCTGTAAGTGTTGTAAATGACGTGTCTGCTATTTCTGATCCTAAGGCCCGACCTTTGTATTGCAAAATGAAAATCGATGACTCTGAAATTGTCCACCAAATTGATCCTGGTGCTACTGTATGTATTTTACCTGTAAAGCATGTTGGTAATAGGACGATTCGCGATGAACCTGTAACTCTAAAAATGTGGAATGGTTCCAGTGAGACTGCTCTCGGTAAAGTTAAAATCAAAGTTACTAATGTCAAAACTGAGAAAAAATGGAATGTAGATTATGTCGTCGTAGAAAATAACAACTGCGTACCTTTACTCTCTCGTAAAGCAGCTGAAAGCATGGGTCTTATCACTGTTAATTATAATGCCTTCGATGTTTGTTCTGTCAAATCTGATGACATGAAATGTGAATTTCCTCATGTTTTTGACGAAAAACTAGGTACCCTACCTGGCGGTCCTGCGCACCTCACCCTGGAGGAGGGTGCCGAACCTGTTGTACGACCTCCTCGTACTCTCCCTGAGTCCCTGAAAGATTCTGTCCTTAGTGAACTTAATCGACATATCGCAGAAAAAACTTTGTGTAAAGTAGATCGCCCTACTGATTGGGTAAATCAAATGTCAGTCGTAAAGAAAAAGTCTGGCGCTATTCGTATCTGCGTTGATCCTAGGCCCCTTAACCTGGTCCTTAAACGTGAACATTTCATGTTACCTGTCCTAGATGACGTTCTTCCAAAACTCTCTGGTGCTAAGGTATTTTCCACTTGCGACCTAAAGCAGGGATATCATCATGTGGAACTTGACGAGGAATCAAGTTTTCTCACTACCTTCGCTACTCCTTTTGGCCGTTATCGATGGCTCCGACTCCCTTTTGGCCTAAAAGTTAGTTCGGAAATCTTCCAAAAGCGTCTCTGTATGGCCCTTGAAGGCCTCGACGGTGTTCAATGCGTAGCCGATGACGTAATCGTGTACGGTAAAGATGTCGCGGAACACGACGCAAACCTGCGGAATCTTCTCGTTCGTTGTGACGAGCACGGTATTAAACTTAATCCCGATAAATGTAAGTTCAACGTGCCAGAAATAACTTTTCTTGGCCATATCGTATCTGCCTCTGGTCTGAAAGCAGATCCTGCGAAAATTGAAGCGATTGTGAAAATGGAAGCGCCGACCGACGTCGCTGCGGTAGAGCGTCTCCGAGGCACTGTGACATACCTCGCTAGGTACGTGCCGAAATTATCTGAAGTCATGAGGCCGATCTCGGTCCTCACACACAAAGACGTTGAGTGGTCATGGGGTGAACCACAAGACAAAGCGTTCAAAAAGCTTAAAAAGCTATTGACCGAATCCCCCATTCTTGCGTATTACAACCCAACGAGCGAACTGATTATTCAGTGCGACGCTAGTCAGTTTGGAATAGGCGCTGCTCTTATGCAGAATGGCAAGCCGATTGCCTATGCCAGTCGTGCTCTGACCGACACAGAGTCGCGCTACGCGATTATTGAAAAAGAAATGCTGGCGATCGTTTTCGCGCTCGAAAAGTGGCATCAATTCACATACGGCCGACCCGTGACGGTACATTCCGATCACAAGCCACTTCACGCTATAACCAAAAAGCCTTTAGACAGAGCCCCGAAAAGGCTTCAAAGTATGCTTATTCGCGCACTTGCCTACGACATCACGGTCGAATACCTTGAAGGCAAGAAAATGCTACTCGCGGACACGCTGAGCCGTGCGTTTATCAGCAATAACCAGCATCGAGAGAGCGAGTTCGAGTCCGTAAATGCAGTGAGTTACCTGCCGATGCGCGAAGAAAGGATCATGGACATCCGTGCGAAAACTCACGAAGACCCGATTTTGTCTTTGCTTAAAACAACGATCCAACAGGGATGGCCCGAGAAAGACCAAGTCCCGCTTCAGATCCGTGAATTTTATGGCCAACGCGACGAACTAGCTGTCACCGATGGTTTAGTATTCAGAGGTGAGCGTCTGGTCATACCGAAAGGAAACCGAAAAAGTATCCTTAGTGAGTTACATACGGGTCATACGGGCATTGAAGGCTCGCTCCGTAGAGCCCGTGAAATGGTTTATTGGCCCGGCATGACAAATGACGTACGTGAATATACGCAGAAGTGCGAGACCTGTCGAGAGTTTGAACAGTCACAAGCGAAAGAACCTCTCATGAGTCACGAACTGCCTTCTCGTCCATGGCAGAAAGTAGGTGTTAAAACTGCTTATGCACCATTAGAACCAGTTAGTTTTCCAGAAGGTCCCTGGGAAAAACTAGGTTTAGATATCGTAGGTCCCATTGAAAAGGCTCCAGCGAATGCTCGATATGTTATTTCTTTGGTCGATTACTACAGCAAGTGGCCAGAAGTTGGTTTTGTTTCTAATGTAACAACTCAAAGTGTTCTGACTTTTCTCATGTCTGTATTTAGCAGAGAAGGTTTTCCTCTAGAAATTGTAACTGATCACGGTTCGCAGTTCATGTCGAAAGAATTTAATGACTATTTAGAGGAGAGGAAAATCAAACATTGTCTTTCTTCGGTGTACTACCCACAAGCGAATGGTGCGGTAGAGAGGTGGAACTCTGTGTTAAAAAATGCTGTCCAGAGTGCTGTTGTTAAGAAAGAAAGTATCAAAGAAAATGTACTACAACTACTTGCATGTTACAGGGCTACTCCGCACGCCACTACAGGCGAAAAACCATGTAAACTATTGCACGGTAGGGACATGCGTACTAAACTAGATATCGTTGGTTTCAGAAAGAACGAAAAAGTAGTTGACATTGAAAAGGTTCGAGAAAGAGTAAAGGAGAAACAGAGTGCATACAAACGTAATGCAGATAAGAACAGGAACACAAAAAATCCTGTATTGAAACAAGGTGATCTGGTTAAATTAAAGAAACCACAGTCGGTCAGTAAAGGTGAACCGCAATTTACCCCACCTGTAAAAATAATCCAGGTAGTACGACCCGGTACCTACATGTTATCAGATGGTAAGGTATTTAACCAATCAAAGTTGTCTCCTGTAAAGGCTTGCGAAGAACCGGAACGAACCGTAGTACTACCCAACAAAGATGTAAATGTACAGGGTAAAAATACACAGAATGTGCCCAAAGAGGTTGTATTGCGTAAAGGTGAAAGGGTTAGGAAGCCTTCTGTATGGCTAAAAGACTACAAGTAAATTTGTACTACAGTGTTCATTTTTCTTACAACTATTAAGAATTTATACTACTTTAACTACTCCTTTAAAAGGAAGGGGAATATGTCGTAGTCCGACGCGGGAACGCCTTATTTTCATTGATATCATCGGCCTATTTGTGTTGGGCAAAGCGGCTCTGCTTGCCGCGCGTCGTGACGGCCCCATTGCGTGATGTAGAAGTTCTGAGATTAACCTACTGAATAAACAGGATTATAAGTGTACAACAAGTCTTCCTACTCCTTCCACTACCACACAGACCTACTTACTTTAAATGATAAAGACTATCTCGTGACAGTCGATTATTATTCCAACTTCTGGGAAATCGATAGACTGTACGACGTCACGTCGAAGACAGTTATCCAGAAGCTGAAGGCTCATTTCTCTCGATACGGAATACCAGAGCAACTAGTCACAGATAATGGTCCACAATTCTCGTCTTCGTATTTTCGTCATTTCACGATTAAGTATGATATTCAACATACAACTAGTTCGCCTCACCATCCTAAGTCTAATGGAAAGGCAGAAGCCGCAGTAAAAGCCGCAAAGAGAATCCTGAAAAAGACTGCCAAAACTGGTGAAGACCCTTATTTAGCGATTTTGAACGTGCGTAACACGCCGCAGCAAGGTATCGATTTGAGCCCTGCTCAACGATTAATGGGTCGACGTACCAAAACACTTCTCCCAACTACAGCGAGTTTACTGAACTCCGACCGATCAAAATCTGAAATCGCCAACAAGCTGAAATTTCAGCAGACAAAACAGAAATTTTATTATGATAAAACAGCGAAGCCTTTAAAGCCGCTGCAAGAAGGCGATATCGTGAGAGCGAAACCGTACCATCAGTACAATCAGTACAAACCGTACCATCGTACAAACCGTACCATCAGTAACCGTACCATCAGAAACCGTACCATCAGTACAAACCGTACCGAATTCAGTACAATCGTCATGCCATATTTTACAAATTATTGGAATTTTTTTTTCAATTAATAATTTTTTTCTATATCTAAGGACTAATAACAAAAAATGAGCGATATACCACTGTGCGCGATACAACCCTGTTTTACCCTATAGGCCTAAGGGTTAGAAAGCTAGAAACAACAAAAATATATCACTCATGATATGGTCCTGCAACAAAACCGGGTATACTTGTTGCAAAAACTGATGAATGAAAAGGAAGAGTTTTTGCAGAAAAGTGGGCGTGGCATTTCCACATAAATCTAATAAAACTTAGATGATTCTTCGGAATTGAAGGGGCAAAACACAATATAAACATGTTACCTTTTTTGTTGGAGGTCCTTCTCTCCAAACTCAAGTAAATGTTCGAATGTCCTCCTCCAATAGCCTAATTGAACGCATAAATACCGGTTCAATGTCCAGAGCGTCACATTATAAACAGACCCACGTGTTTCTTCTTGGCGCCTGCTGACGTCACGGGCGGCGCATGCGTAATGAACACATCCAATATGGCTGCCACCAGGCAAGGAACCTGACATCGCGTGCCTCATTATTGGATTATCTACCCTCCTACAATGATATTACCGGATCTATCCACGTAGAAATATAGAATATATACCGGTAAGTACGAAAACATGATTGATATTTCTCTGTGAGGCCTATAGCGGCCGTGTCTGGGGTCTTTGTAGAGCGATCGGCCCCCTCCTCCCCCATTCATTCACCCATCTCGTTGTTTTGGTAGCTCCCGACTCGCATCAGACTCGACTGTCAAATCCACGGATGCTGGCGGAAAAAAAGATCGGTTATTAAAAAATGATTGTTCCACTGCCCTCCTAAACTGTGCATTGTAGATAGCTATGCCAAGAACCTGTAGCGGTTATATTTTGTACAATCACGCCCCAAGAAAGGGGTGAAGTCTGAGATGGTTTCATCTTGGGAAAGGAATAGGAGACTGGTTCAGTGGTTGATAGTGATCACCGACTCTTTGACAACTCTGCTTCCATCGAATTAGTATCTAGTCTTAAACTGTCTTCAGCCATCAGAAATGTGGCCCTTTTTATTCATATCGTGTCAACCTGGAACATTGCATTAGAAATTGATGACAAGGTGATGTAGTTGTTTATCTTGGTCCAGTCTCAACATCCAGTAGCCGGCAGGGAGGAGGGAAGCAGAGGCGGAGAAAGGGGGTGTGTACCTCAGGCGCAGAGTTGACGGACTCGGCCTCCCACTGTCAACACGATATTTTGACAGTTTACACGTCTAACAAGATCTATAAGGGGTAGATCTAGCTCGAGAAGTTGTATTTCCATGAAGTCAACAATGACTGGTTCAATTCAACGTTAGGAACGGCTTTGATGTTTGGGTGTCAAAAGAATAATGTGTCAGTTGACACATAACGTGTTAGAGATCTAGACATAAGAAGGTTGAGTCTTCATGTTCAACACTTCACCATCAATATTTAAAAGTAATGCAGATGACGACTTAACCTTTTTATATCAGGGACCTATATCTCTGTTGCTTTAGCTATCATAACAGATTCCAGGAACTGGAACAGACAGATTTGAACAAGTCTGCTAAATTCTGAGAGAAAGACAGAAGAAATTCATTGTCTTGCTATGGAGATCTAAATTTTTCATTTTTGATTTGGCATCATTCATAAGGCCAAAAAAAACATAATTGTGTTCAGGTAACCCAACCTACCCTAAATTTTGTGCCCTACCCTAACTTTTTTTTTTTTTAGGGATTCCCCCCCCCCCCCCAATGTTTTTCAAAATCCAGAAGAATTGACCAGAAAGGCTTGGAACAGAATTGGACAGCATATAGATGCTCTTGGTATGTATTATAGATACCAGAAATGGTTTTATAAATTATTAAGAGTATATCTTCTTTATTTCTGATACTGCCTGGGTCTAAATCAGTAAGTAAAAAACAAAAGCAAATTAAAAAAGAAAGAAAAAGGAAAAGTCGACCTACCTACCTTAATTTTTTTGACCTATGTTACCTGGACACAACATTTCTTTTTTGCGTAATCCAATAATTGCAATATTTTACAGGTGCATACTTGTAGTCATAGAAGTGTAGGTAGTCCAGTCTAGTTCTATGATGTAGTGCATATATCCATTTCCCTGACAGTGCACAGCCAGCCCAAAATAGTGCATTCCAGCTTCTGATAGATCTATGCTATTTTCCCTACTTTTTCTTTTAGGATTTCCTTCTTATAGTGATTAGGAATTTGTAAAGAGGCGCTTTCCTACACAACTAAAACATTCTCTTATTTAGAATGTTTCGTTTCTATCCATTTAAATCTGCGTGAAATATCTGTACTCAAACAGGTTATATATTCAAAGGTCTATGCATACTGTTCAAGCACACATCTTAATATGGCAATATTTTGCGTGTAACACAAAGCCTATCTATGAGCAGAAATCAAGTATATTCGAGACCTATCAGATAGATGATCTGCCTCGGAGACAGTATTTTAATTTATCAAAAAGGATTTGCCCATATCTTTTTATGCAGTGTTTTAGACTAACATTTTCGGCCCTCGGGATATCCCCTGATAAGGTCCTGATAAACTCTAG
This sequence comes from Lepidonotus clava, assembly GCA_936440205.1. Classification (NCBI taxonomy): domain Eukaryota; kingdom Metazoa; phylum Annelida; class Polychaeta; order Phyllodocida; family Polynoidae; genus Lepidonotus; species Lepidonotus clava. The sequence goes on along the minus strand of OW387135.1, from coordinate 51,612,103 downwards.
AACATATCTATCATGATTTTGAAACATTATTGGGTAGAAATATGTTATATTCATCAAGTAGCTTTTCAGATTAAATTTACTCAATTTCATACAAATGGAGAGTATATATATGATTGTAGGGGAATTACTGATGATACAACTGATTGCAACACCATACATTTAATTAAAATCCAGTAATTATAAGTTTATTACACTGATTAGTGAACGGTTAACCTAATAATGTAGGAAAACATAGGCCTGCCTAAGGCTCCATACAAAGGAGCATTGACAGCTCCTAATGAATAACGATACTGCCACTCTTTCGGTTGTTATTTACCTACCCAACTATCATATCTGGGCAACGCTTGCACTTGTTTGCATGGTCTGGGATTATAGCATAATACGCTATGATACGTTAACCACAGTCCACATTCTGGTAAAAGGTGATAACAAATAACAGTCGGTGATAGTCTACCGATACATCCTGATCTAGGACACTTAATCTCACATACTTGCATTAACGTGTACATAGATGTGGTCTCATGAAATTGATGGGTTTAAAGAACAAAAAGTCGGACACATTATTTATTCTGTAAGTTAATTCTACCAACCACAGATTCCTTTAGATTGCAGACTAGCCCATATCAAGATGGATGCTGAGTAATCTGTCAACAAGTAATAAGTGAAATAGTTTTAAGCAAAATCATTTTCATAAAACATGGCATTGTTTTGGAATAAACATGGTGGAAAACTACCATTGATTATTTGTTTCAGATTGGATCTCCTTTTTGAATACGGTAATCTTTTAAAAATATGTTCATTAGATATACATATATTCTTTTTGTCGACAAAATTAGCCATACTTAATCCAAAGATGCTTGAACTTCTTTATATGAACTATACCTCGCAGGGAGAATTGTATAGACATACTCACGTACATATTCAGATCGTTATGTATAGCGATATTTTTTTACTATACAAAGTGCAATCAGACTAACACGGTAACAGTAGCATGTCCAATTAGAGAAATCAGAGATAGACACTCAATTGAATAGTCACATGCTTACTGAGTATACATGTAATACACGTGCCAACAATGATATATGTCATGTAGATTATTTACATCTAAGGTCCGGCATATTTGCTCCATGGACATTTGTTGTTTAACGAAAGCAGATAACCTCTTCTATCTGACATATACTGTGAAGACTTGAGAGTAGCAATACTTCAAGTAACAAAAATCAGCTTATTCATAAGTGTGTCAAAGTACTCATTGCTAATGTCAAATGGTGACACTTTAACGTTGAGGCATTCTTGGCACTGTGACAACATAAGTGTCATTCACGATATTGCATATCGATAACGAGTTCAATATTTGACCTGGGAAAACCTCGAGTTTTTCACTCACAAAGGTATTGATACTTTGCCAAAGAAACTCACGTTTGATAATAACACATTCAAAATAATATACCAACTAAAATAGAGTGAAACTATAGAAAACTATTAAAACTAAAAAGGGATATCTAATCGGGAAATTATGATTTAAACTATTCAAACTATTCCATAGTCACAATTTTCTTTTCATTTTTTATACTAGACGAGTTATAATCTGCCTATGAATCCCCCCTCCCAACCATTTTCATATGCTAGATTATCAGTATGAAGGCAAATAGGTGTTATCAATATCGATAATTGCTAATTCCAGGGAAAATTAATGAGACACGAATCAGTGAATCATAGACAATGTAGACCTATATGATCTAAGTTGTCATCTTACGCAGAATCGTAAAGCCAGTTAATTACACTGTGTGTTTAATTATCTCTCACAATATCCCCGGGACAATAAGACACTCATCATAGTATCTAATTACCGGTTTAAAATACGAAATGGAAGAAAAACAGATAATCTTTCAAGATCCTCAAATAATCTCCCGAAAAGAAAAACAGAAATCGGTAAATACACTGAATATTTAGCTACCCGTTATCAGATTGAAAGTAGGCTATCAGGCGTAAGTTTTTACTAGATAAGGCTTGGTGCATCAATACATTCTCATTAATTGGTGTGATCAGTCCTCATTGACCGCTGTAATTATTTTAATCGCCTCCCACCAGCACCGGTCTATGTAGGCTTGTGGTTAGCGCCAGTGTTATAGATATAACTCTCCATTTACCGGCCCAGATTTTTATCTTGTACTTAGTATTAGCATAGAGATACATATGTATGTCTGTGGTATTAGTGATTGTCCTAGATGTATTCATTACACAATTCTACAACCTATGCATCCGGGGAGTGCACAAGTTAACATATATATATCCATATTTTGTTGCCATTATTATAAATGAATGCTTATTTACTTTCATTTATATTTCAAGGAGGTCTTATTTGATATACTAAACTAGGAATCGTTGACAGGACATCCCAGAGTAAGGACACCAGTACAATACTTAATGAAAATAAGGCACAAGTATTACGCAATACGGTGCGATACGGCTTTCTATAAGGGTATGAATAACCACTTTTCCTGTATCTTATATATTTATAAATTCAGTCTGAGTCGAATTTTTATAAATAATAAACAGGGGTATTTCAGAAAAGAACATTTCAGATTCTGAAGGGCCCATTTGAAAATTTGAGCCAGGTTATAAGAGGAAAAATATTAGCCTGCAATAATGGTAATAGTCCCTCTCAATTTCATGCGAAGACCAGTGTGATAATTCTAAATCTATGGACCTAATGTCTCATCCCACAAGCATAGAAATATCCCAGTGTATCCCAAAAACTTTCTAAAACGGCGGACAAATTGTCCGACATTTAAAAGGATTACATTGGACATTTCCATGCCATAGGAAGGTGGAGCTTAGACGATTCCATAGTGCTCCCAGATGGCATCCAGACGGTTAAGTCCTAGCGGCAGGCTTACTACGACCACTTAGGCCGACAGTTGAGGGCGTCATATCATACCCAGCCGGCAGGGCCTGGCAGTAGATGCCCTTCTCACTGGTCTGTCTGAGTACCATTCATAATATAAGTGGTCAGAACCTCTGAATAGATGTCTTCTTTTCTGCTTAACTTTTCTTCTGCGTTGTCTTGGTCCACCGTCCAGTGCATTTGGTGTCGTTCAATAGCACTAATATTTATGTTGATGTTATAGTTTGAGGAAACCCATCGAATATCATCTAGACTGTGTTCAGAGACAATGACGTTTTACATGATCTTTAAATGATTTTTTCCTAACTCACTGCCTAGGGCAGGTCTTAGACCCTTCTATCTTTTTATATCCATGGCATAAGTCTTATTGATTGATATTGAAAAAAACCACCTTTTCTTATGGTGCTGCAAGATATTAGCAAGAACTAAAATTGAAAAAAAGAACTCAACCCTTGCATATCTTCGGTATATTTCATATTATTAGGCCGCCCTAAAAAAAAATTCTGTTTTCGGTGGACCGGCCGGGTGAGTATTTTTAGGCCGGGTGAACATGATTTTTTTCATTTTTCAATTTTTTTTTTTTTTTTTTTCAAAAGTTTTATGTTATATTCTTACCAACCCGAAAAAACAATTAAAAAAAAAAGAAATCCCGGCCGCCCGGGTCACCGTTATTTACACCACCCGCTGGACCGGAAACATAATTTTTTTTAAGGGTGGCCTAATCCTGTAACCCATAGATATTCCCAGAAGATAGTTTTATATAGATCTATCCCCGTTAAACAGATCGTCCAAAGGAGAGTGCATCGTGCTAAGACTATACGCGTGGGTCTATAGTATACAGAACCTCCACCTTAAGCATCCATGTATATATGTTATAAGGAGTGTTGAGACCTAGTAGTGGTCAGTGGCTGGAGGCTGGACCCTCTCCTGTGCGGCCAAGATAGCCCCAGACCTGGGCGGTAATGGACAATCAATACTCGCCAATTACACAGTAGTGCCCCCACTCCTGTCCTACTCTCCACACAACAAGACTCTCTACCCAATACTCAGGTCTGTAGAAAGGAGAAAGTATTGCGTCTTCATATTATGATTCAGTTACAATAACATCATTTATTTTAGGTGTGATATTCAGCTACGAAGAATTTTGCTTTTGAATACGTATCGTATATTGCCATATAGGAGATCAAAAAAGAAATCCCGCATTTCAATTTCAGTGTCCCGGTGTTAGTTTTTTTTTTTTTTCTCAGAGAAAATGACAGTTGTTAAAGGTTAAGGTCTACTTGAATTATCTCTGTGCCACCGTTAAAAGACATATTTCTTTCTGTGTAACGGGGCACCAAAAGATTGCCACACAGTGCTCGAGAATGTTCCTTTATTTTATCAAATGGCTCAGGACATAACTGAGACTTGTTAGAAACCTTCAAGAAGAAAGTAGAGGGAAAATTGCCAGTCAGCAATAACGTACGGTGACTACCTACTTGGCCGTTCCACCTTCTGGCCTTCAAAATCACACATGAACAACCGGCAAACCACCTGGGACATATATATACTACTGAAAACCAGGGGTAACCTTGATGTGTATTGCATGATAAAAATCCCTAAAAAAAAAAGAGAAGTAGTCCCTGTCTTTTATGTACGGGTTGCAGCCTCTCGGCTATCTACGGTTGTCACAGGCAGCGGTTTTCTCTAAGCCCCTGGGGAGCCATCGGTGTGGTAGTCAGGTACGATAAGGGGAGGTGGTTCGGGGAGCCAAGAAGGGGGATGGGGTATGAGTGTTATCTGCCTCCAGAGAGTATCTCATCGTTAAGCCTGACGCATATTATCCCTTGCTAGAGTCTTTACTCTTATATTCCTTGACAGTGTAGCAATAGAGATGACAGCGTTCAAACGCCATAAACGTTTCATGGAATGTTATGAATCGATATAAGTTAGTTCTGGCATATTTTTTTTGTAGTTAGGGGAAGAGGGGGTCAACATCAGAGCTATTTGACTGACTGGTTTTGTTGCACACTAGTTTAACTGGTATTTAAATTTGCGTAGAATATTGGCTAAGGTATAACTCAGACATTGCCTTATGTTAAAGATAAACATGGATTTCCTCGAGGTTTCATCCTGCAAAATGCGTAGGCTTATTCCCAGTCTAATCGATTTGAGTAGGTTGTAATTGAAACGGTCATAATTGATATTAAGAAGTGGGATGAGAACATTCTACACAATAATATGTACTAAAGTTTTAGCAGTAGTTGTAGGCCCTTAAAACGCTTGTTTTTAGACCTGTTGATTGCATCTATGAGATATGTGGCTTCCATTAAACATACTTATGTGCCTACCACCTCCCCTGAAGGATTTTAGACTGTCCCCCTCACATCCCATTGGTCACATGTATGCATCAGATCTATGCAGAGGCTTGCACATAATTGTTTTCCCGGATTTCTGGTTCGTGCCACTGTAATGAATGAGGCCCAAAATCTGTTGTGTACAACTCGTAATTCTCGGCGTGAGACGGTGCACTGCTGGCTTAGTGAGGCAATAGAAACAAAAGATGAGGAATGACTCCTGTCGGTCCCCCTCATCTCCCCACCCCCCGCTGGTACTCCGTCACACCCAGACATTGTCAACCAATCAGAGCTCTCCCCTGGCTCATGGCGTGCCATCTAGTGGCAGGAGCCCGTCCTAGAGCCTGTATTGTGCCCCTTTTGGGACGCGGGGCGTTTTGCGAATGCTATATTGTAATGGGTCTTGTGGTGATCGGCTTATTGTTATACTATCGGGTATACCCAGATTGGTTCGAGGTTGTATTGGCTGGTATTACAGGGTTCACACACGACCTGGATTACCTCGAAAAAGAAAATGGTCATAGAGAAATTATGGAAAAGTCATAGAATTCAACAGATTACTTAGACTCTTTTTTTTTTTATCATGAGTCAGGAGTTTTTCTCTCCAGAAATCGACCAATTTTGGTTATTTTCCTTTGAATAAATCTTACATCAGTCTGGAAAGTCTGAATGTTCTTACACGTCCCGTGAAATACTGCTAACACAAACTTATGTTGAGCTAGCAATAAGCCCATCCCACATAGGGGATTTCCAGGGTTGGACAAGAGTCAGACAAAATTCACGTATAAAGCATCCTTGTCTCCAAGAGTTAGGGTTACTGAAATAAGCAAGAACTATGTTTTCCTATATCTGCAAGTGTTGATAAAGCATTAAAATTTCTAAGATTTTACCATTTAATAAATTTGCAGGTTTGCCAGCCAATCAAAATGCTACATTTCAGGGCAAAATAGGGTCGGACATTGTAGGTTGGGCTGACAGGCTTTAACATTGGTTCCTATGGGGGAAAAGCCAATATATAAAGCTGCATTTTACATTTTTAGGAAGAAATTTCTCAACCAAATTGCATTGGTTAATTTTGTATTATACATCTGTCTTCATGGAAAAAGCACTTAGGCAATTTTGAAAATATTTCATGGTAAACTTTAACTTTGGTGAAAATTGGGATGGGCTTATTGTCAAGCCAACGCAATTAATGTACCTGGAAAATTGTAATAATAAATTTGTCATGGAAAAATCATGGAAAAAGATTCTAAGAAGGCTTTCCTGTGTCTGCGAATCTTACAGTTGAATTTCTTTGATCGTGAACTGTGTCCCTGCTCTTAGAAAGTTAGATAATGTCAAGAGTTGCAGTGTTCAAATATAGTCACTTGTGAACTACCTTAGGTAATAAGCATAGTGGTAATGGCATTAGGAGATAGCTACATAATAAGCTATTGACCTTTGGTTAATTAATTAGTAACAGTTAATCATTGCCTTAAGCTTATATAAAGTAATTTCAAAAATCAGCTTTTTCATTTTAAGTCCGTCAAACACGTCAGTTGTACCGGCCCCGCCCCTAACCCTTACATAATGCCATTGACTCTTGCTAATCAATCATTTTCTTCCTTTTCAAGCTGCAAGGATATAGGATCTTTCAGAGGAAACCTTGGAAATGGTGCGTGGCGATTAACCAATATAACCTGGCCATTGTCTGATAAATGTATTCTGCAGGTTGACTATTGTAGCATGCAGATTGTCAGGCATATAGCTTAATGATATTAATTCATGTAATTTGCAGGCTATTTAAATGTACAAGGTGTTCTTAAATGTGTTTTATTTTATTCAGTTCCGAGGGTATTCTCATCCAAATTGCACGTTTGATCTTGCAGTGTTTTTACTTAAACCTCCAACTTGTAGCTTGCAGGTTACTCTTAAGCCCTCATGTTGTGCCGTTTAACTTGCAGGATACGTTACTCGGCCCCCATTCATGTATATGTACCCAGAAGGTTGCAAGTTGTAGTCTGTAGTGTAAGTTCCTTATTGAATATTGATATATATATATAAGTATTCGAAATTAATGTCTCACTAAAAGAATATATAATTATGTGCTATATAGCAACCTCACTATGCATCATAGGAAGATCTACCCTTCTTCGGTATGAGAACGACATAAATGTGTCTATTCATATTTTTAAAATGGTTAAACCCCCAAAATGACAAGGGTATCGACAACATAGTGAATAGTAAATTTATTAGAGGTGCGTGTATCAGAGGTAGAACGTATTTAGGATATTTATAAGTTTCACCCAGTAATATCTTAACTATTGGTTATAGCAACGAGTGTATACTCGTTGGTTATAGTCACATGTAGATTTGTAGCACTTAGCTCCATGTATTCTTCAATTATAAGAAACAATGAAAGTCCCATAAAGGTGCATTATGCATGCGCAGAGCAGGAATGCCAATAACTGTCGAACCTGTAGTGTTAATGTAGCCTACAGGTTTTTACCCCACTGTGTATCCTGCAGTTTACATTGTGTTATCTTCAGGTCACCCCACCATAATTATAACCTGCAGGTAACGAAGAGTAACCTGCAGGTTATATTCTGCATTTACCTGCAGGCTGCTTTGTGCCAACTGCAAGTTACCCTTAACCCTCGAAAGAACTTCTCAAGCATGCAGAGTGTTATTCTTTTATTATGTTTATTTTTCAGTTGACCGCCTCGTTCAGCTTTCTGCTATACTATGTGTGTGATTATTCCTATTTCATTTATTTCGTTTCTCCCCTTCGCAGGTATCAAATCTCGATAGTCTTTTTTTTTTGACACCAATTGTTATCCTAGATAATTATTCGAGGACAGGATGTTACTAATCATGGCCTTAAGTTAATGCGACCAAAAGACAACAACCTATTAGGCTAAGCATTTGTAATATTCCCTTTCAAACATTGATTACGTGCAATACTAAACTACTCATTGTCTTTCATTTGTTTGATTCTCTGTATTAAATTACAGAGCCAGTATTTATTTTTGTATATTTCACGATGCATGCACATTGATAATATCTCATTAAGAGTGACAACAAGGATGACGGTCAATCTTTATCAAAGCATAATGTACCTGCTGATTATAATTGATCGACATATTTTCTGTCTTGCTATTTTTTCCTGTGATATCTTGGTTACATTGGCCCTTACAATAAAACATATTCCGGTTAACGTACAATAGGAGACGTGTTTTATATCAATTTAAATTCTTATCTCATTAAGCTGTATAGTTACTAAAACTTACCTTAGACTTTAAAGTACATGTTATTTGGAATAAATTTTAAAACTTTTTTTTCCATTTTCTTTTTCTTTTTGGCTATTACGGTATCATCCACAGACAGAGCAAGCCACGTTTGGATTATATTATTGTTATTTGGAATAATGTTATCACATTGATTAAGCTATAGTTGCCAAAGCCTAGCTCAGACTTTCCAGTCCACGTTGAGTGGGAATGCTGCAGCTGTGCTGGCTTGCGGCCAGCGTGTGCTGCATCAGTAACACAATAGCATGTGGGTCAGGAGGGCATACAACCCCCCACCATCCCCCACCCTCCACCCCCCACCCCCGGGACTCAGACATCCTCCTGTATACTAACTGCACAGGTCGTGAGGCCCACATGGCCAGTGTTGTTGTAGTCCTGAGCATAAACATAAACGGCCTGATTATAAAGTTCACCATCAGAAATCGATTTGAGAAGTAGGGAAAACATTGAGCGGAACTGGTCGGTGGCGGAAAGGCTGCTATATTTGCGTAGCACCATATTTATTTTGTTTACTGTTCTTTGTATGCTATAATTCCTAAACCTGTACATATCATCGGGAACAGAATAATCTCTATATTTCATATCGATTTGTATTATATATTTTTGTCCTATTAACATTTTCCCGCAAATTATTCCCTGTGTACAACTATTAGCGTGAAATGCCTGGGCCTTTTTTTTCGTGAGCTTTCTATTTTGTGTGCGCGTGCTTGACAACGTTAATCCGATTTCAAATTTCTTCTCTTTTAAATGATTAGATATCTTTTAAATGATAAGATATTTATAGGCATGAGTCATTTCATCTCAAAATAAAAAGATTCTCTTTTCATATTGAGTGCTCGATAACCTACCTGCTTTGCCTCCAAATATACATTCCTCTTCGATTACTAATCAATACATGATATCAGCGAAAATGAAATAGTGCAATTAAAATAGGGCATACATAGATTTTATTTGGTTTTATTTGGACAGTCTATTTATCAATGAATAACCCAGAAATGTAACATGCACCATGTTTTATTGCTTCATCAATGTGCAGTCGTTGCCTTTTGCTTTCAGTTATTTACCAGGATATCATGTTTAATAAATCATTCTGCTTTACTATATGTATGATTACATTGAATCTTCTACCCTGTTAATGTTTCTATTGATGTTTGGCTGATATGGCTTGATTCTGGCGGCATGGCCTGCTCCTGCTTTCACTACTTCACATTTCTCCAGATACTTCTGAATCTCAGAGTTTCAGCTATTTCTCTCATAGACCTGTCTCTAGTTGGCCAAGGGCTAGCTGTCTCTCAGTCTCACCGATACGCTGTCGCATGTTAAGTATGCCTCTCCTTGTACGTGTGCCAGTATTCAGTGGTGGTTCCAGACAGTGGGTCGGGTTCTGTCGGTACACCATACGGATAGTCACGATGTAAGCACCTGGTACTGATAGTAATATACAAGAGTCGGGTACCCCAGGGAAACCAGTGCTTCGAGGGTTTGTGTTTGCTTGGAGAAAAAAAGAAGATTTGAAATAAAATTGTGTAGATTACATTATGAGGTTTTGGGAGGTTTTAGAGAAAAGAGAATTTGAAGAAATCTTGCAGACTTTCTTTTCTTTTTGGTACATACTGGGTGTAGTTATGACAGCATTTTCTCGTTCTCAGACACACCCGGGGTTCCCAGGTATTGATTTTCTACTATGTCGGTTACCGTGAGCGCAGGTGCACTTAAGATCCGACCCTGGCTGAATCCACCACTGAATAGACCCATAGACAACCAGTGGCAGATCCAGGGTGGGGAGGGGAGGGGAGGGGGGGGGGTTAAGCAGGCTTGCGCCCCCCTATTTTTAGCCCAAAATATATTTTTTAAATGTAAAACTGGCACCCCCAGAGGGGGCATCGGGACCCTTTTTAACATAAGCGCCCCCCCCCCCTTTCCAAAATTTCTGGATCCGCCACTGATGTCAGCTACACAAAATACTATCAATTATTACTGCAACATACCCGTTTCACAACCGTAGTTCACTTTCTGCCCGCCAGGAGTGCGTCAAGATGAACTTCCTGCGGAACATGATGGGCGGCCACCAGCGGCCTCTGGTGGAGACGCCGGCCACTCCCCAGGACAACACGCTGGGCCTGATGCACCTGAGGAAGCTGTTCGCCGACTTCAGGCACCCCGTGCCCAACGCCAGCCAGCGCGACCTGGAGGACAAACTCTACAACATGCTCCCCCTCTTCTGTAAAGTAAGTACTGAGATTTTATACAAAGACTTCTATGAAAATTTTATACAAAGAATACCGGTACTGTGAAAAACATGTGTATATTAACACCCCCCCCCCCCCAACAGTCCTATTGAGGCTATTCTATCCTCCTTTACCCTGTGCTCCCGACAGGGTCATCAGAGGCCGGGTGTGTGGTGTCCTTTCTATGGGACATTGCACATGAAAGACCCCTTGCCACCCTTCGAAAAGAGTAGGGTATCGAACCGGGTGGTGTGTTTCTCCTATATAAACTATATCATAGATTCAGTCACCGCCCATGTGGCGTAAAACTAGCTGCAAAGCTTTACCTTGTGCAGTCTGGCAAAAGAACCCAGAAGGGTTGATCGGACTTTAAAAACTTTTAAACTAACCCAACAAAAAAACAAACAAGCATGATTTTGCTCCCCATGCACGATTTTAAGGGCCGTGTATCCGGTGGTGCATGGCTTTTTCTGTCAAATAAAGGCCTAACTGAATACTTTTTGAGGCTCTGCCCCCCGATGTGTGCACAGAAATATCCATAGTATCGGACACCGTTGGGTAGGCCATTATGGAGGTATATGCCAGATAAACGAGTTTTACACATAGGCCTAGATTCCTCTAGAGCCCTTGAATCTGATACTTTTTGATTGCATTAGACTAAGGTCATCTCACAGCTCTTGTAGGATCCCCCAATACTAAATGGAGACGTTACTTGATTTACCAGCCAGACAGGTTCATATGAGCAGTGACACTAATCGTGTCATTTGCACATTATACACTCGTTATTCGGTCTCTAAGTACCCTGTTTTGCATACGTCAATAGGCATCAGGGCAAATCACATCACGTCGACCCTATTCGGTTTGCATATTCACATTTCCATGGATAACGACAGAGTTACGGCGAATTACTAGTTTAGCCCATAATTAAGGCCAGATGACATAATACTATAGAGACTGAACTCAACTAAACAGTTATGATAAGTCTTACTCCTAGATGTGAGCTGGCCTTTGGTTTAGACTGGAAAATGCATCATATCTGCAACCAAGATAAGGCATCAACAAACAGACAGAGATCATTTCTGATTTTTTCATTGTCTGCAACATCCGTGCCCATTTAAGTAGACGGAACAAACGGCAGTGGATACTCTCCTTATCAGTATGTCCGAAATATGTAAATTAGCTACTGAAATGGCACTGATTTCACGCTCCATCTCATTTAAATATTTCGGACATACTGATTTACCACTTCTCAGCCACTGTATTTCCACTGATTTCCACTGATTTTCGACTAAAATGCTACTGCATGCTCTCACTGATTTTGTACTCAGTACACACTGTATTCCCACTGCGTTTTGGTCCGGCCATGCACTTAGAGAAATGTTCGCACAAAAACCGTTCCAGGTGCACAAAAGGAAGCACTAAATAGATATTTAATTTCGGGCACTGAAGGTGTATACAACTGTCCAGTCGGTATATATTTGACCGGGCCCTAATACTCCAGCAGTGAGTAGTACAGGTCGAGTGGACCTTGTGTCAGGTGCTACTTGAGTCCTGCCCGACGTAACCCCGACCACCAGTAGTAACCGCACACAACACGTGGGTGTGTATATAGTGTGGGCCTGTAATAATATGACACCCTCCTGCTGCTGAGGCTCTCTACCACTTCACCTCATACTCCTTTCTCGCTTCAGATTCCCTTGTAAAAGTATTACATTGGAATCCGACGCGACTGAGGAGTATGACTTCACCTCTCTTGGACCAGAGCATAGAGACTAAAGTTAAAACTTTACTCTCTCTGACCAGAGTAATCCCTGTATTGTACCTAACCTACCACTGGGCCGTCCCATGAAGCCCAGCGAAAATCCCCAAACTAGTTTTGAGCCATAGGGCGATGGGGCGTAGCAGTCTTATAATGCTGGTATATAGTTAGGGACGTACATAGCAGAGTATCTTTTCTGGCACGGGGTGATTCTTTGTACAGTAGTGATGGGGTAATCCCCTCACTGGCCGACGTTATAGCCCCGGTCCACCCACACACTCGGTCATAACATTGACAAATGAGACCTATGGAAAATACTGGTCATGGGTCCATGGTTTAGCATTGGCTTGATTGCATTACGGGGGTATGGAACTGTCACAATATTACAGATAGATCTCAAGTCAAGCCCAGATTGATTAAAATAAGTATTAAAACTAACCACCAGTAGCCACACACACACGTGGGTGTGTACACAGTGGGAGCCTGTAATAATGATATGACACCCATCTGGTCTGTACTAATCCGGATTAGTCCACCGGCCGACTCTGTATCCACAGTCCACCTACGCACTCAGCCGACAGTAGTGGACATTAGTCTTAAAGTCTAGGGGCCACTCGCGCCCCTAGATTTAGGAATGTTTGGCCTCTCACCAAAATGTAGGGGCCCTCACTATTTGGTTTCAAATCTTAATGATAATCAAATGAAAACTTTGTAACGATCCAGTTGCCAGATCAGGGAAATAGAGAGCAAATACAGTTTCGTTATAAAAAGCCTTTGCTTCCATGCATAAAACTCGGACACCTTTCTAGTTATATCTGCTCTGCCGTCAGACGTAACTGACAAATGAGTCCTATGACCATTTCTAGTTGGTTCTCCAGCAAGTCAAGGGTCCCTGGGTTTAGCATTGGTCTGGTTGGACTACGTGGCTTTGGCTAACAGTATTACACCATGACAGACGGGCTGCAATAAGTATCAAAAGTAATGTGGTTGTTTCTGCGTTTGGTTTCTGCGTTTGGTTACCGAGTCTTTTGTTGATATGAGAAAAATAGGGGCAATTCAAACTATCATGTTCACCAACTTATTCACCAATGTTACATCATTAGAATAAGAATGCCCTCCAGTGTCTTATTGGGCAGTCGGTAATGCTTGAGAGCAGCAAAAGAGCCTGTAGTTGTGCTGTGGGCCAAGGGCTTGAGGGCATCCTTGCCCATTTTATTCCACCACCCCTACTGTAAGGAAGACAATATTTTGGGCAATGTTTTCGGCAGGCATTATACATAAATAATTCTGTCCGCTGGCGAAAGAGGCAATAATGCCACGAACCTGCCTCGTATCGATCATATAGCTACTCGATGGTGAAATTAACGTTATCAAGGCACGGAAGGGCATACTTCATTCATTTTATTTCACCACCCTCCTTATATATATATATATATATATATATATATATATATATATATATATTATATATATATATTATATATATATATATAAAACAGAAAAGAAAGAAGTAAAAGTAGTATATGGCAACACATGGTAGACCTTACCCCTCCTACTAGCGCCCAGCCCCTGAACACATCCCCAACCCCTCCCTATACCCCTCCTCCCACCCTCGCCCTATACAACAACAAGCCCCGCAACACCTATATCTTCACATACCCCCAATCTAACGTCGATCTAGAGTAATACGTTAGGGCCGCGCCCTTTGTGTTTCCCTATACTCTGAGCAGCTCGGTAACCGCCCTCATTACACGGCCCGAGCAGCTCTCTGTAGGCTGGGGTGGGTGGGGGGTGGGTGGGGGGTGAGTGTAACGAGTTGTGGGATGTAGATTGGATTTACCCCCGCCTAGACCTTAGTGATTACCTCAGCGCTACCACAACACGCCAATCAGCCGACCGGAGGCGGCGGTTAGATCGAGGTAGTGGTGATAACTATGGGGTGCTTATTGTAACCCTCTGAACAGTATCAGCTTTAATACCAGTATATGACATCTTTGAAATGACAGATGCCTTTCATGCCTAGACCTTAGTGATTACCTCAGCGCTACCACAACTCGCCAATCAGCCGACCGGCGGCGGGCAGTTAGATCGAGGAAGTGGTGATAACTATGGGGTGCTTATTGTAACCCTCTGAACAGTATCAGCTTTAATACCAGTATATGACATCTTTGAAATGACAGATGCCTTTCATGCCTAGACCTTAGTGATTACCTCAGCGCTACCACAACACGCCAATCAGCCGACTGGCGGCGGGCAGTTAGATCGAGGAAGTGGTGATAACTATAGGGTGCTTAATGTAACCCTCTGAACAGTATTTGTTTTGATGCCAGTATATGACATCCTCTTGGAAATGACAAATGCCTCAGAAACCTAGACTTTAGTGATTACCTCGGCGCTACCACAACTCGCCAATCAGCCGACCGGCGGTGGGCGGTTAGATCGTGGTAGTGGTGATAACTATGGGGTGCTTATTGTAACCCTCTGAACAGTGTAAGCTTAAATGTTAGTGTATATGACATGACGCTTTGAAATTACAGATGCCTCTCAAGCCTAGACATTAGTGATTACCTCAGTGTGCCACAACACGCCAATCAGCCGACCAGCGGTGACGGTTAGATCGAGGTAGTGGTGATAACTATGGGGTGCTTGGTGGATTCCTCTGAACAGTATCAGCTTTAATACCAGTATATGACATCTTTGAAATGACAGATGCCTCTCAAAGCTAGACCTTAGTGATTACCTCAGCGCTGCCACAACACGCCAATCAGCCGACCGGTAGCGGTTAGATCGAGGTAGTGGTCATAACTATGGGGTGCTGGGTGGAACCCTCTTAGCAGTAATACTTTATACTTTATAGTGTCACCCTCTGAACCGGATTAGTTTTAATGTTAGTGTATATGACATCTTCTTTGAAATGCTAGATGCCTGTTGTGCCTAGACCTTAGTGATTACCTCAACGCTACCACAACACGCCAATCAGCCGACCGGAGGCGGGCGGTTAGATCGAGGTAGTGGTGCTATTCCTAACTATGGGGTGCTTGGTGTAACCCTCTGAACAGTATTAGCCTTAAAGCCGGTATATGAAATCTTCTTTGAAATGACAGATGCCTCTCAGACCTAGATGTTAGTGATTACCTCAGCGCTACCACAACACGCCAATCAGCCGACCGGAGGCGGGCGGTTAGATCGAGGTAGTGGTGATAACTATGGGGTGCTTATTGTAACCCTCTGAGCAGTATATGTTCTGATGCCAGTGCATATGTCATCTTCTTTGATATGGCAGATGCCTCTCATGCCTAGATGTTAGTGATTACCTCAGCGCGGTTAGATCGAGGTAGTGGTGATAACTATGGGGTGCTTGGTGTAACCCTCTGAGCAGTATGCTATATTGTCACCCTCTGAACGGGATTAATTTTAATGTTAGTGTATATGACATCTTCTTTGAAATGACAGATGCCTCTCATGTCCCATACAATTATCAAAACGATAGGTAATAGTAAATCATAACCGAAAAATAACGAGCTATATCAAATTAAGTTGCATTAAACCCTCAATAATGAGTGTCACTGAAGAATAGGACACACTGCCATTTTCTCAGTGGGCAAATTAGACATATAGTCCCCCACAAAATGATACTCGGCCCCTCATAGTAGAAGGGCCTGGTTATTGGGATTGGTTCAGGCGTGGGAGGGTAGGGGGCGCTGTAGAGGGGGGGGGGGGGGTTAATCCGTCTGGTGGGCCCGGGGGGACCTGCCCCCTTTTACTCAATCAGGGCTTTGTCTGGGCCTAAAACGCCTAAACTTATTGTCACACGCCACCCCCTAACCCCGCTCCCCTTGCCCCAGGATCTCATAGATCACTATTTGCCATCCTCCCGCGATCAACTCAGTCCATCATCGTACCTTATAATCTTTGCTCTATTTCGTTTAATCTTCCCTCACCTACGATATTCTTGTCAGTCAACAGGAACGGATTTAGAGGGGGGGGGGGGGGGGGGGGGGGGGCTGAGGCGCCCCCCCCCCCCCCATTTTTTGCCAAATTCAAGATTTTCTATTGTAAACTTCAAGCCCTCGGATGGGGCGCCTCAAATCCTATATTAGCCCCCCCCCCCCCCACATACACACATTTTGAAATCTCTGGATCCGTCCCTGGCCAAACATTTTTACGCAATGTGGAAGACCCCGTCATGTAAAAATGACCGGAAAATGTGCCAACTTTTGTGTTAAGCGCATTTATGGATTCAGTTCTCCCTTTGGCCATATAAAATGGGTATTACATATACTTAATAATTACTTTTGGTGACAGGTATTGATATATTTTCAACATATGTGCCCCGCTCCCCGGCGCCAGATGTTAGCCTTGCTCAGTGATCAAAATGCTTAAAAACCAAAAAGGGAAACAGAAACTTGGGGTTTAAGAGTAATATTTGCTTTCTACGTAACATTTTGAACAGGTTGGCCTCGCAGGTCTTAAACGATTTTTATCAAATTTAAGGCCATAAAAAGGTCTTAAATTTTGAATCTGATTTGAAAATAATATGTAGTTATGAAGAGAAACAACTGGTCACTGACAGCTAATTTGTACGATAAACTAAATATTTTTCTTATCTAGTGCCCGGGAAGTCTTAATTTTCATAATGTTCGTCTTAGATGTGTCTTAAAAACGTCTCAAATTGATTTTCCAAAAATAACAAAAGCGTGGGCACCCTGTTTGAATACCATCTGTAAAGAGTTATTATCAAAATGCCGACCGATCAGCTTTCACCATGGAAAGTCCCCCTGGGGCAGGTTGCTGCGGTGACCTTGTCAACTGTGTTAAAACAACACGGAGCTGCTCCCAGAGATCATAATCCACCCCCAGCTGCCACCTCTAAGCCCCTTATTATGGGGGAGGGAGGGTTGGGGTAGTCCTTCCATGACCTAGTTGTCTCATGCATAAGAGGTCCTTACATCCATCTAGAGCAGATGTGCCTCACTGGCCGGTTATAAATTTGCATAGTATCTATGGCAGGATTATTTCCAGTCTATGAATGACCTAGACTACCCTTTCACTGGTGATGTAACTGATGGCTCTTTATGACTCCCTCATGCCACAAACTAGCAAAAGCAAAACATGCTGCGGATAACAGCTGGAATTCTCACCTAAAATGGTTGTTGTTAGACCCCCCTACTATGTTAGGTTGTTACCGCCTAGGGTGGGTGGGGACGAGGAGGCTGGGGATTACAGGATGTCTGCCCTGCCCTCCCCCCACCCCAAAGTCTCAGGGTGACACCGGCTGGCGCCAGCTTAAGTGATCTTTGTTCGCCGTAATTAGCCTTTTGCTTCTAGTCTGGGACAATGAGGGGGTGAACTACTTTTCTGGGCCTTTGGGTACCAGCCATAGGTTATTAGTGTTCCACACCAGGGACCTTCTTTGCTACTGGTTCCCTGTGAGGTACAGTAACACCATTGGTCCAATAGCCTATGGCTGATACCCAGTGGCCCCAAAAAAGGCGTTCTTCTCATTTTATACTTCTCATTTTAATTTTTAGGCCAGAAAAAAAAGTTGTTTTACCTCAGACGATAACCGTGTCGTTTATTTATCCTATAACTATTTCAATTTAGGAAAGAGAACAACTTATTAGTTCTCGTTTTTCCGCTTAAATCATGTATGTTTCTAGAAGGTCACTTCGAAGAAGGACATGTTAAGCATCTCCTACAAAATGGCAAATAAAATCACTGTTGTCCCCACGAATTATAACGGTAGCGTACGACCCAGCTATAGTATAGACCAGCCATATACGTCTTGACGTATTTTGCTTTTTTGCTTTTTCCCCCCAGATGGTTCATATCTGTTCTCGAGCACCCCATTAGAAAGCCTGTCTCTTTGCTACGATTCAATATACTTCTTCCTCTAAGAAAACACCTCCCTCGCATGAGCTACTCGCTTACCTACTGTGTCAATAGACCGTATTTAAGTTCACGTTTTAAGCCTATGTTCCACGTGCCGATTTTGCTGCCAGTTTTTGAAAATTGACATTGGGAATTAAGGTTTAATAAAGACACGTAATATGTCACTAAAGTGGCTTACAATCCTGTCTCGAATGGTATGTAGTACGTATGATTTCATGCCATATGCTATGAGAAAACCAAACAGGCAATATTAATTTCTGAATTCGTAATCAAAATCACCTGCATTAAAATCGGCATGTGTGATACCGGCTATAGATTACGCTGTGTGCTACTCATGCTACATTTGTATCCAACTCGATTAGAATCTTTGCGGTCGATATACTATTAGTCAGTAACAGAAAAAACCTACAGCATTGTGTGAGCCCTCGCTACGAGCTACACCACCCACCACATACGCCATTGCACACAATAGACAATAAAGCCGCAGAAAACCCCCATCTCCATATACTACTACTCCTACTCCTACCCCTCGTATGGCCTCACTGGGTGCTCCTGCCGGGAACATCCCCCCAGCCCGCCGTGTGTAACCATCGATCGCCCTCCGCTGGTCGCCAACAGTCTGGGCACGGGGGGCGTAGGAGGGGGCTGTGTCTGGTGGGGGGAGGTCTGAGAGGGGGAGGGGGGAGGGAGGGAAGGGGAAAGGGGGGTGAGGAGAGGGGGGAGTCTGAGGGGGGGGGGGGGGAGTCTGAGAGGGTGAGGGGGAGGGAGGTTGGGGTGTGAGAGGGTGAGTAGGGGAAGGGGGGGGGGGGGGTTAGGGCTGAAGGCTGGTTTCAACGAGGCAAATAGATTGCATCTATGGCGTTTTTGAGCAAGTCGTTCAACTAGAATAATTGACAGATTTTAGCAGCGAATCAGATCACCAGTCAGTATGCAATACCAAAATGCACATGTTTGACGTGAATCGGTGCTTAAATCGGCTGAGTATTTCGGTAGTATCGTCCGATTTTGCCGCCGATTTTTGGTAGGATCGGCTGATTTGATAAGAACATCCTAGTGGGTAATGGGGCTTGAAATGCTGCGAGTCAATGCATTTATAGCGCTATAATAGCTGCCGACTTTATAAACTTTTCGTTGTGGTTTTTAATAGATGTGCTGTCAGATGTCAGATATTTTATTCGCTGGCGATAAGAGCAGTTAGTTAATCGCCCCTACCCCTAAAGTCGTCCCACGAGTCGTCACCTTCGTCGGCCAACTAAACCGTGGTTATAATTTGCCCCGTGGAATCGCGGCTTGAGGAGTGGGAGGGGCTGTATAGGGAGGGAGGCAGCCTTGGACGGCGAGTAGAAGATGTGGGGTGGGAGGGGGTGTCGTACGGGGTTTCCCCAGCTTCTTGCCGCCTTATAACACGGCGAAAAAACAATGCATTGCCAAAGGAAATGGTATGGAGAATTGCAGTCTCAACGTTACCAGCATAGAGGCGAAGGAAGCCTGTCTATAGAGCTCGCTCCCTGGAGTAGAATATGATAAAGACAATACACAGCAAAATCAGATACAATACAAGATATCTCGCTTAGAGTATGGTAATAAGCAGAAGTAAGCTCTGCGTATTAGCTGTAGTAGCACTGCATATCTCTCCTGAATTCAAGAAATAATAACGGTCTATCGAAAAGTTTGTTGACAACCAAACCAAACCCAAAGTTTGTAATTTATAATTTGCCCAATCACAATTTGATTGTGACCTGATGAAAAGAAATAAAAAAAAAAAAATAAAAAAAAGTATTGAAACACCGACAAAAAACAACCTTATAATCCAGGTTAAACTTGTGCCATAGGTTAATGCACATTAGTACGAATTAATGTATTTTACAATAATCGGCTTGAACGAAAGGTGGCTTGCGCATGGTCATCCTCAGGGATGCAGTCATACAGAAAGGTAGTCTTTCTCTGAGATAGATACCCACCCAAAGGGCATTTCTGCCCAACAAACGACTTCAATGTCATGATTCTCATCCTCTGCTTCAAAGATATTTAAAATGTTAAGCCAGAGGCTGATGAATGGAGCGCAGGGGCCATGTCCCCTGTATTTTGGCCAAATACTGATTTCTTAGAATTCCAGGTCCTCGCATGGCCGAAATCTTTACGGGGATATTAGTTTTCAGATATTTTCCCCCAGATTTTGTCCGATTACAGATCTTCAGATCTTTTCAAGTGCGTCATATATTCTGACCTACCTCCCTGGCCTTAGGGCGTCCCCCGTTTAAGAATGCCTGGATCCAGCCATTTAACCGATTTTTCATTTTTCGTTTCTAACTTGATGTTCACACTAATTCTGTTTACTCACTGTCTAATAATTCTGTCCTTTTCCCCCCTTCAGGTGTTCGGGTCGGCGCCCAGCACGGACATGACGGAGAAGTTCGGCGACATCCTACAGTTCTGTAGCCAGGTGTCACGCCTCATGGTCAGCGAGATCCGCCGCCGGGCCTCCAACCAGTCCACCGGTGAGTACACATTTACCATGTTTGTCTAATCAGGGGTGTACGTTTTTTGTCTGATATCAGATTATTTCCTTCAAATAGTCTTCGCTATGAATATCAAAATGTTAAGTCCACCGGTCAGTCAACCTTTACTTTATCCGAGCAATCAGGGGTGTAAGTTTACCGATTTTGTCTGATAGCAGATTATTTCTTTCAAATAGTCTTCATTGTGAATATCAAAATTTAATGCATTTTTAAAAAACAAAAATAGTCACATTTTATAGCATTTTAGAACAAATATCCATTATGATACTTCAAACACTGGTTTCAAATTATTTCACTCAAACAGTCTTAATTATGACATGAGTATCAAAGTTTCGTGCAAAAACATTCATCTTTATGGCATTTTATACTTTTGCATATACTTTGCAGTACTTCAGACTTTTTCTTAAGCTTGGACTTACATCGCTGGCCAATGATTCCTTTTTTCCAGTTTAATAGAAGGGCATTTTATCCTTCACAGCTGTTTCACTGATGAATGCTGAAATACCGCGTAACTTTAATCGATTGTGACTTATAAACGGGATTTTACTGTAATTTACGTTGTTTAGCTGTTTAGTATTATCATTTATTTTTGTAAACAAAGGGATGATAGTGGGCCCACATTGGTTGGAAGGTGATAACTTACATGTAAATGTATATGCATGTAAACGAGGTGGTAGTTTTTGTCAACATTGACACATCACAAAGGACTATTTCCTGTTATATCTAATGTAATTTTAGGCTTTGGAAATATGACATCGATATGCCATCACCATGTGATTTGTTGATCATGTGATCTTTCCGATGTCGAAGAGTACAGTTTTAATTGCGTATAATCATGATATTGATCGATATTGAGCCTGCACTTAGTGCGCTTAGGTGATTACAGTCTTTTCATACTTCTCTATAGATAGGTCATATTTAAATTGAAAAAGAGTCTAATAGTGTGAACTGTAAGTAAAATGTGACGTGTAGTACACTTGCTATAAAAGATATCATACTTATACTGGTGGATAGAATAAAACATAGCTTTATTTGCATTACTCTCTAGAGTCATGAAATAATTGTTTGCTTTGCCAAATTGGATGTTGGGACTTGGTAGTGGAGATGCTTAGTATGGGCGCGGTAAAACAGAGGATTTGTAGGCCACATATTGATTGATAACCTAGGCCGTGTGGAATATCTGTGTAGGGGCGGCCCTTGGTGCACTCTGCAGCGAGATCTCTCCGCGCCAAAAAGAGTCTCACAGAAGAGACTCTGCTATGTAGTACTTTAACTATATATTTGCATTATAAGATTACTGCGCCCTGCAGCTCAGAAGTAGTCCGGCGCTTTTTGCTGGTGCAGTGTGGGCTACTGGGGTCGACCATGTGACAGCTACAGTGCAGAGATCACTCTTGTAGGGAGGTTGTTGAAGTGGCAGAGTGCCCTGGCTGGGCGTGGGAGGTATCCATGTCTCAAACACTGGGGCTTATTATTACAGTGTATTCTAAAGACTTTCTAAAATGGTGGGGATATTGTCCGACGTTTCAGGGAATTACATCAGACATTTCCTTGTGCAGACATAGTCACGTGACCTGATTTTGGTGATCACCATATGGTCACCACACCCCGGTGCCTATTAAGTATATATCCATAATTTATAGATAATAATTTGTATTTATGATTTATTGTTGTTTCCTTTGATGAAATAAAAAGATAATCTACAGCATAGATGTTGTAGAATTGTGAATAATGATAAATATTTATAAGGTGATCACCAACATGGCGGCCATCCAAATTTGGGGGGTGACGTCATGTGCACAACATCTATACTGGATATTTTATAGACAAATGAATGTGTAGAAGGATTACGCAAAATACTAGGAACACCAGTGCTATATTATACGGACAAAATATGAATGTTTAATAGGAGAGTGTCCGACGGTCAATGGTAAAACGTCAGACATTGTTGAAACATTCTCGGATATGTCCGGATGTCCGGCGGTTTTTGGCATACACTGTCATTACTGTACTCATATTCCTGGCGCATCTCAGTGTTGAGGGCGTGGGCGACATGTTGTAATAAATCGCTCCAATTTGTCCAAATCAGTCATATTCCGAAGCTCCAATCCTCTACGTAGTTGATCTCCAATGCTGCGCAGAATAACTATGCATTTTTAATCAATTCGTGAAGTTAAAAGAGTTTTTGTTGTTATCACGAGCATTTTTATATCAACTGATTATTCTAACCAATTGGAGAGGGAGGGCAGTATTGAATATCCTACCTAATACAATTTGTGAAACATTAAAGCTCCGGCCACACGTCTAACCATTTTTCTACCCTTTCGGGTCTGTGATCGTCAGATTCGAAGATGTAAGACTGGATAGTGTGTGCAAAAGATATAGCCTTCCAGTCATATGATCTATGGCATGGTAGAGTTTCTTTGCTAAGGCAAGACAATCGTAGGTCCTGACGCCACAAAAAGCTACAACAGTTGAGTTGAGTTGGTATGTGTGTCCGGGGCTTTTAACGTATTCACAGTAGAGGCTGGCTGTATTGAAGTCCTCTGCCTGGTGAGTTAAGCCCTATATCCACCTAGCGACTTTAGCGGCGATTGACGACTGAGAGAATCGGTGACGAAGTCGCTGGGCAACTGGATTATCAGTGGATCGCGGGGTGACTCCCTATGGTTATGGTGTGGATTCTAAGCGACAGGCAGCTGAATTGGCAGGAAAATCGACAAAAAAAATTCAAACGTGCCTGATATTCCTGTCGCCCGATGATTTCACCAACAATCCTGCCAGTCGCCCGTTGCCCGTCGACATTTAAAGTCGCCTAGTGGGTATGGGGCTTAAAATTTTAAATTAAACGTTCTCACGGTAGAGGCTTGCGGTATTGAAGTCCTCTGCCTTGAGAGTTAGGCAATGCTGAGAAGCAGCGATCGGTAGCCGCGAGTCGCCCCTCCCCCAGTCGCCTTATCTCTGTCACAGATCGCCTGGCGAGCTTCTCCTGAGCAGCTCAGCCCCCACAGCCCTGAGTCACTCACTGGCCCTGAATCACCTCTATACAGGACGGCACTCGGCGCCAGGAGCGTGTTCGACACCACGCCGCTTTGACCAGCTTGGATTGCGGCTTAGGTAGAGACTGGTTTGGGCTAGTTAGTTAGAGGCTTCGGCGTTGTTAACCAGAAAGCAAAAAGCAGGTATAAACTTTTCAAACAGACAGTTTATGTATTCTCAAATCAAATGATTGTCGACTAGCCGCTTTAGTCTTAAGAGAACAAAACGTTACTGAACTTGTTTACGTTTCATAAACATGGAAGTATACTTAAAAAACAAAAAACTTCAAATAAAGATGATAGGTAAATATATCTCGTGTATTGATACAAAATATCGACTATAAAATTTAGTATTTTATAAGACATGGCGAGGGTGTATTCCTGTCAGCGAACTCAAATGGAGTGACATTTCAAAAGATAGAGAAATGAAATAAAAGATATTTTTATTTTTTTTCATGCACATTTAGGAAAGTATTAGATCCTGCACCGTGATTGAGGAATTTGACAGTTCAGATCTATGTTTAAGGCACTGTACGACATTAGTAAAGAATCTGCATTAATTTATAGCAACTACCCCAATGGCAGGTTTGACCAGTTTGCCCGGACAGAGTCAATGTTAGGGATAACGGTTAATCGGTAAGCATTGTGGTAACCGACACACTGTGACGTCATCAGCACACAGTGATGACGTCACAGTCCTTCTGTTATAAGCGTCCATAGCGACCAGCTTTGGTCACAGGAAACAGCATACTAGTCACAGGAATTGATTGGAATGCCATCAAAGGAATGATTGTGTGTGTAAAGGGGGATTAATTTAGTCAGTGGGTTCCTGTCTTTTGTGTGACTAGGGGGACAATCAGAGTTTGCTGCTATTGATACATTAGGCCTATATGACGCCGCTATTGGCAGGTATCGGAAACTTTTCCATTACTGTGTAATTCTAAGTTATAATTTTTATAGATCGACAAAATATGTCATGTCTATAGTGATAGGAGAAAGAAAACAAGATTCGAGTCACACTGTAAGACAGAAAATTCAGAAATATTTTAAGAATAGTTCAGGCTTTCGAATTCCTGGTCCACAAGAATATTTCGTATCGAAGTTTCCAAAACTGAGTCTGTCCTGGAAATTTCCTACATTAACATACATCTTTACCAAATAAATGAAGTCAGGTGGAGCCTGTAAGAGCACAACCGTGGCATCTCAGTGCAGCTCCTCAGAACCCCATCGGCATGCCACCTCTTCTCCATTCCTCTCCTCTCCTATATGTATCCTCTCCCAACCCACTGGTGAAGTCCTCCCCCACCTCTCCTCTTATCAGAGCTTCCCAATACTGTTATCACACTTCACATATGGGGGAAGAAGCCAAAATATGGAATATTTACAACTCCTGCTATCTACAACTGCTCTTTATACCTCACCGGCGTCTATATATTGGCTGAGTCTGTGAGATAAAGAGCGTGGTTCTAGAAAGGGATAAATCTGTCATTGTTCCTCTTTTGGAGAACAATGTTACAATTCTCCTACACGCGAATTGAATTCATAGGTACCTTCAACCTAAATAACGTTGCATAAATTAATAAAACTGTAGGAAAAATGTTTTTTTGGGAGAAACTCTAGTGAGTAGTTTTGCTTTCTTACCACCGGCTAATGTGCCCTCCTGTTTCATTATTGCTAATTTATCCGAGTGCTCACAAAAACTGTTTCGTAACAGTACAAAAAATAAACAAACCAAGAAATATGAAATGAAAACAACCTCCACCATCGATATAATAATAACAATATATCTTTGATACACCAGGAGGTTTTCCCATAACACAGCGGACTCATTAATGTAATTTAGCGGAGAGCTGGCTTCTCCCTAACCGCATTGTATGTGACAAATAGGCCGCATTATGACTCTATAAAACCTGCGGGCCACCAGGGCCCGCTGTGATATCGTACGGCGGAGCGGTGTTTAGGGCGGTCCGTGGTTTATTGTTTGACGTGAGGAAGGAAGGAAATTCTCCAGCGGTCTGGAAAGAAAAAGAGGGATTGAAAAGAGATGTGGCCTGCCTGGTTGTACAATTACAGGCACAATCACCACCTGCTTCTGGGAATGGTTAGCGGAGTAGTAAATTGATGCCGATTTCCTTAATTTCATGGATTTAAAAAAATGAATATGATGAATGTTTACTATTTTGGTAACGTGATCTAGATTCTAGATTATTTTGAACAAATAAAGAAGTGAAGAGAGACCAATCTCGACGACAGTATGGGGGGAGAAGTCTGTATAATCATCTCGTGTCGACATTTTAACTATATTATGAACACGTAAAACAATTAATGTAGGGGTCCCTCTACATTACTCTTAATTTCATCGGAAAAAACATATCAAAATATCGACTGATTTAATTCTTAGTCACAGCGACCATTGAATTTGATTTTATCCCATGAAATATGCATGTATATTCGGGATCAATTTAGGAAAAATTAATTAGGTTGAAAAAGGTGACAATTATTTTCCGAATTCTGATTTTCAGATTCGACTTAGTTCTTACAGATAGTACCTCTGTGTGTAGATATACCAACAGCTTTACGGTCCGATCATTAGCCAGTTAGGGCGAGGAAAAAAGCCTAGATTTCCCTGTACAATTGTTTTATATACGATCACATAGGAGTTAAATCGGTTCAGTTCAAACCTTTCCAAGAAGTCATTACAGATAAATCCAGGCCTCCAGGGTTGGCATGACATTCTCAGTGACAGTGGACGTGGTAGCCCCAGGGTGGGGGGCACTTGTATCTTTAAAGTGCGCCCACTGCGAAATGGACTTGCAAAGTGGAGGCAGCTTACAGCAAATTTACTGAACGGTTAGCCACTTTTATGCCAATAAAGGGGTGGTGAACTATTTCCACAGAACATTAGGGACAATAACGTGACTCTTAGTCCTGTAGATTGCGTGATATCATACCCAAAAAAAACTAATGGCATTTTTTTCAGAGAAATTTTCCTCAGCAGTGTTGATGAATTTTGTCTATTTTATGATATTGCGACACTCCAATTTTGACAGGGCACATATCCCAATACTAGGGGATGGTCAACTAAAATCAGGGGCAGTTAATAACTAAAATTGGGCCAGTAGTTTGGCAAGGGGTAGTAACTTTCAAAGAGTCAGTGCCCCCCCCCCCCCCCCGCCCCGCCCCAGGATGGTAGCCGCTGTCGCCCACGGTATCAGTACAGCTGTGCCTGGCTCCTCAGTCAAACCACCGACTCCCCTACCATCACGGTGAAGGCTCACCACTCACATCTCTTACACCCCTCAAACACCCTCAGGCGCGCGCAAGAAAATAAATGAAAATGCAGCGGATGGATGAAGAAATTAACTGATTAGATTGGTCAATTACTTTTAAGAACATGTGCTTCAGACAAGGACATTAGGCGTTGGGAGTTAGCACATAAATATTCCAATGCAGATCCATATTCTTGGCCTAGAGATACAGTCATGTTATCTCCATGTATGGGCCTTTTGTCTAATCCCTTGCAGAATATTATAGCCTGTTCGCCAGTTACTTTTGCAGATCTCCCTCCCCTGCCTCATCTTACCAAATTAAAAACCGTACACAAAATTATATTGACTAACAATTATTATTGATTAAATGTCATAGGCCTTCCAGTCGTTGAGGATCGACCTTATAATGGAAACTTAGTACTGAAAAAAAGTAAAACATGCACAGATGCATTTGCTAAAATTCACCAAGAAACAAATAGAACTAACACAGTACCTGGGATTAAGGGAAGACATAGCCTCATTCGATCCAGATTAGAGTTGTTTCTAGGAGATCCGCCCCCCCCCCCCCGACACCCCTGCAGAGCCCCTGACGCCTCCACCTGACGCCCGGCGCTTGTTGTCATGGTGACGCCACGTTACACCCATTAGTCACGTGACACGAGACTGGGAGAATCGCCCCTCCTAGCGGCCACCGTCTGTATAAATTTCATACTTAATCAATGTGTATAAAAATGTTATTGACACATCTAAACCGGGTCTGGGTTGCAACATTATACTCTTATATGGACCACGAACTTCGGTTAGTTGACTTTGATCCCACTTTGGCCTATAGTCCCTGGATGGATTTCAGTCTTTATGTCAACGCTATAAGTTCTAAACAAGTTCTCATTCAAAAAGTGGACACTAAAACAGAATCCCCACAGATACAGTCTTCAAGACATCTTAGTTTTAGAGTCATGCTGTAGGAGTATTTATGTGTGAGGGTGGTGGGTGACATCCTACCCTAGTTATAAACAGCCCCCATGTACTTTGTTTAGACCTTGTGTTGTGTGTGTCTGGGAGCTGCCGCCGTCGTGTCTGACCCATGCATGTATACACCCTTTTCACGAGTATGCGCAGTGAATCCTCCTACAGACGCCTTGTTCCCCACAATTTAAGCCTGGGTCCATAGGAACCCTATCCCAATTGATTGATTGAGGTATATTCCCCTAGTAGGGCGCCGATATGTTGAAAAAGGTCTATAGAAGACCCGCTTGTGCTGTTTCCCTAACCTTCTAAAGCACTTTGAACGTCAAATTGATACTCGATAGATAGGTTTTGTTTTCGATAGCTATGGTCTATCACTAAATTGTTGTCTTCTATTTAGTACGCAAACACATTAAACAAATTCAGACCTCCGCCCGCTCCCCACTTGAGCCGAAGTACGCATTTGATTTGTACACAAACTCGTAGACCTTCTTAGTATAGCTATTCATGGTGCAACCATCTCTCTATTTGGGGTTCCCGTGTCCTAGCTGGAACACGGGCTGACGACATAAGATTACCTTGGTCAGGAACTACCCTGGCAACAGGCCATCACCCCCCCCCCCCCACCCCCCCATGAAGGGGAAAGAAGATCAAAGCAAAATCTCATGTACAGCATGCATGCTTCCCCTTCGCAATAGACCTTGTGCAGACGCGGTCACGTGATCACATTCAAGAACATGTGGGTATGGAATGAATCAAAATTTGTAGATTCAAACTATTGATAGTTGTCAAGTATTATTTAGGGAGACTACTTTAATTGATAGTAAAATAATGATATGTGCTAAATGCTTGAGAAAGGTACATTTAAATTGGTCACCAATATGGCGGGCAGTCTATTATTGGCAGTCGTGACGTCACCTGCACAACGTCTATATAGATGTGGGGGTATGGATGGGGGGGTCCGACGTCGCGTGTCGAATTTAAAAAATAGCCGTGTCGCCTGTCCCTAAATCTTGGTTTAGACCCATGTCCCCTGTCGAATTTAAGAAGTGGCCATGTCCCATGTCACTATATTTTTAAAGCAGATGTCGCATGTCGAATTTAAGAAAAGAGCAATGTCATTTGTCCCTAAGTTGCCATGTCGCCTGTCGAATTTAAAAAACGGCCGTGTCGCCGTGTCGAATTTAAGAAATAGCCATGTCGCGCTGTCGAATTTAAGGGTCCACCCCCCTAGATGTGGCCTGTTAAGGATTCCTCCCTACACTCGGTGTTTTGGTGATGCTTGAATAAGACGACCATTCCTAAACTGTGAGAATGTGAACATCCCTTTACCTCTGCCCCAGCCTCACATGCTGGTACCCATACTGCTATTCATCAAATACATTCCCGTTTAGCCAGGAACAGCGCGGTTCGCCGGGCACCAGTGAGCCCCCACTTCCGGTGTCGTGCGCGCGCAGCCTGGCGGACGCTCGGTCTCAGACAGGCCAATAACAAGCACATGTTGACATGACGTAAATAATTTCCGTTTTGTCATTTATTGTTTTCGTGTTTTTCCTTCTGCTGACAGTGGTTGGATATAGCACTGGGTTAACCCTGAGGTGCTGGGATTCTCCAGTAGCATAGATAGATATTTTACACGTCGTGTGACCAGCAGGCTTTTCTATTATTCAAATATTCCAGGGCTCATATAATACTCCTCCTTGCCACAGTGCAAAATGGTTGTAACCAGCATTTTGTCAAAATTGAGATTCTATTTGAAAAGCTTAACATTGAGATGGTCTGGAAACAGCCCTGAAGAACTGGCCAGACATTAAACTACAACAACTAACAAACAAATAATTGTTTTAGTCTTCTGTAATACTACCCCTCCAGGTTAATGCTTTATTGTCCCATGTGCTTGTTAATAGAGTAGATGTCTGGGGTCTCATTTACATAGTGAATTATATATAATGGCCCAATACCCCTAAAATGTACAGGGCGGCATGGGTATTACTTAGATCCTACATCGGGACCTTATATCAAGGGCCCATATCATAGGCATATATTTAACCATGTCTTCCTAAAAATTATGGATTACTCCTGGAATTAGATGTAAAAAATCCTTGATGATGTTTTCAAATCCGTTATTGAAAGTGAGATCAAAATCCAATCTGTATTCACGTGTTAGTGTTTTACCTTTTATGAATACTGAACTATTGAGGCTATGTATCGCTTGGCATCTTTCTTTGTGTTTCTTAGACAAAATGGGAGGCAAAAACAAGAATTTGACAGACTTACCTCGAAAGGAAACGGAGACTTTATAGCGTTGGACCTACCCTTATCCTACAGACACATTTGGATAGGCGAGAGAACTCTTATTTTTGACCTGACCCTTCTTTGTGTCAGTCACTGTTGGTGCAATAGAGCTAATTTGACTTGGTGTTGTTGTTCAACGGCAATATGTCATCTGACGTATTGTACAAAGACAGTATATCACTGACATATTGTCCGAATAAAATGTATGTACCACGAACACATTGTTGAAAGGCAATATGTCAAGGACATACTGTCCAAAGGCAATATATTAGGGATATATTCAAATCATCTAATGCTCATATTATCTAAAGACAACATGTCACAGGGATATGGTCCAAATCAATATGTCATGGAAATATTGTCAAAAGCAATTATATAACAGACATAATGTCCAAAGACAATATGTTAGAGACCTTGTGTAGACGTGGTCACGTGATCACTTTGGTAATCACCACGTGGTGATCATGATCACGTGGATAGTTTTCATAATGATTATTGTTGATTGTCATTCATGGAATCGATGTTAAGTCCCTGTTAAGTGTAAATATTTGTTCTAAGTATGACAGAATTAGCAAAATTGTCAAAAGGCAATGTATAATCATTAATGAACATACCGTCCATAGGCAAAGTATCACGGACATATTGTCCAGATTTAGTATGTCAAGTGTATATTGTTAAAGGCAAATTATCACGTCATAATATTGTATTGGTATCTCTATGTCGATACCCAATGGGGTATAGTATATAGAAGCGCGTATCTAGAAGCACCAATATTCCTTCCATCAGGCCTCCAGAATATACCAACAGAGCACAAACCTTCAGATCTCCAATACCGAGGCCATTAAGTATGCTATTGGTCATGCCCCATCAGCACCTACACACTAAGACGCTCAGGACAAGCGCACTTAGCAGTGTACTTGAGTGAGGCGTATGTCTGTGGCTGGGTCCATCGAGATAGCCCTGTCCGTCGTCCGGTTTCCTGGTACCCGGTATAGGATGATGGAGGTTCCCCATGGACTGAAGTTCCCCACCTCTTTTGACTTGGCTGTTGCACATAGTCTTGTGTCAACCAGGGCAGGTACCCCCGCCACAAACTGTGGAGTAGGGATGAGCTAGCCATTTGGGTATGCATTTTTTTGAGTTCAAAGAGGTATATTTAGTTTGCAACCCATTACAACTTTAACTGGAATTATTGACAAAACATGCTTTGAGGCTGGGATCTACCCAAGCTCGGTGAAGTTCCAGGTATGTAAGTTTTAAGATTTTGAATCCCGATTTCTGTCTGTTTCCAAATGACTCCAAAACTATGGCCCAATGCCATCAACGAATGGGAATCTACATAATAATCACCAGCTGGAAGGTAAAGAGTAATACAATTAATTGACACTGAACCATAGGAAACCATGAAAAAGAAGTTTTTCAGAATAAGTTCAGATTCTAAAAAAAATCTGAAAGCGTTCAGGGAAGTAAATAAATGGTGATAACTGATTGGCTATTTCTGTGGGTTTTTTTTCAACAGCCCTGACTTACATCACTGAATTTCTATCCACTGGGAGCTTTGGTCATGTGCCACCGGTTGGCTAATGAGAGGCTGGAGCACCCTCTGTCAGCCTGAGCTGCTTACCCAGCCGGGTCAGTCCGTCCGTGAGCAGCTGTACAGAGCAGGTCCACTTCAAGGACCACCAGCTAACCGTATAGCGTCTAAGGTTGTAAAGGCATATACCACAGTAAAATTTTCACAAGGTCGGCCAACCAATCAGTGTATAAGAATAAGACAATTCTAGCCAAATAATCGGCCGACATTGACACTGATCTAAGATGTATATTACAATATCACATACTGATGGGAGATCACTTGAAAACACTGTCAGTAGTCGGCACATCTCCCAAGTGGGGATGGGATACTTTTAAGATTATCATGTCCAATATTATAAGATTCACGATGTTCTAACTGACAAATCAGTGCTATTTCAACGTAAACTTCAAGAGGTCTCCTTAAGGGACTCGTCTCAGTGAGGGGGATGCTATCAAATAAATCCCAGCAGATGGGCAGCTGGCCTTCAAGGTCCACCACTGTAAAACCTCTGATGTTATAAGACTTTTATTATGAGAAGGACCGCGGGGGGCGTCCGAGGGTGGCCGTATGACCCATAGGGGATCGTTACATACCGAGGGCGAAGCCCGAGGTTTGTACGATCCTCATGGGTCACCCAAGGATGCCCCCTTAGGTCCTTCTTTATTTTATCACCCAGGAAGTCTTCAAAATCTTTTATAATTACTGACAACAAGGAGTATACAGTGAGCAGTGCATATGGCCTGTCAATACGCCCTGCACACAATACACACTGCTCGCCGGCCGTGCATGTGATAATATATGAGATGGCCTGCCCGCTGTCCAGTTATCCTGTACCCAGCCAGATAACAAGTGGTTCTATGGCCCTCTGTCGACCCGAGCTGCTCACCCGGCCAGGTCAGTCTGTCTGTGAGCAGCTGTACAGAGCAGGTCCACTTGAAGGTCCACCAAAACACCATAAAACCTCTGATGTTATAAGACTATTATATGAAATAGCCTACCAGTCTCCTGGTTCCCCTGTACCGGGCTGGCTAACGAGCAGCTCTAGAGCCCTCTGTCACCCCGAGCTGCTCACCCATCGGGGTCAGTCCGTCTGTGAGCAGCTGCATAGAGCAGGTCCACTTCAGGAATCGCCAACACACTGTAAATCCTCTTATGTTGTAAAGGCATATACCAAAAGGCCAATTTTCACAAGGTTGGCCAACTAATTGGCGCTAAAACCGGCCGATTCTACTAAAATAATTGCCTTTCTTTGAGACTGGGGTCTACCCCAGTTCACATGCTTGGGGAACTTTTACTCACCGGGATCTTTGGTCATGTGACACTGGCCGACTGTATAGAGCAGGTCCACTTCAAGGACCACCAATACAGCGAAGAGCCTCTGGTATTGTTAAGGCCTATATCTACAGGCCAATATTTTACAAGGTCAGCCGACTAATCAGCCCCTAAAAAAATGCGCAATATTATTCCAGCGTTCTAACGGGCAAATCAGTGTTGTTTCAATGTAAACTTTAAAGGGGACTCGTCTAAGTGAGAGTTGGTGTCAAAGTATTCCTAACAGTGGAGCAGCTGTATACATAGAGCAGCTCGACTTCAAGTACCGCCAACACACATTAAAACTTCTAATTTTGTGCGACGAGGGGATTCCCCCCCAAAAATGGAGCTGGTTGTATTGTGAGTCTAGGAAATTTAATTCGGTCAGAAGTTCATTTCTGATAGAATAATTTCCATGTTTCTTGTTGACCGCTTAGAGATTTATTTCTTCAAAGAAATATTAGAAATGATTTTTACCATGTTATTTCCAAATCTCAGCTGAAGTAGAAATGTCAAACCACGAGGAAAAGCAGTACCATAACAATACCATGCACTCTATGAATCTTCCCCACAATAAATACTTTTCCATATAGGGCCTAGATTATAGCCACAATACTGATAATGATTTATAAGCGAGTGTATCGGCAGACAATATCTTCACGTTCGTCAAAAATGCAAAGCATTCTCTATCTACCAAACGAATCATTGCCAAAAGGCCGATAATAAAAAAGAACTTTATTAAACGCACAGGGCCATAACCGTCATCAATAACCCACGAATATTCCCCGAGCGTGGGCGGTACGAGCCGTGTAATATCAGAGTATTTACCGCCGTGTAATATCAGAGTATTTACGACTAACGACGCCCTGGGCACACATATCGACGCCCCGGTTCCCCGTACCGCCCGTCGGCCCTCACTGTTGATTCCCACACCCGACCCACTCTATTCAGACCAGCGTCTTGGGGCATAATATAGCCTTTAGGATGTATGTAGGGCTGTTATGTATCCAATGATTGGAGGTGGGATAGCACGTGGGAGGGACAGACGGAATGATGTAGGGGGTACTGAAGCATATCCAATTAGCATAGGTCTGGATAGATGATTTTCGCCATAGATTATGGTTATTGGAAGTAATTGAATTTCAGCCTAGCTCTGACCTTTAAAGCTTGATGCTTAAAGCTCTGGGGGCGAGAAATCCGATTAAATGTAAACGCTAATCCAGCATTATGTAACGCTGAGGGGATCCATAGCATCAAGCATTGAGGATTTGTGATTAGGGCCTTCCATTTAGTACGTTCGCACATTTTCAAATCTCAGAACCCCGACCCCCTTGGGCAAAAATACGCATCAGATTTATACTAGAATGTACGCACGTTTTAAAAAAAATCTCACCCCCCCTGGTGCGTACATATTAAATTGTCTCCAGAATGCTGTACTACGGATGGCATATTACTTGCTTAGGTCCTGGCTCTTGGCAACGTACCCTTTTCTATATACACAGGTTTAATGAGCCATATAGTCTACATTATCCGTAAATTCTCTCAGTACAGTATCCCAGGCTCTTAACCAAAAAAAGTGCAAAGATGGGAATACAGCCGAGGATAATTGTCCACGAAGCAAGAGAATATGAGAGAGGCAGATGTTGCCGGGATATAATAAAGCCGGCTGCAATTAAAGAAAACAGATGAAGAATGAAATGTGTATGCAAGGAAATCCGACAGAGCATGAACCAGTTTGGTACATGCTGGATTTCCATATTTGGATGACTGTGAGTTAAACTATGCCCAGACCGAATTGCAGTGGGAATACAGTGTTATGAGTGTAACATCCGTAGGGATTTGCAGTAATATTTTAGAGGTGAATCAGTGGAATGAAGTGCGAATCCAGTGGATAAATCAGCGGTAAATCAGTGTGTAGAATCAGTAGCATTTCAGTATATACTGATTACGGTGGCGTTTGAATTAAGAGTTATTAAAGGGTATCGCACTTTTCTTCAACCAATCGTCCTATAGTAGCCCATAGAATGTCCATGTATCTGCCGAATCTGAAGTCTTCCCCTGTACAGGTTCACAGACTGAGTGCAGC
Organism: Lepidonotus clava; assembly: GCA_936440205.1. NCBI lineage: Eukaryota > Metazoa > Annelida > Polychaeta > Phyllodocida > Polynoidae > Lepidonotus > Lepidonotus clava. Next base: position 51,576,633 of record OW387135.1, on the reverse strand, counting down.
ACCGACAGTATCGGGGTTCAATATGATGTTAACCTGCGAATGGCCTCTTATGTCACACTCCTAGTAACACAACGTCATCGGTGACGTCACGCCTCGTAACGTTATGACGCCAACAGTCCGACGTGAAACTTGGTGTCTGTGGCTTGAGCAATTTTGAGAGCTAATGATCTGGAAGTAACTAGAAAATGTTAAAAGTGGGAGACAATGATATGAGATTTCGATGTTTTGTCTCTTCTTTATGTTGCCTATCGCCATCTAGCCTATCTTTTAGTAGATGACAAAAGATCCCCAAAATAAGAAATCATACGACAGTCTTGCCTGTAAACTATGAGTTTGATAAATAAATCGAACCAATTATATCTCCTAACCTATAGTACAGGGTGAGATTTTAGCACTGTATAAAACCATGTCTCCGTTGTGTACTGCAAACACCCTGGACATTGGAAAGCCAGGCCCCCGACCTCCACAACAACTAAATTGCCGTATTGATTTACTGTAGGGGAGATTTTAGTGGTACATTGTAAGGCACTACCATCTAACATACTTGAACAAGTGGGAAGTGGCCTGCATGGTTGGTGTTTAACTTATGGCTTATGGTAGCGGGGAAGCAAAGGGATAGATGGATGGTTTGCTAAAGTACTAATCAGTAATAATAAGGTGCATTCCGAAAGAAGATGCAACAAAACAAAACAAATAAATGGAATCATATATTGATAGCGTAATGACTTTGGAAACGTTGCTGTACTTGAGCTGTTAAAAGCATCCAGTTTATATACAAAGCCATATTGCCATACCAATTCATGACCTTAAGCCATTCTCCACAAAAATAGATTGTTGAGCCATTCTCGATAAAAATAAATTGTTGAGCCATTCTCCACAAAAATAAATTGGGATGTTTCACAGTAAAAACTGCATGTGCTTAAATCATTGTTTTATTTAGGGGCCTTCCATTAAGTACGTACGCACATTTTCAAAAATCTTAGACCCCCCCACCCCCCTTCAGGCAAAAATACACATTGAATACGTACTAAAATGTACGCACATTTTCAAAAATCTCGGACCCCCTCTCCCCCCCTTGGTGCGTATGTACTAAATGGAAGGCCCCTTAGAGAGAAGATTTATGTTTGCTCTCAGCACCGTTTATCACCAGCTAATCATGATATATATATATATATATATATATATATATATATATATATATATATATATAATCAAGCAGCAATACTGGCTGATCTACAAATATAGCCTTCCGCTCTACATCCTCTATACTGTCACAGGTTGATTTCATATTATGAGGTTAGTCTGAAACGGAAGAGCATACTTCAGATTGAAGTCTATTCCCCAAGCTGATTTCTACTGTTGTGATTATGGTACATGTATTTTGTAATACGAATATTACAGGAACAGGTAAAAGCGTCTAGCTCCATATTTTTCTGAAGGGCACATCCAACTTACAACTCATATCCACCATCTCTTCTTTCCAATAGATGCAGCTAGCTGTGCCATCGTCAAATTCCTGGAGATCGAGTCGACAGAGGAGTCGAGTAACGGCTGGATGTTGCTGAGCGCCATCAACCTGCTGTCGACCGGTGCAGACAGCCTCATCGACTGTATGACCGCCGCCTCACTGCCCTCCACACTGGTCAAGTGTCTCTACCTCTTCTTCGACCTGCCGCATGTCGACCACGCCGACCGCCTCGAGCCCGGCTGTGAGTTCACGCCCAAAGAGCGGCGGGTCCTCCTTCAGAAGGTGTTTGTACAGGTAAGGAAGATGTGTGGGTTTTCCCAAAAGATTTTTTCATTGATGTAGTAGTTTGTTTAAATTTTCAAATTTTCACATTAACAATGGAGAGGGAACTGGGCGGGGGCAACCTTTTGTCTGTTTTGAATTATATTTGGCTACGGCTAAGTAATTTTAGTGGCCATCAAAATGCAATAAATACTTTTGGGATGACTATAGTATAAATGGGAAAAGTTTTAAGTGGGAATACGTCTGATATTGATTAACAAGAGAGATCTGACCTCTTTAATTAATTTCCAAAAAACTTAAAATTTGATCTATTTTGGATTGTCGTCATCAGTGTGTGGCCATAAAAATACAATAAAGCACAAGATGATTACAATAATTCTATTGAATGCCTATAGAATATACATGTATGGGAAATAACTGTAGTGTTAATTAACCGACACCAGAGCGGATGTCCATGCAAACTTTTCAAACAAGTTTAGTAAATTTGACATACAGATTTATAAAATAGTGCGTGTGCCCGCAGGTCCGTCTGTGTATAGACCTCCTTGCCTAATATCCAAAAAGAAAAAAAACATTTTGAAAGGTCCAGTATATTTGACAGGTAATTCCTAACGTTTTATACACTTGTGTATGTTTCTTTAGGTGCTAGTCCGTCTGTGTAGCCACGTGTCGCCGGCCGAGGAGCTGGCGCGGAAGGACGACCTGACTCTACTCTTCTCGGCCATCACCAGCTGGTGCCCCCCACACAACATCCCCTGGAGGAAGAGCGCCGCTGAGGTGCTCATGACCCTGTCCCGGCACGGGCTTACCCCCAACGTGGTCCAGTATATACACAGTGAGTAGTTTCTATGGCTAAGTTTTGGGAAGTTTTGAGTGTTGTCATGTAGTGACATATAAAGGTCTTGTAATCAGGGCGCCCAAATGAGTCTTAAAATATCTAAAATTGACTTTATCAAATTTAAGGTATTAAAAAGACCTAAAATTTGAGCAAGAGGTCGCTGTAGTTATCATACATACCATCAAATACTTCAAATTCAGTCCAAGATTTTATGTACCGGTAGTTTCAATCTTTGGCCAACATGATAACGTCAACGTCAACAAATAAATGATAATAACTCGTATAAAAACATTTTCTGGGATATGAGAAATGCATATTTACTCCTTGTATGAGAAACAATAGCTTGAGTCTAATGTGTAAACTTTCCATCTAGGTAAAGGATGCGTGGCGTTGTGCATCGACAACATGCAGAGGGTGCAGGAGCTGTCGCCGATCGAACTCGTCGAGATGTTCGTCACCGTCTTCTGTTTCCTCAAAGACTCGAGCGAGGTCTCCCAACTGTTACTCGACGACTTTCGCTCCTGCCAGGGCTACGTATTCCTCTCAGACTTTCTCCTCAGGTAAGTGAATACGTTCAGAGATGAAAGTCCTAAGGAAATTACCTGGTATTAGAAAATTTGAGATTATGTTAACTTTTCGTATGAATTGAGAAATAATCAATCAACATATTTCAGTTCAGAAACATTTTCTCTTAAACTATGCTTTTCAGCATTCTACAATCAGAAAATGTCTGTATTCTCTTTAATCTTGCCCTATACTGTCTCACTTAGAACCATTTCCATAACTCAATCTTCGTGTATGCTACTGGGCCGCAGGCTAAACTGAATGTACAGGTAGCCAGGATACAAATTGTAGAATCAAGCCATTCAGGCAAAATTCAGGGAGAGTTTCCATGCTGGAGTCTCCATTCTTTGGGGACTCTTCGGGTGACTGTGCAACCCAGGTGGTAGTACGAACATTGAACTATGCCCTGGAGTCTTATCACCCTCTTGGACGTCCCCAGTAGTACTTCTTCTATTAGTTGTACCCTCATGCAAGACAACTGGAGTAATATAAGTTGCTAGCCAATGTTATCTCAGCTCTCCAAGTAAAAATCAATGTGAAAAAACAAAAAGCCAAAAAAAATCACTAATTAATGATGTATTTGGACATTGCAGAATGGAGACCGACGAACACGAAGAGTCGATCCAGGCGCTGCGGAATCTGGTCCTGCTCGTTGGGTCGCTTACGACATGCGGGTTTATCGAGCTCAAGCCCTCCACAACAACATCGGGATCACTCTTCCAGATGCCCGGCTTCACCGTACCCCAACCCACTGGTAAAGGTGAGTTGTCACATGCTCTACCCTTGACTACTGACTGACTGATTCCAAAAACCTAAGGATTATACAGGGATTCACTGTATCTAAATTGAGACTTTTAGTTAGTTACTGTTGTTGCCATATTGAACGGTTGAAGAAGGAAGGTTAGGCAGTAGGTGACTGCTTTATCTGTTTAGTTTGCTGAATTATAACTATCAGAAAACCACAGTTACTACTTATAACTTTGGCCTATACTCTTTCCTTTGTTAAAATAGTGGATAAATCGTTCTTTATTTAAAGGGAAAATGTTTGAACAATACATCTCTACTGGCCTTCACATGTTTGTACTAAAAATATATATATTAAGAAAAAAAGTTATCAATATTATAATTTACACAAGTTCCACAACACAATTATGAATCTGTTAACCTTTTCACCTTTAACAAGCATGAAGACAGCTAAGTTTATGATAGACCAACCATTGCTTTCCAACAGAAATTTCTTTCAAACCCGTCTGAAAATCCTGATTTTTTTCTTTCTCGGTTTGACCCATTGTGTTGTTTGTTTTCTCAAGCCGGTCCCAGTGTCCTAGGCACGGCAGGTAACTGTTATGGTTGTTGAGCAGGTTCAGGCCAAACGGGCCGGCTTTAACCACAAGTAACCCCCACCCCTGCACGGTACCCGACTAACCTAGCTATTAACCCAGGCCATCAAGGTTGGGTGACTCACTCAAGGCTAAGATACTGGATATGACCCTTGAACTTCCCTATGATTATGATCTCGGAATGCTCCTTACACATAATAATATACTACCTCTTGGGATTAGAAGTATCTAAGACATCAGGGGTCGAAATACTGCCGTGGGTCGGAGCCGGCCCCTTCAAAAGAGAGTTTTACAGATTTAGAGTTGAAAGTTAAAATGTTACCATTAATGATATTAATTTTTACCTTAGATATGAACATAAGAAATATACTTAGCTGGCCCTTAATCGTTAAAACCAATTAGAACTACCCAGTCCTTTTAGTTTCTTATTTCTAAGTTTCAATGGTTGTTTTTTTTTAGGTTGTTTTTTTCATTTTTAAGAAAAAGTGGCTCCTAGATATTTTGTAATGTCCCCCGGGTGTATAATTATGGGCCCGACTGGCCCCCATATCTCGTAGATTTATTTTAACACCTGGACATAGTTCCAGTTAACATTCAAGCCACCTCTTGACCTATGAAGCAGCAGTAAGTTACATGACACTGGGATTAATATTCAGCTCCCCATGACCTCTAACACGACCTCTCAACTTCAATTTTGATAATGACCTGTAAGATTCCATTTGTGAAGTTTGATATTTTTAATGAGATTGTGAGTTAATGAACACGACTTTTTCTGACCTTAAGAAGCCTGAAGTGACCTTGCAGTCATCATGACCTTTAATGACTTCAAGTTGCATCATACATCGTTTTAAAATCTTTCTTGATTGCCGAATAACCTCTAAGGACGTCCTAGATTTTCTGTGACCCTTCATAACAACCCGATCTCTTTTCGTTCTTAGCTGTACATCAAAAATATGTCAGACATATAGTTTTTGAGTAGGTCAAGGAACTCTAATTCCTACTTATCTTTCCCGCGGGCAGTTCTTTGAGATTGAGAACATCCTTACAAGAAAACTTAAAGAAAACGTCAAAGAGTCTTCAATCAAATTGCTCGTTGTTTTGAAATCAAAACCGGGAACAAGTTGTAAATTGCGTTCCATACTAGACTAGACTAAATATTAACTGGGTATGGCAACACTTGCTTCATAATACAGGTGGAATGGATATCCCAAAATAACTGGCATCAAACATGTAGTTGGTTCTGCTTGCATTACTGGCGCATACATTGATCTAGAACTACCCGTTGACTCCTCAGTTGGTTCGGCTTACATGCATGGTTACTTTTCCTGTTTTCCTGTTATAACTTGGCACCAGCAGGTCAAGGCAAGTAAAAGAAGTCTGGATGTCTTATCCTGTCGTATCTGTTACACACACCTATATATAACTCATAGCAAGGTTTCTTCTTCTTTCTTATGTGTTTGTGAGTTCTGACAACTGAACTTTTCTTGTTGGGTACAACTGTTTCTTTAGTTAAGAATATGAAAGAATAATTGTATAACTATAATAAAGTTACGAAAAGGTAAAGTAACTGATGGTTGACATTCCGAAATAGATTTTAATTAGGATAATATTAGATAATATATCAATTTCTCCTTAACTATAATTTACTTTTACAAATCCTTAAGACTTTACTAAATACATAATTTGCTGATTGTTATGTTTCATTCTGTTTAACACCCTACCACATAGATTAGATGCATAAACATTTCATTGATAAGGTGCTGCACCACTATAATCTGAATGTTTGGAGGATTCTTAGAAAAATCATACTTAATTAACCTTAAGTCAAGAGGCAGAAGATTATAAAAACAATTCAAAGCTATAGAATACACTTTTGATAACCTCCCTAATTTCATAAAATCCTTGCTCTATTAGCTCTTTCATTCTAACTGTAGCACATGCACCTTTGTAGAGTTCTTTTGCCTATTAACTTACACAAAAAGGAGAAATACCCCATCGTTTCAATTAGGTTTTTAAGTCAGCAGTTGAGACAAGAGTTGTAAAATATCTAAGCGGGAGCCTCTTTCCTCTGGGGGAGAATATATTATTTCAATTATTTGAAAAATACATAATGAATAATGAAACGCAAGTGGAGCCAATTAACCGTTATAAAAAGGACTATATTTCAGTCATTAACACGGGTTACGATGTTTAGTTACAACATAAATGTAGAGTACAGTATATCTATGGTTACAAAAAAGTTATATATTGTGCAAAGAACCTTTGTTTTGTTAATAGTTAGATATGTAAATGTGCTTCGGCAACAAAGAAATTGTGACATAGAACAGTGTGATCATGTTTGTCGATCCTAGAGACCATGTAACGTGGATGGTATAATAATAATTGTGACCAGAAACTTAGTACCCTAAAAGATTACAATTTAAAACCCTGATTTTAATGGTTTTTATTCTCTTCCTTCTCCAAACCTACAAAAAAGGGGGAACGAAGATTAGCGTAATGGGAGGTTTAGGCAAAATCAGGGTAGTGATATTCTACTTAGTGATTAATGATACTAATTCACGAGATCCTGTTTTCCCGTTTGTAGGTGTCAGTGTCCGCAACCTCCAGGCCTTCCACGTCCTGCAGACAGTGTTCCTCAAGGTAAGCCAACTTTACTCTCCTTCTGTCGTTTTAAGTGAACTAGGGGGTTCTACTATGCAATCAGCTAAGTTTTCATCGCTTTCAAGTAATAGAACTACTTGTCAAACGTAGGAATGACGTTATAACTTGGTATATGAAACATAAACGGATTTGGAAGTTGAGATTGCTCTCAGACGTGGCGTTATCCGTCCATTTTGAGATGATTTTCAGACCCCCCCCCCCCCCTCCCCACTCCCTTTTAGCATGTAATACGCATAAGAAATGTACCAAAGCCCTCGACCCACCTTCTACGTAGTTGATTGACAGTCCCTTATGCAGTTGTACACAGATCTCGAATTTAACCCAGTGTAAATAATGCGATTTCTCCTTCTTTTTCTGGATTTCCGGAATTTTTGTTTCGTTTTCAAACCATAAAATGAGGTTTTCCGGAGAATGTTTCCCTTTTAGATTCTAAAGTGAATATCCAGAAATTGCCCTCTTACTTTTCTGGATTTTCACCTTAACTGAGTGGCATCTCTGCAGTGATAATGTTAGGGCCGCGCTATGCGCCCTGGGCCCATATCTTCGTAACTAATTCGCCTAATCAGGGAAATTTTGTTTAACACCTCATGGTTAGAAATTCTGCCTATCGTGGATAAATTCTACACCAAATAATCCCTCTTTGAGAGTATTTTGCAATAGCACCATTACTTTTGGTAAAAGACAAAATTGCTGATCTTGAGACCCTGATCAAAATTTCTCTGATCAGCCTAATTAGTTACGAAAATATGGGCCCAGGGCGCATTAAAACATAAAATGTCAGATTAAAAGTACATACAATGCACCCTTGTAACATGTGAGATTTCAAAATGCATTGGCATATACAATAATTGCGTATGTTGGTGAAAATGTGTCTCATTTAATCCAATGAGGAGTGTGCTTTTGTCGCGCACACGTACATTTTTTCTGACATAGACACTGACTCTGTTTTAAAGGGACTCAAAAGCAATGTAGGTAAAATATAGACTGTGAATACAGACTTCAACTGCATTAAAATACATCAAAACTCATCCCAGGTCAATTTTGGTGACCCACCAAAATTGGTTTGTTTACAAACATTGCTGTGTTCAGGCATACATGGCATGATTATTATGGAATTTAAGTGAAGTTATAGCTAGTTATCATGATTTACACTGTACCAGTGGCTGAAGTTAGACTCTTAGAATGTATTTTCATAGTTATTTGAGTTTGCAAAATTTTTCATATATTGACATAATATTGTGTTTGGCTCCCTTTAATAACCACTTCCCTCTTCCCTCTCAGGGGACGTCGACCCACCTGTGCAGCACCATCCTGGACGTCATCTCCAGCATCTACCACCAGGACAACGCCAACTACTTCATCCTGGAGGCGCAGTGCACGCTCTCCCAGTTCGCCGAGCGCATCTACCAGAAGGAACCAGACGTTCAGGTAAGTGGGAAAACAATCGTTAATACTGCGTAGCAGAGATGTCAATTTCCCTTACTAGTACAGATTCCGTCGTTTTGCCTGTGACCAAAAAAAAAAAATTAAGTCCCTTCTGCAATTAATTTCCAGTCACAAAATCTATATAGCCCTTTTAATCTTTAAATCTTGACATACTGCTAGTGAGTTCCATATTTTTCATGTTTGAAGAGTGGCATCTCTGTTTTAGGCCTTCAGAGTTGTGTTGCTAGTCAAAAAATGTTTTCTGTCAGTTCGTATGGTCTGAATAACGTGAACCTTCCCAAAATTAAATCAGTATGCTCAGGGAGGAGAAGTAGATGTATGAAATGGGAATATCAAACGGAACAGTGTATTTCAGTCTTAAATTCTTATACAGAGAAAAATTAATTTTGGTGTTATATTTTGCCACATGGATAATGATTTTATCTCATTTGGTACTGTGGAATTTTAGTATGAACACTCTTCTAACTTAGTTGGTACTGAGTTGCGAATATCAAGTTTTGAATTAGAGCTGTTTCCTTTGATTATTTCAGATTAAATTCTTCGAGTTACTGGAATTCATCGTCTTCAACTTGAATTATGTGCCATGCAAGGAACTCATCAGTGTCTCAATCCTCATCAAGACGAATCAGTAAGTACAACATGATGACGAGCGTGAAACAAATTGTCTTACACACTAAGACTAACTATAATAGGATATTTTTCATTAAAATGGAAATTGTGACACCACACCTATTTGACATTGTTGGTCTAGATGTGTTAAGGCTATATTCCACTTTGCGATGGGTAGCATTTGCGGTAGCTTTTTAGAGCAAACGCAAGCAATTTGCGGTTTTGATACCAACATGTTGGTATCCCCGACCGCAGGCAAACCTATAGAAAACCTATATAAAAAAGCACATACTGCAACCACCTACCACAGCCACCTATATTCCACCTTGCGCTACCCTACCACAATCAGGTTTGGGGCAGATTGCTTGCGTCTTTTCATGGTGCTGCAAGCAAATAGTGGAATATAGCATTTAGACATCTATTACCAGTCCCAGACTTGGCTTTCAAACGGTTGGACTCCTCTCTTTATCATCTCAGATTTGACCAACCAAAAACAGCTAAAATAACAGCCTTTGCAGCCATATGCCTATTCTTAGTTAATCAATTAAACTAATTTTGACCCTCAGACACAAGTTAATCAATGAACTTCTATATTTGGACACGTTCAATAATTTAGTTAGATGTTACAGTAGTAATGAGTCAGTCAAACGCTTACGTTCAGTGTGCCAGTAAATTGTTACACCGGTTGACTCCTATGTTGATTGGGTCAGTTGATGATAGACACATACTCTCTAAAAGTCAGTCAGTGTGTCTGTGAACACTGCTTACAACTGCTTTATTTCTCTGGTGTCCTGTCCATGGGACAACGCGCATTGAAGATCCCTTGCCACTCTTTGTAAAGAGTAGGGTATTGAACCCGGTAGCGGGTTTCTCTTAAATCACATCATAGATACGATCACTGCTCATGTGGCGTAAAACTAGCTGCAAAGCTATACCTTATGCAGTCTGGTAAAAGAACTGTGAAGGGTTGGCCGGACATTAAACTAACCCCAAAAACAATCACACACACCTATGTTCAATGGGTCAGTAAATGTTATATGTGTATTTCCCCAGGTCTGTACAGTGCAGTCAGATGTGTCTGCGCACACTGCTCAAAGTGCTGCGCTACCACGCCGTATACAAAGACGTGTTCCGGGAAGTGGGGCTGCTCGAAGTCATGGTCACCTGCCTACACCGCTACGCTGCGCTCCTCAAAGAACCCGAGAGACAAGGTGGGTCAAAGGTCAAATAAACACATAGGGCAAATGGTAAGTAGCATGCAGTCTCCCCAGAAAAAGAAGCCAACATATTTTGGTAATGAATTGGATGTAGTTTGATGAAACCGTAACAGAGGGAGACTTGTTTTTAATTATATTCAGCTTGAAGTTAGTTTGCACCCAGTAATTATGTTTTTTTGTTTTTCTTATAACGAAGGTAGGTTTCATCTGAACAAGATTAAACATTGCATAATAAACTGAAACATAATTTCTTTTCACTCAGTTTTTCTTTTCAGTTAAAATTAATTTTGCCACGTAAAGCAATATATTGTGCCAGTCCATGTGCTTAAGCCTTCCTTGACAATATATTGCCTTGTGGCTTGCGCCAATTTTAATTCATTTTTCTGTCATGCTTTAATAAGAGTGTGAAAGAATACTACTTTAAAGAGTGTCCAGGTTAATTTTGCTCCCTTTTGGTCTGTAAGTTGCCCTTAAAAACACCAAAGCAACCTGGACCTGGCAGTTTTTTTGTCGGCCGCCACCTTGGCTGTGTGTATGCATGTTGCGTGGGTAACGCTGAGTCGTGTGGCCTTCTGTTGGTGTTTTCAGATGAAGAAAATGACGGATCCGGAGATTATTATGACGATGATCTCTATGATGCTGAGGTACCCCTAGCATCAGTAGGTAAGATGCAGAGAGGAGGTGGAGGCACATTTGGGGTAGATAAGGTTATAGTGGCTGGTGTTGGGATTTGCAAAGTGCTTCTCTGACCATCACAAGTTATAAAATCAAAAATATATAATAATAATAAATAAAAAGAAATTAATAAATACATAAAATACTTCAGGGAAATGCTTTGAGCCTTAGAACATTCAAAGATGAATTCAGATTTTATTCTCCTCGCATTTTTATTAAGTACATCTTGATTGATTATAATGCCGCTAGTTAACAACTGAAATCTAAGATAAATTGAGATACACAAAATGTTCCAAGGCTGGCAACATTTATCCTTGGTCTTCATGATCTAATTCAGCTCAAGTCCAGTTGGCTATTCAAAGGGTTTAGGAGGCAGTGAGGTGCAATATTTTTCACGATAAACCTTGTGTAACATTATGAATTCGACTTGGCAAGAAACAGTGGTCAATGAAGAGTACCGTAGGTGGAATTGGAAATCAAAATCGATATCCATAAGAAGCAAATCGAAAATTTTAACTGTTTTGTAACAGCATACGTTAAAATTTAAAGGGTAATTTTCAAAAACACGTTCATGAAGGCTGTATTGTTTATGATTATCAAAATTGTACCAATACCTGCTTAAATTCTATTAGTCGTCCGGGGTTAGATTCAAGGGCAAATCTTCTTCAAGACCTTTTCGGTTATTCAAATCAAGATGTGCACAGATCTAGTATTAACATGATTAGTTGGTTGATAAAGCTTTGTTTTGCTACTGTACTTACAAACATCTCTGTGTTTCCTGTTAAAACCTTTTCTTTATTTTAGGGTGCCCACAGAAGTCTTGAATTTCTAAACCTTAGTCTTATATAGGTGGGACAAAAGTCTCAGATCCACCCCCCAAAATAAAACAATAACAAATATCAACATCAAAAAATAAAAACGTGGGCACTTTTAATTTTCTGCAACGAGATATGCAGCAGCTTTATTTAGACCACTTCTTTAAAAAAAACAATGAACTTTATGAAAACAAAACTAAAGTCCTTAGCTTTGTAAAATTCATTCTACTTACAACTAGTGAACTTGAGAGTTTTCCTTTTCTCCTGCTTAATTGGCAATGTTTAAGTTTGATCTATATTCTCTCTCATTTATTTCTGCACAACCTCCCTTTGTATTGTTTGTTTAAGCGTTTCAACTCTTGTTTAAGTTTGTTATAAGTTTAGTTTTGTTAAGTTCATGCTCCATTACGTTATTTTATAAAGGACAAAGCCAGGTGTATTTTATCGATTATGTGTGTCAGAATTATTGTACATATCTTCTTGTATAAAGTTCTCTGCCAATAATCACTTGAGGCCCGTTTAGCAAGATTTTCTTCATCGTTGATAAAACCCGAAGTGTATAAATGAATGGTATTCGCAAAGCAAGTCCTCAGAGAATATTCTTAATGCACAAGAATAAAACGTTCGAACATGCTCATAGTTAACCCATATGCCCCTTCTTGTTTCCGTTCTAGTCTAGAAAAAAATTATCTTGTATGAACTGGTGCTTTCTAAACATGCAGAATTTAATCAGTGCACTATTGATTACTGCATCTCGTCAAATACTTTGAAATTAATATCAACATATGTATCAGTGTGAGAAATCATAGGTTGTAGTTATTTTTAAATAGACCTTATTCCCCTACGGTAAATATATCAGTCTTTGCACAGTTACTTACATTTCCTTATACTCAAGTTATAGGCACCGAGTGATCATTATCTGTCTTTTGAATTATCTACTTCTCAGTATTTTGCTTTAATATAATCTAATTTAATTAGAACTTAACACAGTTAGACCAACTGTGCGAAGATTGATATATTTCAGACAATTATTGGGCATGTATAAAAAAAAAGTTTCATAAATCAGTACTATTCAAATGTTCAGATTGGTTTCCAAACATGCATGATCTCCAAAGAGTCGTGTATTCCATTCTTACACGTTTGTTATCACTTATGTATTCCATTCTATCTCTCAACATCCTCCTCCCGTGTGATTATTCAAGCATGACAGGTTTAAAGGAAAGAAAAATACGACCCCCTGTGATATTGCATGCCAAAGGCAATTTATTTCTGACTGTCCATGACTTAATCTTTTATGTCCTTTTCAGGCGTTCACCTGTTTGTGATTGTGAAGAACGTCCTAGCTCGTCTTCGCTCCATTATATTCTGTACAAAAAAATTCTGTTACAGTTTTCTAAATGATGACCTTTCCACTGTGTGCCATGACGTCATCGTTCTGTATGTACATACCCTGTGACGTCGATGACGTCACTAGTGTGACGTAACGAACTACCTCTAGTGTCACTTGAGAGTACTAATCATTCCCCTGGTGTTTAGTGGCGGTACTAGCATCCCCCTGGTGGTCAGTGGCGTCACAAGTTCTTGGTATTCCACTTTCTTCTCAGATTTTGACTTACAATTTGTTAAATTGTGATTGTTTTCCCCATCAGATACGTCTGAAATACCCCAGCCCGAGCAGGAGATGGGTTTCCTTGTCATGGAGGCCCTGGCGGTTCTTCTCAACTCTAACTCACAAAATGCAGGTAAGGAAAATGTAAAGAGGTACCTTAACAGTTGCCCCCCTCCCCATTACACCACCATACAGCACTGTCCGTCTCTTGGTCCCAGGCCCAGGGTTATTTGAAAACGTCGAAGTATTTATCGAAATGCACACATTAAGCAAAGCATGATATAGTGTCACCTAATGATTGCGATTTTTATTATGTGTTGGCCTGTATTGTATTTGGTAATGTTATATTTTGTTTCTTTGGGATAATACTCTGATAAACCGGGAATATATTAGTTAAGGGTGCATCTTTAGGGAGCTTCAATCATGTCCCTAAGATCATATGTATTTCACCAACGTACACTCTCATACTGTAGGATGTCATCGGCGTGTAGTCTTTAATTTGTATTACCGTAAAACCCTTAGTGTGAGGTCCACCCTCTTTTAAGCCGCACCCTAACTTTTCAGATTCCCCTTGACCAACTTTTAAGAAACTTTTTTCAGAAGTGGCATGTGTAATAGACGAAACCTTTATTTCGGCATCATTATGAAAATCCTTATTTGGGCCGCACACCCAGAATTGAGGCCTGAACGACCTTAGGAAAGCCACAGATTGAGTTAAGGCCATATTCCACTATGCGGTGGGTGACCACTAGCGGTAATCTTATTTGCCACTGCAAGCAATTTGCGTTTCAGAAACGAACATGTTGGTTTCTGCCGCCGCAAGCAATCCATAGAAAAGCTACATAAATATACTTGTGGTGGCTGCTTGCGGTGGGCAACTGCGAGCAGCCACCGCAAGCAGCCGCCGCAAGTACCTATATTCCACCTTACTGCAGCCTACCTCAAACGAGTTTGCATCAATTTGCTTGCGTTTTTTCATGACACCGCAAGCAAATATCATATAGTGGAATATGGCCTTTAGTTGTTTTACAGTAGTTGTGAGAATTTTGCATTGACAGTCCGTATTTTTGCAGCGTGTGCCCTCGAAGCCGCCGTAGGTAATTCCCTTTACAAACTTCCAACTGTCATTCTGGTGAACGTTAGCGCCAGCCAGGACCGGCTCTACCTAATACCTGGTATCAACTCGAATAGGGAGAACCAAACATCTTTTTTTTGTCATTTATTCCTTCATTCCCTATCAGTAAACCATGGAATCTTACGCAGTCGTTCTTGTACTGTTTCATGGGTTAATGGACATTTATATATGGGATTTCGGAATTCTTTTTTGGTAGTTTTAGGTTTCTTTGAGTAATTTGGTATTTCTTCATTGTGTTTAGTTACTATACATGTCTTTATGTTATGAATTCAGATATTGCTCTTTTAGCATTACAAATGTTAGAGACGTTAGGTAGGCATGACGTACAACTGAATGCATAGATTTTGTAAGAAATGCTATATATTTCTCATATCTAAAGATTTCCAGTGGGCGCATTGCAAATGGAAATTACAATGTGCCGTCAAAAAAAGCACGGTATATCTTCCAAACATTTGCCGCATATCCGTGGTTATATTAAAACAGAATTCTTTTTAAATTATTTAAACAAACATTTTATAAACAACTTACTTTATTCCTTTTTAAATTAGCAAACTACTGTGAATGTTCATTTCATATATACAGTAAACATATATGTCACACCTTAGCTGGTCCACCAAATGAACATTTCTTTTAATCTTTTTTGATTGAGTAAGCAATTTTGAATTTCTATTTGCACCCTTAAGATTTAATTGATCACCGATATGGCGTCCAGCCCAACTGGCGAGGTGTGACATCACGTCCACAACGGCTAGACATGTATAATTGTAAGAGAACAAGGGTTTGGCCACAATTGCTAAAACCCCCATAGATGAATTGCCCAGAAGCTGATAATCTATAGAGCTTTTTACCAATGATTACCCAATATAGCTTTTTAACAATGTTATCCCTTCAAACCTTGTTTTCCAATTTAACCCAATAAACCCTCTAACCTATGTTTACCCTATGAACCTTTTTACCAATGTTAACCCTACAGACATTTTTACCAATGTTAACCCCATAGACCTTTTTAGATCTTCATCCCAGTGTTAACCCTATATAACATCCTGTTCTGCCCGGTGTTGTAGGCGTGTTCCGGGAGTGCGGCGGGGCCCGCTGCGCCCACAACATGGTACCGTTCCCGCAGTGTAGACACCAAGCGCTCAACATCGTACAGCAGCTGGTCTTGTCGAACGGGGGCGAGGACGACATGGGCACACTGCTCGGTCTGATGCATACTGCGCCCACCACCGCGCTCGAACTGAAGACACACATCTTAAAGGTGAGATTCATAGTAGAAAAATATATGATGGGTGATTTGAAAAAATAATCAGTAATGAATAAAGGGGAAAAAATGTTTTTTTTTAAAAAGCCTAGTTGCAGTCAGCTTGACTAAAATAAATTAAATTGTTTTGAACATTTCTACAAATTATGAGGAACTTCACTTGGAAAGATCAAGTGACCAAGTTTGCGTCAGTCCCACTAGAAATATTGCAGCATCAAAAGTTAATATATTAGATATTTCTTCAACGCAAAGCCAATCTGGACGCTAAAATACGGACGTAGAAACCCTAACCCTTTAGTTTAATAGGGAGTTTACTGCCGTTTCTTAAAGAACGTTCATTCAACTTTAGAGCAGCTAGTGAAAACCAAAACACATTTAAATGAAAATATTGTCCAATGTATCTGTACATTGCAGGTTATTTCTCATACTTGTCTTCTGCGTTTGAATCTCTTTTTAATAGTCACTGCTGAACGTGTTAAGAGAAAGTCACCGGACGCGAATCGTATTTCGTAAAGTGGGTGGCTTCGTCTACGTCATGTCGGTTCTCGTCTCGATGGAGGGCTGCCTGGCCGACCCGCCCAAGGCACCCTGGGATACAGGTTTGTAGGCATTTATACTCCTGTACTAAAGGGGCATACCATTAAGTATGTACGCACATTAAAAAAATATCAGACTCTTCCCCCTTCCCCTTGAGCTAACATACACATTGAAATTGTACAGGAACGTATGGATATTTAAAAGAAAAAAATGTCGGACCCCACGCCACCCCCACTTGGTGTGTATGTACGTAATGGAAGGCTCCTGGGCATTATCCTTATGATGGTGTGTCGTTAACGCATTCTTCTAATTGTGGAGATTTATTATAGAAAAGAGCATGTTTAAGTTCCTTGATATTGAAAAAAAACTTCTAAACATTCTGTATGTAAGAGAAATAGTATTATCTTGTAAGACGATTTATATGTAAAACTGTGATACTATTTCCAGTTTCCACACCTGTCAAGTGTTTACAATCTATTAGATCGGCAACTCAAAAGGACAATATCTGATATTCACTTCGTTGAAAACAGTTTGAATAATTTGATTCTGTATTTTAATTGCAGCCAAACGGAAAGATATCATCACACTACTCAAAACAGTGTTCAGCACACTCACAGTCGCCATGCGGTATGAACCAGCCAACGCCAAGTTCTTCGCTACTGAGGTGAGGCTTTTTATTGCATTCAACAAAAACCCATTTTGAATGAGCTCTCACTTAGGGCATGGTGACATGGAAGAAAAACACAATTTGTTTTTTGAGGAATAAGCAGAACAGAACAGTTACACTTAGGTTTACATGGCACTTCACTCTTAATTTTTAGAGGAAATTTTACAGTCTTAGGCGTTTGTTTGATTTCAGCACATAGTTTACAGAAAGAAAAAAGTGAGTACTGGTACTGGTGTAGGGTTAGGTGATGGCGACAAAAGGTGTTAAGATGGTACCATATTCCCCACCCTCCTCTTCTCCTTTACTAAAACAGTAAAAAAAAAAAAAGCCCTTTTGTGAATATATCTGGTATTTGCCTTAAGTGGTTGCCTCATATACATCATCATTTAGTTTTATAGGTAAACATTTAGATATTCAAGTAGAAAAGTAGATATAGGGCTGAGTAAACAGAAAAAAATACTGATCTTAAAACTTACAGGTTACTAATTTTTCATAAGAAACCCCGGTAACTTGTTCTTCTCTGGAATCCCATAGATGACCTTTCAGAAACAAATTTTGTCCAGTTTATTCCTTGGTGGTTTTATCCTTAGTATTCTCTGAATAGAATTAGACGCATGGTTCCTTGTTTATCCTATTTAGGGGATTTGGGTCTATATGTTTGGGTCGGTATGAGCTGATGAGCAGTACCATGTGGTTGTTAAACAGCAACCGTCCACTTGCTTTTTCTTGGTATTTTTGTTCCATGTATGTAAAAGGGCGTCTGACTTTTGTAATGGACTAGGAACTTGGCCCCGATTCATGATATTCCTTTTCTGAAACTAAAAACAAGTGACTAAATTTCATCAAAGAAGAGTAAGCTGCAACGTAGCCAGCAACAATTAATAGCTACTGATAACCTCTGTTAGTCAGATCTTGATAAATGAGGAAAAACCTGCCATGGCCAAAGATTGTCATGGTTAACTACATTATTTTAGATAATGCCCGCAAGAGTATTTATTTCTTTAATACTACACATGAGACATATTAAAGATAGTCAGTCTCCAAAGAAGAATGACCCAGAGAATTTGACGGGGGGGGGGGGGGGGGGGGGGGGCAAAATATCGATAGAAAACAAAAACTGTCTTGTAACTTTCTTGAAATTCGATGATATTCATTACTAGGAAACCTGTTTCATAAAATTTGAAATTCTGGTTTTCTGCACTGTATTTCCCACTACTTTTTTAATCTTAAAAGTTTTATCCTGTATACATATTTGATATAAAAAATATATAAAAACTCTTCTGTAGGTGCGATACGCGAGCCTGACGGAGGCGGTGCGGCTACTCGGGTGCTTCTCGAGCACGCAGGACGTGGAGCCGGTGCCGGCCGACCTGACCCCCCGCGAGGAGACCGTCCTCGCCGACCTCTTCTGTAACCTCAAGGAGAGCAGGTACGTATCTGGCAGTTATCTTAATCTTTCAGATTTTTATCTGATATAATCTTTTGTCAACATTAGAAAATAATTGTTGACATCATGTTTTATAGCATTTTACGATAATGAGATTTTCTTCATGATTTTTCAGATTTTTTTCATTATCAATTACTTACATCCCTGATTTACGTTTAACGGCGTAGGACTAAGATATAACACAACTTTTTTTGCAACGGTATTGTAAAAGCTTTTTTTGAAACTATGCCTTATGCGAATTCAGAGGCGTGTTCTGTCACTCGAAGTATCGCATCCTTCTATAAGTGCCCTGGCAAGGGCTCTGAAATACAATGACAATTTTTGCTCTTCAAATCACATTCTTTTTATCGTCGCTATTAGGCACAATATATAATGGAGGTTGAGAAAAACACGACTAAATCACGCTCGTGAAGTAATCCAAGGTTTACATACTATAGCATTAACACGGTCATTCTGATTTTAAAATACACACAAAAAAAATTCTCCACTTCTTGTTTCAGACTGAAGAACGAGTTCCCCCGTAACCTAGTGTCGGCCTGTATGATGCTGCGTTACCTGTACGACATGGCCCTCGACAACTTTGACAAGTAAGTACAGCTATGTTCTAATATTTACAAAAAAAAGAAAAAACAATTCTTGTGTTGAGTTTAGATTGGATGGTACAATATAGAATTCGTCCTAGTTAGGTAATGAAAGATGGGGGTAAGCGAAATTCTAAGAATACAAAGAGTTTTTATGAAACGAGATCCTCCATGAAAATAATGAAGGAAAGAAAAATCGCGATGCCTTTACGTTTGCTGACACTGTTCATTGTATAGCAAACTTGTAGCTACGTATCAACGTATAAATACCTAGAGATAGGATACCCATGACATATCTTTTTACTGAAAAACGAAATATCAGCAATAATTGTAATAACTATCAAGACTACTGCTACTGAGAGCCGCCCAGTAACAAGCATACGCCCGTTGATATACAAGCATAACGAGATTTGTAGCAACCACAAACACACGCAGAAAATTTATTAAATTCTATCTTAAGAGCCGGGAAATGGTTTAATGCTTGCGCCAGTGCGAATATGCTAACCTGGCGATTTCTCAGAGTGAGACACTTTCGTGTCCACGGAAAGTGATAATATGGGATTTGCTTCTAAAATCTTGCAATGGAAACGTTTATAACTTTACTCTCTCTTCGTCCTTTAGACCAGTGACTAACCAGCCAGACAACACCTCTCCCAGTATGAAGCGGATCTCCTCGGTGCTGGAGACGAGTACTGACCCACACGAGCCCTCACCGCCCCCAAGCAGCCTCGTCAAACGGAACAGTACGGGCAGCGTCACGCTGTCGCTCGTGCCCCCACCGCCCGACCCAGTCATCGTACATGCGGGGGCAGTCGTCTCCATGCTGCACCTCGTACCCTCCATCTCCTGTTATGACCCACAGGTAGGGCAGGATGAAAGTAGATGTAATGTGCCATCATTTTAGAAATATATTTGATTTAATTGAGCCATAAACTTTTTTTTCCGTATTTTATCCTGGGAGTGTTATATGTTTTCTGGTAGATATACGTTCATACTATGATATCCAAAGTCATATACGTATCAAACGTTTATCAATAATCTTTTTATCGGCCAGCACCTAGAACCTGTCAAGATTACCATTTTTCATTTACCAAATTTTGAAACGCGTCCTAGGTACGTCCATATGGAAAGTCGTGTTAACGCGGTAATAAGAAAGAACTAGTGATATAGAAAAAATATCTCCATGTAGATTAAAATAAAGTTAGTAATATCAGCATGACCTCTCCCCATCCCCAGCTCTCACTGGACCTCCAGGCCCACACGTGTGAGGTGCTCAAGTCGCTGGTTCGCAGCGAGCGTAACCAGCAGGTGATGTGTGAGGCCGGTCTGCCGCACGAGCTGCTCACCCACGCCAACCTCACGCTGGCCGACGAGCAGCACCCGCTCCACCCGCCCATACAGTACATGTTTGAGCGCCTCGCCGCCCAGTGCCTCACCCCGAAAGATCTCAGGTAGGTGTTGTTTGTGAGATTTTAGGTAGTTTTATGGATAAGAGTGACCAGAGATGCCATTTTCCCTTCTTTTCACGGATTTCTGGCGTTGTCAAAATTGTTGGCGTCAAATTTTCTTTTAGACAGTTAGCGCTACTACAAGTATTTATTTGATATCACATTGTGTGTATACTAAAAGAATTTTCTTTCTCTTTACTCTTCTTAAAATCCGAAATGTTCTGTCAACAAGTTTCCAGATTTTCCATGTTAGTAGAGCGGCATCTCTTTTAGTGTTGTATATATGTAGTTTTTAATACAACGCAAACGAGAACTGAAGTTAGTGCATTGGACTGCACAAAGTTGCAGTCTTTAGAAGCCTAATCTCAGTTCCGGTAAGATCCTGAAGTTTGAAACAATCTTTATATAACGCTTCCGTTACGAGATTTACAGATACAGGAGATCAGAAATTCATTTACACTTAAAGCAGGTGGAGGAATAAAGAGCGTAGTCTTGTCATAGCGGACTCCCCAATGCAGACAGTTCAAATCTACAAATTACTTGGCTTATCATTTTGTCCAACTTTATGTTGACAACAATATAGATAAACAATTTGTTAAGAATAATATTACTCTCATTTACTGTTTCTGAACGTGATAGCCTTTCGCGTAACATTTTCCTATCCTCCACCAGGGACTTCTTACGTCTCGGCGACCCCTTGTGCTGTGCGGCTGAAGATGACTATGACAACCCTTCAGCAGAACTGTGTTGTCCCTCTGACCGCTCTCTCCTACCAGTGAACAACACCACCACCACCTCCACCTCCTCCTCCAACCTGGCCCTCGCCATGGGGCGACCCGCACAAGCTGACATCAACCGCAAGCTGAAGACCAATGGTGGAGCCGTGCCTCTGACGCGGGTCAAGTGCCTGGTGTCCATGACCACGCCCCGCGATGTGCGCCTCCACGGGGCAGCCATCACTCCGGCTTTTGTTGAGTTTGATCTCGGAGCGGAAGGCTTCGGGTGTCTGTACCTGGCCAGTATAGCGCCCCAGGGCCCGCCCACCCCGTCGGTTGTCGGGGCCGGTATGATCGGTGGATCTGACCCGGGCGTCGTAGGGGGCATTGGCTCTGGTATGTTGGCCATTTGTTTGTTAATTAATTTCGCAAGGTTTTGGTTGTTTTGAAATTAACATTGAATGCTGTTATAATAGGAAAAAAGGAGTTTCCTCATTGATTAAAATTGCGAGTGTAGATGATGGAAATATTCTTTGAATCATTTTCTGTGTTTAAATACGACAACAAAAACTGCTCTACAGAAAAATATATCATTCCAGTGTCGCATACGTTTTCTTTATATTAAAAATTAATAACTTATAACGTATTAACCATAAAATACACTTTTAAATGCTGGGACTATTCTTACCTCATGAATTGCTACGATCTATCTTCCCTCTATTTATCTAACATGAAGATCAAATTCGTCTCACCAAGCATCAGACTTTATGTACAACTACCCCCAATGTCCTTTCAGGAGAACGCCTCTTCCCGCCCCAGTCTGGTATGACATTTTCCTCCTGGGTGTGCATCGACAAGTTCAGCGCGCCCTCGACCGACCCCCACCCTGTACGCCTTCTGACCATAGTACGCAACATAGCCGGGCGAGAAGACAACCTCATCTGTCTGAGCGTTTACCTCGCCCCACGAGACCGCGCACTCTTCGTCTCAACTCAGGAGCGACATATGCCAACATCAGGTATGTTGTGATTTTAAAAAAAGTATACGGACTTGTTTTATAATCAGTTTTGTTAATTAAGTAAATTCATAGACTTGTCTCAAGTAGATCTGAGTTTGACTAGAATTTGAAAACTATTCATTTTTGACTTGTTAAATATTACCTAGATAGAATATTATTGAATGTTATTTTGGTATACCTTCATGTACCCAAGTTTATGTTTCTCCTTGATTAATGACTATTTCTGGTTAACTAGGACCACCCTATACTACCTATGGTAGGTATCTTAAGCCCCACTATTAATTTCTTTCTGTTAGAAGTACTGAAAATCTTTCTTTGGGAAGGAGAAAATGCTTTTCTCGCAGCATACATATATGCGTTTTCACGGTACGCACATGTTATATTATATTACTCACTCAGTTAGAGTCAAACTGATATGAATATATATGCTATAAAGATAGTATTTTATCAATTTGTTTCTCTAACAAACGCGCACACGCCTTTTTGATACTTCTTTCTCACGTTAATATTTCATTAAGTTTAAAAATGCTTGGGCTAGAAATGTAAATGACGCTTGGTTAGAAATGAGAGAAAATGAAATGGAACTGAATACCTTGGTATTCTCAGAGCATCATTTAAAGAAATATGCGAGTTTTCTTTCAAACGGTTATGGGTGGTTTTTTTCTCTCTCTGTTGTCCGACAATTTACTAACTTTATTCTAAGTCAATTTTCACCTCTATGGACACCACATTTACTGTTCTGTACCTCAACTTTAAGATCGCAAAATATAGTGCTAAAAATAAGTGTAAGAAACAGTTATAATGTTCACACACATACGATTAAAATAATTTCACCACACGTTCAATAAATGTAATACGGACGTTTCACAATGGCATCGACGTTGTGGATTTGAAGGCTTTATATAAAAAAAGATCAGACCAGATCATTTTGTAACCAATTTTCATTAGAAAATCTGTACCTTTTTTGTGTGTATCAATCCTATAATGTAGTTAACGCAGAAGGGTAGGCGACCGCAAGTTTTGGAACATGAATCTACAACTTAACTTGTCCAAGAACTAATCTTATTCTCTTTTAAGCAATATGTTAAGGGAATCAGATATGCTAATGGTGATTGCTGTGTGAACGATCAAATTTGATAAATGAAATATTGATTAACTGATAATTAATCTTTCTGATTTGGTAATCATAGCAATTATTCCTGTCACCAGTTAATTTTGTCCATCACGAAAAACCAATCGACCTATGGAAAATATTCTGTATTCTAGATGACCCTTCATAATTAAGGCAGCCATTTTCCGAATATGACAAGGTGCGAGAGGGCCTAAGCACTGTAGATCTGGAAAGAAAGAAATCATTTATCAACTTGAAAGACTTTCTGCCTCATCTGGACTGTTTTTCTGTTGCGGTTTTATATCATTTTTATCAAACTAAAAATAACAGGGAAAATGTCAAATCTACAAATGATAGGCTTTCCGTTTATATATACAACCTGACTCTAAGTGTAATGATTATAATCAGACCTAAAATAAACTATACACAATGCCTAACCAAAGACACATGAAAACAAGTTGTTGCCACTTTTTGGCGATCACTACGTGGCGATGATTAGCCTAGAATTATTCAATTGTAATGATCATTGATAGTATTTCCATGTGTCATTTATTTGTAGGTAAATTAATATGAGGTCTACGGTTTTGAATTTTAAATGATAACGATTCTAAATTGATCACCAGTATGGTGGTAAGCCCATTTGGGGGAGGTGTATCTGCACAATGTATATAGGTGGGATTGATTATTTGTTTTTTTCGGACCACGGAATTTGATCTAATTTTACTGCTTAGAATTGCATTTAACCTCTAAATTGAACTATTTATAGTAGGGAGTTCAGATCCTCAAAGTGTTACGTAACTTAAACGTAACATATCTTTTTTCTCAGCTTTTTACAAATATTTCAAAAATATTTCTTTATGAGTATTTTGTTATATGGCTATCTTGCTAGACTTAAAAATGTTGGTCACCAAACTGTACATTTGTACCCTGATATATGATTAGGAAGGTTAGAGATACGTTGACGTATTGAGATGCGTTTTGGTATCTAAAACTCCCTAATATTCCTTTCCCCCGTTCCTAGTGAACACGGAGGCTGAGATGGAGCCGCTCCTCAACAACACCAACGTGCGCTTCTGGTGCCCGGAGCTGACCCAGGAGGGCCAGTGGCGCCACCTGGTGCTGCTCTTTAACAAGGCGGGCATCATGAAGAACTCGTCCGTCAGCCTCTTCGTCGACGGCCAGCACGTCAACACGCAGAAGGTGGGCAAAGCTGTAAACCGTATACACCTCCATGTGGATTCTACTTTCTCGACTAACTCAGTGCTAGAGTGATCCCTGCACTTGGTCTGCCCCTGCGGCCCAGACCCAGCAAAAAACACCATACTGTTTTTCAGTCTCAAGGGGTAGTTTTGTTAGGCTATTGGTGGCGAGTTTTAGAACAGACTACTCTCACATTTTTTCTGGCATGGTGGTAGATGTTGATGCGGAATGGATCACATACAGAAGACTTAACTGCAATCAAGTTTAAAGCAAACTTTAAAATTTGATCAATTAAAATTACTTCTAGCATAGACATACATAACGTTATATATGTCTATGCTTCTAGTGAACCACTTTTGAGCCAAGCGTACTAATGTTTGCCTGCTGGTGTCAACTTATCTACCAACAGAGCAGAGACTATTCTCGCAGACTTTTGATTTCTGGCATGGAGGTAGATCTCATTGCAGATGGAATCACGTACACAAGTTTTAACTAGTTAAAATACCAAGTTCTACGATAAAACTTTTTCCAATCAGTTACTCTAAGGCCTTTTAAATCCTCCTTAAAAATTACAATTATTTCTTATTTTTCCAGTTGCACTACATCTCACCTAACCTGGGTAGCGGTGGTACGGCGAGCCCCAACGCAGCGACCTCGGTGTTCGCATACATCGGCACGCCGCCCCAGCTGCGCCGCCCGTCCCGCCTGGTGTGGAGGCAGGGCCCCTGCCACCTCCTGGAGGACATCGTCTCAGCCTCAGCGGTTAACTTCGTCTACCAGCTGGGGCCAAACTACGTGGGCAGCTTTCAGGCACCCATCGGAGGTGAAGTGGACAGTAATGACCTTTTTTTCTTCCTTTTACTGATTTCCGTATTTTTTGTTCTAATAAGAAATTTTCAGAAGTCTCTAATTTTGAGAAGGAAGCTGTTGAATTTGATTTTAGGTAATAGACAAGAAATGTGTGCATGTGCATATGTTTCCCGTTTGTTTAATTCAATATCAGGGCTTTAAAACTAAGTATATAATATCTAATTTGTTCCCTTCCTAAAATACGGAAATGTAGTTTCACAGCTTACGGTGTTTTTCATGTATGAAGAGTGGCATCTGCGGCAGGGATAGGGGCTTTTTTTTTCTTTTTTTTTTTGGGGGGGGGGGGGGGGGGGGAAGGGGGGCTGTGGGGTTGTGCGGGTTGACATTGGACGCTTGGGGCCAGAAATCGTGCTCTGGTGTTTTGTAGGATAATCCACTCACATCATGAAACTTCATAAAAAGTTTGAGATGAACTCCTTTTTTGGTAAGCTTCCGAATTTTAAAATAGATATAAAAAAAAATTAACAATCCAGTAAAAATATAATAGTAAAGACCAAAGGACTGCAGTTTCCTGGAATGGGAGGAATAATGATAGCACTAGATCCCAACGGTAAAAACGAAAGGAAACCCATCTCTAATATCTTCTGATTTTGTGTTGTTATAACAGACAAGAACGAAGTGGCCTCCCCTGTCATCTCCGAAGACAAGATCATGTTCGGGGTTCACGCACACGCCATGTCACTGATGACCATCGCCAAGATCCGCAAGGTCTACAACAAGGTGGACGCCAAGTCTATAGCCAAACAGGTACTTTATACATCCCCCATTTTTAATTAAAGAAAAATATAAGAATCAGTAATCCAAACTCTTAAATCTGTTTGCCATTGAAATCTTATTCAGCATAACAAGTTAACATACAGGACTCAACCAATCAGGTGTCAACCAGAAAATAATGCTGGGCAATCAGATATAAGGGGATGGGTGCCCGTGGACAACTACGTTTCATGTTTATTTTTCACAGAGATTTCGGTGAGATTTTACGTCAAACGTCTCAGTTCTTTGAATGCACGTTTGGCTTACTGATCAAACGCGTGTTTCATAAAGTATACTTGATACTAAGGAAGATTTCGGTCTACCAGATCTTAGGCGCGGGAACCAAGAGAAGCTAATTAGTTGCCTGCTCTAAAAAAAACCATTTTGAAATGATTTATCGATCCCTCGTAAAACTCCATGAACAATCTTAACTTGAAGTTTCAAAGAAACTTGATGCAATGTTTTGGTCATTTTAGCTGGGCACCTCTGCCCACGAGAACGCCACCCCAATCCGCATCCTTCACAACTCGGCCGGACACCTCAGTGGGCCTGCGCGCAGCTTTGGTGCCATCCTCATGGGATACCTTGGTGAGAAATATGTCATATATTTCGGCAGCTTTACAACGTTTCCAAAACTCACAGCATGTTCATTCCTCTGATATCAGTTGTATTCCAAAATTAGATAGCAGATAAGTAATCTGTCTTGCTGGACGTACAAACCTAATAGATGTATCCAATTTGGACTAAAAGCCTGACGCAAGGGTTGAATTGATTTACAGATGACGTTGATATTTATTCCAATTTAAATTCCTCTATTTATCACCGTTTATCCTTTTTCAAGACCCCTTCCACTATGGAATAGAGAGACAGTTATCTCACTCAACATGCATTGAATCTTCCCAAACATCCTCCATCTTTCGGAAAACAATAATCAGAGAACATTCAAAATAGAGAATTTGAGAAACCACAACACATTCTAGTCATACAATAAGACTTAAAAGTTCAATATTTGGGAAAACTTGTAAGGAAATATCTTTTAAGTATGTCGTAAAACTGATATAAAAGATACATTTATGTTACTTGATGCTTTGAAGTATCTGGACCTCCCCATTATTTCAATCACTGATTAGTTAATCATCTATCCCAGGAGTGCGCACCTTCTGCCCGCGCCCGGTGGCCAAGGTAGTCCTGAACGTGGGCGGCACGTCGGCCCTGCTCGGGCTGATCGCCATGGCCACAGACGTGGAGGGCCTGTACGCCGCGGTCAAGGCGCTCGTCTGTGTGGTACGGAGTAACAAGGTGGCCCAGCGCGAGATGGACCGCACCAGGGGATACCAGGTGGGTACCGGGGACTGGGAGGGGACTGGATGGAGACTGGTTGGGACTGGGGAAGGTTAACATCAGGGCCCATCAAGGCGCTCGTCTGTGTGGTACGGAGTAACAAGGTGGCCCAGCGCGAGATGGACCGCACCAGGGGATACCAGGTGGGTACTGGGCACTGGGAGGAGACTGTACGAGGGGCTACCAGTCGGGTACTGGGCACTGGGGAGGGGCTACCCTAGGGGCTACCAGTCCGGTATTGGGCACTGGGGAGGGGATACCCTAGGGGATACCAGTCGGGTACTGGGCACTGGGGAAGGGCTACCCTAGGGCCTACCAGTCGGGTACTGGGCACTGGGGAGGGGCTACCCTAGGGGCTACCAGTCCGGTACTGGGCACTGGGGAGGGGCTATCCTAGGGGCTACCAGATGGGCACTGGGAAAGGACTGGGAAGAGACTGGGTAGAGACTGGGGAGGGGCTGTACGCCGCAGTCAAGGCGCTCGTCTGTGTGGTACGGAGTAACAATGTGGCCCAACACCAGATGGACCGCACCAGGGGATACCAGGTGGGTACTGGGTACTGGGAGGGGACTGCTCGGAGACTGGGTAGAGACTGGGGAGGGGCTGTACGCCGCAGTCAAGGCGCTCGTCTGTGTGGTACGGAGTAACAATGTGGCCCAACGCCAGATGGACCGCACCAGGGGATACCAGGTGGGTACTGGGCACTGGGAGTGGGGGGACTGCAGAGTCCCAACTGCACAGGGAAAACAGGGGAAATGACAAAAAAAATCCCTGTCAGGGAAAGCACAGGGAATTTGGAAATTATTTTTTAGCAAAATACTGGGAATTATGTTTGCCCATTTTATGAATTTTCTAATATCTAAGATTCAAAAAGATCACACTTTTCTGAGAGTTAGATTCCAGTTTTTTTCCCCAAGACGTTTCATACATCTTTAATTTGATTTGACAAATTGAACACATTGTGATAAAAAAGGTCAACTGAGCCCTGAAATGGAAAATTTACCATGGGACAAAGAAAACACCGGGAATTTGAATGCAAAATTTGGGTGGGGACCTTGAGATACTTGGTGGGTCTGGGGAGGGACTTGACCAAGGGCTATCATGTTGGGACTGGGGACTGGGAGATGTCTAGGAGGAAACTGGTTGCGACTGGGACGAGACTGCACCCGGGGACTGTGGAAGGGAAGGACATTGTTAAGAATAGGACTTGGAGGTTCGGCTATACGTACAGTTTGCCACATAGGAGCGTGAAATCTGTTTATGCTATATTAATAAAAACAAATTCAATATCAATATTCTCTTCCCTCTTCAAACCCTGGCCATGCTGTTCACCAAGAAGCGCAAACTTTCAACATTCATATCAAGACCTAGTAACATTTATACATGTTCAAATCAATATAAAGTCGACGCAAACATACGTATATATTTTTAGCAATATAACCCTTTCCTAAATGCACGTTTTTTAATAAACATTATCCTTTCCTTCCCGTCATCAGACCCTGGCCATGCTGTTCACGAAGAAGCGCCACCTGTTGAACAGCCACATCCTCCACCTGACCTTCTCGCTGGTGGGCACGGTGGACAGCGGGCGGGAGAGCACCGTCATCCCTAACAGCGACGCCTTCAGCGACCTGCTCTGTAACCTCGAGGTAAGTCATTAGACCTATACTACAAACCCCCCTAGTTTAAGTCACATCCTCCACCTGACCTTCTCGCTGGTGGGCACGGTGGCCAGCGGGCGGGATAGCACCGTCATCCCCAACAGCGACGCCTTCAGCGACCTGCTCTGTAACCTCGAGGTAAGTCATTAGACCTATACTACAAACCCCCCTAGTTTAAGTCACATCCTCCACCTGACCTTCTCGCTGGTGGGTACGGTGGACAGCGGGCGGGAGAGCACCGTCATCCCCAACAGCGACGCCTTCAGCGACCTGCTCTGTAACCTCGAGGTAAGTCATTAGACCTATACTACAAACCCCCCTAGTTTAAGTCACATCCTCCACCTGACCTTCTCGCTGGTGGGTACGGTGGACAGCGGGCGGGAGAGCACCGTCATCCCCAACAGCGACGCCTTCAGCGACCTGCTCTGTAACCTCGAGGTAAGTCATTAGACCTATACTACAAACCCCCCTAGTTTAAGTCACATCCTCCACCTGACCTTCTCGCTGGTGGGTACGGTGGACAGCGGGCGGGAGAGCACCGTCATCCCCAACAGCGACGCCTTCAGCGACCTGCTCTGTAACCTCGAGGTAAGTCATTAGACCTATACTACAAACCCCCCTAGTTTAAGTCACATCCTCCACCTGACCTTCTCGCTGGTGGGCACGGTGGACAGCGGGCGGGAGAGCACCGTCATCCCCAACAGCGACGCCTTCAGCGACCTGCTCTGTAACCTCGAGGTAAGTCGTTAGACCTATACTACAAACCCCCCTAGTTTAAGTCACATCCTACACCTGACCTTCTCGCTGGTGGGTACGGTGGACAGCGGGCGGGAGAGCACCGTCATCCCCAACAGTGACGCCTTCAGCGACCTGCTCTGTAACCTCGAGGTAAGTCATTAGACCTATACTACAAACCCCCCTAGTTTAAGTCACATCCTCCACCTGACCTTCTCGCTGGTGGGTACGGTGGACAGCGGGCGGGAGAGCACCGTCATCCCAAACAGCGACGCCTTCAGCGACCTGCTCTGTAACCTCGAGGTAAGTCATTAGACCTATACTACAAACCCCCCTAGTTTAAGTCACATCCTCCACCTGACCTAATTGAAAATAAACGCAACGATACCATACCCATAATGGTCCTTAGAAAATAAAGCTATTTTTTGAAAGATAACATTGTTAATTGTACTATTTCCAGGTATGGCGGGACGCGCCGGGCGAGCTGCACCGGTCGCTCTATGAGCACTTCATTGAGCTGCTCACCGAGAGCAGCGAGCAGAAGAGCAACTTGCGACTGCTGCAGGAGTTCGGCATGGTCAGCAAACTGCTGCACGTGTTACGCGACATGTCGCTGTCCCCACAGACCGTGCACATCATCACCCGCATCCTCGTCAAACTACTCAGCAACGCACACGCTCCCTCACTACTCAGGTCAGTGGGCTTTTGATAAAATTTTAATTTTAAACAAGGTTAGCTTCTTTGCAAATAGGAGGATTATTTCAAGAAGTTCATGTGATGGGACACAAAACTTCTATGTAATATTTGCAGTGGCAGCGTTTAACTTGTATTTACAGACAATACGGTTTACATGCATTTGTGGAGTCCTTGTACGTCTTGAACTGTATAGTATCCACAAGATCTACGTCTATATAATTCAGTTTTAATGAGCCGTTCAGTACTGACATGCAAACACTAAAATAGCTGCGGGGAAAAAATGATAAAATTTTAGCTGTTTGCGTAATTAATACTTTAAAACTAAGTTCTCTCCTTTGATAACGAATTATGGCCCAATAGACATATTGTGCAAGAAAGTGAATTAGATCAGGTGCAGATTCGTGTCACAACCGAGAAGGGGGAGGGGAGGCTGGACTTTTTTCAGGAAAATGGAGCTCACTGTGAGAGTAGCATAATTTCTGTTACCTTACATACGCACACATAATTATATAGGTTTTATCCTATACAACTGTGAACCATGTGTACTGTTCTACCCTTCAGGTACGGCCAGTTCCTTGTGTCGACCCTGCCGGCCTACAACGTGAGTGAGAAGCCCATCTACCTGGACGAGAACGAGGACACGCTGGAGAGCGCGCGCCCCAACCCCAACGCCGCCTTCAACACCGACTCACTTGGTGAGCTTGTCACGCAGTTTAGACTACTGCTTTTTAGTATTTTCTTAGAAGTATTTATCTAGGCTTATTTCTAATGGCCGTATTCCACATACCGATTTTGATGCTGCCGATTTTGCATTTGATTGATTTTCTGTGAGACTGTTGCATTAATCCTTACATATTATATATCATTTGAAAGAGAATCGTAAGACCTTTCTAATGATGTATAATATATCTATCTATGGTTTTTATTCTAGCTGCCGATTTTTTAAATCGGCAGCAAAATCGGTATGTGGAATACGGCCTTAAGGATTCAGTGGACAGGATTTACTGGATCATTGACATGGTCCACCTATCTGACTAATGATAACGGAACTTGTGATTTTCAGTAATATTTCAATTTCTTCAAAGCAACAAACACATAATTATGTCAAAAGATTATGACTCAAAACCGGTACATAAGTAAGTAACTTACCCAAACATGAAAATCAAACACAGATAAAGAATCGCACTTACAATATATACAAGAATACATGTGAGTAGGGTTTGTCAGTGAATGAAAATCGGAATGTCTTGATTCCTAATTGAAATCGAAGTTCCTTCCAAATCGTTACTTGAAAACTTTTCTTGAAAAAAACCCAAAAGAACAATCAAATGTAACATTGTAGATAACGTTACTTAATTAATCAGTATATCTTCAAATTCTGTAACTACTAACTAAGGAGATGTATTTTTTCCATACAACCTAGCGTCACTGGGAGCATAGAGATACATCAGATATTAGGTATGCCTTTACTAGGAGTTGAAAATACCCACATTTTGTATAATCCCTTGAACTCTCCCGTACAGACGGGGAGAACCTGACAGTGATGGTGCACACCATCCAGCTGCGGAACCAGCTGCTGCTCATCCTCTTTAACCGCCTGTCGTCCCCGCCCTGCACCAACGGCGTCAATGCACAGTCAGTACAACAAGCCTCCTGTTTCTTATTATCAGTATATTAAATAGGATTTATATCAGTGAGGAGACCTACTTCTCTGGGCCTTTGGGTACCAGCAATAGGTTATTGGTGTACCAAGGCGGGAACTTTCTTTGCCACTGGTTCCTGGCGACGTACATCAATAGCCTATGGCTGATACCCAGTGGCCCAGAAAAGTCTTTCCCCTCATTATTTGTTTAAACTATTAATTCTTCATATCACGGAAAACTAGAAAGAATATTCAAATATTTTTCTGGATATCATTCTGTAATAACTATATTTTCAAACCATGTTGAAAAGTATACTACGAATATAAATATTAGATCAAATTAAATAACAATGAAAATGTATATGCTTAAACCTTGTTGTCTACATAATTCCAGCATTCATCTTGATCTAGGCTAGTCTGTATGTAAAATGTAGGGAATAATTTGTCCTTGGTTCGGAGAATTTATATCACTGTTAGGTAAACCCCTATGCCCCTTTCTCTGCCCCCCTCCAGGATGGTGGAGGAGATTCAGCGCGTGCTGGGCTACGATTGGCTGCTCCTCTTCACGCAGGCCGGCCTCCACCCCTCCACCGCCATCCTCGCACTGCGCATGCTCGTCCTCATGTTGGCGCTTCCGTCGGCCATGACCCGCTTCCGTGAAGGCGCGTGTGGGGGCGGCTGGCTCGACGAGACGGAGTGCGTGCTGCAGAACCGCATCGGCATGGTGCTAGGTGAGTAACTCGTCATGAGAGCTCGTTTGGGTTGAGAAACTTAGTGTGGGTGAGAGCAGATTAGGACTGGCTCATTTTGCTAAGAGGGTGCCCAAGCAATTCTCAAAATGATTTGTATTGTTTATTTCAAATTTAAGGCTTTCAAATGGTCTTAAATTTGAGATATCTTTTAAGGTCTTTAAAAGGTCTTAAATTTGAGATATTTTTTTCAGAAAGGTCTTTAAAAGGTCTTAAATTGAATTTGATTTGAAAATAAAAATATATTTATCATGAGATACAAAGTGCCGTATGACCCAGGTGGGATCATGATCCGAGGGCAAAGCCCAAGATCCGTACTTTCCCCATGGGTCATACGGCTGCCAAAGGACAAAACTTATGTACTGGTGTTACTCAAATGTAGGGAATTTGGTAAATCCGAGAAAGTTATATTTTAGAAGGATGTGAGAGAGACTCCTTGTTCGGGCGAGTTATAAACTACGCGATATAAAAGAAATCTAGATCTAAACTTGTGAATAAGTAATACGGCCATTAGGTTGAAACTTCAAAACCATTAAAACAGTTTAAAAAGGGGTATGGCATCAGGTAGGCCTGATTTATGAGTGATGTCCTTTAGAACTGAGTCTAATAATTCAGGTACAAAATGCCACATTTAATAATCGATAAAACGCTGGTGATTTTGTATGTGATTCTGTTCCCTTTCTCCCCGCAGTGAACTCCGATACAACTCTCAAACGTGAGATTTATAGACTGCCTCTTGTACCTTGTGCTGCAAGCAGAACCTAGTTAACTGTTTATTGTTTGAGTCCTATCGCAGGTTGCCATGAACTGTAGGGAAAAAGATAATTATAAAGGGCAGATACAATTATTTCAAAAGGAGGCGCCCATTGTAAAATTTCGTCAGACCCTCCAAGGCCGAGGATTTTATATTAAAGAATATTATTAGGCAAAAAAGAAAAAGGGTGGGGCGTCCCTCTCCGATTCTACCACTGATCATAAGGGTTTTCAGATTGTTCAGGTACATGGATTATATGGCTAAGTGTACATTGATATCAAAATTATATCTTAGCTGATTTGTAAATGGCAAGCCTATTCAGTATCAAATGTAATCAGAATTTCCTTTCAATTCTAATTTGCAAATGTGTGCTCCAAGAAATGTTATTTTTCATATTTAGTAAGAACCGAGACGAAAGTTTATGAAACCATCATGTTGGCAACTTGCGGCAACTTGATTTTACCTTTTTATTGATTTAAAGTTAAACACCTCATCCGTTCTGTCTTCCCCCATTTTTTTTCGTATTTTGAAGAACGTTTCCTATATGCTCATGCTATTCTCCCCGCACCTCTGTTTGATTGCCATGATTGATTGAACACGTACTTTTCTTGCCCTGCTTCACTGGAATGAGTTACAAGTATTTGGCCTAGATTCACCCCTTTAATATGTGGTTTGAAATGACTTTGTAATATGTTTCCGTTGCCGTTGAAATAATTAACGACATTGCAGCTTTCATAGATATATGGATGAAATTGGAATCAAATGTACTTTTGTGGATTTAAAAAAAAGAGAAATACTGTTGTTCTGTAGAACAGCAAATTCACTCAGTGTTGCACCAGTTGCATGCTTTGCAGAAATTCCAATGAAAATGTGTTCTTAGATTGTACAGTTCATGAGGATTAAGATCTAACAGTTCGACCCATTGCTAAGGTATAACGCAGGGAACTTGAAAATTTGACCAAAACACAGGGCATTCTGTTCGCCTAATTTCAGGATTTGCAGATTCTAAAGATTCATAAAATTGCACTTTTTCAAGCACATTCACATATCTTAAACAACATTTCTAAATTTGAACACTTTAAGATAAGAACAAATCATGGAAGCCTGGACAGGCAAAATTTACCGTGGGACAGGGAAGACTCAGGGAAAACACAGGAAATTTGATTCTGAAATTTGAGTGGGAAGTCTGGTTATGGTATGATTAGTTATTAACAGTGTATCTTAACCGTTGGCAGGTTTCAGTCTGAACACGAGCGGCGGGCGGCACGTGAACCGGGAGATCAACACCGACATCTGCCACCTGCCCGGCTTTATTGCGCTGCAGTGGCTGCTCCCGAAACACGCCGACATCCCCACACTCTACTTCTTACTGATGGCCCTCCTCATGGGGCAGCCCATCAAGTCACTCCCCGCCAAGAAACAGGTACCTACAGACTATCATGTGGAAAGAGACAAAAATAAGAGAAATAGAATAACATGGGTAAGGGAAAACAAGTTCAGTGATGCCATTTTCCCGTCTGATATGGATTTTCGTATTTTTCACTATAACAACAAACCTTTAAAACTCCTTAATTTTCAGGAAATAATGAATTGTGCATTTGATTTCGGGTAACAAAAAGTATTTACATAATATCTTTAATACTTAGACTACATTATCTGTTTTTGAAATGAACAAAATATCAACAACACCCCTGTTGTACCTTATCGTTGTATGCGTTAGTCACACCAATCTTGGTGATTGCACGTAAATGTATATGTGAATATATTTTCAAGTTGCTGCCTACTTGAATTTTTCCAAATTTAAACACCGAGTTAATCGTATTTTCAGTTTGACCTGGACTCGGTGTGGACGTTTATCTTCGGTGTACCGGCTACGCTCCCACCAGGCACTAAGCCGCGCCGCGACAATAAGTCAGAGCTGTGCGCTGAGGCGGCCATCGTCATCCTGGCCATGATCCGCGCCATGCTCAACCAGGTAAACTGGGGTCCACTCTGTACCAAGTTTATTTCACCTAGGGTAGAGTTTCCACGCAGATCTTAAAAGGTCTTAAATTGATTTCATAAAATTCAAGGCCTTAAAAAAATCTTAAATTTCATATTTCTAAGAGGCAATTATCATATCGCCTCTTTTTGGGCTTCACTTCAAGTCTGTTAGTATTGACATAGTACCATCATCCACTAGTTCCTTACCGGTACTGTAAAACCCCTAATTTAAGCCGCGGCTTATATAAGGGTTAGTTTCAGAAACAAGAGCCAATAAGGCTTTAACTTTTAGGTTGCGGCTTAAATTAGGGGTTATGACAGCCTTGAATAAAATGGCATACATGAAAAACTGTTATGAAAAAATGCCCATCAATAAACCTGAAAGTTAGGATGCTGCTTATATTAGCGTGCGTTGAATTGGGGATTTTACGGTAGTAATTTTCTGATTCTTCTCACCCTTGCTCAGTGCCAGACGTGGGAGAAGGAGACGACGCCCGACTGGCTCCAGGAGTATCCGGTCACCCTGATGCAGTTCTTCCACTTCTTGTACCACAACCAGCCCGAGTTCGTCCCGCTCTGTATGAGTGGCGACTTCCTCTGTGCGCTCGCTGCCACCCTCTTCCCCTACCGGTAAGTGTACTTTCGATTTCCCTACTCTCCCAGACTTGCATCTTCCTACTCTTCCACTTGTACCACAACCAGCCTGAGTTCGTCCCGCTCTGTATGAGCGGCGACTTCCTCTGTGCACTCGCTGCCACCCTCTTCCCCTACCGGTAAGTGTACTTTCGATTTCCCTACTCTCCCAGACTTGTATCTTCCTACTCTTCCACTTCTTGTACCACAACCAGCCCGAGTTTGTCCCGCTCTGTATATGCAGCGACTTCCTCTGTGCGCTCGCCGCCACCCTCTTCCCCTACCAGTAGGTCTCAACTTCCACTTGGTGACCCTGATGCAGTTCTTTCACTTCTTGTACCACAACCAGCCCGAGTTCGTCCCGCTCTGTATGAGTGGCGACTTCCTCTGCGTGCTTGCCTACTGGTAAATGTTTTTTTTAAATGTCCACATTCTTCCAGCGTGGTGTCTTTCCTTCTATTTTTATATGATTTATATCAATAGATACAGTCATGCTGTGATCCAGACCCATTGAAGAGGTACCCGTCAGTGTCTGTGCATATAGATTTGCCAAAGAATTTGGTAGTTTCATTAATTTAATTAATTGATAGTTAATACATTTTTTCTTTGGTAATTTGAGTAATATAACGAAGCAATTAATCCCTAGTGCATATCTTGTGTGTGGTACGTCATATTTATAAGCATATCCTGTCATTAGGAATGGAAAAAGGTTTAAGGTGGCTAATAAAACTTTTATATATCTGTAGGTTCATCACAGACAGCAGTTCTGAACTTTCGTCACCTGTGGACGACTTCAAGGTAATTACATCTTATATTCCAATTAATCAATACCTATTTTACCAAACTAACAATGTCTTATAAGCAGCAACGAAGATGACACATTATAGTAGTGTGTAAGGTATAGAGGAATTTATGGGAGGGATACTTAATATTATTGAGCCAAATATGGCATTTTGTACTTAACTTCAACTTAGCACTGATGACAGGCTATGGTTTTGTACATTAATATAGCCTCTTCGATAAACTTTGGTAACCTCTTTTGATAACGGTATTCTTCATTCTATCCGTTGCAGCCGTTCCCAGGCTCTGACTCAATGGTCTTTGTCAAGATGCAAGACAACGTGAACGTCCCACACAGTAAGTCACACATCATTAAGTTTTTCTCCATGCCTATTACTCCTTTCGTCATTGTTACAAGTCCCAAGAATGCATTTCTTGTTACAGCTAAGGATAAAAGAACACAGGAACGAGGCCAATATTACTTTCCATTAAAATAAGAACAAAAGAAAAGTCTTCTATTTCAGATAAATAAAATGAATGGAAAGGCTATGTGATATTCATCTTCCCTAAGACCCATAGAAGGGGATTACATCTCTCATCTTAGCAAAAGTTAAGAGGCCCATAACCCTCTCTATTTGAGCAATTTATACTGTGAACGTTTATATTTTCGCAACGTCCATTTGTTTCTGCATTTAGTCATGATAAATATATTTGCGCAGACACGTGCATATGTTATTGGTCGACTCTATTTAGACCATGATAATATTTTCTATATAGAGGGTGCGAAAATAAAACGTTCACAGTAGGAGAAAGAAGGGGGTCAATCAAATTGTTTGTAATCACCCAAAACTATAGAATCATAACCACCGTATTCTGCAGCAAAAGAATGGACAAAAAATATTTAAAAGTTTTCAAATTTTGCTGCAGCAAAAAAAATGGATAAAATATTCAAAAGTTTTCAAATTTTGCTACTGAATAAGAGTCACTGACAAACTATTCAAAAGTTTACAAGTTTTGCTGCAGCGAAAAAATTGGACGAAATATTCAAAAGTTTTCAAATTTTGCTGCAGCAAAAGGATGGACAAAATATTCAAAAAGTTTTCAAATTTTGCTGCAGCAAAAGAATGGACAAAATATTCAAAAGTTTTCAGATTTTGCTGCAGCAAAAGAATGGACGAAACATTCAAAAGTTTTCAAATTTTGCTGCAGCAAAAGAAATGGACAAAATATTCAAAAGTTTTCAAATTTTGGTGGATTTGTGATGATGACCTTTTGACCTTTGTTGCCACGTCAGGACGCCGCTGTGACGACCCCATGATGGTTCTCGTCTCCAACACCAGGGGGAACATCACTCGTGAGTTTGTGAAGCTGTGCGCTCTTTGACTGTGTCTCCCCCTGGGTCCAGGGAGCGAAACTAACCAAATGGGTCCCCCGGCCCAAACCAAACTGGTGTTGGTAAAAATAAAGATATAAAACCTCTAATAATAATACATAATATAATACTAGAAAACTTAAAAAATAACCTCCTAGATCTTACATAAAATCGTTTCTTCCTGATCCATTTCCCCCGCCCTGTGGGTTCTTTTTCTGGTGAAATCCTATACTTTACACATTAAACTATATCCTAATAATTATAGTGTCTTTGTTCCCAAGTGGCACATTCCTGGTTTGGTTTATCAGTGAAAAGAAACAACCCATAATTCCCTGTATGTGTCTTCTTTTGCATCTTTATCCTCTTCTAAAATCTGCTTCTAGCCCCACCTTTTTATATACTCATTTTTGCGCGGTGATGCTTGAATTATCTTTGGTGGGAAACCATTTAAAACTGTTTTTTCCTCTAATATTTCAGAATTGGGTTGATTGATACAATGCACAGTTCATAGTTACACATTTACACATTTACAAAGAAAGGTTTTAAGGGGTTATGTGAGATGTGTCGTGATGTCCTGTGAAGTTTGACTTGAATCAAAGTTAACGTTGGTTACTTGGTGATAAGCTGGGAAATTGCAGTTAAATTCATGCTATCATAAATGAAGCATTAGCTCTTAAAGGGGTTTAAGGAAAAGCAGGTCAACCAGGGGAATGCCCAGGGTCCCCAATGCATGGAGAAAACGTGAAAAATAGAAACAACAAAATACCTGTTTATAGGGAAAGCACAGAGAATTTTGGCCAAAACACATGGAAAACACAGGGAATTATGTTTGCTCAGTTTCTAGATTTTCTATTTCCTAAGATTTAGGAAAAAGCACTTTTCAATTTCAATTTTCTTCTGAGAAGTTTCTCATCATACATCTTTAATGGCATTTTGAAACTCAAATACTTTGTGATTAGAAAAAAAGAAAAATAATCAAAACCATTACATGAAAAATGTATCCTTGGACAGGAAAAATAAAGCAAAAACACAGGGAATTTGGTCATGAAATTTGAGTGGGAACCCTGAATGCTAAAAGGCATGCATTCAGTAGAGCATGAGCTGCATGCAGTGGGACATGTAAGACTTACAGCTGTCACCTTATAAAGTGATGTTGCTTTTACTGATGTAATATAGGAAACTAACAATATCTTACATACAAATTATTTGCTTAATTCGGAAATTGTATTTTCATAACTTTATTTCACACAAAACATTGTAAAATTATCATCTTACACATAACATTTAAGATTTATAAAAAGAAGAAAAAAGATGATTGAGGTAAGGTAATAGGGACTGGAACTTGACTTTAAGTTGGTACATTTATTAGGCGGTTGTTGATATAATATTAAACAATTCTTAGTTCGAATAGGTCGCAGTTACACCCAAAATACTCAAGAACATTGCCTCATTAAAACAGTGTCTGGAATAATCCGATGATCCGGGTATCTAGTTCAGATAAGGTTATATCCAGGGCCCCAAAATAATGAATACACACTTAAATTAATGCAAAATCTAGGAAGGATGACTTTAAGAAATAAGGAAAAATGACAGAATGTAGAGAAGGGTGGGGTAGAGCAGAGAATAAGAAGTGACGATAGACGACAAATCTCCATTTATCTTAATCAACCCTACACTGAACACGTGTTGGATCTGCTCTTGACATCAGGAATAATGTACTGTTTCCTTCTTTGTGATAAAGAATAGGTAACACGAGTAGAGAAATGTCCGGGTAAAAGACAGATGTAGGAAACTTATCAGAGGGGTTGTCTGAAGCCCAGTCTGTGGTTGGCGTCAGTTCTACCCCCTCAAACCACAATCAGAGGAAACAGTCCGCCCTAGGTAACTCGACCCGACTGGGGGCGGTAGGTCAGGGTAGGCCGTCATCTCGGTGATAAAACAGTGACTACTGCAGTGATGACAGCGTTGCCATAATACCAAGAATAGTTACCACTTCCATTATAATTATGTAACAAAGTCAAAATCATGATTTCGGTCTAACTTATTTTTGCGTGTAAAAAGTGAAGGGAAAAAAAAAGGGGGGGGGGGGGTGAGGGAAGCAAAAAGCTGTCTAGAATTTTTGGATAACCAGTAACTCAGTGGTCGTAAGATTATGACATCTCTGTATAATTAGGGATTATTTGATCAGGCTCAGTTGGCCCGAGTAACTGCAATTTTGTAAAAGTGACATTTTGCTCCCCTAAGTGTTTCCCCTTCGTTTAGCGCAGCTCGGACAAGCACACGATGTTGAGCGACTCAGTCTCATAGTTTTCTCTTCATGTAAGTCATATCAAAAACCATTTTGGCGGGTCTTAATGCCAACTCAACTCGCCTGTCGGCCCTTGGAACAGGGAACACCTTATAGGGTCATTTTAAGGACATACTGGTGTATCCAGCCGTCAAAGCCTGCAGTCCCACTTCCCAACAATTTTGTCAATCAACGATATTGCATAATGATAAGGGATAATGGAGAAATTATTTTATGATTTTACGAAAGAAATATGAGGTCCCTTGGGATAAGTACAAGAAACTGAAAGCAGACAGAAAGACCCCCCACCTCCACCCCCCTGGTGTAGACCCGCCCATGTAGTATAAAACATGGCCTCGCTATGTGTCCCTAGGCCGCAGCATGTGACCACATGGCGCCTGGTTACATGCTGCCACATGGAAGTGACATGATGATATGTCTACATCACTCTGCAGCCACATCCCCCTCAGCAGAGATAGTCCATGAGAACTGAGTCCACTATGTACTCCTAACTATATACCGGCATTATAAGATAACTACATGCTGCGGCTGGAAAGTATTTTATTTTTTTGCTGGTGCAGTTCAGGCTGCCAGGGCCAGACCAAGTGGCAGCTACAGTCAGGGTACCAACAGCACAGGGAAACAGGGGAAATGACCCAAAAAAAATCCCTGACAGGGAAAACACAGGATATTTGCAAATTTTACCAAAACCCAGAGAAAACACCGGGCACCTGGTCTACAGGGGCTGGACCAACTGCTGGGGCTGTACCAAGTAGCAGCTAGTAGCAGCTACAGTGTAGAGATAATTCTCGGGTTGAGATCGGGAAAGACAAGTGGCAGAGTGATATGTCTACATGTGGTTGGCGCTTCCTATGGGGAATCTCTGTCTTGGGCGGGCCGGGATGTTGTGGTCGACCGAAAACATGCTGGCCGGGGTTCGATTTGATTGGACTACCCTGGGGAAACGGTTGTAATGTAAGATGTATCCAGCCCAGGGGAGGGTACAGGATTTCTGAAAAGGAGGATCTGCATGTAGGCTATAAACAAAAACTTATAAAACGTAGCACATTCCCGCCACTTGCGCAACTTTATTTTCTCTTGGTCAAGACCAATCCCCCATCAAAAGAGAGGATGGAGTCAGGAACCCTCAGAATCCCCTGGATCCACCTCTGTAGTTTTACCCATCTGTATGTGAATGGAAAGTAAACATGATTGAAACAATTTGCGTGGATTTACATGAGTCATTCAGAATAGCTGTCGGTGGGAATACATATAATATATGTAGATTGACATGTAGATTGACAATTGTTTCCCTTAAAAATAAGCTATCTAGGATTTAACATCGGCAATACACGTGTTAATATCATAACACTCAAAGAACCACAGGACTTTTTTGGCACACCGTGGAAGTAAACAGTGCTGGTATTTTTACCTCTGAGCCACATCAAAACCGACACCCCTATGGTTCTACCACCCCTCCCTCCCATCTCTTGGCTGTTTCTTCCCTGCACTTCCCCACATCTTGCCGTATGACCGGCCTTGATTCCCCTCCCATCCACTACTACCCCTGTCCTTGCCAGACCCGAAGTGAGGGGGAGGGGGGCATTGACTCTTTGAAGGTTACTACCCGCTGCTAAACTACCATCCCTACTTTTCATGACTGAACACTCCTGAATTTCAGTTGACTGCTCCTTATTTTAGGAGGACACTGATCACTGCCCATGAAAATTAGAGTGCCTAAATACTAGGAAGTAAACAAAAATCATCAAAATTGCTTAGGAAAAGTTCCTATTAAATTTCTTTGTTATTTTGTGTGGAATAAAGTAACAGTAAGGCTGACCTTCAAGTTAAAACTTGGTTGACCGGCCCTCCATTTTGACGTTCACAGCTCTCACTCCGTGGGTCTTGTAGTGGATACCCTTTCAAGCCCAAGTACCCCCCTCCCCCTCCCCCGTCGTTGGCAGCCCTCCCCGACCGGCTCCCGGCCCACCTGACCTACTCGGGTACTGCTCACAGGGGCCCACTGCCAAGTGAAGCCACCTTAGGAGTTCAGATATTT
Organism: Lepidonotus clava; assembly: GCA_936440205.1. Lineage (NCBI taxonomy): Eukaryota > Metazoa > Annelida > Polychaeta > Phyllodocida > Polynoidae > Lepidonotus > Lepidonotus clava. The sequence goes on along the minus strand of OW387135.1, from coordinate 51,533,673 downwards.
ACAGCATCGCTGATAATAGGCCCTTGTATTTTTATATTGATATGTCTGTATGAGTAAGAGGTAAACTTATTGGTTGTCGTTATCGTTGATTTGGAACATTACCGTACATATAGGAGAGGGTGCACTGAATCGATGTGGGGATATTTTAGCAATACATCTCGTAACATAAACGTAACATGTTTATATATTATATAGTGTAGCTAATTCAACATGTGTTCCATACCAAATGTAGCCAATCCCGAAAAATATCAATAAATACAATTGTATTCATTTTCCAAAATATTGCACAGAAAGTCCCATAAATCATCATAAAGTTAAAAGATCAGATAACGTATCGAGATACGTCGAAGTTAAAATGGCGTTTTCACGTTTATATATCTTAAATATTATTTCATGTTTGTATTGTGAATATTTGAATTCAATGTGATGTCCAAATATTTATTATATAACGCGGACCTCATTGATATTCCAGTGGGCATTCAAAGACTTTAAGTTGAAAAACCGAGAAGTAAAACTTTTATTAACTGGGGCAAGTCTGTAAACTGAGTCACCGCCAAATGTTTCTTTGCAATGTCATAAGAAGTAAACTAGGCGTTTTTTCTCGGTTTACACTATGTAAACAGTATGGCTCACATGGGTTCAGTTAACCAAGTAGGCGAGTCCGATTGGGACCAAGCGGGATATCCCGTGAATACCTAGGACGGATTTAAGGGGATGGCGTAAGAGCGCGTGCTCCCCTCCTCCTCCTCTTTTTCTTTTTCCAAATTGCGAATATTTCTATGTTAAATTCTGGAGGGAAAGGGGATGTAAGCCCTTTCAAAACCCTGGATCCGCCCCTGCAGAAATTTATTAAATTAATTTCTGACATTAAGTTTTTCTGTCTGGTGTTTCAGATTTGTTTTTTATTAACCCTGACTTACATCCCTAAGGACTTTTTGGGCCTCCAGCGGGATCTACCGGGTCGTCAAATCAAACTCACCCCCTGTGAGTCCAGGGGTACTTCCCCCTTACGTCACGTAACGTCTGGATCCTCACACATGACGAGGTCCGACGTAGACCGGCTGTGTGCACTGACCGGGAGGGGGGCCGGGCACCCTCCGCCAACTTACACAACACTCAAAGCCAGCTCTGATGACGAGAAGGAATGATGTGATTTACGGGTGTTAGACAAAGTATTTGTCTCTGTATATTGCTATTCCAACCTCCTTAGCAGACATCGGGGGCTGGGCAGGGGTGGGGGGAGAGGGGCGGGGTCGTCGCAGGCTAACTGGTGCTCTGTGTTTTATAATAGATCACAAGAGAGGGGAAGTCTGGGTGTCTTCTCGAAAGTCGGGACCTCCGTCTCCGCTTAGATATAAATAAATAGGAGAAGAAAAGTAAGCTGTAGATTTGATATGTTTTGCATGTCTTACCCCACTGTAATTGGAAGATAATTCTCGGTGAAAGTGAAACAGTTTTCATAATGTCTAAAAGAAATCTTCAAGGGTGGTATACAAAATGGAGTGTTTGGCAGATTATATCATACATGAAATCGCCTTTCAATTTCTCAAGGTCTCATTTGTAATGATCGTAACAGTTGCCCTTGGTTTTCGAACTTATCACAATAATGTGTAATATATATACATGTAAATGTTTATAATAATGTGATACTTTTACAAAAACAGTAACTTTGAAACAACAATTTTATTATGTAGAAAAACTATTACACATACTTTAAATTGTCAGCAATGAATATAAAATGTCCTAAAGCCATTGTGTAACAAGCCTAGATAATTCATATGTTATTACCATAATCCTTAAAGACACTAACCGTGGGTCAAGATTTCTTCTTCTTTCCCAAGAATAAGAGTGTTAATAATGGGGTGGGCGTTGTGTAGGTCAGACCTAACTCAGCAGTTACTCGCCAACCCCCGGAGCTACATGTCCTGCTCTGATGCAACCAGACCACGACCTCCTTAGACTCCCCCGCCCCTTCTTAGAAAAACACCACGAGGAAATTCCCTTACGTGGTTTTATAGATGTGTGTTGTTTCTGGGTGTCGTGAACGTCGGCGGAACGGGGGTAAAATGTGTGTAGGGTCGGCGTTGCTTGTTTGAAATGGAGGCCGACAGGTTGGGTTGTTTATCAGCATGTTGGGTGCTGAGGTGTTTATTATAGGGTAACACACTTTACAGGTCGTTCAGTTTACCATAAGTCTTTCCGTATAGGCTCACTTTCTTCTTTGGGTTCTGAGACGATGACTCAGAAAAGCTGTTGTTTAAAATTTGCCAAAACTGATCTTAACCCAAAATAAATGTAGTAATCTTACTATTAGTATCCTTTTGAATAACTGTCAGGGTGATTTGAGACTATGATAAGATGTGCATAATAAGGCCCTATAACTTTTTCTCATATTAGATCTTGGTTATGTGAAAAATAAAAACTTGAAAAAGATGTCACCGCACTGGTTTATAAGTATTGGTAAGGGGGTAACTGAGTATTTCAATGATGACGATGATGATGATTGTTGGGGTTTAACCCTTTGCTGACGGTACAAAATAAGATTTTATGAAAATGAATAGGGACTAGAGTTTTCATTTTCAAATCTAGAGTTTCTTTAACTTTTTGTTTTGACAAAGTCATATACTATTTCGTACTTCAATATCACAAGATTCAAAAAATATATTTTTATCTTTGATTTTGGTTGCCATGGTAACCATAGAACGTTTTTGGTAGCGTTCAAATTTACCAAATAATCAGTAATTTTAAGCCAGTTTTCTGGTAATTGCTCAAAAACTAGAATAAATATTGATTTTAGACGAAATTTTTGAATTAGAAAATTGTTCCCCTTGTCATTTCCTGTTATTTGAGACCAAATTCTGGTATATTTCGAATTTATTGAAGAACCTTCTGTGTACACATGATGGGGACGTTTTGCTAGAAAAATCCATTAAATTGTTATTATTTACAGGTACTTTTTATCATATGTGCTATGAATTGATGAGAAATGCAAAAAAAAATATAGAAATAGACAAGAATATCATTATGGTCAGTTCCCAGAATGCTCATGCACCAATTTCTGAAGTTTTTGACAAGAGTGATTAAGTCAAATGTACAATACAGGGTACAAACTCTAAAATTTGCAAAATGTGCCATTTCAGGGGCGGCCATCGTGGAAATGTATCAAAATGGCCCATTTTTCAAATTTTTCAGCAGGAAAAGAGTAGAATTAATTTGACAGTAATCTGAGAATAATGGATATCTAAATAATTTTGACTAATGTAATATATTTAACTGACTGTGCCTAACCTGTTCATATCTGTTTAAAAGTAAAATATAAAACTAGGAAACATAAAAATGGGATCTGAAACGTGCATTTTATCATATTCATGGGTTCATATAGGTACCCTCCTCTATAAAGTGCAAAAATTTTCTCAATATATGGTCTATCCCGTCATCATAAACTGAATATGGGGAAATTTATTAACAAAATATGCTTTTCTACAGTAGCATGGCAATATCTAATATATATATTTCAGAAAAGGGCTATGTACCTTGAATATTATCAAAACTATGATCAGATTAGTACCCATCGATCACATATGATCGATTTCCTATGGAGCCGTCAGGAAAAGGTTAACGTCAATTTCAGCAATTTTTCAGCTGTATGAGCTGAGTATTTCAATGACAAAATCTTTTATTAACACTTGAAACATATTACCATGTTTTAAGAACCAAAACAGGTAGTTAATGGAACCTTGGACACACATAAAAAAAACTTTAGAAAAAAAAAGGGTCACTGTGGAAATGTGCATGTTATTTACAGTTTGATAAACACTGAAATATTATATCCATGCACATTTTTCAATCTCAAAAGATATTTACCAGATCATACTGTGTGGATGTCAGACTTCATTGAAGTACCGGTTGATCCGTGGTGATTGACAGTAGTTACTGACAGTTATCAGTGAACCGTGTCGGTTCGACCTTTCATATTCTGACCTCTGAAATAACCACAGTTCTTGGAAGCAAGTCAAATTGTGGGTTTATGGGTTTGACAGCATATCCCGGCCTGTCTAGAGTCCCGAGGCTTGGGTCCTGTTTAGCGAAAATATCCTGTTTTCTAAGTATGACAGTACCAACTTTTCCCCAACGTATATTGGAACATTCAATTATCCTTTCTAACAATGAAAGTATGTATGGTCACTTTTACAACGTGCTGTAATCTTTGAAAAAAAAAAGTTTTTGTAAAAAGAAAAAAAACCTGTTATAATTACAACGCATTGCTGTTATACATGTGAAACCAAGAGGAACCTTGAAGATTATAGCAAATAAAATCAGTCTAATACAATTTAAAAGAAATGCCTTATGGAATCTGTGGAGTGCATTTATAACTGAGAGTAACGACGACGCATCTTCTATAAAGACATATTTTCTCGGTTTTTACGACCCCAAATTCTCCACAGTATTACTATTGTCATACCTGCCGGGACTTTTTAAGCATAGATAGGATTTCTGCCATTGTCGTTGCTCTTGGCTGACCAAGTTGTTTACCAGTATGAGGGGGCCATTTCTGGAGTCTTTCAGGTATGTCCTTGCACGCACCCGTCCCAGCCACCTCTGCCAAGAAGTAACTGTTCTGAATGCTAACAATAGCCATTTGTGAGTCCCTGTTACCTTTCCCCTCAAACTTAACCCCACCACCCCTAGCACTTTGTACCTGATATCGGCATCTTAATAGAGCAGCTAGCCCATGCAATTATGGGATGAATATTCATAAACCATGAAATACATAGGACCAAAAAGAGAAAGAGCAAAAAACACAGACAATAAGAATTATGAAATATACGATGATAAGGGTAAAAAATATTTTATAATCTATGAACTGGGAAGAATGGGAGAAGCTATATGCACCAGTGTTGTACGTTGCATGCAGTGACCCCGCGCCCCCTTGTCCTGTGCCCCTTGTCTCCTCACCTGGTCTTGGCAGGTGGGACAATAGGACGGTGTGGGGGTAGGTGTGGGGGTGGGCGGACAGAAAGGGCCCGTCCTGCTTAAGACGAGGTGTGGGAACGGCCAACCCCATGACTACACCACAGGAGGACGGACTGGGGATCAAAGAACAGGGCGGCCGGCCCCCTGTTAACCTCCTGGTGCCAGGTTGGGACCGGATTTCTTTTTTTGTTTTTATTCAGTCTGATTCCTGTAGTGTGCAAGTTAATTCTTCCATCAGAATGGCCTTTGGTTACCTTAACCCCCTCACAGATTTATTCTGAAGAGAGATAGAAAAAGACAAATTTTATTGTGTAGATACAGACATAATTAAGAAACAATGCTAATGGCTAGAAACGCAGATATGTATTACAAGTTTATAATGTACTAATCAATTGAAGTTTTTTCATACGCGTGCCACGCTCAATGCCTCAGGTCCGGGGAAAAAAGTACTACATGTATAGTGTAAATTGTTTGGTCAACTTTACGAGCTTGTTCATATAAGTATATGGGAACCACTGCATGTGAATGAGTGGGAAGGGATGGTATTTAATACTCTTTGCAATCTAGGCCCGGAATGTGGACTATGCCTGTAGTAAACTGTCATTATGAGCGCATTTTTGGGCTAGTCTGTAAAGGGTACAAAACATTAACTGCATGCATGCAGCCAGAATCAGAGAACCCATAGGGTGGACAGTGCAGATTTGTGACAGCTAGACGAGGACATATATTTATGTATTAATATCGAGCTGTCAGTATAAGCGTGCCCCGATTAGAGTACTCGCCGTCAGGATTAAGGGGAATCTGTCGGGGCACTGACCTTGGGACCAACGCGGATCAGTAGTGGTTATACTGGGCCGGTAGGGTCAGATTTCTCAGTGCACGTGCACGCATGTATTGGTATGCGGCATTATATTATATGTTTGAAAGTTAAGCTTTTGCAAAGTTTTAGGTTACATCTTTGGCACCATAGCAGGTTATGGTTTTAATGTATTTATCGTTATAATGGAACCATGTTGTGTTCATAGTAGAAACCTATGGATTTGAGTTAGTTCAACTTTACTATCCATGGTGTAATATATGGACTAATACATTATTTATTCGATTTAGAAATACAATTCTTGTCCTGAGATGTAGGTCATGTCCATTGACCTTATAATAAGAGCTAGTTTTTAAAGGAATTTAGTTACATCACAGTCTTAAGTTTCATCTGGTTTTCGATTGGTAACTGAATGATTTTGATATTATCACAATTGTTCAATGGATAAACGTAAGTCTACAATCAGTCAATAAGTCCACTGGCTATATAACTACTGGAGCTTAGGACTCAATGTTAGGAGTCTCCACATACTCTGTATTCAAATTACCAATACATTCATGTAGCATGTTGTAGTATAACCTTCTTTGATTTTGATCCGTATTACACGCGACCATGATGCATGCCAAGAAATACAGCTGCTCAAAAAGCTGGTAAACTATTCCTGCTGCAATCAGAGAGTTTCATGATAACAAAGTGGGTTAATTGCAACATTCAGGCTATGTCAGAATTCACTGCCCTTTAAATTTGACCGAAACTTGAGGCAGGAAATTCTGTTTGACCAATTTCTGGATTATCTGATTCTCAATATATTCATTTTTCCAGGAATAAAATTTCAATATTTCATTTAACTTCACACATCTTTCATAACTCTCCCAGTGGCAACGACTGGGTTATCAAAGGTCTAGTAGACCATTGGTTGTTGTGTGTAGGGCCCTGCCTATAGGACCCTGCCTTGGTAAATAAATGTGTAGGGGTATGGTCTCTACATTATTATAGATTCAACCATTCCAATATACCATCATCAAAGACAGAATTGTCAAACTCTGTTCACGCCGTGATATGACCTTAGATGTTGATACGGCGTTAAACCCCAATAACCAACCAACCAACCTCTTCCGTTGGTTCCCCCTCCTGTCCGACGCTGCGTACAGGTGTGTCCTACCCCGTGGTAAGGTATACGGCTGTGTGGGGTCTGGTAGGTAGGCGTGTGGCTATCCCACTACGTGTCCCCTGCCAAATGCCTGATTGAGTTGATAATGGCCGTGCATACCTGCCCACCACGTTCACACGCCGGTATAGGGCGGGCAGGCAGTATGGGCGAGGCGTACATCCCGGGCGGCGAGAAGACGACATCTGTGATGTTTTACTTTTTTGACAATTTTGTGTATAAAACAACTAAAATTCCTCGTGTTTTATGTTCAAATATTCAACTTCCACTTCAAGATGTGTGAGCTTTTTTCCTACCTCCAGATGGTGCTATTCGTTTTTGCAGCGAATCCAGTGTTAATTCCCATGCTACCATTAAGAAGGATTATTCTTGTGTATGTTGAAAAGGGCACTACACTCTTGGTGGCTTAAAAAGTTCAAAACTCTCCTAGATGAAGTGTCACTCATAGCGGTCTTTAGGTAAATGTTATATTGGTTAATTATCTCCACTTGAAGAAAATTATTATTTTAGAACTTTTTAATGGGGGCCCAGGAGGGTTGTTGTTCACCCAACTTTTCCTTTATTGGTTTTCGACCATAAACAATTTTAACACAGCCACGTCACACCCTCATCCACTTGAAGAAAATAGTTTTAAAGAACAGCACAAGAAAATCGTGTATGTTTTGTTATGAAATAAACATATTCTGCTCTTTAGAAAAAAAAGGAAAATAGTTTGGACAATCCTGATGTGCATGCATATCGCAATTAAGGCACAGGTTCGCACTTACAATGCTCCATTGTGACGTCTGTGGTGTGGTTTTGCATGGGTCGGGAACAAGAAGATAATTATAGGACATGCATTCTCCATACCGATGTTTCTAAGCTATGTGATGGGTGAAAGTTACCAGAGTTCTGGTCGGAGAGTTTTGGTATAGGTCTGGGGAGTGCTGGCTAGGTTTGTGTGATTCCTGGCTCTGGTGTTAGGTGGAGCTGTTGGACAGGGCAAAGGTAGAGGTTGGTTGGATGGCTGTTGGGGTTTTATACCTAGTAAAATGTAAGGTCATATAGTGGCGAAAACAAATTTGGACTTATTCAATCTTAGATGACTACCTGTATGAGATGATTTAAGAGAAATTGGCCACCGGGATCACTACCCTTCTCTTTTCAAAGAATGGCAATGGTTTTCTTATGTGTGATATCCCATAGAAAGGCAATACACGCTTATCCTTCAATGAATATCAACCCCAAGCAAAAGATAGCTTCTTACAATCAGCCTTTTATGACCAGCAGGGGATACTGAAGACCTATTCTTCCAGGAAGTCCGAAAGGGCAGTCCCAGTGGGAATTCCGACACCCAGATCCATAAGGAAAGGGAAAATTACTGCTCAAAAAGAGCAAGCCCCATCAGGTGTACTTATATAGTGATTTAAACATCATCATTGATAACACATTAAAAACATTTAGAGATATGTCGATCCTTTTAAAGTCTACATCGACCTATTTAGTGTATCTGGGCAAGTGTGAAGCTGTAATGATGTTTAGTGAAGCATGTAAGAAGTGTTGACTCTTCCAGAAAGTTGCACAGCTTCTACCAATACCGAATGACACCAGAAAATTGAACATAACTCGGGACATCTGGACCGAGAGTTTTTGACTTCGGAATTTAAGTCACGTTCACAAGTTAGGGATTGCTACGTTAACAGCCTGCACTTAATACATACAAGTATGTTTGATAAAATAGCATTCTCTAGTGACATAACTAGTCTTCAGTTGTGTCCACTCTACTCACCAATTCCTCGTAACTGGTGGGTCAAAATAATGTATAGGGACGTCTTCGTGTATTACAAAAGGCTACAATAACAAAAGCGTCACCATCCTTGTATATGTTATGTCATGAGTTTATACTTCATACGACACATGTATCGACATCTCGAAACTATAACCACCCACTCATGTTTAGTCTCAAGTAAAAGGGCCTTATGTTTACATTATACGTTGTCATATTCTTAGTTCAATCTTCAGTCAAAGGTTTAGTCTGCAGGGAAGTGGGAGAGACAGTTTCATGATGTAAAGTTAGCTGCTGCAGTGCAGGACACCAAACCGGAAAAAGATATTCAATAACAGGAAGCGACTTATTTCCACTGAGAACATTCTTGGATGAAATAGATGAAATGTGTTTTATTTAATGGATCTGTATCTATAAATACAGCGGTATATTTTCAGGAAAATATGACAATATATTATGAAAATATTCAAGTAATGAAGTCTTGCAACAGTATATCACGGAATTCCTACAAGTAACACATAATGAATCAAAACTGAATGATTATGTTATGATTCCGAGGAGTGAAAATATCAAATTTTAATATAATCACAGAAATAAAAATACCTATTTACCCGAAAACTAGTTATGAAAATACTCAGGCAGAATTCCTGCTAGGAACGTGTCAGAATCAAAATAAAGTGTCAGTTCGTACCCAAACTAACTGAAATAGGCGCCGAGAAACCAGATAGAGTAACAGCATCATATCATTGTGTTTGAAGTATTTTTAGTTGCTAGGCGCCCGCTGCTGTGTTAAGTAGGCCTGTATCGACTATTGGTGTAGGTAGTCTCAGGTTGACGGCACTCATGTGTACATATTTGATATTGTTGACATGATTAGCCAGGTAAACATCATTTACCACATCAATATTCACCACACCTTAGGCACAGGTGAACTATGTACTACTTTAGATATGATCTCTACTTCAGCCTCACAGCCGTCCTCAGTCTAATAACATGATTAGGATGTGCTCTTTTCTATGTGAATGTATAATTGGTATAGAGGAAAAAACTCAGTTATGAAAGCTTTATAGTCAGCTGATTTAAGAGTTTGAGGATGTAAGCATTCTCCACCTCAATTTTCCCTACTTACATATCTCAGGTCGGTTCCAAACCTGTCGGGTACTTGTTACAGAGATTTTTAATCTTTACAAGAAGAGGGGTAGATACCACTGGACTTATTTAGAGGACAGTTATTCAGAGAACCTTTCTTAAAGACTTGGCATGTTAAACATTAATTTTGTACAGTTGGTTCCTGAGACTTATCATAATATGAGGCACACCTATTACCTAATTGATATGTTAATGCAATAAGCAATGTCGAGCTTTACTAGGTAGAGGATAGTTGATGTAATAAGCATTCTTTCTTGTTAAACTAACTTGAGATAAGCATATTCCGGGCCAGATGTTATGTATGTTGACCCATAACATGGATGTGCGCTCAAGTGCTTTTCCATGAATATTTCCTAATTACTACATTCAATTTATGCAGATCTATTTACAACAATTGAGGTTATTCTGAGGTTTGAACTTCACCTTTGACTCCGTTTGATTGGGGAAACCCCTTTCCAGACAAAAGCAGGATATAATATGTACGCTGGTAGGCCTCTGTCATGACTAGTGGTCCCCACAGATTGAGTATACCAGGGACGTACTTTATAGTCCAGGCCATCGTAACATTTCCTACTAGAAAACATACCGATTTTGATGCTGGCCCTTTGAAATTCGATTTTCCCCAAGAATATGGCATGAAATTGTCAGCAAAGAAATCGGCAGCAAAGTTGGCATGTGAACATTATAGCTTTGCTGTTACCTCTATTTCAGACAAAATCCCCACGGTCCTACTATTATATAGTCCTCTAGTTCTTAGACAGCTGTACGCAAGAAAACAATCTGGGTAGGCCTATATTATACTTTTTTTTTTTTTCCCCTTTTCAAAAGCACATACAACACTTCGGCAGTTTGATACTAGCCGGTCTCCCAGTGATTGCCAGTCTCAGGCCTTACATATTTGTACGGTGGTGTTGATTAAAACTAAACTAACAATAAACTGAAAATAGAACAAATATACATTGTTTGTTCTCAATAGACAGACTTCGATTTTAACCCTGATGTAAGTTAATTGCAGTAAACAAAGAAGTATGTACAAGGAAATAAAAAGGGAAAGAAGTATGAGATGGAATGAGATGGAATGTGAGTAGTCAAGTCTGGGAAAGGCTGTGAGACAATGAAGGGCGGCTAGTTTGGGTTAAACTATCATGGGTGGAAAGCACTGGATTTATCAATATTTAGGCCTTTGGCTTTTGTTTGTTATTGTTTTTTTGTTTTTGTTTTTTGATAGGGTGTTTTGGGTTTGTTGTATTTGGTTTTGTTTTTGTTGAGGGCCGGTGAGCCAGTTAGACGTTCGAGTCGGTTCTGGTCTTTTGAATCTGGCGCGCTCGCCGCCCTCTTAGACATAGACTTTCGTGAAGAGTACTTAGTGTCACTTTGTTGGCTGGACCCCCCGGGGCGCTGGATCACCTCGCCTTTTTCTTAGCATATTTTGGCGATCGATTCAGGCTTAAATCCAAGCATTTGGGCTTATTTGGGCTTATCTTTACATCAATTGTGATCTATAGAACAAGCAGGAATGGTCAAATTCATCCCAAATTAGACAAATTAGATATACCAGCGCGGAATAAAATTCATTAATTTCGGTAACATCGGCGGTATTCGGGTATCTTCGGCATTCTTCGCAGCAGCCTCGCTTTCGATCGGGCAGGAAGGGATCTGGGTCATAGTCTGAATATTCATCAACCTATTTTACCATGAAATCGATCATTCTTACGGACCTAATATATATAGAGGGGTAGATTTGGATACATAGATGACCAAGTCAAGGTCCAGAAATGAATAGATTGCGAAATAACGCGTCTAAACGCGAAAATGCATCGCACTATTTTCTTGATATTCCGTCGCGGCGACCCGGTGAACAATCCAGGTCAGACCGCTGTCACTCGGCCGGGTGCAAGTGCCCCGGTCGGACGTTTTGGTCGGGGGCTCCTCTTTCACCGCCTGGATCTCTGGATTACGGCGGTATCTGATGCTTTCAATATATATATTTTGGAGTCTGGATCCCCTTAAACGCATACAACGCATTGAAAACTCATGCGTCATCCATGCGTTCGTATCGAAGGGAAAACATTGGATCGATCGGACACGAGGAGCTCTGTCACTGTCAGACCGTCAACATGCCGTCAATCCTTCGCCGGGTTCTCTCCCCATCACGCCTGGATCGATACATTGAACTCAGGAAACCAGGATGACATTAAACGCATCAATTGTGGAGGATATACGCATTGAAACGCATTGAGGACTCCAGGCCTTAAAGGTGAGTTCATATATTTTGTCCAGCATTTCAAATGATATCGTTGAGATAGGCCTAAACTCGGCCATAGCATAGGCCTAACGCGCATTGGTCGGACACTGGCAATCTGAAAAATAATTATTTAGACCTTCTTACCCCTACCAAAATGAAATCCATGTATATATCTATGTTCCCATATATCTCAGGGTCCTATATATCATAAATAGATTGATATTTTAGGTCTTTAAACGCTTGGTTTTACAGATGGTATGAAAAATATGACTGGACTCAGGCCTAAGCCCCCTCCAACACTGTCAATGGAGGCTCCGAAAGCACTTATTTATGATTCAAAGATTAAATGATTTGTGAATTTGTCACTATAGTGTCATTTTTCCCTACCTACCATCATCTTATCTAAAAAATAATAGATATCTAGGCCTAAGTCACTGTCAATGTCAGAATCATTACCTCTCAATGTTGAAACATAGGTGTCACACTGTCAATAAGTTTTTTTGCTGCTGTCAGTGTCTAGGCTTCCAAGTTTAATATTTTTTTCAGATTGTCACTATAGTGCCAGTTCACACCTACCACAGTAAATCATAAGATTATTTTAGGCCTGGACACGTTTGCAATTCAAATATTTTCAGATCATGTCTTACAGATTTAAGATTTAAATGATTCAAAGATTAAATCATTTGTGAAATTGTCACTATAGTGTCATTTTTTCAGACCTACCATCACAAATATCTGAATCATTAATATCTCAATATCTAGGCCTAAGCCCTCTCCATTAGATCTTGGAATACACCGGCCCTTAAGTGCCTACAGCACTTAACTTGATCTATTAAATCAATGGCACTTTTGATCTAGTTTTGATAAGGTTGCGCTTTGCCAGTTGGGTCTTAAAAGTATGATAGTCCGGGATCTTTTGTATATTTTCAGGGAGGGCATTCCATAACTTTGGACCCTGGTATGATAGGCTCTTCCTAAATCTCTCCACCTTTGGCTGTTTGATGACCAGTAGTTTCTTTTTGCTAGATCTAGTTCTGATGTTGGTTGGATGTCTTTTTTTACATATTAGAGACCGTTTCTAGATGGAATTATTTTGTTTCCAGAACCTTTTGCTCTGATTTAGAGCTGTCTACCAGCTGAGCGTTAGCTGTGTCCGTTTATGGATGTGGGCTATGTGAGTGTCCCAAGGCCCCCGGTCCCGCGGCCTCTCTATACCCGCCCCCGGCCAGTCAGCTGGCTGGGCGGTGGTGAACATCCATTCTCAGAAAACACCAGATATCAAAACAATACAAACCTCAAAAATCAACAGAGGGTACCAGAACAAGGCTGTCATTCACCGTCATGAGAATCTGCTATTTCCTCCTCATAACATTTAAAAGCTATGCATAATTCGTATACATTTTGGATCCTGCTGAAACTTTCCATGCCATTGGTGAATATTGTTTTTTTTACAATTAATAAAGTGCGTATATTCCTACTCTTTAAACCGATTGGGTCACTGTAAAAAAGTGTCTGAGATTCAGATTCAGATTTGTGCATAAATTTGCTGTGTGCAAAGCTTTTAAAATGCACCAGGAGCATTTCCATGCACTCTTAGTGTTATATGGCTATTTATTCTATTATCCAGAAATAAATAGATGTGGATCTGCAGTGTGTCCACTATCAAAAAACATGCATCCGGCTGCAAAAACATGCACCTTGGGTGCAGGGTGTGCCGTTAACTTTTAACACTTCAGGTACAATGCATTTGGAAAATACGTGAAGGATTACTGCCTGAAAGTTTTCAGCGAATAACTATCTCTATACTCATATAACTGACCGAGACTATATCGCCATAAAAAAAGTAACCATGCACACAACATTACACGCTGCAAACTCTGCATAGCGTAGACAGTTCAGCCAGTGTCTTGGCGTAACTGAATCGAGTCAATAGTCGAGTTTTACCAGCAGACTCGATCCCCTGTCAGAGACAACATCAACAGACCCAAAAAGTGGCCTAGATCCGGGGAGTAACCTTAACTAGGTCTGCTCTCAGGTTGCCCCTCCATTGTTCCTCGCTAATCTCTAACATGCAGACATGGAGGCTCAAGTGTTACAGGGAGGATTATCTTTGCCTCTTTTGTCTACAGGCTATTGGACAATTTTTGAGGATATTTGACAACATTGTTTATGTGTAATTGAAGAAACGTCCATTAAAATAAAAAAAGAAGAGCAATGGTCAATTTATGAAAACAATTTAAAATACTCAGGGACTTTTTATGGAATCTATTATGATATTTTTGGTTGAACATTTAATCAAACGATGAGGCATTTGTACTGTTGAAAGGGTCGTAAAACTATATTGTACTGTCCACCTGTATTCGGCCTATATCCCTCGCATGTCCTGTGGCAGTGCTTATAAACTGGCCATAAGCCACGCCCTGCATGTCTTTATACCATGCCATATACACTAGTACCGATACCAGGTAACACGCTGTACACTGTGTATATATACGTATATAAGCTGAGCCTCACTTATAAATAAACCCAGGAGGATATATCATACTCGGCTGGATCCCCCTCTGTGAGTCGATGTCTTCCAGGGTCCTGAGCCCCTCCCAGCTGACTCTATGTACATTCCCAGCTCTTCAGGGTTACATGTTGCAGTTGAGGATCCAGGTTTTAGGGCGGGGGCGGGGACGCTTTTGGAATTTCTTTCTCATAATGATTTTTTGCCAGAATTTTACATTTGATAAAAGATGTATTAAATACAAAAGTTAGGGATACAATGACCCCCACGCCCCCTCTAAGTCCGCAACTGTATTGAAAAGTGCCCGTCGTGCATACAGCATCAGTGTATTGACTTGCCAGGAAAATAAGTTAAGGAAAGTTAGTTTTTTCTAAGACCAAGAAAAGGAGGAAACCTTTAAGATAGTTCAGGAGAACTTCAATGTTGAGGAAAAGAAGTCATGGAGAAATCTAAAGGAACTTGGCTAGAATGAATTTTAAAAAGGTGTTGTGGCTGTTAAAATGTATATGTAAAATCGACATTCAGATCTCAAGAGAAACTCTTCTTGTAAAGCTCTTGAGTATCAATAAACTCTATTGTCGAACTATTCAAGCAAATATTTCCCCGTGCCACAAACCTAGTTACCAAAGCTGTGGCCCGCTTCGTTACAGATAATAAAAGTAAGTGCATTCGGTTAGGTCCCAGAGCTGTACTTTCTGTTCTCTATGGCTACCACCACAAGCTGAGCATCACAATGGAAGTGTTTGAGCTTCTGGTTAATCAGCGTTGATACAAATTAACGGAAATTCTTCCCACCCGATTCATGAAGACAATATGACAGGTCGCGCCATGTCAAGTACATGATGCACTAAAATAGGAGTCCCAACTACCTCCCCACACACCTCTCCCTCACTACCACCAACCCCCCTCCTGGTTTCGGCTACAGTAGATCCGTCAACTCCTCACTCTAACAATGATAATAACATCCTCATTATAAAAAGGGAGAGGGCTTCAGAGGAAAGTTACACACTGAGTGACCCATGTTGTCGGGGAACCTGTTGTGCTGACCTCAGCACCTTTAGTACTCCCCAGCCCCAGTATCAGTCAGTAGCTGACACAGAGGGGTATTACTAATAAGTCTATGTCCGTCTGTTGTGGACCTTTTTAATTGAGATAGACGGAAAGAGTGGGATGCTTTCCACTCATAGTACTATAAATATTATTGTCCACTTAGTTGTTTCGCACGCCAATTTAACGTGGATTGCATTTTTAGTCATCGTTGTATATTCGTGCAAGTAGTTCGCATAATAGGGATAATTACTGTTTACGGAAACAAGTGCAAAACCAAGTATATTTATTACAATACTAATTACAAATAGATACTAAAAACAGCATTGCTTCCACTCTTTACCCAGGCCTCTCCCGTTTAGTTCTTGAGGTTAATCAATATAGTGAGTGAGCCAGGGCCAATATGCTATGTTGAGATAAACGCTGGTTTATCAAACCATATTTGACTACATACACATTTCACAAGGACGATTTTGTCACATTTTGAAATGCAATGCTGAAAGAACTTGTATATCTTAAACAATAAAACAAATACTCATCAATAGAATAGGCTCCTTAGTCTTAAACGCATCCTAAGAGTTGCATGATTGATGCAGCAGTCTAGTCAGTACGTGCTCGTGTATCTGACCCTGCCAGATAAAAAGGTGAGGTTTTGTTTGAAAGGTCTCAAGCTTAAGCTGAAATGTCACTCTTGCCACGAGCAAACCGGGTCTTACCAGCCAAAACCACCTAGTGAACCGGTTAAGATACAAAACATTAGTAGACAGGCAAGTTTAAGTTTACAAAATAGAAGGGATCATAGGATTCTCATATTATGACTTAGACATGTGTCCTCTTTCCGCTTATGGTAACGAAAGTTGATATTTTGATGATATATTATAACATTTCCAGGAAAGTAAAGTTTTGTTTCCATGGGCACGGTGCATTGTTTAGGTTGGCTGAGTGCATTGATCACTGCTGGACATTTTAGGGATCTTTAAGGGTCATTTTCAAGCAGAACAGATGAGGAAACATGATAGCTAACAATGAGTGCTATTCCATATCAAACGTAATACTTAAAGCTGTCCCAGAGAAATTATTTATAAGCCTGATACGTGTAATTGCAAGTTTTGTGATATTTCAAGTCAAAATCAAAAATAAATTAGGTATATAAAAATATATACACATATGATATACTTAATATACTTATATGCTGATATACACTTATTCCAGGGTACATCGGCATGTCCTTCCAGATTTGTTCGCCCACTCTTTCACAACTTTGAGTAGTGCCAAAAGCGGGAAACATTCCTCACATAATCGGCCAAATTCGTGACCAGTGGAAGAGTATAGAATCGTCTTACACCTAACAATAACATATCCCCGACCTGAATGAACCTATAGCTGTGTACTTCCGGGTTATGACCCTAATTGACTCCCACGGTGACCTCTACAGAGGTCAAATGACGGAGGGGTCGTTCCGCCTGAGTGCACAGACAGTCGTGAGTTTCATTGTGGCCCACCCACAGAACGCTGTGGGGGAGAAGGGTTAAATGGTGTGGGGGAGAAGGGTTAAAGGGTCAACATTCTTGTGGTTTCACAGGTGGAAATTTATAATACACCTGCTTGACATTTATTCAATGGTAATTCACCGCAAAGGAAAAGCATTGCCATATGGGTCTACTGTTTTGCATATGAATACAAATGTTACATTCACTTTCAAGTTTGTTTGTTAAAGGGATGTTTTCCCGATCTAAATCAAAACAAATCTAGCATTCTTGTGGTTTCATTGGTTGAAATTCACAATACACATGCTTGACGTTTATTCAGTGGTAATTCAACGCAAAAGAAAAAACATTGCCATCATATAGACCTACCTGTTTAACCCTGAATCAAAATGTAACATTCACTTTCAAGTTTGTTTGTTAAAGGGATGTTTTCCCGATCTAAATCAAAACAAATCTAGCATTCTTGTGGTTTCATTGGTGGAAATTTACAATACACCTGTTTGACATTTATTCAATGGTAAATCACCGCAGAGGAAAAAGCATTGCCATAACATGGATCTACCTTCTTACCCATGAATACAAATGTTACATTCACGTTCAACTGCATTGCTCAACGCGCCATAGAATTGACAAGCGTGGGCTACAGGGCCATTAAGACTAAGTGGGAAAACCCTTTGATAAATTTTGCTTGTTAATTGAATGTTTTTTTTCGACTTAAACCGTCGCATAGATAATTAATGACATATACAGACACCACTATAGGAACAAAAAACGTACAATAAGTTGAGGAATTCTTTTGATTGAAACACCTTCGTTAACATTAAGTCATGATGAATACGTTTATGTTCCGCCTGAAGGCGGGACTCTTCCTGAACGTTTGAAGCACTGCGCCAGTTCTGGGTGGCCAAGGGCTACTCAAAAAAACCAATGCACCCAGACACAAACAAGCGAAAAGTCAGCCCTGTTTCTGCTAGCATTGGTATTTATAGCACTTATATGTTTTATTGGTTTATTATTAGCATGGTTATACAAAAACAAAGCGGGTGATATGGACCGTACACGTCAATGCATCGTACAACCATGAATTAGTTGTGCTGAAGTCTAGTCGTCTATTCGTTGTGCCAATATATGGCTTATTATGCATTCTGTAATAAACAGACCATGACGACGTGTGTACGTATGCTTTCGCCTGGAGTGCAAACTTATACATTCACGCTTTCATGTTACCTGCATAAAGTCTGAATATGTAGCCAATAATTCTGGAGTATAACAATTGTAAACATTTCAGGTAGGTCTAGGGCTAAATGTACATAATCCTACCCCACCACAACATGTAATGTAGCCGTCATATGAAGTATACAAGTGTATCTCTATACCTAAAATGTATGAGAACGTCAAGACAAATCAGCTGATTGTCAAAAGATGTCAGATGATATCAAAAGTCCTGACATGATGCCAATGGTTCCATAACCGAGTCAGGTCAGATACATGCCTGTGGTTACGGCATGCAGGACTTCATCTCAGGCGGCACCCACCTGCATTATATTGTATGAAATGCTTGTACATAAAGCTTAGTAAATCGTGAAACATAGGAAATTAAATGAAATCCTGCATTCCACGTACCAATTTTATTTCGTGCGATTTTCTCTAAGAATATATGGCATGAAACCACCCAACCTTGTCTTGTGGCATATACCACGTCTATATTCGACCTTAATTTGTCTTTACTTGACCTTAATCCCCACAGCCAATTTTTAAAATCGGCAGCAAAAATTGCTAGGGGCCTATAGGGAATCTGGATTTGGGGAGGCCAGGAAAAATATATTCCTTTCAACTTATAGTGGGGTCTGTTAAGGTCATTTTTTTGAGAAATCGTTACGCGGCGGATAAAAGCACCAAATTTGGTACGAGGCACCTCTGAGGCATAACTATCAAATCTGGAAGGGGAGCCACGTTGAAATATCAATAGGACGGATGTGGGGGCCCAAAAACCAATATGGCCGACTTTTACTATAAAAATCCTTATATCTCAGCTTCTAAAAAGACTAAAGAGACATGGTTGGTGTCAAAATTGAGAGATTATGGGTCAGGGAATTCAATTATTTATGTTTCAAGTCAATGCGGAAATCCAAAATCCAAGATGGCTGACCAATTTTGAGAAATATTATGATTTTTAGCTACTAAGGCATAAGGCCAGGGGAAATGGTTCCAATATCACTTGTTAATAGCCTAGAGGGCTCAATAAATATGATATTCATCCAATACAATACCATAAATTTCAAAATGGCTGAATTCATTAGCATGATACCTTTGATAATGACCGCTGGATTCCAAAATAATTCAAAAGAAAGGATATAGACTTTACTCTTTTGCCACAAGATTTCTTGATTTCATTTGGTATGATGATCCCCTGGGACCCCTTCATTGAATTTAAAAGGGGAGCCACCTTGAAATATCAATACAACCCAGACGGGGGCCAAAAATCCAATATGGGCGACTTTTTTTGAAATAATCTTATATCTCAGCTTCTGAAATGCCTAGAAACACTTTGCTATAGTCTAAATTGGTAGATTATAGGACAGGGAATTCAATTATCTACCTTTTGAATCGATACAATAGGTCTAATCGAAGCTAGCCAAAAGTTTTGGTTAAATACCTTAAATTTCAAATGCTAAAAACATACAAAATTTGTCAAAATTTCATTTTGGTATTTCAAGATGGCTCCCCTTCTAGATTCAATAGTTATGCCTCAGAGGTGCCTCATGCAAAATTTGGTGCTTTTATCCGCCGCGTAACGAAAATGTTGTTAACAGACCCCACTATTAGCTTACATTAAAACAAGTGTGATTACAAAAAGCATGACCGTGTGGATCCCGACTGTAAAAAGTCGTGACCCAGGCTTGTAACGAGTGTTTTTAAGCTGGGATAAAAACGAATCATAAACCACAACAACGCGGTGATTATCCTATTAACAGGTTAATTCCTCCCGTCATTGCCATTTCCGGGATGTTCTCCCGCGTGACGGACGTTCCGCCCATTGCGGATGGACCGGGTCGTACGTCCTACCGGAACTCACGTCTACCTGTAGGGGTCGGTACCCTAAATAATTACACCCCTCACCAGGTGAGCTGGTCACCGACTTATCGGTCAATACTCAGCCTTTGACGTGCGATGCGGGCCGGGAACCAGGTCCCTTATAAGGCCTGGTATTAAAGGGGCAGGCGGGGTGGAGGGTGGAGGAGGGGGGGGGGGGGTTACTATTAGGGGTCATCTGAACTGGGTCAAGGTAACGTATGGATCCCAATCCCACACCGTACAGACCGTCGGGGAGAATAGGGGGGGGGGCACTGCTTTTTAAAAAGTTCAACAATGATACACTGAGATTGTAGACACTTGAAATCTCTTCAAGACCTATAAATGTGCTGTCATTCAAACATAACTAGCCAGGCCTCAGAACACTTGGCGTCCTCTTTGCAAGCCACTGATCGACACTGAACAGAGGGGTGCTCAGGGTAAGAGCACTGGCACCTTGATCCAAAGGTCACTTGTTTGGCTCCTTGTAGTATCCAATAAAACACCGTTTAGCAGAGTCTATCTATAATGTTGTCCTCTACTTTCATTCTACATTATAAATGCATTACAAAACTAAGGACATATCGTCATATGATACTTTTATCACAAGTCTGAGACTTCTTATATAAATAAACAAATTAATTTTATAGGATTTGTTATCATATGATCCAGAATACATGAAAGAGTGGGATTCAATTCGTTTAGGTTACCAAACCTACTAATATCTGTGATTTATAATAGCTCATCCACGTTACTCATCACCTGGAGGAAAACGAATCCAAGCTATCTGGTAAATACTCGGAATTTCTTGAATATCCAAATAAATTCAACCTCTGCATTCTTGGAATAACTTGAGTATTCTCGGACTTTGATTATAGCTTGGATTTCAAGGAAATTCAAGTAATTTCAATTCAACAAAAGTCCAAGGTGCTTGGATAAGCTTGCACTTTTATTTTGGACAGGAATTTAAGAACCTTTGATTACCTTGGACTTTCTTGGACATTAGCATAGAGCAAGTTTAGCCTGGAAAATCCAAGGTCTTTCAAGCTATTTCAAGGACAATTATAATCCCATTGGTAGTCACATGACCATGAGATTTCAAATATTTTGGAGGGAAAAGAGCAGCCATCTTGAAAGACAGACATCATAGGAGAATGATGATGAAGAAGTGGGTGCTATCCAGAGTAAATTAGTGGTTCTGCAGTCAGCTACATGAATGAAAATGCTTCTATACACATAGAGTTATTGGAATATGACCTGAGAGGTGCAGTGAGTACTGGGATATTTCTATGTCACAAGCAACATTGTGCATGCCTGATATGATATGGTTTTTTTTGCAAAGAGATTAAGTTAAGAGTATAGGGCTCACCAGAAGTATCCCTGACTTGTATGTGTCTTGTAATCAATGAGCTATTATACATAATGAAATGGTTGGCTATCAAGTCCGGGATTGGTAGAATAAACCTTGATTTGCATACCTTGAGACAATGAATAGAAGTCAGCAGTTCAAAATTGTCACGTATTTCTATAGTACTAATAGGGTCTGCATACCTTACTGACTTTATTATAAAACACTATTGCTCTTCTATCTAGAAAGCACAAATAAAATATAAATGAAGATTTTCTGTTAATAATACCAGATTGTGTCATTCTCATATAGGAAAATGTATATTATTGTAAATATTCTTGAATATTCAAGGAAATCTGAGATTTGTGTAGTGTGTAAGGATACTCCAAGAAAATTCAAGGTATTTCAACGATTTGTTGAAGTTTCTTGAAAGCTCTTGAATATTCAAGCGGCCAATACCAGCAAGTTCTTTCAAGGAAATCCAAACTGCCTATAAGATTCAAGAAATTTTAAGGATATTCAAGGTATATCCTCCTTCTTGGATATTCATGAAAATTCTTGCATATTCTAGCGGCCAATACCAGCAAGCTGTCCCAAGAAAATCCATGCTGGTAAAGAGGGTGAATTAGTGTGAAAGTTCAAGAATATTCAAGAGCTCAAAGGCTTGGAATTTCAAGAAATTTCAACCTCTATTTTCCTACAGGCAATTCTATATTGATCTTTACCCGAGTCATATCCTGTATTTACAAACAGTCTCCACTCCGGAGATCTATATTGTTCTTGGCGCTTCCGCCTCGGAGTACCTCGGACAGGTCATAGCTTTAAGATTTAGGCCCAACAGTATAATTATACTGACTTATACCTACCAGAAAGGGGTTGGTTATGAGGTACTTTTCAACAAATTTACTTAATACTCTTTACATCATTATTAAACCCTAGTTTTCTGCCATCAAGTAAGCCCTCTTTCTAGGTTACCTACAGCAGCGCCTTAACCCTGACCTGACCTTTTAAGGTCAGCTCATCACGTGACCGCTGGTTGCCATGACCAGCCTGGAGTGGCACGTTACCATGGTGACGGGCACCTGGAGGGGGCCAAGTCGGCAGGAACCTCCTACCGCTCTTTTACTGGTGTCTTTTTTCTGTGTTTTCTTGACTTTTTACTACTTTTTTCCCGACATTTGTACTGGTTAGGTACTGGAGGAGAATGGCCTCATCTGAGCATGCGCAGTCAGGTGGTAACGATCGGGAGCAGATGGGGCCTTTTCCGGAAGGTTCTGGAGGCCAACATTTATTTTACACCGTTCCCAAAGCCGGCGACCTGCTACTGTTCTACATCTATGTTTATAATGAGAAGTTTTGTATTCGTAAGCAAAAATATAATTTTCACGTTATAGCGTTATAGGGAAACTTAGGTAATTACTTTGGTATAGGTATAAGAGCTCATTATAGGATTGCTAGTTATAAGTTCATTATAAGATTGCTTAGAATACAGATAGAATGAACAGGACAACAATGTATAGCAAAAAATACCTTTTCAAAAATATATTTTCTATTAATTGGCATGAAGCTATGGTCATTTGGTAAGTATTTTGAGAGCTGATTGACACTATAATGTTACCGACATAAGAACTCTAGCCTGAAACATTCCAGGTGTGGTATTGAAATCAGATTGCCACTATCAGACCCGGAATACATTTCCCCCAATGTCTGCATAAGTGTATGAAGTTCCTGAAATTCATACCATTCTGAGATTATCATGTGGATCCTCTTATGATAAGACGATGGCTTATCTCTCTTAAGTGTTAAGTTATTATTGCCACACATGCCGCCAGGCTGTATCACACGTTGTAAAGATAAGAAAGTAAACATTAGCCATCGTGACGTCTTTTTCCAAGAGGTAGATGCTAATCATGGCTAACTAAATACATGAGAATGCCCTCTCATGGTTGTCAGGTCTGTCAAATTAATATTAAAGTATGAAAATGAATGTAGGGCCTATTTCCTTTTCTTTTTCTCCCAATTTGTGAAGTAAATTAGATTTCCATGCGTTGATAATTTAGCAAAACAAAAGAAGAGGCCTAGATACAGCGTTTCATTAATGGCCTTTTCCTGTATATGTTAATAGCCTAATATAAATATTTCGGGAGAACAAGTAGGGCAGTAGTACACTTAATTAGTTATAGATCCGTTTACGTGACATAAGAAGTAATTAAGGGGCTAGTGTGGTGAGGTGACGTCTGGGTCACTGGTCGGCAGGGGGCCTTCTCTACCTTACCTGTTACCTGTTAGGATGCCTACCTGTTACCTGAGTGGTACTGAGTAGTCATTACCTGTCCAAGGTGGTGTCAGATATAAGGGGTATAGTGTTACGGGCACATAAGGGTCCTGATTCAAGGAATGAGAAGAACTAGAACTATTTTGTGACCGGAACTAGTTTGCGAAATGTATTTAAAAAAAGATATTTCAGTTTCATAAACACTGAAAAATAATCCATGTCTTATATATATACGTTAGTGTTAGCTTCCCCAGGGAAAATGTTCGCAGTCAAAATACGATATTCCCCGTTGAGAAACTGGGGAACATAATATATGTTAACGATCAAGATAATAGAATCTGTTTTGTCTATATAGGGTGTAGGGTCATGGGTAGATGGGTAGGGGGACATACCTGTCTCATGACGTCATGGGAATGTAACGGTATAAGCAAACAACTTAGCGCCTTTTAAGTACTTCCGGCCAAGGGTGATGATTTAACTAAAACTAGTCTGAGCTGGTTAGGTTTTTTTTTTTTTTATCAAATTTTTTAATTGATGTCTTATAGGTGACACGACAACCATCTCTGTGGTCACAATTCAGAATCGCCCCATATATCATTCATAGAAAAAATAAAATTTGTCTGTTTTTCAATCTGGGTGACACGACAACTGTGTCCATGGTCACTAGAGGGAACTGCCCCATATATCATTACATAGGCCTATACAGTTCACACTTTGACTATATTCAATGAATGGATGTCGTTATATCCTGTCCACCTCACAGATAGTTTCCCCCACACCTTTGAATAATCCCCAGGTAGAAACTCGAGCTGGGGGTTAGATAAATAACAGAGATCTAGTTGGGTAATGGTCTAGGGGAGAGGCGGGGGCTGGATTCACCCACCTCATATAAATACCTCAGACCGTTGGTCCGTATTTCCTGTGTGTCTAATAGATCATTGATGTATTGATACAGGTATAGGCTTTGAGCCACATACCCACCAGGCGATTTTTAACAAGTTGGCGGACCGATCGGCCCTAAAACGGTCGATTTAACTGAATAATTGGCCAATTTTAGCACGAATTCATATCACTAACAGTCATGTACATTTCAATATTGCATACTGATTGGTAATCTGAAACCGTGCAAAAATCATCTGATTCTTTTGGTCAACTAATCGGCCGACTTGTGTACCGATTCAGCTAGTGCGTATGGAGCTCCATTGTAGTGTTGCCCTGTGTTCTTCATCTTTGATAATACACTACACTACATTATTTCATCGACTCTACACACCCAGTATGGATTAAGCCTGGGGGTGGCCCACCTGGCATCCTGGACTGACCCTCATCTAGTTACAGGTCACGTCCCCTGTGAAATAGTTGTGGCTGTAGTCAAACAGAGATGCACTAAACACTTGACTATATGACTGTCAGAAACATAAAAATCCCCAGATCACCTGTATCTGTAATATGCGTAGGCGTACAGTATGTCGGAAACCTAGTTATCGCTGTATCGCAAAAACAAACAAACAAACAAAAACTTGTGAATTAACAATTGCCAATCCCCTAGCACTGGGATCGGACGTAGGGTGTTGTGTAATCAATATAAAAGGTATGATCTCATTATCATGGAATTTAACACTTTTTATCAATTTTTTTTTCTATAATTAGCAAAGAAACACTTCATAATATATTACGATCTTCCAGCAGTTACAAGGTCCAATATCACAAAATATTTTATGCAGCAATGATACACAGAGTTAAAGTTAAAAGTAGCATATGTAGAGACAAAACACATGGCAAGTTTAGTTGGAAAAAGTCGGGACTTTAAAGATTTTAAGACGCAGGTCGATACAATTAAGATTAAGAAAAGTGACCTTACACCTAGTACGTGTACAACCTTTTCCCCCAGTAACATTGATACAAACTTAACAGAGACCGGTCAGTTATAAGAAGGAATTGTGCAGCTCGTGTATAAATACTCCTATTTTGAGTTCAGATTACGGATGGAGGGGTTCAAAAACTGGCCTTAGCTTGACCCAAGTAGATGAAATGGGGAGTGGCGGAACTACAGTGTACTTGTACCGGTCGGCTACTGTTTCAGATCAGATCCTTATATGTCAATCATTCCAAACGTTTTCTCGAGGGCCAAAAGAATAGGATGGCCCTGGACCCTTAAAATTGACATGGCGAAAGGGGCATTGGTGAAATTCGACACGTGCCATAGGCCCTAGTGACTTAATGTAACATTGAAATCGACATGGCAACATGAAATTTCTTGAATTCGATTCGCAACACTTGGCTTCACTAGCGACACCGACATGGAACATGGGGTGGTGGAATTAGGTGGGGGGGGGGGGGGGCAGGGGCGCGTGCCCTCTCCTATGTCCAAATTAAGTCTTTAAATGTAAAATTCTTACTTGAAAAAAGGGGGGACTCATCCCAACCTTTTCTCAAAACAGGATCCGCCACCAACATATCAATTTCTTAAAATCCCCCCCCCCCCCCCCCACACACAAAAAAAAGAAGATAAATAAACAAATAAATAAGTAAATAAAAAAGAAAGAGAAACAAGAAAGAAAGAAAAAAGGGCCCTAATCAGAGTCAGTGAGGTGCGCGTCCGTTCTGGACGCCCTGGTATGTGACATGCTGAGTCCGTCTCACGGCCTGCCGCCCCCCGGGCCCCGGTCTGCGCACGTCGTCTTAGCGGGGTCTCACCCTCTGCATTCCCCACACATTACGGACCACCAGGTTTTGGATGAAATGCTGTTTTTATCCCAGTCGACGTGTTGAAGTCATGGCACGACCATGTGGTGACACTAGCAGCCGGCCGAGAGAACGGAGACTTTTTTAGGCATGATTTCCATAACATGTTTCAGGCGCTGCGTCAAAGGAGATGTTTTTTTTTGTGAAACACTAATATAATGAATATGAATATTTATTTCTTCAAATATACTGAAGGTTGGGCTAGTTCTACAAATCGACACAAACTCCTGAAAGCAATATATTCAAAGGGGTCGGGATAGTTGTAAATCTGTTACTGGACCTAATTAAAACACCGTTGGTTTTGGCGCTAAGACTAATGTGTCAAATAGGTCACACCGACTAATGAAGTGAGAAAAAAGTCGGATAAATTTGATTCGTGTTGAATCATTACATCATGGCATTACTTGCTGTTCTGAATAAATGATGTACAGATGTTGAGGACATTATATATTTCGTCACTCGTTTGACATCACATCATGGGGGATGGGCTGCATGGATTTTTAAAACATGATTGTGCGTACGTTCCTGTACAAATCTCAATGCTTACAAGCCCAATGGAGGGTGGGGGTCTGGAATTCTTTTCAAAGATTTGCATGTGTACTTAACTGTACTCACGCTTCAAACAGGCTTTAATTAATAATTTTATATTCTACTCACCTCAATTCATGTATTAACCTGTAGATACCAAGTTATTCAAAAGGGGTTTCCCCAACGATATGACTTAGCAAGGGGAGTGCCAGGATCAAGGAGATTCCCAGATTTAATTTTCCTTCATAAATTATTCATTAATATCTTGAGTTCCCCCTTTTTCTCTTATAATACACAAAAATTTGCACTCACCATGATATGACCATAGATGTCGATACGGTGTAAAACCCCAATAACCAACCAACCAAAAATTTTCAATTATAAACGGATGTAGCAAAAACCCTAGGGCTCCATCATCATTCATTTAGGCAGCTGACCACTGTCCGACTTCTCTAATTACGGGAGGAGTAGCAGACTGACCCCAGGAATGTGGGCCGTGTCCAGTCTGACCAGGGCCTGACCCATTTCCCTCCATCTGACCACTGAGATAGACCTTAGCTTGCATTCCGCACGTTGTCTTATAGTTTACCTTTCAATGTTTGCATATCTAGACTTCCGTAGATTAGAGTGACCCTGAAAAATGTGAGTGACCCTGAAAATCTTAAGTGACCCTGAACAGTCAAGTGTTTTCAATAATGCGACTTCATTGACCTAGAAACCTGGTCTTGTCACCAATACAATTATTATGGAATTTCGGAATTCAATTATATCAAAACTGTCAGACTGCTAAAGCGTTTTCAATGGGCCCATGCAGGGTAGGAAAGGGGATAGTAATGTTTAGACGTGACCTGACCTTCCATGTACGATAGGGGTGTGGGGAATATACCCAGGGGTATATGTTATATATGAATTGCAGATGTTTTATGTAGGGTAACCGCTCACTTTCTGGAGGATTTAACTCCCAAGAATTTTCCAACTTGTCCCAGGATAATAAAAATGTTTAAAAAAAAAAAAAAAAAGAATGTATTCAAGGAAGACGAAGCAAAGAAGAAACGATGAAAATCATCATTTCTAGTGATTTGGAAACTTAAAATGAAAACCGTCCATGACACATAATCTTAAGAATGATACAAAGTAACTGGGTTGCCAGTGTTAATGAAATTTCAGTTTTTTTTCTCTCAAGAGATTTTAGATGTCATCATCTATAATTAAGCGAATTTATACACATACATGTTATGTAGTTTTTCGCATAGAAAAATATTACTGGATTTTTCCTCAGGCCTATCTGGCATTCTTTTTTTTTTTATAAATAAAGAAATACACAAATGAAATCCATATAGGGCTTATATGTTTTCCCAATACATCTAGTTGAATAACAATTAACATGGTGGTAAATAACTGTGACCATTGAGACCAGATGGTATTAACTCAGTGCTGGTCAGCTTCGTTTAACGTCAAAGTACACCCCCCAACCCATCCCCCCATCCCTAAGCACATACCTCCCTAAAAGGGCATCAGGTCCACACGTTTGTAGCGTGACTCATACCGACTGCCCCGTCACGGTCCACTGCCCCTCACCCTGTCTAATCATTGAGACGGGCAGGTGAACGCTGGGCGTCCGGCGGGCGTCCCCCCACCTGACGACCTGACTACGGGGGGTCCTGCCTCGGTAATGAACCCGAACACCCACCTCAGGGGCGTAGTGACGGTGTGACCGGAGGTGGGGAAAACACAGCATTCCTGGGTTCAACTTTCTAACACCATCAGTGATGTCGTTTTCCCGGATTAACCCCGATTTTTTTGCAATTTTAAGTAGTATAATTAGTATTATGTAAGATTAACATTACCATTTCTCCTTGTGCCAATCACCATTGTTCAATTTATTTTTCAAATTATTCCTTTATATCGTTTCTAATCCATTTAACCCATAATTTTATATTTTCTTTGAATATTCCCACCCTAAATTAAAAATCCAGAAATTTCCTTCCAACACTTCTAGATTTTTCATCTCCTGGTTGATCTCTGAAACATAAATGATGTTTCAAGCTGTTTAATACAATGATCTTTAGTACGATAAAAACATACATAGGTAAATATATTATCTTTGTGATACGGATGGAATTTATGGAATTTCGTATTTGTGTGGATAATCTGGTATACGTATCAAAATCAACATGAACAGGAACGGGTAGCTTCTATTTTCCCTTGTCTCAAAAAAATCCCTTTATTCATATGATATTCTATCCTCTATACACAAAAACCATCCTACAAATAAAGGTATGGACCGATCCGAGTTAGCAGGCGGTGACCTTTTTTTGAAGTTTTGAGGGCAGGTATCGTTAAAAGAAATAATGTCTATGTACATGTACTAACATTTCAGAAAGTTCTCAAATAACCTGAACCAAGGACCAGGATCAACTATACGCAAAGCAGTAATCTAGGATTGTTATGATCAAACTTCCTGGTAAACTTCACAGTAATCCCACAGCCACCTGATTAAACTAGACATAGAATGGAACTCCTTAGTGTAACCTCAATTTTAAGATGTCATTGTTAAACCTATGAGATATATGATATCCTTAGCACAACCAAGACATGCCAATGCATATATAAAAAGGGGGGGTCCTAACACCGGAAATACGCTTTCATATTCTTAAAATTATGTACATGTATATTTATCAAGAACACGGATTGCATATAGTGAGATACCCAATCGCTTAATTTCTACGATCTAAGATTTCAAGAGACATGATTTATGAGAGGGATTGTATCTGAAAGGATTATTGGTAAAGTTCGTTTGGGTCATTAGGTTAGTAAGGAAACACCAGGATTGTCATAGGTGATATATTACCCGATAAATAGGCCGTCCTTCCGTAGGGTTAGGTGTGTTTTTTACCACTGACCTAGTGCTACTAGTATCGGGGGATGGGGGCACTTAGGTCTTGAAAGAGAACCCTGTGCACTGCCAAACTGACCCATGAAGCAGAGTATGGCAAAATTGACAGGTTATCTGCCAATTTTTAGGCAAAACAGAGGTGGTAAACTACTTCCATGGAACAATCCTGTGGCAAAAACTTAGAAACTTAGACTAATTGTTATTTTATTTCACAAGTAAATCTCATGAAAAATGTTACCAGAAGTTTTTCTGAGCAATGTCAATGATTTTTGCCTATTTCATGGTTTCGTGACACATTTGTTTTTCGGGGGCAGTGATCTGTATCCTCCCAAAATTAAGGGCGTTAACTGAAATTCCGATGTGTTCAGTCCCAAAAAGTAGTGGCGATAGTTTAGCAGGGTTTAGCAGTGATAAGTCACTTTCGAAGAGCCAGCCCCCCCCCCCCCCGCCTCCAAGTACTACTACCACTACTCCAGGGCTAGCACATAGCTGGCCCTCATGAGGGCCCTGATCCCCTATGTACATCGCCATAAGGGACCTGTGTATGAAGACCCATAACATGCCCCTATACCGCGTACGGGAGAGGCCCAGTGGGCGCCGCCATGTTGACCACGGGATGGTCGTGATTGGCGGATAAGGTCCGCTTGTCCACCCACTGGGACTGGCGCCAAAGGACCACGCATGCGCAAACGTGGACTCCCGAATACGGTATAGCAGATGGTTTGAAGCATTTATCACTGGAATAGTTTTTCCTTTTGAAACGATTTCATCTATAACTAGGTTACAATCTCAGATTGAAGATATGGACTCCTTCATGCTCCAGTAGTGCTATTTAGTTCGGTCCAGAGATTGCTTTCAACAGAGGACGTGCACTGAATTTGTAAGTTAAAATCATGAAATGCACCGTCCATTATTTACTTACGCATAATGATGTGGTGATTTCTATACCCCATCCTTTACCCATCCTACCCCCCATATCCTTCCAGCTGTTTCTAGTAGACATAAGTATAATTACACTAATCTGAGCGGCTGCAAATGTGAACGTTATCTATATCGATATTCGTTTTTTTACATTGGGCATATTATAAAAAAGTAACTACTAATATTTCTTATAGTGAGTGTATACATTCTGCAGTGTGATATTCAATAGGGAGATTCACATACTCCAAAGCATGGCGTAATGTAAACGTATCTTTTTTCTCATCTTTTATAACGTCCCATACAAATATTTTTTATGGTAAAACTGTTGAACTACAAACACTACACTTATACCCTCATTTATAATTGGGTAGATAAGATATACGTTGACGTATCGGGATGCATTGTGGATTCTGAAACTCTCCAATATCTGAATATTGAGTCCAAGACCACTCCCAGTTAACAGAACCCAGAATATTGCGACAAAGCCGTGGGCCAGTCTCAATACTGAGGGGATCGTCTGATCACACGAACCTAAAAGAACCCGTCTCTGAACCCAACACCGGACAAGGGGAAACCTCAACGAAGCCAATTAGGGGCAGACATCTTACGCAACAAGAATTGAAGCAAAATATTGAGACTATTTTAAGTCCATGTCAGTTTTCCCATTCCGCTGCATTCTCCCAGCATAGTCCAACCCAGAAACTAAATCTGTGATTCAAGAGTGAGGAATGTGGGAAGGAATATGCATGCGGGTTTAGGGTGGATATATTTGGTGGCCTGGAGGTTATTACCTTTACAAACTACATGTGTTAGGAAATAAAATAGAATAGAAATAAACAAGTACCAATCGAAAATATCACAAAAGTGATATTTCATCATTTTAAAGCTGAGCCAAAGCTAGTTCATAGATGAGAATTACTTCATGGAACTGAGATGTGATGAAGCGACAACTGAGTCATCTTTAATGAAGTTATCTAATTTGCAACATACCTGTTATTATCAGTAATTCATAGTAAAGCTTTACCTCATCGTTTATGGAAATTATTAGCTATCATCTATCACTTTGAAGTCAGCATATCTTAAAGATGTGACTTAGCAACGAGCCGTCTGTTCTGATTTCAGGTAAACGGTGCAGGGAATTACAACAAATGATGGCCTCATTAAATTTACTAATACTATTTACTTGTGCTGTTTTATGTACCAAGGCAGACAAAATGATTGATGACACATTTTTATATTTTTACTATCATTTTATTTTGAAATCCGATAGTTTTCATATCGTTTGATTCGTATAAAGTCAGATCGTATTCTGAATGAGCCATTACACTTTCTAGTTTTTGGAAGACATGGGTACCTCATTGGTATCCTTTAAGGCTCATTTGATATCTAAAAGTGTATGACATGATACATTGTTTCTATACATACGGCACCACTTCCATGTTCATATAAATACAAATACAACAGTTTTGACCATTCAACCTTTTACTATGTACAGTATTCTACACATATAAACAAATCATCTTTGGTGCTGGTCGACTCAATATACATCACCACCTTTAAAAATATACATATCCTGTATACTGCTACTTTTGGCTTATACCTTTAAATCCATACAGCATTGATATATTGATTGATTTATCATAGTATATCCCCATTGATATCAGTCAGTGCAATACCTTATTGAGTCTTCGAAACATGGTTTGCACCTGTGATTGTTCTAAGAGATGAATATACCATTACTTTTAAACAAAGGAAAATCCGACTCCCACAATTCTCCAAAGAATACATGCACTGAGAGACAAGTCGTCATGGCAACTGTCGCCGTCCTTAACTTAAGTACAAATAACTCAGTTCATCAATAAATAAATTATACATTCAGGTATGAATTTCTCTCCAATCTAGTAACGCCTGTAGACCAAAGATTGAAACCATGAAATTTGACATTCTGAATAGACTTCAATGACGTCCTCAAGAGAAATTAACCCTAAATTTGATTTTAAAACAAATCAGTATGAATTTTCATTCAGAATCTATGGAATTATGTTAGGCATGCAGTGTTAGGAGTGGTGACCCTTAGCTGTGTGAACTCCAGTAATATGAAGGTGTCAGACCGAGTGTTTCACTCATATATCAAAGTCTGCCTTCTGTTTCACCAATAAACTAACCCACCCTCTCACAGACCCACCCACCCAACTCACTGACCCAGACACACCCTCCTTGCTCTCCCTCCCCGGCAAGATTTATGGTCACCATGGCAACAGAGTCAACAGAATCAACATCACAGATGGGCTTGAGACAGATGCCACCGGCGTCGCCAACACGTTTCCATGGCAACCAAAGTGGCTCCCACTAGCTTGTACCATATCACTGCTCTTGCTCGGAGACCTCTATTCACCTACAAGATCATATATATATACACTCTCCTAACCGATGCTTATTGAATGAATACTCAAGTATGTAGTTCAGTGACAATGTGTTTGGAGAATTGGTTGTTTATGGCCGGCTGTTCCCGGCGTGTTCTCGGCCCATACATACAAACAGGCCGGGCACAGGCCGTACATTCCTGCTGATCTCTTGAATGTCATTTATCAGACACACATGGTAGACCTCTTTTTGGTCCAGTTTCTGAGGTTTCTAACATTGTCTCATTCATAGTTATATCACATTTTTATTGGAAGACATTACATGTAGGCGTTAACCCTAACTCAAATTAAAAGATCCAGGTAGAAATTAAGAGCATTTTAAGTACCGCTCAAACGTGCTTTTGACAGGGTACACACGAAAGTACTGCTTTTAAAACTACCAATACTCATTTCGAATAACATGTGTTTCATGGAGGTAAAATGAGTGATATGTTACATACATACAATAAATAGTACTTATCTTTCCATTTACTTATGTGGATGTAAGTGAAAGGTTACCACGAAGCCCCATCTCGTTCACAGCCATAGATATAGGTAGATTTACCTGTACGATAAACAGCTTAAGACCATACCCGTCCCATACATATGTAAGACAGGTGTGCTCAGGTAAATCTATAAGGCGCCACATCTCATGCAAGTCAGCTGGGGTGGGCTATAGATAGCAGCTGTACATATACATCCCCCCATTCAAAGGACAGTATTTGCCTAACAGTACTGTATTGGCCGTTGTATGGAAATTAGAGCCCAATTGTGTGCGAAAACACTGTTCTCATTTCTGTGAATAACATTAGATGAATATGTTTAAGTACAGCATCACATGGTAGATAGCGGCTAAAGATCCTTGGGTTTCTTTTAAGAATTAACAACTATGAAATTTAATTTTGTCTTACGTGAAACACATTAATTTTGTGTATTTCTTTTTGGTATTAACTATAACAAATTACCCATAAATGACTGCCACTTGAAAGTGAATTGTGCTCAATAATAGTCACTAACACTCCTTGTGTTGACTAAAATATTTTTTACGAAAACTCCTTGAAAATTCAGATCATTCTGTGTGAGAATGTTCCTTCCTACAGCAGATCCCTGGTTAATACTGAACCTCTAAGTAAAGCACTGAGGGTAAGATACATGTCCTCCACTGACGTCCCAGGAAGTTGGGGGTAATGTTAAAAAATGACCACATTGAAATGTTTCAACGATCGTCCCGACCTGCAGGTATATTCCATGTATAACAACGAGATTGAGATTGAACCCACATGCTTATTACTATAACACCATTTGGTACGAAATATAATGATATACGTAGTCTACAGTAACAGTACTGTATGTCCAGGCATTGTCCATAATGAAAATAATGAGAATGATAATATCACCAATACTTTATAATAGTAATCCAATGATTATGTAGTTTTTGTTTTTATGATAATCCAATGATTATGTAGTTATTTTTTCTCAGTATAGAGGCTTTTCCTCGTTGTAGGAGTGGCGGGGGTCCACATAGTCCGAGTTCCCGCCCAAACTGTCACTGTGCCTCTTCATGTATTCCCGCTCGTCACCACCCTCCTCGTAATCCTCATCGGGATAGGGGGCGTGGTCAGGGTAGTGGGCGTGGTCAGGGTAGGGGGCGTGGTCAGGGTAGTGGGCGTGGTCAGGGTAGTGGGCGGAGTTATCATTAGGATAGTAGGAGGGGTCGGCTGAGATAACGTCTTGACCCGGGGGTATATCCTCGAAGGGGTCCTCGGTACTGGCGCCCAGGGCCGAGTCCCGCTCCGCGTCACTTCGCGGGGGGTCCTGGCCGGGACGCTGGGCGTCCTCCAGGTTGTCGAAGGAGGTGTCGGCGGTGGGGGTGTAGGGGGTGTGAGGGGGGCTGATGGACGAGATGATCTCTGACAAAGGGATGGCCGCCCGGGGGGCATACACGTCGCGGTATGGGTCATCGCCTCCATTATCGCTCGAACTCACACTCGACTTCTTGGGCTTCTTCCCGTGCTTCTTCTTCTTGTCCTTCTTAGTGACCTTGGGCTGACCTTGGGCGGTGACCTCCGGGGGGCTGAGGTCGTTGAGGTGAAGGTCGTCCTCCTCCAGGCGGTCCACGTAGTGCGTCCCGTTGTCCGACACGCGGTGCTCGTAGGACGGGTGGCGCACGTCGCCGTTGCCATGGTTACCACCCTTCTCTGAGACATAAGCCACCACGGCCGGGTCCCCGCCCTGACCTTCAGGGTGGTGAAGGGCATCGTCCCCCACGTGGAGGCCGTGGTTGTCGTAGGCCTTCTGGGGCACCCCTCCTGAGGGGTGGGAGTGGTTGATGTCGAGGGGCTTAGGCTTCACTCCCCGCTCCAGGCTCCCGGCGTCCAGGTTGGCGAAGAAGGCCTCCTCCTTGGTTGGCGAATAGGCGAAGTGGGTGTTGTCCTTCTCGCCAAGACCACCCGTGGAGGCGGTGGTCGTGATGCCCGAGATGTGCTCGGGGGTCCAGAAGGCGCACTTCTTCTGTCGACAATAAATGACGAGCACGGCTATAATGACGATCAGTATGAACAGGGCGCTGGCCGCGATGATAATGATAATCAGGTGGGTCTTGGTGAAAGCAGCCTCTCCAGTAGACGTGTACACCTCCGGTTCAGTCCCGTTGGTCGTCATGTAGTACCCAGGGTCGAGGGAACTCGTCAACTTGATCAGGGGCGCGCTGGTCGTCTCTTCGACCACAGTGGTGGCCGGTGGTGCTGTGGTGGTCGTGGTTGTTGTAGTTGTAGTGGTGGTAGTGGTGCGCCTACAGATGTAGTAGTTATCCCGGGCGTACTGGAGTAAAGCCTCGTCGTCCCCCGCACATCTCATGGCCGTCTCCCCGCCGAAGTTCTTGCCGTCGCTCCAGGGGTGGAGCCAGGTGAGGCCGCACGTACAGTTCCACGGGTTGTGGGAGATGTCGACCAGAGCCAGCTGGGTGAACACATCAAAGACCCCCTCGGGCAGGGTGGTCAGGTTGTTCTGCTGCAGGGTGAG
Source organism: Lepidonotus clava (assembly GCA_936440205.1). Lineage (NCBI taxonomy): Eukaryota > Metazoa > Annelida > Polychaeta > Phyllodocida > Polynoidae > Lepidonotus > Lepidonotus clava. Next base: position 51,497,304 of record OW387135.1, on the reverse strand, counting down.
GATGCTCAGCTTGTCCAGGCCGTTGAAGGTCCCCGATGATACGGACCGTATCCTGGCCTGGTGGGCGTGTAGCGAGGCCAGCTCGGGCATACCCCTAAACACGTCGTCCGGCAGGTCGGTCAGGTCATTCTCGTAGATGTCCAGGTAGTTCAACTTACCCAGACCCTGGAAAGTTAAGGGTGTGAGCTGGCGGATGGAGTTCTCGTAAATCTCCAGAAACTGCAGGTTTACCAGTTCACTGAAGGCCAGATCTGCGATGGAAGTTATGTTATTGTGGCTGAGATCGAGGTTCTCCAGGGAGGACAGACCCTTGAATATATTAGCGTCGATCCCGTCAAGTTGGTTCTTCTTGAGTTCTAGCGTGGTCAGCCTGGGGAGCAGCCAGAAGGCCGTGGTACCTATGGATCTCAGGCCGTTGTCGTTTAACGTCAAGGTCTCCAGGGCCGGTAGGCTGCCCAGGCTGGTGCCCCAAAGTGCCCTTATCCGGTTCCCATCCAGGTCCAAGGTCTGGATGTTACCCAGACCACTAAAGGTGTTCTCGGCGATGGCGCTCAGCTGATTACCCTTAAGCGCTAACCGAACCAGCGCGGTGGTGTTCTTAAAGGCATTGGGTGGGAAGGTAGCAAGGTCATTGTGGCTGAGGTCAAGCTCTGCCAAGGTCGGAAGGTCGTGGAAAGTGCCCTCCTCCACACTGGAGAGCCCCACGCCCGCCATTTTGATTTTCTCGACGCTGTTAAGCCCCCGAAAGACGCCCGCCGCCAGGTGCAGCGCCCGCGGCCGGTAGATGGCGTCCGTGTGCACCAGTTCCAGTGACGTCACTTCCGACAGGAACCGGAAGACGCCGGCTTCAGGGTCGGCGTTCACGTTGGTGAGGTCGATTGTTAACTCCTCCAGGTTGGGACGCACCGGAAATGCCCCCTCTCGGAGCGCCGTCTGGTGGCCGGGCGGGAAGGCAACGTAGAGCTGCGTCACGTTGGTGGGTAAGGCCGCCAGGTCCGACTGGACGGAGACGCTGCACCGAGTCACCTCTCCCTGCCGGTCGCACGCCGGGGCCGCCGTCGCCGGACGCGCCGAGCCGACGATGGCGACGACGACGACGGCCGTCAGCAGCGACATGCAGCGGGCGGGGGAGGAACTAGATCTGTAGGATTCCATGTTCAGGGTGTACACTGAAGAAAGCAGTAGGATATTATTAGAGAAAGTTGTCCTGTCGTTCTGGGTTATAGTATCCTCAGGCCTACAGTTATGATATCGGCCTATGTGGAGTCTCTGGAGTGCTAGGTTCTGATTGAAGAGGGCTGTCGTTGTCCGACACCCCGACACACATCACAGCAACTCATTGGGAGTCGGTAATATCAATAATAAACACTCTCATTAAGCATTAAGTCCATCGATCGACGTGTAATGTTAGTCCGCCGTCCCAGCATACATGTATTAGCTCCGCGTGCTGTTTGGGAATGCGTGAAGAATGGGGCGGTCTATATATAAAACCAGACGGTCACGGTTGAGCTGTGATTAACACACAACCCACGCAGCCACACCGCCGACTGGAGTCTACATGCAGATCCTGTATCGTGTGGGCTAAGTAGTGGTGTGGGGGGCGACCAACAACAAGTCAGGACGCTTAACTTTAGCCGACTCTCCGCTCCTTGTCTCTCGTCTCGCTCACTCCTCAGGCTCTGGTACTACTGTCTGAGGAACGCTGTCTGAGCGTCCTCCACGGTCTGAAGTGTGCACCTCCTCCTGGCCAGACTTGAAACGCCAGCGTTCTGGCTGCAGTAGTAGTAGTGGTGGTAGCGGTACGGGAGGAGGATAGCGTCTGGTTCGGCGGGCCGTCGTGTACGGACTGAGCGCGGGGAGGTGGGCGGGGAGTAACGGGACACGCACAGCCCCCCATACCCACCGCCCCCTCCCCCCGCGACCTCACCTGTGCTAACTTAGCCCTACCTGCCCCAGCCCCCTCCCACTCAGCGGACTGTCGAGTCAGCTGATTGGGTCTGGGTAACCCACGTGGTACTGTAGGAGGGAAAGGGTGGGGGTAAGATTTGAGTGAACTCTGACATGCAGGAAAGTTTAAACATGGAGTGAGTTGTTTAATTCAGATATGTCGCGCCTCTCTAGCTGTAGAGAGTAGGGTGATTTCACAGTGTGGGTATAATTAGGAAATAATCCAACGTGGGATATGATAGTTTTGTTTCGCTGATAGTTTATACATCTAGCAAAGAGGTCACTGGTGTAAATCATATATCTATGTGGCGTATATGTTCATGAACTATTAAAGTGAAAAAAACTAGGTCAGTGTTTACACTATTACCTCAGTTCATGTCAATAAAATGTGCCAAAAAATCACGGACACTCAGTTCCACTCGGTGCACTAACCTATCTTATTCGCTTATATATGTCTATAACCGAAGTTAACGGGGTATAATTCAGTTGCAATAGAACCACTGATTTGAGAGAATACCTCTGAATGAGGGTATCAAATGTTGGCAGAGAGTTCAACTTTTGATATCACATGCCTTTACGCACGTGTTAACTGTGTATACTTTAATACAGCACACGCACACACACACACACACACACACACACACACACACACACACACACACACACACACACACACACACATATACACACACACAAAACACATACGTATTTATGAATGTACATGTGAATATATATGTGTGTACATACGAATATACTGAAAAAATGCCTTATTTCCCTCTGTCTAATGTATTGTGTATTTGAGGCCGTCACGCGCGACTGACCGGTATGACGTCACTCAGGTGTGACCCGGAAGTGACCTCCTTCCGCCTGCAAGGGAGAGATCAAAGCTGGTCAGCGGCGCCGGCGGGGAGGGGGGGGGGGGGGGGCTTGGTCGGTGCTATATGGAGTCAACTACGTATCTCACATGCCAACAAATATTAATAATGCTTGGAAAGACTTTAAGGAGAAGAGTATAGGAGCCGAGTATAGAGTCAGCTTCATATATCTATCTGTGAAATTAAGAACATACTAACAAACAATGCTTGCAAAGACTAAAGACCAAATTACATGTTCGCAACACTTAAGTAGTATAGTAAAACGTTGATTAACTTTTTGGAAAGTGCAGATACTGGGTACGTTATTTCAACCTGTTGATATCAGGACTACAGTGTACATTCATAGACATGCATGTCGAAGTCCGTAGAAACCCTGACCTTGATAAGTCAAAATTCCCCACGGGTAATAAAGTGTGCATATGTTGCCTGTCATATCAAAAGGTACATATTATTACTTGGCCAGGTGACCTATTAACCTGTTCGGTCGGCAGAGGCCCAGACTAAAGGACCGGAAAAAGTTATAAACTACTATATGACTTCATTTATGGACGAACCCCCTGCCATAACTGAATACCTACTTGCCATAGAAATCAACACATTTCATTTCATGTTATTGACTTCGATCCCAAAGTAAACTTTACGTTTGATACCAAACATAAAGTAATGATAGCGTTTGCATGAGGTTTGATATTTGTACCAGATTTCAATAGGCCGACATTATATGTCGATGCAAGCACCATACTTCCTAAACTTCTTATAGGACGTGTTGATATAGTGAGATAGTGACTGTCTTGTCCCCAACCTACTTTGCTTTCTCCCCAAATAGTATAGTTATCACACGATGTAATTTCTCACGATAAGAAAAAAACACGCGAAATACATATTTGTGCGCTCTCTCATCTCCCTCGACCTGTAAATTCGTCCTTTAGAGTACAGTGGTGCCACCTGGTGTGGTGTTCCCACACCACAGCTGGCCCGTCACTCTGACGGACGTCGTCACCCCGTCAGACTCTGACGTCATGTGTCTTAAGGACGCCGTCTCCATGGTGACGTCTCCAGGGTGACCGACGTGTGATGTCTCCAGGGTGACCAACGTGTGACCCGTCACCTGGCACAGCTGGAGGAGACAGTTGGCGCCCCCTGGCCTTAATCTTACGTACTAATGTGTCTTGGCCACGAGGTCACCATATATCTTGCTTTCTGTAGAGGTATTCCTGACATAGAAATTTCCTCTCATAAAATAAGACGTTATTATAAATATTTTCATTTCATAGCCTGCATGCAAAGGTAATGCGCATAGGCACAGTACTTCATTCTGAGATACTAAGTAGTTCATTAGTATTGTACTACTGTGACTGTGCGTTTCAATAAAGGAAAGAATCCTATCCAAAAGTTCTGATAAAAAAGAGGACTTCGTCAACTTCATATTACTTTGTTAGGATTGAATGTTCGCATTTGTAAGATAGCCCTTCATGAGAATGTACCTAAAACTTGTGCTCAAAGTTTGGCATTGTTCGCAGTTTGTCACACATATACAAGGCTATATTTAGAGTAGCATTGTCACCTGCAAAGCACCGCGCCCCAGCTCCGTGCAAGTGGTGAATAACAGAGTAGCCAGTTTTTAAGGACACTTTAGGATTTCAAGCTTTTGTTCTCTTATAATTTAAAAAATTGACATTCACTATTGACCTATGTATATATTAAGGCGTATTTTTGATATTGGAAAAACGGTTCGGGTTTGTTTATATCCTTTTGTAGTTAGAGGCACATTTGCAATATAAATCCTCCTGATTTATTCAGAAACTCATTTAATTCTAGATTATTACGGTCAAATAGGAAAAGAAGAGCGAGTTGGGAGCAAAATGCCACAACGAGTATCATATAGGCCGTATCTATATATAAGAACCATGTAGAAAAATGGCGCAATCCCAACACAGGCCTGGAGGACTATGTCACGAAACACATGTTTTTTGTAGTCATAACAGTGGTTGTTGCTTTCTGTTGTGGTCTCTTCTTACGACGCATCCTGTGGAGATGGGGACACAGTTGGACTTGTTCCCCTGACCTCCCCTGACCTCTCCTGACCTCCTCTGACCTTCACAGCGAACCTCACATCCTACTTTTGCTGCTCCCACTCCCAACCAACTAAGTTGTCTGCCTACTAACTTCTCCGAGCTGCTCTTGGTATGATCGTTAGGGCTGATGATGATAGTTAGGGTTCATACCCACACGCCGATTTATTTTATTATTATTTTTTTATTATTGAATCGGAACAATTTCACATACATTTGCTCTTCCAATAGTAGTTAGATAATGACATTTATACAGAGTCTGCCGAACAATCGGGGAGTAAAAATCGGTATATCGATAAATCGCAAATGGTAAAGCTATAATGAGGTTTTCTGTGACAAATTCTTTGTAGCTTTAAATACTTAAGGTCACTTATACCCTCACCAGGGACATTCTCAATGAATCAAGAAAGGCTTATCTTCAAATATTCTATTTTCTACAATATTTACGCATGGGGTGTAAAATTTGCGTATTTCAACCAAACGCATTCATTGTTCCCGGTAAGCTAGGCGAGCATTGTGTGGGTATTGTTTTGGGGAACAAAACGGCGCGACAGCGTTTCGTCTGCCTGCTCTATGCTAAAAATAATCCGAATTAGACAAGATTAACCCACAATAAAACCCGAGCTGTAAGAAACAAAAAAAAAACACTAATCCACCATACAGACAAAGCCATGCTAACAAAATACCAGCGTGTTAAAACATATCTATTTTTGAAACTTACAGGCGTTTTCAATACAATTGCTCCAATTCAATCAATAATAGTTTGAAATATTTCCTAGTCTTTTTGCATGAATAAACTGATTTTAGATGTGATATAACTAGATGACTTTATATATGCGGGAGGGAGGGGGGTTAATCTCAATTTACATACTTAACCTGGATATTTACGTGACAGGGTTACGTAAGATGTTATAACTGCAGTTTTCGACAATCTATTCACTTGTATAATTCGATTTTCAAGTTTCAAGAAAAAAATCATTCTAGGCTCATCCGGAGGAAGAGGAGTAAATGATAGATTGAATGACAAAACCCCTAAGTTGCTCTCAAACTAGGATCATCAGGCCTCAACTTTTGGGGTACAGCCTAAATGAGGGTCTCCCAAAACCTTGACTTTATGTGATTTTGAAAAAATAGCTAAATGAAACTCTAAATACTGCGGCCTTAAAGGGGTGCGGCTTAAGTAAGGAGATTTACGTTATTACTATAATCCACAAACAACAACCCCCCCCCCCTCTCCCACCACCACCGGAAGAATTAATGCCATAGTTTTCTCCAGCCACGCACCTAGATTTGTTGATCTGTTAAAGTGCAGAACACCCAGGTAACTCGGTGCAGCATAACTCTCCATACCTTCTGTTGTACAAAGACCCCTATTGTGACTGTCTCCCCTTGGCCCTGTGTCCGCCCGGAGACAATACCCCCCTTACTCAGGCCCCAGTGACTCAGGCCTTAAAGACACTGACCAGGGACCTACCCAGAAAGTCTCCGAGCTTCCTCATTTTAACGGTAGCAGCATTAGTCGGCGCCCTTTCCCGGAAACATCCTAGAAGGACTCTTACTGTGTGCGGCTACTGCACCGTTCCAGGATGCTCATAGAATAAATAAAATGAATTATCCCTACAACTGGGTACCGGTAGTTGTTTTACAGTATTTGAGGTACCAGCAGGTTAATTCTGTCGTTGATCTAGGTTCGTCAGTTGACATTATGGAATGGTAGCGAATAACCTCCTGCCTACATTTTCTTTATTGATATGATTATGACATTCTCAAAATACTCATATGAAATATCTGAGATCACACTTTCAAAAATATTTTTAATTGTTTCTCTCAGGAGGAGATAAAATAGTAGTTTATTTTTCCGGAGGAAAAAAAACCATTTTACTGGATTGTTTCACCCATAATTGCGTGATAGATGAACGGTTTCTTTTCCACTCTTTCTCTAGCGTGGAATGAATCTGAGATATCACCCAATCAATCTTTATACCACCTCCTACCGCTCACGTGCCTAATTCACATTTGTCACTGTACATAGAATTGTATACATAAACTACTGTTACCTACACCGAAGATCATTATATGGATGGACGTGGTTCAAAGACTAAAACTTTAAAAAATAAATAATTAAAAAAGTATTGAAAAGATAAAGATAGTCGCCATGCCCTGTTAGTAGTCGGGTGGCTGCTGCTCCCAAACACCTGTACCAGGTGAGCTTTACACCTGTTGACACCTGCCGTACCCACCTATACCCACCTGTACCCACCTGTACCCACCTGTACCCACCTGTACCTACCTGTACCTACCTGTACCCACCTGTACCCACCTGTACCCACCTGTACCCACCTGTACCCACCTGTACCCACCTGTACCCACCTGTACCCACCTGTACCCACCTGTACCTACCTGTACCCACCTGTACCCACCTGTACCCACCTGTACCTACCTGTCCGACCCCCGTGACCCTGGATGACCCCTCCCCCCGCCAGGTGCGCGGATCAAACAACAACTCAATGTATATAATAATAGGGGGTGGTTATGGATCGTCCACCCCCACCCCCACTTCCTAGGTTTACTCAGACTTGTTCTGTACTCTACTACTCATTACTACACGCGAACTCCACAATCAGTCCATATCATGTGGTCAAGACCAGTGCCACCGGCCAATTGTACCATCAACCGCACAATACCAACATGTTGTAATGAGTGCTGTACATATTTGAAATAGACTTTTTTTTCTCCCTCTTCTTTTTCCCTCCTAAATCTACATATTTGAAATAGAAGCATCAGTGTGTTCTGGATTATATTCAGAAACACGATCAATTTTTGACTTTATAAATTAACATATGATCTTACTTCAATGTATATATCGTTATTATTCATAGACTATTAATGATGTTAGGAAGCCATGGCTAAAAATAACCCAGAAATATAGCCAAAACCTTTTTTGGTGGACACTCTAACTTGATAAAGAGGGGGGGGGGGGGAGAGAAGGCGCAAATATGTATATATGTATGCGCAAATACGCAACGTTTTAGTACTTGGGCTATATGCTGACCCCCCCGCCCCCTTTCCAAAATCCTGTATCTGCCCCTGATTTGGGAATGAATCCTAGAGAGGTAAAAGATGTGAGGGATATTTGCTACCCATTACAATGTATGCTGACATAGTCTGAGTCTGGGACCTACTCCAGTGCGCATTCAGGGGGTAGAGCGCACCCCATACACCTAGACTCTTTCTCTTTAAGGAGAGGAGAAAGGTTCCCCCTCATCCTCTTGAAGCACACCTTTCACTCCCTATTATACTGATGTTTGGCTCATTTGGTGAGGGATTTCGCTTCAAGAAAAAGAGGACATACATGCACCCCCTGGTGGTATACCGCATTAGGGAGAGGCCCAGTGGGCGCCGCCATCTTGAGTCACGTGGGACAAGGGGACACTCCTCATTGGCTATAGATGGCGCTTGTCCACCCACAGGCAGTGGCGCGAAAGCTGCGAGCATGCGCAGACCTAGACTCCCGAATCCGGTATATATCAATACTAAACCTCTATGTCTCAAGAAGAAAGCCTCACCTTATAAGCCTCATGTGAGATATAACAGGGAGAATCTTTGCTCTTAAAGAGTAAGAGGCTATACCTTCCTCTTCCTCTTAAACAAGCAGAAAGTAGGTGTATGGGGTGCGTAGATAGATCCTAGCGGAAGGTTCTTCTCGCCACACTAACAAGCTCGATGCGCTTGACTTGTCACATATACAAGAATCAACATTACACCCCTTTAGTCTGTGTCCGTACTTACCCAGTACACTTAATACAGCCAATAAACCATTAACGCTCTTTGGTTTACTTTTCACGTCACAAGTTTGATACGTTGCTCTTTAATTAAGTCGTTTTTCAGCTTGAATAAACCTGTTCGTGTTGCTTTCACTCAGACTTCATTTTACCTGTTCGAATTTTTCCTATTTGGTACAACAAATATCCATTTTCTCTGGGATTGAAATCTGAGAGGAAATAATCCATAGCAAATTATAATATAAAGACTAGCTTTCAAGGTTACCTTGAATACCAAAATACATAATGAATGGGAAAACAGTTTAATGCTTAAAAGAAACTAATGGTGTATAATAAGTTGTAACGTTGTGATGCCATAGATGTTTTTATCCTTGACTGAATTACTGATAATAAGGCGCTCAGCAAAATTAACCTGAGTAGCCTAATAATAGGCAACTTAATTAAGCAACTCTGACGCATCACCTAGTGTAAACTTACCTCAGCTGATATCACATACTTGCAAAATGTTATAATATAATAAAATGCTTTAATATAACTTTAATATTATACATATATAGGGAAAAGATATCAGTTCAGTTTGTAGAAAAATGTTGGCTATATTCCCAAGGAAAAGTTTGTAAGTTTTGGGATACATTTACGTATTGAGATGCGTTAGGGTTCCTTAACCTCCTTAAAAAGGTGTGAAACTATGACCCCTAGTTATCCCCATAGTACGTGTGGGTACAAGATCTTCACCCTGTCTTTGGTTGTTTCTTCCAGCCGCCCTGAGTAACCACCCAGCCCGTAAGTTCGTCATGGACTTCATGAAGACGGTGGTGGTGGACAGCCTGTCCCTGCCGCAGACCGGCAAGACCGCCCCCGTCATCGACCTGCTCCTAGAGGTCAGTGGATCTTTTCGTGTTTTTTTTTTGTGTTTTTTTGTGTGTTTTTTTTTAAGCATCCGCCCCTTAATTTTAACTGTGTTACCAAGATAAATTTTCACTTTATCTCCAGGTAATGAACTGTATGCAATAAACAAATATTTATGAGAATTTAATATGGTAGTCAAGTGCTTGATGTTATATAATGCAAATTGTATTCAATATTATTAAGATTCAATAAATTCATCGTTCGGTTTCTTGTAAGAGTAGTGTGTGCCATTTCTGCCGTTTCTAACAAAAGGAAACCATTTCAATGAACCTTCCGTCGTTGGCGCCATCTAGTGTATTATCAAGCAATCATCAATAATCTGCCTTTTAGGCTTAGCTTCTGGGTTACATGTTTTAATTCCTTATAGACCTATTATTGATTTTCATATCTTTTAAATATTCGACTCGGAAGAACATGAAATTAATTTAATCATTATTATTGAACTATTGTTAATGTTTGATTTAAGACTGCGTAAGGTTCGTGTATATCCAAGTCTTCATGAGTTGTTTTTCCAGAATGCCTGAGTAATTCAGACTGCGTTTAAAGTTTGTCCGTTCACTTCCCAATAGTTCAAAAGAAATGAACGATGAGGGAGCTTCTTAATATGAAAGGGTTTTTATTCAGTAAACATCTCATCCCGAGTCAAAGCCACCATGTATAAGTCTTCATCAGTCCACCTCCCATCTCCTATCAGCAATCAACCACATTTAGAACACGAGTTGTTCCAACACCTTCTAGACCATTCTAGTACTCAGCTCTACCACAATCCTATGTCCGAGGTAATGGGTATTGGTAAACTCCAGTCTGTTACACGGAGCCGATGTACTTACTCCAAGTATAACTCCTTGGCTAAACCTACTAAAACTTTAGTGACTACTAACCACTAACTGCTCGCTCTCTACCTTGCAACACCTTTTATACTGGTTAACAGGTGGCGCTAGGAGCGCAAGATATTTAGACTAGAAGTAGACTTGCTAAGCCTGATCCTTGTTGGATTATATATCATGACAATATATTAAAAGTACTAAGCCATTAGTACATTCGACGGCGGTCAGGTGTTTGAGTTTAAGGAGGTGGACGACATAGCTCAAACCAAATAAATATAATGAACCCCCAATTTTGATGGTTGGATATATTTGTTAAACCATGGTGGGGTGGCCCTGACTCTCGTGGTACATTCAGCACAGTGTCAATAAATTCAGAAGTTCTTTTAAGAATTGTAAACAAAGTTACATTCATATGTCCAGTTTTACTTAATACATAAGTACATTTCCAGTAGTCCATGCTAAGACTTGAGATCACGTTGAAAAGGTTCATAAACATGAAGTTTTAGGAAGAGTTCCTAGCATTGTTAGCCCATATTATGGCTTAAGAATCATGTCACCCGTTCACAAGATGACAAGGTAAGTTCAATGATTACATTAGCCCAAGGCTCAAGGATAGCGGAACAGGTTCATAAGGTAACAAGGTAAGTTTTAGTGAATCATGATCATTGTATGATAAGTAAATGATGACATAATCATGTTGGTAAACAGGCGTACTCAGTTTTAGAGGATGAAGATTTATGACACTCGTGCTTAAAGTGATAGAGTTGGGTTTTTCCTTAGTACATACATGTACAGATTCTGACATTTGTAATTTGTAACACAAGTCGACAGAACTCAACATATATACAGTGTAGGGTTGTCTTAAACTTCTAAGAGTAACAAGTGTACATCAAATCCAATTTCAGAACAAATTAACACAACATAAGTCAATACAGAGAATTCGGACACTTTGAACGAACGACTTTCATGATACAATGCGTGTCAAATTTCAACCAAACTTCAATCATAACAACATTATTTACAATAAATACAAGGTCTCTGTATCAGGTTTAGCAATACCGAGCAGTTGGAACCAGAAAATACCACCATTCCTGTCACGCGTCCGCCAGCTATACTTAGTACACGTGTACTTAGCGGGACGCTTGACTGGAGTTCCCCCCCCAGGGTTTGACCTCGATATGATTCCTTCGGACGCGGAGCGCCCGGATGGCAAATTTCTGCTTCGATCAAACTTTCAAGTTTGAAGGCTCGACCTGACATTTTGAGCCGATATGAATTAATTCTGGCGCTTGATTATGTTGGTTGGGGACCTAAGCTTTAGTTTAGCACAGGTTTTTGTAAAAATTTATGCGATGGATTGATCATGCTAGCCGATTTCGAAATTTGGATCTTTTGGATCAAAAAGGGGTTTCCCAAATTAGCCTCGTTTTGACGTCATTTTAATCAGTGCCGGTTATTATTTTGTTTGGTGCGGACGTACCTCAGTTTTGTCTTAGCCAAATTTTAACTTTTTATTCTTCTACGCCTCACCATGGTCAAGTTTGTGGTTTTCGGAGACGAGAGGGTCGCCGGCCTCACAGACTTTCTCCCATTAATTGAGGCGGATGGTGCGGAGGCGGAGATTACCAGCACCGAAGAGGCCACCACCGCCGACCTTGGAGGTCAAGCCTTTGCCCACCATACCGTGTGGCCCAAGGATGTCCTCGTCATTGTCCCATCGATCTACGACCTTTTTACCTGGGACGAGGACCTGGAGCTTTGGTTACCACGCTTTTCCAAGGTGGACACGGCGGCGGCACACTACGTGCAAGTACTAAATGACATTGTGACTAAACTCCAGTGTCATCCGGCCTCCTGTCAATTCACCATCGTGCAACTGACCGGGATTAATTGCCTGGAATGGGAACGACTTTGTGATGATTCGGCCATCCAGCGATGGATGAACAAAGCCGTCCCGAGGATAAATATCGAGCTGGGTGCCATCAACGCGTGGAACCGGACCCCCAGCGTTAACTTGGCCCGGTTCACGCACGTCACGCGGAAGACCACAGACGGGACGATCACGGTCCACGACTACCGGGAGTTCAACGATGGTATCCTCCCGAGTCGCCGACAGCTACGCCGCTGGGCCCGGTGCGTTGGTGAACTGGCGCGGTACTACCCAGCCCAGTAGCCTGCTTCGTAATTTTTTCTCTGTATATACTTAATTCTAGTGATTTTAAACAAGTAATTTTCTGGATCCAATTCCCGGCCTGTGATTGGAACACTTAATTCCGGGTTGTTTTCACCGAGTGATTCTGGTGATTTAATTCCCGATCAGCACCTAGTCCACTAAGATGTATTTATCCAGGACACCCCAGACAGTGTTTTTTTTTTTTTCTCCGGAGGCCTTTGGCCAGATGTTCATCAGGAGCCGCAGGAACATAGACTGTTGCCACGGGACCCGTTGTCTACGTCGCTCGTTGCCGGGCCTTCGTCCTTCTCGTGGAGCCGCCTTCCTAACCACCGCTCCGAGATCGGGTAAGTTCCGCCTCCCTTCTACAGTTCTTGGCACGTTAGGTAGGCTACTAATTGTAGATTTAAGGAGATTGTTGGCCAAATTCCTCTTGGTGGTTCTCGGCTCGCCTTCACGTGGTTGTATTCCGGAAGCTGATGTCACTCCCGGAACCAGAAACTGTGTTTCGCTGGTGATTTTAGTAACGGGTAGCGTGGGTGGCCACCTAGTGTTTACTTTTGGTTCCAAGATGGTGGACGCGGGCCGAGAGTCAGGATCTTGCGTACTAAACTTATTATCTTTTCCAGGTCCTGCGGTATGTTAGGGTGATGTAAATGAAGCAATGTGACACGGTTGGCACTGAAAAGCGTCAGGCTATATAATTTTAGTGGGAGGATTGTTTAGGCTAATATGATCAAGCATTTTACCTCGCGCGTGGTTGGGCGATAATAGAGGGTTTTCTGACTAGCGGTTTGTTGACATTGCCGATCTAAGTAGGCTTTTTGGAGTGTGGGTAATTTGTATCGTATTGTTATTATTTGATACTATTAACTGTTGGGGACTGACACTGCACATGAGAATCAGGTATGGGTGGCCAGAGATTCCGGTCTGAGTTGTACAACACTAGATTTGCTGTAACAGGATTCTTTGTTTAGTCGTTATTCGTACAGGACATTAGTGTAAATGTCTACATTGGAAACAATTCACATGGGGTGCCCTAGGTAACAAGCACTTCCTAGGGTGTTCACCCTGGTAAGTTTTAGGTGACAGTAGGTGACCAAGTATTTTGGTCCAGACTTCCCAGCATTAGATTGGCTGTGACAGAATTCTTTGATGAGTAGTTCCCCTTACAGGGTACAGGAAATATTGACGTGTCGGCCACGTGAGGCGACACCATAGGTGGAGCCGTCCAACGAGTTGTTGGCGACTCCCATGGTAAGTTTGAGATGTAGTGGCGAAGGCCACAGATACCCATCCCATGTTTTAGTCTAACAGCAAGACTGCGTCAGTGCCATTGTGTTAGAATAAGTTTTAGAGTGAGTATTATTGTACAGAGTCGTCTCGAAGAGGAAAAAATACTACTGGGAGGAGACCGAGATGAAGTCTCTAAGACACTGAATGAACTCCCAGATGAAGATTCTGTATGTGTCCTTGTGAAAGAAGGAATGGTATCCTTATTAAGAGCTAGAAAGGCACCAACACCACAAAGATTACCAAGCGTCCCAAGCAGAGATACATGTGTGAACCCTGCGGGAGTTCGTACGTTCATAGATCAGGCCTTAGTAGGCGCCGTTCCATTGAACACAGAAGCCACGCTTATCAGTGCCTGAGATTGCCAAACACCTCAGACAGTGATATCTTTGCGATGAATGTGTGGAAGCCTATGCCCACAGGTCGGGGCTGAGCCGTCACAAGAACATCCATCTGCAAAGGCTTCATGAGTGCCCGAGATGTGATGCAAAACTGTCCCGCTCAGATTCCCTAACCGACCTCATGGGGAGATAAGAATAATGATAGGAATTGGATCCCTGGTGGTTTACCTTAAGAGGTCACTTTTTTTTTTTTTACAAGAGTCAATACTCTTGATAACACTCTTTCTGTACAGTGTGTTAGAATAATTACCCAATACACTCCAAGGATTTATTCGTAAACAAGTTAACACCCCCTTCAAGGGTGACAACTGTTCTAACATATTTGACTCCATTTTGTGAAGCATCCGCTTTAAAACCACAGTTTGTTCTTATTGAATGATTATGTTACGACAAAATCCCTTCTCTCTTTGCTAGTTACAGGTGGTAGCTCGGCGTTCACCCCCTACATTCAGCCTGGGGTTTGAAGACCGAGTTCCACTTTATATTGGGTAGTGGCGCCCTTCTGACAATGCAAACGGGTGCGCCACTAACTCCAAACGGTTCACTGAATAGATATTATACCTATGTTAGCAGTAACATCTCACTGTCTACCCTATACTCTACATCACATGGGAAAAACCAACATGACAAGCGGTGGGGGTAGCGTTTTCATTCCGTGAGGTATAAATGTCATTAAAGGACATTAAGTACTAACTGTACAAAGGAGGTTGAGATTATTCGTTCCTCATTAGTTATCACCAGAGGATCGGGTCTCAGATTCAGGTTCATTTCTGATCTGATTCCCGGTCCTCATTAGTTACACGTGGTTTGTCGGTACCTTCCCACTCATAGGACCAGAATGGGCAGCACCGAGTTTCCCATTGTTATAATTGGGAGCAGACTGCATATATATATTTTTTTTTATATTTTTTTTAATATGCAGCCTACACCCCCTTTAAATTATAGAGATGTGTAAATGCATCTCCTTAGATCACTCACTTCCAGACAGCACCTAGTAAGTCGGGCCTTTACCGAAGTACAGTACAAGGTTAAACCCGTCTTCTTGTTCAGGTCTATGCCCGTTTTTCTTGTGGAGAGTCAAGACTACTCCTGAAAAGACTCCGCCCCCAGCTTATCCTAACTATGCGCATGCAGGGCAGGGATAGGTAGTGCTAAAGACAGAGTTAGAACTTTTAGCTCCTTTCTAATAGATCGGGTAAACTTATTAGCTCTGGGTGTCAACCAAGTTTATTGTAGCTTGTTCATCAGGGAATCAGTAGTCCATGTCCCCCCTCTTCAGCTCAACTGTTGAGCGGAGACCTGGATACTTTTAGCGCCACGACGGCGGTCAAGACTAATTTTCATTCATTTATTTATTTTTTTTTTTTTTTTTTCGACGGCGGTCAGCTCTGAAGCCGCTCATTTCCTTTATTAATTTTAGTTATTTCTAATTTTTACCCGGGTTCTCCACCAAATGAACTATTGTTAATGTTTGATTTAAGACTGCGTAAGGTTCGTGTATATCCAAGTCTTCATGAGTTGTTTTTCCAGAATGCCTGAGTAATTCAGACTGCGTTTAAAGTTTGTCCGTTCACTTCCCAATAGTTCAAAAGAAATGAACGATGAGGGAGCTTCTTAATATGAAAGGGTTTTTATTCAGTAAACATCTCATCCCGAGTCAAAGCCACCATGTATAAGTCTTCATCAGTCCACCTCCCATCTCCTATCAGCAATCAACCACATTTAGAACACGAGTTGTTCCAACACCTTCTAGACCATTCTAGTACTCAGCTCTACCACAATCCTATGTCCGAGGTAATGGGTATTGGTAAACTCCAGTCTGTTACACGGAGCCGATGTACTTACTCCAAGTATAACTCCTTGGCTAAACCTACTAAAACTTTAGTGACTACTAACCACTAACTGCTCGCTCTCTACCTTGCAACACCTTTTATACTGGTTAACAGGTGGCGCTAGGAGCGCAAGATATTTAGACTAGAAGTAGACTTGCTAAGCCTGATCCTTGTTGGATTATATATCATGACAATATATTAAAAGTACTAAGCCATTAGTACATTATTACTTTCTCATGTCCAGGCTTGCCACATCAAATTCCCAAACGATTTTGCTGCAGTTTAGTCGAAACTATTTAACCTCAGTGTTCCCATGCATGTCTCATAAGGTCTTACAAGGTCTAATTTTGGTTTTGCTATTTATAAGGCTATTAGAAAGGTCTTATTTTTGGTCTTCAGGTCTTAGAAAGGTCTTATTTTTGGTCAATCTGGAGTTAATGCAAGAAAAAATTTTCCTGTAGAAATGTGACCCAGCATTTCAGTTGACTAAAGGCTTGAAGAAGCATTCTAGTAAGCTGTTGAGCAAAACCACCTACCTCTTTTTGGTATAGCATGTCACTTTTGACAAAGTAGCTTTGTATAATATGTATAAAAAAAGGTCTTATTTTTGACCCACTGAGGTATTATAAAGGTCTTATTTAGGTCTTAACCCGGGCTGAAACTCGATGGAAATACACTGTGTTAGGAGTATAGAACCAGTGTTATATTTCGGTAGTTTTTCAGTGGTACATTAGTGGAAATCAGTGGAAATACAGTATGTCCCAAATATTTGAATGAGTTGCCAGTAGCAAGTCAGTGTAAAATCAGCAGCATTTCAGTAACTCATTTAAATATTTCGGACATACTGATTCAGGAAGTATACAGTGACTTTTATTTCTGAAAAAACGTGGGCACCCTGAACATTCATCATCAAGTTTAGTTTTTCTTCTCTTCCCCCGCAGGCGGCCCCGGAGCATGCGACCCGTACCCAGAGGCGGGAGTTCCAGACGGAGATCCTGAAGAATCTGATGGACCATCTGTTGGCTGCCGACGCGTTGCTAGGCGACCAGGCGGCCCTTCCGATCGCCTCAGGTGGGAGCTATGCTCACATGGCCAACAACATCTTCTACTTCACCAACCGGGTCGTCGATAAGCTATGGCAGGGTAAGTGGCCGCGGGTAGGCAGTGGTTTCAAAATGTTGTGCTCTCAAGACATACCATAGTCCCGCACAAGTGCGAAATTCCGGATTTTTTTAAAACCTTTCGGTTACATTTTATTTAACATCAGTCCAAATCCGAGGAGAAACTATTTTTTCTTTAGGAGGTGGGGTGTTCAAATTGGGCCTCTGATAAATTTTTCAAGAGAAAATGAAAAAGAAATGCAAATGCAAATTTTAGGATATTCTTTTCCATATCATTGAGGGCTATAAAGCATACTTGATTCGATAACCTTACTTTCTTTCATATACTTAGATTCATATATTTATATATCAAGTGGATTTCTTAAATTTCCGATGATTTTCAGAGATAGCCTACGGGGATTTATTACAGAATTTGTGGTTTAAGTTGCTAATTCATGACATGAAAGGTTTTATGAATATCAAATCATGAGAAATCGGCCAATAATGTGCTATGACCACTTAAAAGAGATGCCATGATGTATCCTGAATCCTCAGGCATTCAATAACTAAATTTGTAGATTCTATAATGTGTTTTAAATTATTCATTAATGGCTGTAAAAGGATGAAAAAGTCACCCATTTTGCACATGGGTCTATAGCAATACCAGATAATTGATAAAAGACAACTCGAAATACCAAAAAGGATACGTAACGTTTCAAATCAATCATTTATTCTCATTGAAATACTTGCTTTCTCATAACTGTTCACAAAGAAAACAATGTATCTAGCAATCTATGACAGCAAATGTTTCTGTCTCATCTTCTAGGCTCATATCTTCGAGAGTCAAAAGAAGTTTTTGACTTCGTTAGCAAGTTGATTCAACAGGCTAAACGCAAAGGTAAGTACCGATTCCCAGACTAAGGTAAATCTGTTATATTCATTTGCTACCTTCATGCGATTGTATGTTATCAAAATGTGTATTGGTATAGTCTTTTTTACTACATTGGTTAATAAGAATACTCAAGATTTTCTCAAGATATTTATGTAAAATGTAGCAGTTTCTTTTTCACCAAAATCTTGATACATCTAGAGATATATTGAGTCCAGCACAACACGCACCATAAGAATAGCCCTACTAACAATACTAACACTATGCAGTATACCTTCAACCGTTTTAGTTAGCTGGGCATGGTATCAGCCACTGTGGCTAAGATCTCCAAACATGAAGATGCAAGGTACAAGTGCCATAAGGGTCACTAAAGTACCAACCACCCGATTGGCAGAATTACTAAAAGCAATGATATTTTGTCCGAATTGGGGACTTGCCTCTTCACATTTCAGTAATTTAGGTTTATCTGCCCAGAGCCAAGTGCGAGCCTTTCCCAGTTGATATTCTAGGCCTATAACATCATTTTCATAGGCAGTAAGGGTTTGGTGGTCACTGTTGTATATTACAACATTTTCTGACCAGATCAAATAAAGAGGTGGGGACACCTGGTCAAGACTGAACAGTACGTTGTTTGACGCGGCGTTGGTGCAGCGATATGAGGACTGGGTCGGAGGAAGGCGGTGACTGAGAAGGGTAGCAGACATTATTCTCATGGCCTGTGTCTTTAGTTTCTTGTTGCTTTCGAGAAACCACAACATATTGGTGGTACGGTTGTAATAGTTGGTAATGCTCACATCTGCCGGTAAGGGAATGTCGAACGCATGGATGTTCTTCGACTTGAGGCTGCTGTCATTATAGCCCGACAAGTACGGTACGTACTCGTCAAACAGATTGAGAGGACCTGTTTTTAACTGTAGACCGCTCACATATTCAGGAAAGAATCTGTACAATGTAGACTCAAGCACGTCGATTGTAACTTGCTGGGTGAACTTATCTGGGTCCGCAGTGAAGACAATGAAGAGGAGCGCGGGAGACCTGAGTAGTCCCGGGAAGGGGGCGGTCCATACAAAGGGGAACGTCCCATTCGCACCCCAAGGAACCGACACGGGAAAAGCCTCACATGTAAGGCTGAAGAGGTTGTAAAGCGTTTTTGATTGACATATATCAACTCCTTGAATCTTAATGCCAAGTTCAAGTGGGCCCAAGCCATTAGGTGTTGGGTCCTGCATTAACAGTTGTACTGTTTCATCAGTTTCATCTAGGGATCCGTCTTCAGGAAGTGAGCCAAGAAAATCTTGGTCTGGGTCAGACGGCTGGTCTAAATTTAAATATGCTTCGGTGTGGTTACACGTTAAATCATATTCGGGATTGTATCCATTGCAGACAGCACAGAAAGAGTTTTTAAATATTTTTATTGTTTCTCCTTGCACCAAAGTCATAGGAGACTGGAAAGAGTGACACGCCTTTTCAATGTTCTTATATTCTGCAAGCTCAAATTCCAGGGATCTATTGCAGGATTTGATAAAGTATGGTTTTGTCAAGAATCTCAGCATAGGAGGAGGCATAGAAAATACGTCATATGATTTCCTGCAAAACTCATCAGTGTAACTTAAAAGAGGGTCTGTCCCAGCAGCACCATAAACAACCATGGCTTCCTGAGCTTGCTTTTTCAAGCAAAGTACAAGTGGTATCCAGTGGATGCGGAAGTAGTTTGGGCTTAAGCAGAAAGGACACCCATCATCTTTGTAAAGTTTAAAGGTGTTGGGGTAGAGTGCCATTACGAAACTATCCCAGGACGAACTTTGAAAGCCACAATGTTCTGTCGCTGCATCATTTGAACTGTTAACCGGGCAGGCAGTTATGGTGTCTAACCAATATTCCTGATCAAACCAATAAAATTTCAGGGTTTCTGTATTTTCAATACAGAACTCACATTTATTTATCGAATAATATTCTATACGCTTTAATATTGTAAGCTCTGGACTTAATAGCACAGGTCCGTATGTTTCTGAATAAGGGTTATCACCCATTTCAAGGAGATGGAAACAGAATTGCTCTATATCCGGACAGCAGTCTCCTTCCTTAAAACAGTCGAAATCACAGTTACAGTCAAATGTCCCATCAATTTCCCTATACATGCCACAGCGGTTCCGGCACGTGTGGATTGGGCAAAGAGGAGCCTCAACTCCAAACAGGTTGATACTAGAAGCTACTGTTGGGCTTGGTATTGGCAAAGGCTCTGAATGGGAATGATCCTCCTCATCTGGTTTCAGTAAAGCTCCAGGAATCAGGAGAGACTGTGCTTGTGGTTTTAGGTCGAAAGGTTGCGTTGGTTCAGTAGTTGATGAATCGGTTTCTGATATGGCGTCATGAGGGGGTGTTGTTACAGGCAGTGGTTTGACTGTTTTAGAAGTAGTTAGGTTTTCACCAACTGACTTCTGAATATCAGGCGAAGACTGCAATTGTGACTGGTACTTAGTGGCTGTCTCTCTGTCGCGGGGCTGCAATTTGCTGTAAGACTCTTTTTGAAGGCCTCTGGCCTTTGAGAGAGTCCCTTCTGGTTGAAAGGTACTGTTGCTTTTCTCACCATCTTGAACTATGACAGACTTTCCGTTGAACTGGGGAATGGTTCTTGAGTCCATACGCGATGGGTGGTTCTGAGACGAGGAGTCAATATTTTGTCCATCGGTTGAAGCAAATGACCCATTGGCAGAATCAGTGTTGAGAATATAGGACTCAGTGGTTTGCTGATAATTAACAGCTGACGTCCCAGTGTCTTCCTGAGAGGTGACAGCTGAAAAGGCAGTGTCTTCCTGAGAGTTGACAGAAAATGACCCGGTGTCATGCTGAATGACACGAGATCTAGACCCACTATCCTGATGGCTTTCGACAGAGGAAGGTTCAGTATCTGGAGTTTCATGGATGGTCAGAGATTCTGCTCCAGAGGGTTGTGATATCTCTGTCATTGAGGCAGGGTTGGAGGTGGATAGCCCCTCCTGTGCAAGATAATCAGCTTTTACAGACTGACTGACAGACGGATAGTTGACTGTCTCAGTATTCATATGGATGTCGATAGTTGAGGATTTAGTAACGGACAAATGTATGTCTGCTGACCCATCTGTCTGGACCTGTAATTCGTCAGCCGAGCCTTCCCCTTTCGGTTGGGAGCGGGTAGTTGCTGAATGAGATTCGGTAGTAAAGGACTCCTCAAATGAGTGAACCTCTGGAGGTGGTTGGCTCTGTAGGTCCTTTCCCAAGCCTGGGTTGGGTTCTTCAACGTGACGATCCCCCAATGTTCCCATGGTATTGACTGTAATAAAGCAATATATAACAAAATGAAGCAAAACTGAACACACTGAAGCAAAATATTACTGATCAGATGGCTGCCTTTCCCTGGTCAAGCAACCACAACAACTTGGGATTAGGGTTGGGTGGCTGGGCTGGTCAAAGATTGTGCAAGAATTACTATAATGCTTTCCAATTAGCAATGTTGATTAACTATCAGTTCATTTGTTGTATATATTGGTTAGAAAGCGGAAGCCCCAAACCACCCTCTTTTTCTTCTTTTTCCCCCGTGGGGGTTCCTTCAGGAGATTCCTGGAAAGAATAGGTTCCTAACAGCCCATTGCTGAACATAAAAGGCGACAAATGGGAAGACCAGACTAGGTAGCTCATTTAGTAGAGGGCTTGCTTTTATATAGTCTGGGAGGCCATGGGGTCTAACCCTGGCTGATTCACACCATAGACTTAAAAGAATGGCAGAAGTTACTGCTTGTCTGGCACTCAATATAAAGTAAGAACCAAGAAACATGACTGGTCGGCCTGGTGTCAGTATACTTTGACTGGGTGATGTATCATGTGGGCCTATGACATGATATCTCAGCAGTACTATAAAGAGAGCATTGACGATCACCCAAGATCACCCAATGGGCCTATGACATGATATCTCAGCAGTACTATAAAGAGAGCATTGACGATCACCCAAGATCACCCATTGGGCCTATGACATGATATCTCAGCAGTACTATAAAGAGAGCATTGACGATCACCCAAGACCACCCAAGGTTCCCATGGTGTTGACTGTAATAAAGCAATATATAACAAAATGAAGCAAAATTAAACACAATGAAGCAAAATATAACTGATAAGATGGCTGCCTTTCCCTGGTCAATCAACCACAACAACTTGGGATTAGGGTTGGGTGGCTGGGCTGGTCAAAGATTATGCAAGAATTACTATAATGCTTTCCAATTAGCAATGTTGATTAACTATCAGTTCATTTGTTGTATATAATGGTTAGAAAGCGGAAGCCTCAATCACCATCTTTTTCTTCTTTTTCCCCCGTGGGGGTTCCTTCAGGAAATTCCTGGAAAAAATTACTGATCATAAAAGGCGACAAATGGGGAGACCAGACTAGGTAGCTCATTTAGTAGAGGGCTTGCTTCTATATAGTCTGGGAGGCCATGGGGTCTAACCCTGGCTGATTCACACCAAAGACTTAAAAGAATGGCAGAGGTTACTGCTTGTCTGGCACTCAATATAAAGTAAGAACCAAGAAACATAACTGGTCGGCCTGGTGTCAGTATAATGTGACTGGGTGAGGTATCATGTGGCCCTATGACATGATTTCTAAGCAGCACTATAAAGAGAGCATTGGTCCCACTGCTACAAATAGGCAACTCGTCTCATAGATTCAGTCACTGCCCATGTGGCGTAAAACTCGCTCAAAAGCATTACCTGGCACAGTCTGGTAAAAGAACCTTGAAGGGTTGGCTGAATGTTAAACTAATCCAACAAACAAACAAATCTACTACACAAGATTAGAATGAAAGAATTTGACTATTTAGAACTACAATAATTCATTAAGTCACTAAGACATTGCCAACCTATTCTCCACTTAAGAATGAAACATTATATTAGGCGTTGTTACGGTTTTCTGCAATATTGATCCTACATGTATGCAAAATGGTGACAAGACAACCCCCCGGATACTTACCACCCGGACACTTAGCCCCAAAACCACTTACCCCCCAAGCCCTTGTCCTAATTCCCTCCTTTGTTTGTCCAATTATTGGATATATATTTCCTAAAGATCTATCAGAGGAGAGGAATATATATTTAGTTTTTTCCCAATTACAAACTATGGAATAGGGACGAGATAGCCTTTTAGGTATAAATCCTAAAGATCTATCAGAAGAGAGGGATATATATATTTAGTTTCTTCACCATTTCCAACTGTGGAATAGGGACAAGTTAGCCTTTTAGATATGAATCCTAAAGATCTATCAAAAGAGATAAGTTGTTTACTTCAGGACCAGGGACCAACAACCCATGGTCAAAACCACAGAAACAACAGGATCAAAATTAGGCTGTGGATCAGATGAGGCCACAAAGTACGACAGACTGTACTCTCTGGGTAGCATCAGTAGGATGAAAAAGTATGACATACCGTACTTAAAGGTGCCCTACAAAGTATGACAGACTGTACTTACTGGCCATATTCCACTACGCAACAATAAAAAATCAGGGCCAAACATCGTGAGTTTGTCAATTTCACCCTTGATAAAGGCTCCTGATCTTTGGTTCCCGATTTTTGGTGTGTCAAAGATGGGAGTTTTCCCAGGTATATTCCATCTCAGGATGTATGGCAAGAACCCCCAAAATCGAATGCATCCCAATCTTTGGACTTTTTGCCAAACATCAGCAGAATTGCAAGGGATCGGGAGCCAAAGATCATGTAGTGGAATACGACCTTTAGGAGGATGGCAACGTATGGCATACTGTACTTACTGGGTAGCTTCAGGAGAACAGCAAAGTAGTTTAGACTGTACTTACAGGGTAGCATCAGTAGGACTGCAAAGGCCAACCGGAAGAGATGAGAAGTGCGCATGTCTGCAGCAATCTGTGCCCTGGGCTTCATGTTTGTTGGGTTTGAACCACCAGACTCTGTGGTTCTGGAGCACTGGGTTATTTCACCCTTGCTCCTGGATGATTGAATCTATGAGGAGGTAGAGACCATACCCCTACACTTTTATCGAGGCAGGTGTTCTTTTATATACAGTGTACCATAGGCAGGGCACTATGTACAACAGCAACTGGTCCTCAGGGCTGCCGTTGCCCCGCCCCTCTTATAAGTACATCTCTGGCTACTGCTACAGGCTGGGCCAAAGTGACTCCTCCCTTTTTTTTCAATTTCCAATTCTGTGTGACGTGCTGTCTTATTCTTGTCATATTCCTCCTTTACGCAGATATTATAGAGATACTGTTTTTGCCTGACGATTGCATCTTGTATGTTGACAGGAGAATATATGTTTGAAGATAACTAACGTATGTTCCATGTAGAATTGTTTAAATAATTATGACTATTTTTATGACATTGCGGCAGAATGCAATTCTGATTTAGTTTTATTTATTCACGGTCATCATGTATCAGAATCAGGACTTTCTGAATCAGCTAAAATGTAACCAGACTAGACAAGTCCTGAAGTTTCAAAATGAAAATATACTTTTGCACAAAAGTGTAGATGCAAGTAGTCATGATTATGGAGGGACACCCATTTCGTGAGAGACACTGCCCTAAAATCTATTTTTTTAAATCAGGATTGGCCGTTGTAGTAGTAAATAAGTGTTATCCTCTCACCAAATTACACCCCCCACCCAGTGTGACATAACCCAACCGGAGTCATGGCTCATATACCTCTCAATTTCCCAATACATATTTATCTCGAATAACAACAAACGATAAAGAGTATAATTATTGGCTCAAAATGAAGTACTATGAATCCTATTCATTAAGCCGGATATCATTCTTGTCAACCCTATCATTTTCAGAATTAGTGATATTTGAGGAAATTGGTGCAATCTCATAAAGTAGTACGTACGGTTGATTATAAACGGCGGTACAAATCTAATTCAAACCACACCCAAACCTATGCCCCAACTTTCCTTTATTACCTCTCAATCACAAAAATTGGTTTTGCAATTAATAGTTGGAAAGATAAGCTGGAATCAAATTAAAATCATATACTTTCATAATTACATTGGCAATGTTCCAACGGATACTGAAATTCTGGAAAACAAGAAATTTAAAGTGGTCATGGTAAATTATAGATTTCACTGAAATCAAAAATTGATCGAGCCAGTTCAGACAGTATGCTTCTCTCGAGAATTTCCGCAAAATACTGCAAGCTAAATATTTCCTGGAAATAAGCATTTATAACTTGGAAAATGCGTTTGAAAAACAATAAAAGTGTTTGAGAAGTCACGGAGAAAAATGGCACCTAATTTCCTAGATTTCTGGATAATATAGCTGATTGCAATGGAATGGATAACCAAAGACCATAAAGAATTTGATGTTAACACAAGCACAACCAATTACAACGTTTGCTCTTATCCAAGTCTCCGAAACAGGAAAGTTTATTCAAACTAATGCAAGTGAGGTTTGAAACGATTTCTTGTCGGTTCTCTACTCTTCATTTCATCACCAGCTCCGTTATGGACTAACTTTGACCATTCTCTCCTCATTTCTAACTCTATACATTATCCTTTATGGTTCAGCCCTAATTCATTATCGGCTAACATTGACCTTTCTATCTTGTAGAGTGGTTCTCAGAGTTTAAGCACCTCCTCGGCTTGGGTAAGGCACTAACCTAGGCTAAGTTTGTTCTGTGGTTTGCAGCCGTTTCAGGAATTTCTGTTTGACTGAAATTAATCACCATACAGCCGAATGTCACTCACTTTGCTTTTTATCCCAATACTGCTGTAACCTGCTTAAAGACAGAAAATATTTTGGAAACGCTAACGACATTGACTTGATATAGTGGGTTGAGTCCGTGCCTCGCGCGTGGCTGGACCGGGTTTGAGCCTGGGCCGTGCCTGCTAAACCACCTTGCCTTGCCGTCATCTCCATCCCCATAGATGCGATCACCAGTACTTTGTAAAAGCCAAAAACTGTGAGTTGGTCCTGATATAGCGGAAAATTTGCTAAATGGACAATAAACTCCAACTGTCATCGACATCATCATCAACGAAGCACCATCCTCATTCTATAACCACTATCCTTTGGGTTCTTTTCTTACAAGAACCAAATTTAAAACTGCATAAAATGATTTATTGACATCCTGTTGCTATCAATATGGACTGATGCCACACTTTCTTCAATGTTGAATTCTAAATTTCTTTATCATTAAAGTTATGATTATCAGCTAAGACTAGAATGACCTAGAGCTTTTTCAGCCTTTGGCAGTGCCATAACGAGCGAGGAGGGGGGAGGGTTGAGGGTAGATCTTAGAGTACAGTGTCTGGGATCTCCTAATCGTTTTAAAAGTCTGTTTTGCGGGACATAGGCATGGCAAATTTGTAGTAATTCTCAATTAGTATTTGCTGAGAACCGCCTCGGAGTTATTTAGAACCCGTCAGATTTTCCATAACCCAACTAGATTTTAAGACTGGGTATAACCCTATTTAGCTATATTATCATACGATAGTCAGTCGTTAAAGTATTCGTAACGATTCTGAATGGTTTCCTTCAACGAATAGTGCATATAATGCCTTGTCAAGTGAGAATTACCAGCTTCACCATGTTACAGGGGAACTTTCTTCGAACCAGTTGTATAATGCATATCTACAACTAAAAGTATATGCCTTTTGAGTTGTCGGAAGAAAAACGAAAGGCTTTAACCCTCCAGCCCTTAACCCACGTCGAGATGCTTAATTAATCTTTGTCATGACTTTGTGTGTGTGACCGACCACTCCCCATTGAAATCAGCACTCGTAGCGGACGCGTTTTTGAAGCATGGCGCCAGAAAAAGAATGAAATACATATCTTTTGACAGGCTAGGCTTTTACTAACCGCAGGGTTGCCAATTTTCAGGGAATTTTAGGTTTTCTATTTTTTTCTGTCAAGCTTTTTTTTTTTAAAGTTACCTTTTGATATTAATGTAAGTGTAACATACATAAAATTATTTTTGTTATTGGCAAAATAATTCGGGTTTTGCTCTCAGTCCAGATTGGCATCTTTGTAAATGACATCTTTAGGAGTAACCGATAACAAATGTGAACAAGTCATGAAGTATGCACACTAAAATATGAACTTGGGCATCTTGATGAAAACTATGCTTCTCCACTCTTCTTTTCTCGAATAAGAAGGATTTTAGATTTTATTATTCAAGTTAACCATGGAATCCTGGTTATGAAAAAAAGCGTTTCGCCCACCGAAAATCCTGACTGATTTACGGTACCAACAGTGACCGCATAACCGCCCTTTAGTTCAAAGCTTGGAATTTCCGCGTTGAGCCTGGAAATGTTTCTCTTTTGACATTTTGTGGTTGATTGTTGCAGGTTTGTTGTTGGATGAGAGAACGTTATTAGCATCGATAGCATCGATGCTAGGGATTATTACCATGGGAAAATTATTTGATATTCATCAGATGAATTGCTTGACATTCTCTTGTGAAAGTTCTCAGTGTTCCTTTACATGAAAAAAAAATTCTTTAAAGCTGGAAATCCTGGAAAACCTTGAAAATAAAAGGTCGTGGAAAAGTCAAGGGAAAGTCAGGTAGATTGGCCAAAGAAAGTCATAGAACTCTATTCGATTCCTTCCATATTTTTACTTCAACTACAATTAAGAAATTTATCATTCTGTGTTTTCCCACAATTTCAATAAAATAACGCAATTTCCTCTAGGAGCTCTTTTTTTTTTTGGGGGGGGGGGGAGGGGGGGGGGGTTCTAGCTGCCAACTTCTAGTTGGTTGAAGATAGGTCCATTTCATTGGAAAAATTCCCCCTATGTATAGAACCCATCTAGATTCATTCAGATTCAATCCCTTCTCACATCTATATACTTCCATAACTATACTTGCAGCATCTGGCATTTCCCTTGATGGCATCTACAAAGGTCTGAACCGAGTGATCCTGTACCAGTTATCCCGACCCATGTTCTCCGTGGCCGATCAGACGAGCGTCCTCGATGCACTCCACAAGCTCACGTCGAATCGCGGTCTCGTCTTCGGGCCGGGCAACTATGACCAAGAGTTCATCGGATGTCTGTGTTACTGCCTGCTCCAGCTTACTACCGAGGACCCCTGTGCCGTCAGGTAGGAAATAAATACAGCCCAGGTTTTTTTTTAATTGTAATCTATGAACAGGGTTCCCATGCAGATCTTAAAAAGTCTTTGATTTATTTTCTCAAATTTAAGGCCTTGAAAAGTTTTCAAATTTAATAGATTTGAAGCTAGAGGCATTTTTTTTAGAAATGGAAATATAGTAAGTACTACAGAAATTGCTGTGTTCAGGTTACGTGACCTATCATAATACTTTGGCCTACCCTTACCTTTTTTTGATGAAGAAAATCTAAAAAAAAATTCAAAAGATCGCGGGGAACCCTGTTGCACAGAAAATGCACATGTCATCTACTGGGTCAAGGCACTGCAGTGTTTGATATTCAAGCCACCGTTGGCTTAAATATCAAAATAATAATCCGCTAATTTCATGGTGATCCGGTTGATAACTGTGAATCGACTTAATGGTGTTGGCTGATAAGTAGTTCTTCATCCGATTCTCCCTTTGGATGATCTTTAAACTATTAACATCTCCCAGTTTGGCTTAGTCTTGCATGAACCTTTAAGTTTAGAACAAGGTGAAATGGATTTTGAGAATATTGACTTCAAATTGTAGTTGGTAGCGAGTCTGTCAGATGCATGTGCTTTTTACCCTTTCTCAACCAAGCAAGAACTTATTATGATAACGTGTGTGTTTGTGTGAGTTGCAACTTTACTTTTTGGTGAATTCTGTCGAGTTAGCGTCGTAAGACAGATCAGAAATCAGACAAGTTGTGAAAATTATTCTCCGGGGATTTTTTTTCTGACTGGATACTACAGCCAAGAATGCAACTGGGCCCATAACTTCGTAATTAATTGGACTAATCGGGGAAATATTATTTAATGTCTCATGATTAAGACATAATAATATGTCATAGAAAATATTTCTCAGTAACATTATTTGTAGAAAACATGAGCCCTAGTTGCTTCATATCCAAGCCAAGATTGTTCCTATGACTTATTACTCCTCAACTTTCATTAAGTAAGAAACATACAATTAAGAACATGTTTTTTCCATTTGGATAATTAGTAGTTTATGGGACATTCCTTAGCGTTATGATCATATATTGGTATTCTCTGACAACTGTACTCTGTCTATAATCGCATCAGTATAAGTGACAGAATGAATGGCCAACTCTTCTTTTCGTGAATTCAGTGTACCTCTTTTCCCCCTATTACAATTCACCCTGGAACTGTGGATTAGCAGCCTAGTCAATCAATAAGACAGTGTATGCTGCCTTAAAGATGATTTGTCAGTTGTTATTATTAGCCTCTAACCCCTTCCTCTAATTTAGAATGTCTCTTTGGATGAAGTCTTTCTTTTACAAGACTGTTACTGTGATAGACTGGTGTCTAAGCTTGAAATTTAATGTTTAAGATAGTTTCTCTTTTTCATTGTTTGATGCTTTAATATCTTTTCGTGGTTAACTCCTCCTTTTACAGGATACAAACTCTTTCAACATTTCATTATTCAAAATACATAAACCTAACCTCAGCTTCTAAGTATTCTCATTTAGAATATATCCAGGTCTTAGTGCATGCTCCTCACCATAGAGATACATATTCATGTAGTCTTTGTTCACACATTTTTAAAATGGTGGGTGGATGCAAGTTATCATAATGGTCTCATACGTCTTGAAGTTTCTTGATTGATTATTTAACACTGGCTAAGAGCATGGGAATGCCAGTTCAGTAATTGGATATACAAACATTACGAGTTATGGGTGGACATACAATTACAAGTTATTCTCAAGTTCCTGATTGACCTTTTAACCAAGGTTTAATGCATGCGAATACCAGTTTAGGGATTCCAGTACACCTAACACGACCTCTAACTGCTCTAACTCCTTGCCTGTGAACTGACAAAGCTTAATCCTTGCTCTCTTCACCTCCTCACTCGTCTCTAGTGGCAATGTTCATGGAAACAGCTACAGCAACAGGTTAGTTACACTCGGAGCTTCCAAGAACAGAATGAAGAGGAGAACGACTTTTCTGGGCGACTGGGTATCAGCCATAGGCTATCGGTGAACTTTGCCGGGAACCACTGGCAAGGAAAGTTCCCGGTGTGGTACCCAATGGCTCAGAAAAGTACTTCTCCTCCTAATTCCTAATATTTCTTAGCCAGTATTCACTGATACCAATCTCTGATGACATGAATGCAATTACTAACTGGCTACTGGCCATCTAACCTTTGTGGTATGCTGCTATGTTCTAACCATCTTTGAAATCCTTGATTTTATGTAATAGTGATTTTGTGTATTATGTCCAATGAGGATTTTGTAAACTGTTATCAAATGACATATATTTCACAAAAACTGACAAATAATCGTACCAAATAAAAGTTTTGAACCTGTCAACAAACCCAACTCTTCATGTGAGTTTTCAGATTGTTCTGTGTCAACTTTTGAACAACTGAAATATTTTACTACGATTCATTGTGATAAGATGAACTCTGCAACCTGCCCTACACCTTTACACATGTTATTCTTAGTGAGCCACCAATGCTCCGTCAGACGACATGGCATGTAGACGCTGACGGCGAGTCTGACCCTGAGGAGACGGTCAGTCGCAGCGCCGACTCCAGCGGCAATACCGAGGGCTTCCAGCTTGTGTCCAATGCTGCCAAGAGGGTATGGGAGGAGCTATATGTATGCAAGAAACCGGTTAGTGTCACTTTCATTCCTTTTCCATTCATGTAAACAAGTTTAAGATTTCAGAATAATTCTAACCCAAACTGACGAAGATGAATTTAAGTTGTATTTGTTTTGGTGATGTACTCATCTGTAAGAATCAATATGTTTACTATAAAAAAAAACATTGTAAGGCTGTAAGAATTGACAAAAACCATCATTTAAGCCACACCCTAAATTTGGACCGTTCTAACATTGTAATTTTCTAGATTGGCCCACAGCTTAAATCCTGGTTTTTATGGTACTTATCGAAACGTAGAATATTCCTCGGTTTGGATATCAAATGCCACAACACTCACACTATAATGTATTAATTTCCATTTATTCTTCATAAGATACTAATGTACTATAACACATCAAAAAGATATGCATAAACCCTATTTTGTTAGCATTTCCTTCTAATCATAATCAGAGATATTATGTGTGAGAGATAGGTAAATGGTAGCACTGGGGCATAGAGCACAATTAATAAAACAAGTGTTGCCATTTGAAATATTCAAACATGATAAAAAGAACTTGGTACTTATATCAAGACTTCTACTAAAAAGACACTGTTTTCATTAACTTCAGCATAATCTTTTCCTCTTGACTTGTATTACTAGATGAAAACCATTGTATTGCAGACCATTGAAGAGATTTTCAAGGTGACCTTGACCCCAGGTGACCTGAGCTCCTCCCCGCGGCTTGGCACTCCTGACCTGGTCGCCGTGAGGCCTCAGATTATGGAGGCGGCTGCCCGACTCTGGGTCACCTACTACGAGAACGAACGCAAGTGCTCCTACAGTCACACGGAGCGCATCCAGTCGCAGCTTCAGTCGGTAATTACATCTGCCGGCAGCAAGAGCATCGGGGTACAACCAGTTCTACCACCATCACTTACAACACCTCCAAGTCTTCTATATAGAACACAAAGTGACAATTGTGGATTTGTGTCATTTCAGCCTATATATCGTACATCTATGAAGTATTGCTATTTTTATGCAGAGAATGCATCGCCTGTTTTCAGACTATGTAACTTGTAAGAATATTCTATTATGAAAAATGTTGTTTTCCGTAGATTAGTGAATAGTCCAATCTAATATATTGCATATTTCATTTACCTGTGGGCTTGGGATTTAGGAATGAAGAATTCAAAATCATACGTTTCAGATTTTTGTATTGAATGGAAAGAAATCTTTATGAAAATGAGGCAGATAATGATTTCTTAAACAAGATAGCACAGTAACCTTATAAGACAATCTGATTTCTGACACTGATGTAGCTGAATGACACGAAACACACACTTGTCTCTTTGTCTAACCTCCCCTCCCCTCCCCGACTCTCGGTGTTGTGGTGACCCGTTGACTATGGTGGTGGTAGTCATTGTCAAACTGGATGTAAGCAGTAGTTCTTGTCCTGTTTGGGCATTGTGTTGCGTTTTTTTAACACTGAAATTGTTTGTTTAATTTAAGTGAAATGAGAAAACAACTGCCAGGTATTGACAAAATAACTATTTTCTTAGGTAAGAAGTTATACAATGTTTTGGTTCGTAGAAAAAACTTGTTCACCAGGTTTTAGAGCACGGAATTTACTTCGTTATAGCATCTGGAAAAGTAAAAGAAATAGTGTTATAATTGTTGTGAAAGCTCATTGTTTTCCTTATCATTTGTATCAAATACACTTTAAGCATACCTTATATTTGTCAGTGTTGCTATACAATATCTTTTTGAGTACCGTACTCTTTTCAAAATTTTGACATATTGTGTATTTGTATACGTTTTTCAATCATTTTACTGTTTTTGTGTAATTTTTCCACAAATATTCGATATCTAAGTTCAACTTTTCAGTGTCTTTGAAGAGAATTAACTTAGCACTAAATTGAAAAAATTGCTTTCTATTAGTGCTTTGTACAAAAATGCCTGGGCCTACTAAATATTTCATTCACTTACATTTTTGATAATCTCTGAACCTTGAAACCTTAAAACGGTGTAAGAATACATTAGCATTGCTTGCTTATAATAATGTTCCCCGCTATAGGATGATCAATGAATTCCTCCTCGATTGTATAATTTTTTGTAGACGTAGAATGTATCTTACTTTGAACACTCAGTTTTAGATTTGATATTACAAACACATAAGATGCATTTCTTTTTAATGAAAACAGTGTCTTTTTAGTAGAAACAATACTCTTGATGAATATTGTAAAAGTTTTGATACCATACCTATAGAAACGTAAATAAAAGTAAACGAAAAACTTTAATATAATAACATACTCTCTGGAACTATAAACATGGTTCAAAAACAAAACATAAAACTTTAAAAGACCACATCACCTAAAAGATAATATATATCTAACATCCTAGAGATATAAAATTCCGCTAATTATTTTAGCTGAGGTATTTTCCCCAATCCTTTTCAAATTGATTAAAGCCCATAAAACATGTTAACTCCCCATGAACATCTTGGAAATAATATATCGGGATTTTCTCAATTCAAAACACCTTAACCACATATTTATGCTAAATTTACATAAAACAAACTGGAGCACTATTCTTTAGAACTCACTTCTTAGATCTATACATCGCCGTGTGGTTATGGCGATCATCAAGAAGCAGTCACAGTGTAGACCTCCCACCTCAAAATCTCAAGATTAGAAACCAGACTTCTCAGTCTTGGGAAAACCTAAAACTAATTTAAACCCCATGTCACATATCAAGACTATCAGAGACCCAATTCACCTCAACTGTTGAGCTCAGTTCAGTCTCTCTATATATATATGACCAGACCTTAATGCTGGTTTCTGGTGTGCCCCGGTTGTAGAAGCTGCAGAAGGTGGGTCACGGCGTGCTGCGGCTGGCCACCCGTAAGACGAAGAAGGACCTGCCGGTGAAGGCCTCGCCCGCCTCCATCCAGGACACCAACGCCTGGACGCTCACCCACGTCTCCATCGTCAAGGACCTCGTCGAGTTCCAGTACAAGCAGCAGCAGAAGGTGAGTCATTGCTGTTTGTATATGCTGTTCACATACATTGCCCTCTTGTATGGGTATTGAACCCTAAAATTGGCATGGCGACACAGCGTTTTTGGTCTTAGTGACATGCGACATACCAATTTCTTAAAATTGACGGGGAGACATCCCAACTTCTTAAATTTGACAGGGCAAAATGCCAATTTCGTAAAGTTGAAAGAGCGACATCCCAAATTCTTAAATTTGACAGGGCAGCATCCCGATTTCTTAAATTTGAAAGGACTACATCCCAATTGATTAAATTTGAAAGGGTGAGATGGCAATTTCTTAAATTCAACAGGGCGCCATCACAATTTCTTTAATTCGACAAGGCGACATCCCAATTTCTTAAATTGCAGAAGGACTTAAAACGTTCTTAAGTTAAATTGAATGTGGCTTGAAAATTAAAATCCAGAGATAGGGTGAGAAAAATGCCACTTTTTTCATAGTCATTACATCAAACTTTATGTGAGTCTTTCGTTTATACATATGGCAAATTGGTCTTAAATTGTCCAAAATTAGGTCTTAAAAAGTCTTTGATTAATTTTTGAAAAAGTGTAGATTCCCAACCTGAGGTTTATTAAACGCTTTCGTCTGTCCACAGAGCCGCGACCACATGGAGAAGTACCTGCTGGAGGAGTGGACGCAGACGGAGATGGAGCTGATGCGGGAGCGCGGGCTGTGGGGGCCGCTTGTCGGCTCTGATCTCGACAAGTGGCTGTTGGACATGACGGAGGGTCAGTATTAAGCCTTTATCATACCCTAGGGTGATACAGGTTCAGTAGTTAAGGAGACGGAATTGATGCGGGAGCGCGGGCTGTGGGGGCCGCTCGTCGGCTCCAAGCTCGACAAGCGGATGTTGGACATGACAGAGGGTCAGTCTTATACCTCTATTCCAGTGGCGATTTAGACTACCGGCAGGGTCCCCACTGCATAGGGAAAACAGGGAAAATGGCAAAAAAAAATCTATGTCAGGGAATCATAGATAATTTGGGAATTTGACCAAAACACAGGGAATTCCGTTTGCCCAGTTTCTGTATTTTTTAATTCTTTATTCAAATAATCACATTTTTCTGAGAGTAAAATCCTTATTACATCTGGAAGCTCCATACATCTTTAATTACATAAGAACGAAACTATCAGACAAGATAAAGTTCATTTACAAAGTTATAGACCTTTTTTATTAGGAGTGTTGTGCCCCCTGGTGAAGTAAATGGAACCAATGGTTTAGGTCATTTCCCATAGTTAACCTATATGCTTCACTTCACATAGGTAAACTATGGGAAATGACCTAAACCTTTGGTTCCATTTTTGGCGCCACACCCTAATGAAAAAGGTCTATAGGCTGTGAGGAATAAGATTGAAAGAGAAATACCTGAAATCAATATCAAGCCAATCAGTGTAATCTAGATTGTATTTTTATGTCAAAAATGTACCATTTCTCTTTGTCAGGTCCTCATCGAATGCGTAAGAAGGTGATTCGCAACGATATGTTCTACATGCATTACCCCTACAAGGAGCCAGACCCACTTGTAAGTTTTATAAAAGTGATGCAATTTTTCCTTCTTTTCCCGTATTTTCGGATGTTTTGCCAGTATATTGAAACTAGAAAATTGACATTTCTCTATGCCCAAGTGACCAATTTCATTTTTCAACTGATTCCTAAGTCATTTCTAAGCCATTTAAACCATAAAACTGACTTTTCTAGAGAATATTTCCATCCTTAAAGGGAGCCAAAACTAATAATTATTGAGTCAAAATTTGGCAACATGTATTAAATATTGAAAAAAATTCTACAACCCTAACTGAGGCCTGTGATAAAATATATAGACTGTGAAAATAGGCTGTAACTTCATCACAATACAATGAAACATATCCCTGGTCAATTTTGGTGACCCACCAAAATTGGTTTGTTTACAAACATTGCTCTTTACAGGCAGAAAGGACAGGCGTTTTATGGAATTTAAATTAAATTCAAGTTAGGTTTCATGGCTTAAACTGTACTACTAGCTTAGGTTAGAGTCTTCTCATATTTCAATAGTTATTTCAGTTTGCAAAATTTTGTCACATTTTAGTACAACATTGCTTTTGCCTCCCTTTAAAGTTTCTAAACTGAAAATCCGGAAATTTGCCTCCTCTTTTCCGGATATTTCATCTCTCCTGTGTGGTATCCCTAGGTATACTACCGTAAAACCCCTAATATACGCAACACCCCATTTTTGGTGCACCCTATCTTATCAAAGATCTCGGCCATATTTTGGAAGTAAGTTGAATATGGCCTGTTAACTATATTGCAATTCTAACCACTCCACAATCGATGTAAACCCAACATCCACTGGATGGTGAAGGAGAACTGAATATTGTATTTTGAGATCTGTGGTTTTTCAGAAACCCACCAAGTACAAGATGGCCATTAGTCTGGACTCCAAGAAGCACTTTGAGCGATACCGGTCGCGGTCGCTGGTCGGAGACGAGGCGCTCCCCCTCCAGCGGGAGGACAGCGAGGTCGACACCCGCGACAATGGCACTGACGACTACCCAGAGGAAAGTAAGTCTGGAAACGAAATTAAACAGACAAACTGATTGAACCCATCTTCATTTAGCCGAATGTGTTTTTTTAGAAAGAAGCTTTTAAGAGGAAATTTGCTTGATTATAATAGGCAAATATCATTGTAGTTTTCTCATTTCCTGATAGACAGCGAAACAGTTCCTCGTTGAAATACACTCAGAGGTGGAATGGATTTTGTCCCAGATATCTTTTCTAGGTGTTGCTTGTATAAAAAAAGAAGGAAAAAAGATACCTAATACAGATTTAAATAGAAAATACGTTTTGTTCTCTTTGGTCACAAGATTTGATTTACCATTTCAAAATATCGCCCCAATGTAGTCTTTATCCAGTCGGGAATATTATAATGAGACGCTTATCAATTTTCTGAATTCTCTAACTGCATCGAGTCAACCAGTGTGTTTTAGATGTTATTTTAACGTCAGAAACATAATTTTTGTTGTCATCATATACGTTCTACTGTTACCCACCTAGTGCCCATGAACTTCCCGTGCCTGCTGCCCCGCCTGCCTTCGGGTCGCCTCAACAACCCGCAGGACGAGGAGGGCGACCTCGACATGTCGGCCAACGCCGAAGACCGGGGCGAGGACACGCAGGGCGAGGGGCAGGACCCGCAGAGCGACACAGAGAAAACCGACAACCAGAAACTACTCCGGCTTCTCGAAGAGGGAGAAAAAGTGAGTTTCTTATACAACTTTTGTCTCATTGATGTTTTTTTTTCCTTTTATGTTTTCATGTGTTATTTCAGCGTCATATTCACACCTTGTAAATATACACTGTCATTATACATTTTATGCATATTTTAGATATAATTAACTTTAGGTTAAATTTTGTTAAGTATGACTGAGGAATGTAAAGATACGTTTGCGTCTTGAGAGGCGATGTTGATTCATACCATTGGGACAGCCACCATGTATTCAAATATTGTTAACTTGTTCGAAGTATTGTATCCTCAATATGTAGGACGTAGCGAAGTGTTTTAGATTACAGAAACAAAATATATCCTTAGCTTTCATTAAAAGATCTAACCCTAACCACCACTTCACCGTTTCATCTCTTCGTAGATCAGTCACATGTTCCGGTGCGCGCGCATCCAGGGTCTGGACACGATGGAGGGACTGCTGCTGTTCGGCAAGGAGCATTTCTACGTGGTGGACGGCTTCACGCTCCTTAAGACCAAGGAGATCGCCGACATCGACGCCATCCCCGCCGAGTACGTCCCACAACTTTTTAAGTATTTCAAAAAGAAAAAGAAGAAAAACGTTTTCAGTATACATATACAGCTGTATCATTGTTATGGGACTGTTCATTAATTAAGTACGCGTTTTTACCTGACTTCTGGACACCCCCACCCCCTCTAAACAGGGTACCAACATCACAGGGAAAACAGGGGAAATGACTGCAAAGTTCACAATCCTCACGAGATTGCAAGCTTTTACAGAATTCTTTTAAAATATAAT
The DNA here is from genome assembly GCA_936440205.1 of Lepidonotus clava. Lineage (NCBI taxonomy): Eukaryota > Metazoa > Annelida > Polychaeta > Phyllodocida > Polynoidae > Lepidonotus > Lepidonotus clava. The sequence goes on along the minus strand of OW387135.1, from coordinate 51,459,406 downwards.
GGTATTATTTTTGATAAAATCAAAAGGAAGAGTTTCTTTTTGTTACGAGTGGCTATTTTAAATTTTTGGATTCAAGTGCCGAAGCCACTTGTTAGAACATAAAAAGCACAGGAGTGGTGTTGGTCGCCACCTCTTTGCGGTAAGTATCCGATAACTATACAGTTGAGACTTGGAGTGGTGGTCTACAGAGGTCAGGGTGTGAAGTCAGGAAAGGGGGCGGAGTCCACTATTCTGGACCCCACCCCTTCTCTCTTCATGAAAGCATTCATAATTACATGCCCTTACCATTGACTCTATCTGCGGTCGTGAATTGAGAGAGATATTAACTGTGCTGCTACATTAAATAATGGCCTTTGGGTCGAACTCTTTGCAATAGGTATTTGTGGTTAATTTGTGGAATTACAGTTACCAAAGTTTCAATCATATATATATAAATGTATGCCATTTTGTCACGATTTAACATTGGACGTAGTCATCTGAGACCAAATGTCATATAACGGATCTTTATTGAATAGACCGGGGGCTCAGTGGACTAAATAACAGTGCTTAAGTAAATTAGTTCTTATGTAATAACAATAGTCAGAAATCAAATGTTTTACTATGTCACGACAAAAAGGAGACTTAAATGACCTGCAATGAAAACACATTCAATGATTGACATTACGGTAAATATAGACATTATTTATGTTGGCAACGTTTTTTTCTGTTTTAAACCACTAAAATCACTGATGGTAAACTATGTGATAATAATGCGTTTCAAATCTCTTTTTCAGTATGCATGAACCTATTATACCAAAGGCCTCGAAGGGCACTAATACAGGGCAAAAGAGAATGTAAGTACCTATTACATATTACCTATTGAGTACCCCCATTACCTACACGTCCTCAAAACTTTTACCCATTAATGATTTCAAAAGCCATGGTCTCCTAAAAGCTGAGATATAAATGATCACAAATAAGTCTAGTTTTTTTTTCATCAAACTGAATCGCAGCGATTTTTTTAGAGTTTTTTCATGTTATGGAGTCGGGGATCTTCGTAGGCGTGCGGAATGCAGGATTCCCTAAGCAGAAATCTAACATCTGCACCGGAAGAAATTTGAGAGGGCTATTCCTGCAGTAAAATTACAGAAATGTTTTAAGACTTAGTTAAAATTGAAAACAGAGAATGCCCACCTAAGGATAAAGAAATCAGCGAAATTTTGATCAGGGTCTCAAGATCAGCAATTTTGTCTTTTACCAAAATCAATTGTGTTATTGCAAAACAGTCTCAAGGTGGGATTATTAGGTGTAGAATTTCTTCATAATAGACGGAATTTCTAATCATTAGAAGCTAATCAAAATTTCCCTGATTAGCCAAATTAGTTACAAAGATATATGTGCCCAGGGTTTCACCCTAAAGCTGCAACTTACCTGCTCCTTATGAGACTTTTGTCCGTTTCCCCACCCAGGTGCAGTAAGTTCGCCTACGAGGACATCCGCGAGGTGCACAAACGGCGCTACCTGCTGCAGCCCATCGCCATCGAGGTCTTCTCTGCCGACGGTCGCAATTACCTCCTCGCGTTCCCCAGGAAAATACGCAACAAGATCTACGCCAAGTTAGTTTCTTCCATTTTACCTAGTCGAATTTGCAACCATAAATCTAGAAAATAATGACTTGATATGTTCCCCATAAAAATACCCAACAAGATCTGCGCCAAGCTAGTCTTCTCTCAATTTGACTCAGTGATGCCATTTTTCCTTCTTTTTCCGGATTTCCGGATTTTTGTCTATTACAAATATAAGAAAAAACATATAAGATAACCGCATTAAATCGGGAAAGTCTCCTGCCCAAAATCTGGATAGGCTATTTCACGGATTTCCGGATTTTTCAGGATCATAGAGTGGCATCTCTGTTGACTTCTGTGTTACTTCATTAAACTTGCAATATTGAAATCTCGGTAATGATAACAGTTATTTTCCTTATTTCAAGAAATTATGAATCTAGTAAAGCAGGTGAAAAAAAATAGCTCTACGGTTTCCCATGTTTTGACATGGGGAGAAAATTAGAACGGGAATAAAAAAGAAAAGAGGAGACACCCTTTCGTCTGAATGAAAAAATTCTTATTCTGGAGTTTTGCATATCATATCATATAATCTTATCTTCGTGTCAAGATTAATGGTACATAAATAGAATCCAATGAATCAAGTATTAAAGTTGTTCTAATATTTGTGCTCCTCAGATATTTGCAGCTGGCCACCTCCCTCAAAGACAACGCTCACGAGTCAGTGTCGGGCCAGAAACAGAGTGCAAAGGTCGAACCAGGGTCAGTAATGGAGGATATTTTTTTTTTACATCATTTTGTTGTTGATTTTTGATGCCTTGCGCTATTCAAATATATAATGATATAAATGTAGTGTAAGTAAGGCATCAAAGGAGGCATACCGGATTTGAATTGTTCTTTTGTTGTTGTGCACTGGGGTATGTAATTGGGCTATTAGCACCTCTCCCTGCCCCCTCACGCTTCCCCCCTCCCCCTGCCCCCTCTTCCCCTCAGGTATTCACCTCTCTCTTCTCATTGGTCACTGATGGTATAAGAGGAGGGGTGAGAAGTAGGATTGACAGGTGGGGCCTGACCTGGCTGTGCATGGTGGAGGTGCGTCACGGATGATTACTACTGGGGTTGACCACTGCAGTGTGGAGGGAGTGGGGGGGGGGGGGCGTAGTGGGGAGGGGAGGTGGGAGGGGGGTAGTGGAATAGTCTACCAAGCCGACCTACCATTCTCAAAGTAAGAGTAGCGGGCAGTCAGGCCTACAGACTAGAAGTGGAACGGACCGGCTATTGTTTAGCGCTAAGCCACTTGAATTCCGCAAGGCATCTTCGGCCGGCTTAAGAAGCCGGCCGAAAATCTTCAGATTTCTAGTTTTAAAAGTTATTTTATATCCTGGCCTCCCTCGGCGCTAGCCGGTTTTCTGACAGGTCCAGCGTAACTTAAATTGATATATATCAGGTTCATTGGTATATTTTTTGATTAATTAGAAATGATAATTTCACCTTAGTATTTAATAAGAGATATATTTAATTGATACGTGTAAGTTGTTTATTTTCACTCCTATAACATGTTAAACGTATCAACGTTCTGTAACAGAAGCAGCAGCTACCGCTGTTTGCAAAATTAGAACTAGACTAGACCTTCAAAAAATAAGTATTCTATGAATTCTACAAACTTTATCTCTTAATTTAGAAAAACAACTGAAGTCGGGTTTCCACAGATGATGAACATGTTTTGTCGCTCTGTAGAAACCCGCCTAAACTAAAAAGGAGTTTTAGATTGTGTTTCTTCCCTGCTGATTGTGTCTGTGTTATTTCCCTCTCCCAGGACGGGGCTGATCAGCAGTCTGATCGGCGAGAAGTCCGTCACCCAGCGCTGGGAGGTAAGGCCTTCTTTATACCTTTGATTAATTAATATGAACCTTCTTTAATGAAATACAAATCTCTCTGACATTTAACCTTCTATCCGGGTATGAATATTTCTAATAGAAAATAAGTGAAGGCTCTGATGCATTATGGATCTTGGATATCTTATCTTCAATGTATTTACTTAAAGGATTTTATTGAGAAATAAACTTCATTGTTTCCCCTGGTTTTCAGTCATATTATATATATAAAAAAGTAATGCACACAGAGAATAAATTGATGTTATTGTAATGCACACAGAGAATGGTTGTTTGAATATTTCATAAAAAGAATGAATTTGAATAGAAATGTATACGTAATTTGACGTCGTTAGACGTGTATTCAACCAATAGCATTGAGTGTGCGTTAACAACCAAGCAAAAACAATAAATTTTATTATATATGTGAAGGATGTAGCAAGTGTGTGTTCTGAGTTCAGCTAAGAAAAATAAAAAATTGATATGTCACATTTTAAAGCATAGCAAGATGATTAAGTAGTAACCTTGGGGTGTGGGGTGTTTTTTCCAATCGGGATTTTAATATATCAAATATATTTTTTTCCTTCAAAATAACCTGAGGCCGCGCCCAAGTTAATTCATCCGGAAATAACTTTTTCAAAGAATGAAGTTGTAACCTTGTTTATTTTTCTGTTTGACAGCGGGGTGAGATCAGTAACTTTGAGTACCTGATGTGCCTGAACACCCTGGCCGGCCGCTCCTACAACGACCTCATGCAGTACCCCGTGTTCCCCTGGATCGTCCAGGACTACGACTCAGAGGTGCCTACAGAACTCTACACAAAGATTCCTAACACTAGTTTTACTACTCATTTCTATGTAAACAAATCACCACACCAGTTAACTGTCAAAGGTTCCTAAGAAATCCTAGAATCATAAATGTAGTGTTACTCCTTAAAGGAATAAACTGAAGTTCAGAGGCTATCTGTGTATAAGAATTGACCCAGAAAAAAATGGTTTAAAATTACTTACAGTCAGTGTCTGAAGCCACTAAAATATCTGTTAAAAAAAACAACCTTTGATACAAGTTGAGGACTGGAGCGGGGGGGGGGGGGGCGCTCTTCTCTTTGTGCCAGAAGACATGTTAAATCAAGCTTAAAATATTACCGAGGAAGATGCTCTTTCACAACTATTAATTTTACACCTGTTGCCGAAGAAAACTTAAATTTGAAAGCTTGAGCTTTTCAATAATGTATGATTTTGGGGTTACAGGAGTTGGACCTGGCGAACCCGGCGACGTTCCGGGACCTTTCGAAACCCATGGGGGCTCAGACCCCCGACCGACTGAAGCAGTTCAGACGGCGCTACCAGGACTGGGACGACCCTCAAGGTACGAGTAGATGGGTAGAGGTATCATAAATCCCTATTTAAATAATAAAATACGAGGCAAAGTCTCTCCCCTCAGATGCTACTGCGTAAAGGAGGATTGCCGCTCACGGAGGAGTGTCAAGGACATTTTTTTTGTTTGTATTTTTTTTGAAAAATAGAATAATATGTAAATCCCTATTTACAGCCGTGGTTTGAACAAGGGCTGTATTCCATTATGGCAGTGAGACTATTGATTTATAATAGACATGTTTGTATTATTAGGGATATTTTTGAATCCTCTTTTAATGTTCTACTGATAAACTAGTAAATAAACCATTTTGAATCTTGAAAATTTAATTCCATAAAACGTCTCTTAAAGAATCGGGATATAACATACAGTCGACTCTGTCTTCAGGGGACACTGATGGGACCAGGAGATTTGTCCACTAAAGACAGTGTTAACTGTAGATGTGGAAATACAATTATGAGGTGAATCTAAGAATGAAATAAAGTTCTCTGTTACACATTGTGCATTTACCATGTGGTTTATATAGTGTCATATAAATGAACCTATGTTGTATATATAGATATATGTCATTAATTGGTGGGTTCCAGGTGAGACCCCGCCGTACCACTACGGCACCCACTACTCGTCAGCCATGATCGTCGCCTCATACCTGGTCCGGATGGAGCCCTTCACCCAGCACTTCTTACGACTACAGGTAAGATATAGTAATAAGGCCGAATTCGTTTGAAAAAGGCCGATTTGCCCTATTCATATTTCAGGTAGTGGTAACGCTGCACATTAAGTGAATGTATTTTGTAGGTCCCGTATAGTCGTATTTAGTGACGTACCAAATATTGACCTCTGCTATGGTTATATCTCTTATATAAATTGATCTCTTATTTTTCGCCCAGCGAAACCAAAGGGATCAAAGCAGTATGAAAGCAAACCAAAGCGTATCAGGCGAAATTCTCTAAAGGACAGCGATCGGACTTGCGCGTACGACGACAAGCAATAAACTAGAATGTATGGGAGTTTTCAGACATGCCGGGAACATTCAGAAAATTATCATAAAACTGGTGGCCCCTTACCCGGCATACAATTTTCTCTATATATCTATGATTGCGGGAACCAGCTACCCATCCCTTGTTAGCCGATTCTTCCGGTAAAATCCATGGGAATTTACAGCGTATTTCCGGTAAAATGAGTTCGACGCGTTAAATCCCGCGCGTTATGTGACAGCACTCTGCAACTTCGACGCTCGCTACGGATCGGTTGTTACCGGGGACTCGTCCTTCTCTACCTGGATACCTGGATTACGGCGGTATCTGATGCTTTCAATATATATTAATTGAATCTATGTGGACCTGTGGACGCATACTACCGCATGAAGGAATCTTGGAGGAGAAACATGCGTTGTATTGACTGCCAAAAAATTGGATCGATCGGACACGGGTAGACTTGACACTTCCCCATCCCTCCTCCCCCCTCCCCAGCTGCACAGGGACCACTTTCCCACGGTTTAGGTTGTGAGGGTCTAAACGCTAAAATTGATATTACCCCATTAGGTGTTTTCATAAATTAACAAATAATCCAATTTACAGTACTTTTGTATTAGACAAAAATAAAACATGACGAAACATGACCTTAGTACATCTTACATCCAGTTTTGCACAAGAATAAGGAAGATTTAGTGACAACATATTTTACATTCAATGTTTTAAAAAGTCGCAAAAACAACATTTCATCATCCCCCTCTAGTGCCCCATAAGTAAGAATCTGACATCACCAACCCCTCCCGCACCACGTGTAGGGCCTTTGCAACCCTCCCGGGACCCACAGCCATAGTTCAAGCACTACAGAAATGCATGGATTTACTGGACTTTACCTTTGGCCTTAGGTTCGTAATTGTCAAAAGTTTTAAGCCAAGTTTTATGCTTATGCTTAATTTCGAGCCCTGACATGAGTCCATGACCAACCAAAACCATTTTCAGTCTAGATAACGTTACAAGGGGCTGGGCAGTTGTAGCCTGCGCCGGATGCCCTCCCGCTCCCGATGTCCGCATCTGGAATGGCAATATCCAGAGGCGAATACTTGTCTAGGCAGTGGAGGATTTGGTCGTCAGGTTTTCACGCCCCCTGCTCCCTCCCCCCTCACCTTTTTTGCGCAGATTGACGGCAGTAAGTGCAACAAAGGCTGTCAGGTTTACACGCCCCCCCCCCCCCCCTTCCCCCTTTGAAATGATACCGTTGAAATCTAGGCCTAAACTCGGCTAGGCTAGAGTAGAGGCCTAACACGGATTGGTCGGACACTGGCAATTTGAAAAATAAGTATTTTACCCGTCAGGCTTATCAAAATGCAATGATTCAAAGATTATTTGTGAAATTGTCACTATAGTGTCATTTTTTCGGAACTACCATCAAATTATTTTATTTTAGGGACGTTTTTGTCCGTGAGTTCACAGAGATAAGTCCGCCGCCGTTAACTTAGCAACAGTGTTACTGGCGACGTGTTTTGCCCTTTCAGAACGTAATAACGCAACGTTATTGGTCATGTCACGAAATTGGCACGGCCCTCAGGGGGTTACAGCGTAGCTAATTACGGCCGTCGTACGGACGAGAATCTCTCCTTAGCGTCCTACGTTTAATTCCAATCGGGCGAAATTCTCATTTTCTCAAATGATCGATCTCATCAATCACGTCAATCGGCCAACTTGTTGTAACTCTTAACTACATTGTATTTCATATGACTTTTTCAGGAGACGACAACAACAAAATTCATAATTATGACTTTTTGTATTATACATATATACGGAAGTATGATTAATCAGAAAAAAGACCTTTTCGAACCTTTTTGACTTTGCAGGGCGAACATTCACTCTTAAATGACATTTTTGATAGTAGACCCTACAGGGAGACCTTTTTCTAACCCTGACCTTGTTTGACCTTGTAGGGCGGACACTTTGACCTTGCCGACCGCATGTTTCACAGTGTCCGTGAGTGCTGGTTATCGGCCTCCAAACACAACATGGCCGACGTGAAGGAACTCATCCCAGAGTTCTTTTACCTGTCGGACTTCCTGATGAACAGCAACAACTTCGACCTAGGTAAGGCAACCAAGGCAGATTCTATTAATTTCTTTAAATGTCTTAAAATATTTTTGTATTTTGTATTTTGGGAATCCGCCATAAGCGATCATCCTTCTCCTCCCCTCAAGTACAATACATCAAGATTTCAGGATCTAGTGCTATTATTATAGTCCTTCAATTTTAAGACCCAATGACTATTTTTGCGCGAATTTCAATTCTCCCTCCCACGGATAGATTATTTCCTGTTTCACCTGCATACTAGCCTAGATTATGGTGCGTGCCAGGAAATATGTAGACAACTCATGAAGCTTTGACATGCAAGTTTTCATTAATCCTTGTGGTTTTATATGATGGAAAACTAGTATTATATATTTTTCCAGTTTGTATCTAAATATAGTTTTCGTCAAGTTAGTTTGAACATATATTCTTTACAGACAGAAACAATTGAACATTTTTTATAGTTTCCTTGTGCCTACATAACTGTTTTGCTTCTGATTAAATTGGTCATTAAAGAGGAAGATTAAATCTTTTACCTTCAACACTGTTTTTAGGAGCAAAACAAAGTGGGGTGGCACTCAATGATGTGCAGCTGCCGCGCTGGGCAAAAGGCGACACACGGGAGTTCATCCGAGCGCACCGCGAAGCGCTCGAGTGCGACTACGTGAGCGCTCACATCAATGAGTGGATCGACCTCATCTTTGGCTACAAACAGCAAGGCCCACTGGCCGTGGACGCCACCAACGTGTTCCACCACCTCTTCTACGAGGGTAACGTCGACATCTACACCATCGACGACCCACTCAAGAAGAACGCTACCATTGGGTTTATCAACAACTTCGGACAGATCCCCAAACAGGTCAGTTTGGGTTCTGATGTTTGTCATTCGGAAATTATATAACAGAGATGCCAGTTTTTACTTCTTAATACGGATTTCGGTATTTTTTATTAGAAAAAAAAATTGTCAAAAGTTCCTAATTAATGCGTTTGTACAAATTTCCTAATTTTTCATCTTGGCATCTCTCAGTAATACATAAAGGAGGGTGTAGCATTATTCTGTCGCGGCTACAGACTCGTACAGCCTACAAACTGAATTATACACTTATTTTGTGAATTAAGACGGGCATTGGAAAACGCGTGGTGACTTACCATGATCTTCCATTATGTCGCTGAGGGCTTGTTCCATCGTATCTGTTCATGTATTCTTGACAGAGATAGTGAGAGGTTTTGAAAATATTACAAGTATAATTCCAATAAAATTAAACTCGCCGTGCAGTAATAAAATCTACATTTAAACTTCTTCAACCCTGTGAATGTGGAAGGACAAAAACACCTTAAAAGGTCTCATTCCTGCCATCACTTGACAAAAGAATTCAGGTCGCATCTTTCTGTTCCCGTTGCAGTTGTTTAAGAAGGCGCATCCCCAGAAGAAGTTAAACATCCGCAGCCTGGACATGTTACCGATGGGCCCACTCGTCAACTCGTCAGCCGACCGCCTCTTCTTCCACCACCTCGACAACCTCAAGCCCACCATGACGCCCATCAAAGGTAATAAGGGGTCTAAGATACTCAAAGATCATCTTAATAATTGGTTCTCTCGACCTATTATTACAAGTCTGTTAACTTTAAATTAAACTGTTTAACATAGTGCAGTTAGCATAAGTTTGTTTTTCGCATTCGCATTTTCGCTTTGTACAGGGTTCCTACACAGGTCTAAAAGATTTTTAAAGGTTTTCATCTGTCTAAGTAGAATTGCGTATCTTTCCGCATGTTGTTTATGTTTCACGAATTTCGAGCTAATCTTGAATAGGAATGAAAACTTAGCCCTTTCGTTACGCCACTGAAATGATATGGAGCACAACAAAAAGTTGCTAGACCAGTGTAATATGAATAAGTAGAATATATCCAAAGATTTAAGAAAGAGAAAGAAAAAAAGCCACAAGTCTAAAAAAGAAAGAAAAAGATTCCTACCGTAGATAAAGACGTGTCTCCGTCATATCGAAGTAAACCTCTCTTCAGAACATAGAACTGCATGCGGTTGTAGGTCTTAGTTACTTTTCCAAGCTTGGACTTCAATTGGTCTTAAAAAGGTCTAAAATTGTTCTTCAAAAATGCGTGAGAACCCTGTTAAACCAACCATCTCTTGCGTCCACAGAACTGCGGGGCGTGGTGGGTCAGATCATCCACGTCGACAAGAGCGTGCTGGCCGTGGAGCAGAACAAGGTGCTCGTGCCGCCCGCCTACAACAAGTACCTGGCCTGGGGCTTCGCTGACCTCAGCATCCGCATCGGCAACTACGACAGCGACAAGGCCACCGCTGTGTTCGAGAACCTGGACAACGGGGAGATTCTGTGCGCTGCCTGCCCCAACCCCAAGTGTATCATCACCGCTGGAACGTCCACGGTAAGTACACGCGTACTTATATATTAGAACTTCCACATGTACGTTTAATGACTATTAAGACTATTGAAAAAAGCAAGCTCTTTAGGAAGAATTTTAAATACTAGGTAAAAATCACCATGGCACCTAACTTCGTGCGGTCTCGTAATTCCCTACTATAATCATGGCTCTATTAAGAGCTAATCTACTATATATCAGTGTGGCATGGGACGTAATGTAGGGCCGTATTCAACATAGCAAAAGTACACTGCCAATGTGCCGCCGATACAATATCGAAAATAATCTTGTTTTTTTCTCCTTAAACCAGTCTCATATAAATATGTTCTTCCGAGTAAGTACAGAAAGTGCAGTCAGTTGGCACAATAATACACGGAACAGTTTTACAGTCAACATAACGCTTATAGTATCTAATAAATTATATTGTCACTCATTGAATAAGTGCAAGTATGTGCATCGGTTTCCAATTTGGTCCCGATGACACGTTTTTAGTGAACTACTTCCAATCGAAACCCTGCAAGAACATATAGATATCAATATTTACCCCTACAGGTGGTGTCAGTGTGGGAGTACGGTAAGGGCAAAGACCGGCGAGCGCTGTGTCTGAAGCAGTCGCTCTACGGCCACACGGAGCCCGTTACCTGTCTTGCTGCATCAGCCGCCTACAACATCATCCTGAGTGGGTCGCGGGACCGGACCTGTATCATCTGGGACCTCAGCCGCCTCGTCTTTGTACGCCAACTGAGGGGGCACGCGGCACCGGTCGCCGCAGTCTGTATCAATGACCTGACAGTAAGTAGAATTTATTTTCCTTCCTTTTAGGGTGTTTCTTGCGGCTGTTTTCTATTGTCAAAACTACATTCTCATTCCAGTAGAGGAACATGTTTCAGTTGTAACAATGAAGTAAAATTATAACCAGTGTGAATACAAACTGCAGATTCTTTTTTTTCCATAACAATGAATTGACCTTGATTCTTCCTCAAGGGTGACATGGCAACATGCGCTGGGACGTTCCTTCACGTGTGGACGGTGAACGGGGAGGAGATCGCTAATATCAACACGGCCACCTCCCGCAACCAGCAGATCCTCTGTGTGGCCATGTCGCAGATGATGGAATGGGACGTGCGCAACGTCATCATGACCGGCAACAGCGATGGCGTCGTCAGGGTACGGGATCCAATCATCTTTATGCCAGTTCTCAGAACACCATAGCTAATTTGTTTTTATGACATCAGGGTCCATCGTCAATTAATTATAAAAAAAACATCTGGTTTGTGATTATACCTTTAGTAAAGTTTGTTGTTATACTTCATTTAAAATGCATATGTTCAGCTGTTTATGGTCATGTATAAATTTCAACACACATCCAGCATGCTCTATATAGAAAATGAGGCATTCAAAACAGTTTAATTATGAGAGAAAAACATTCTTTAAGAGGAGGAACATAAGAATAGTAACGTCAATAAAGTTTGTGTCATTTATTCATTTTCTCCCGGTCAACAGATGTGGAGCGTAGAGTTTGTCGAGGTTCCTGACGAAACTTACCAGAAGCCGCAGGAACAACAGCAACCTCCACAACAACAGCTGACCAAGCCTGAGCCCCCACCCCGACCGCCAGCCCCGCGCACCTCGCCGCAGCCCATCCCTCTCAACAAACGGCCATCAGAGGGCTCAGGCGAGCGGTCGGCCGCTGACCGACTCCGCGACTTCAACGACCCGGACCTGCTGGACGCCAAGGAAGTGGAGCTGGGGTCGTCAGCCGAGAGCGACGGTGGCGGGGTAGACCGCTTCCGACGCAGCAGGGACCATCACGCCAGCCTGTCGCGGGATGACGACCTGTGCGACTTCCGGGTATCGGGACCTGACCTGATTTCCTTTGATGACAGCGACGATGTGCCGGCGGTGGACCCGGGCCGGGGAGCCGAGCCCGCCGTCGACGCCTTGTCGGAGATCGAGGGGAGGGCAGAGGGTGAAGCTGGCCCAGCGCCGGCTGCCACCATGGGGCCAGCTGCAGGCCGGGCGGACATGAGGGCGCGCGACCCCAACTCGCCTTCCAGTGACTTTGTGTTCGTCACTGATAATGAGGTCAAAGATGCCATGAAGTCGGTGGCTGACGTGGTGCAGAGGTTCAGCCCGCACAGCCCGCGGCGTCTACTCAGGGGACTCCGAGAAGGTATTAAAAAATTATTTTCATCCTTATTTCGGGGGAAACATAGGGTAGGTTTCAATTCTGAGTGGACAGAAATCTTCTTTTCTGAGAAGGTACATGACTTGACTTCCTTCATTTTTGTGCATTTTTTGACCATAGTATGTGCCTAAAGCTAAAGCCCACTGGGAATGTGCCCTCTACTGCCTCTTGCTAATTCAAAAAGTAATAGAGACGTTGTGACTACTTATTATTCCTCTCCCCGCAGTAGCTTCTTTGAGATGCATTGTACTAAGATGCACTGTCAAAATTTGCTTTAAGACGGGATAATCTTTATGAATTACCTTAAATCTTACTTTGATATCATATGATACTTTTAACAACAGATATAAGGAAAGATATAGGGGAAAGATTGGCACATACAATATATTGATATTTAGAATATTTGAAAAACTACCAGGCCTTCATGTATGGAACTACGCCCTGGAAAATAATAATCAACCATGACCAATTTGTAAACAATAAAATGAATTCTTGTCCCTTTGCAGGCTTCAAGTGGCAGCGTCAGTTGGTGTTCCGCAGTAAGCTCACCATGCACACAGCCTTCGAGCGAAAGGACAACAAGGACCCTGCCGCCGTCACCGCTGTCGCCGTGTCCAAGTCAGTACCCTTCTGCTTTAAATAGTTTAAAATATATCAGGTTTCTTCAGAGTTTAGGTAAGCCTTAAGGTTAACGGAAAAAACCCATACCCAATAAGTGAATTTGAGCAAGTGAAGTCAGCCGACAGATCGGCGCTAAAATCGGCCTATTCTACCAGAATAACATGCCGATTTCAGTACAGATTCATATCAAACACATACATTCCAACATTGTATAGTCATTTGCGATGTGAATCGGCCGATTCAATGGATAGAGTCCAGTGGGTATGGGGCTTAACTAAGTGTTTCTCATAGGGATGGGAGTAATGATGATGTTATTGTCAGCGATGTCACTTTTCCTACTTTGTAGGATTTCCTACCTTTTGGATTGCATGACGAATTTTTCCTACATCACATTAATTTCTCTTTTAGAGTATTTTTGTATTAGTTATAAGCTATGAAGAATAATGTCAGGACTCCGTTTCTAAAGGTAATTCTTTTCTGTGAGTGGTTCTTGAAAAAAAAGTAGGAAAAGTGTTTACTACTTTTCCTACTCTTTCCACAGTCGCAAGTGGGATCTCTGTATTAGTTGTAACCAATCTACCCTATTGCCCCTCAGGGACCACAAGACGGTGTACGTGGGAGACGCCAAGGGTCGGATATACTCGTGGAGTGTGACCGACCAGCCCGGCCGGGTGGTTTTGTCGTAATTTGTTTTAACCAATCTATCCATTCTCAACCCCAGGGACCACAAGACGGTGTACGTGGGAGATGCCAAGGGTTGGATCTACTCGTGGAGTGTGACCGACCAGCCCGGCCGGGTGGTTTTGTTGTAATTTGTTTTAACCAATCTATCCATTCTCAACCCCAGGGACCACAAGACGGTGTATGTGGGAGACGCCAAGGGTCGGATCTACTCGTGGAGCGTGACCGACCAGCCCGGGCGGGTGGTGGCCGACCACTGGATGAAGGACGAGGGGGTGGAGAACTGCACCGCCTGCCAGGTCAAGTTCTCCTTCTCCGAGCGCAGACACCACTGCCGCAACTGTGGACAACTCTTCTGCTCCAAGTAAGACTGGGTTTTGAGTGCGTCTTTTTTTAAAATTGAAAATCAACTTCAGGCTTTTTCCTGTTCTTCGAGAATATAGTGGAACATAAGTACAAATTATAATACAAACATACATCGTTATAAGTCAGAGAAGCACCAGTATCAACCAATCCTTTAATCATAGACATACATAATGTATCTCTATGTTTCAACACAATAAATCTGTGTACATTTAGTTTGACTGTTGGATAAACTATTTAGATATAAAAATATCATCTGCTAAAGGCATATCTTCGGGTACCAAAAAGAAGATAACTAATTGGAATTCTGAAACTGCTTTTGGAATTCTAAAGAAAGTATGAAAATCTAGAATTAATCTCGTCATGTTTTGTGTTTTGGTTATGGTTTTGAAAGAGTTTGATTTACCCTGGCAATCTTCAATTGCCAGCCATTGGATCAGTCAAGAATGCATTTTAAAGAAGAAATTTCTATCTATTTTCATGAACTCAGTACAATAGAATATTGAATTGTTCTTTATTTCATTTTTCATCAATAATCTTTCAAGTCATTCCGTTTGTTCTTGTATTCCAGGTGTAGCAGATTTGAGACAGAAATTCGACGTTTACGGATACTCAAACCGGTGCGCGTATGCCAGGCCTGCCACACCGCCCTGAGGGCGCAGCAGGCGGCCGAGGCCAAGAACAACAAGAACACCGTCAACACATAGCAGTAGAGACCAACGCCCGTGTAGTAGTGACCAACACAGCTTAGAGTCTTGACCACTTCTGTTAGCTATATGCTGAATATATACTTGTTGATTTTTTTTGATTTTTTTTTTCATAGTTAAAAATGAAGTCAAGCACACGCTAGTGATGCCCACCAAACTGTCAAAATTATTTCCCGAATGAAATGATTTTGTTGTGATGAATTTGTTGGGGGTATATTTGTTTTTTTCAAGAGTCCCAATGGGAAAGAGCAAAGACCAAGTTTAGAATAACATTATTATATTCTCCCAGGTGTTAGTTGCAGAGCACTTGCAATTAGAAGGAATACACGTATAGAATGTGTTAGATGTGAATGGAACCCAGAATAATAAATGAAAATGAATATTGTAAATAGATAATCGATCATTGTATTATAATAACGATAACCTGGCAGGTGCATTTTTGGATAAGAATGATCTCTGGAACAATGAAACCTATAATTACAATTGGTCGAAAACCATTACGGTTTTATATATAAATATATATATATATATAATAGTTGTGTTTCTGTGTGTATGAAATGTAGTGTACACTTTGAAGATATTACCAAATTTAAAAACCTTCGAGTTGTGGCTAAACTAGTGTCTGACGCTGATGTTGTAAGTATAGCATGTTATAACTGAGGACATACCATTTTAAATGATGTATTTATACGTAAAGAGTCCTACATGGTATGTCAAGTCAAGGGTAAGCTATGACGTGAAGGTTATGACGTCATATCGAATATGCAGTATTGGTGACGTGACGTCAGAGATGACGTCAGCCGGTCTGTGGGCGTCTGTGATGGGTCGTAGTGTAGTCAGGACAACGTCATGATCGTGATCCTTCTTGGCAACATCAAGACTTTTCTGTTTTAATCAGACAATAAGTTCTGTACAGGCTTTGTACATATATACATATAAGTACATATGAATATAATTAGAATACTATATATATATAGGTGCGACTATAGTGAGTGTAGTGCTTAGTTTTATCGTGTTGTGAGTGTAGTACAGGGTGTCCGTGGTCACAGCTCGCCGTGGTTACACTTAGAAACCTTTGTCACAAACTCCTCGTACATGTCAGTCGTGTTTTGGTGTTTTACCATTGAGACAAACAAACTACCCTTAATACACGTTTAGCGCTGTATAGGACTTTAACCCCTAGCTACCATGGAACTGTAGGTTAGTTGAACGTAGCGTCCCTAAGGGCAATTACGATACGTCGGGTGTGGCGGTGCTAGCGTGTGACGTCACGTCGCGTGACGTCATCAAGTGAGTCATGACATCAGCAGTGTATCCCAAGTTTACATGAATGTATTCCACTTTATTCGCAATCTAATTGTATACACCATTGTACATCACTAGAAAAACCATATAGCCGGAGCACTCTAGTCACAACGTCATGAGAATGATAATTAATTATAACGCCATTTTTCTAACCTTTTTGGAAAAGCAGTATTTTCCCAGGTTTAATTGTGAAAGTAAGCGTATAGGAAGCATTCCTAAAGTCCTGTAGCTGTGCCATTCTGGTTGGTTGGTCCTGTTTTGGGATGCGTCTCACTAGGTTGGGTCCAACAACTTTGAATCAAAATTCACCTTAAAATACAAGACAAAATCAGTTGTATGTTCATACTAATCAATCAAATATCACCCTCAGTTTTATCGTATAGGCCGCTGGGAAAGCTGAGGACTAACTGTAAAACGCAGAGCGTATAATGATGTGCAATACTGGATTATATCCCTAGAAGAATTCTCAAGGAAAGCAGTATTGGTGAAACATATTTTAAGAACATTATTGCTATTAGTAAGATATGGGGGGTCTTATTTATGTTCACAGCTTCTGTTGTTAAAAGAAATGGAAAAAAGATATGTTTGAGGAAATATATTACGATGCCAATATAATACAAATACGAAAAATAGGTGAAAACACAAAGTAACCAAATATCTCTAGGAAATTCTGTGTTAGTTTTTGTTAGCAGTACTGCTTAACTGGCAATATTTTGTCGACATATTCTGATAAGCATTTGGTTTGAGATCTTTCTCAGTGGAAAGTAAGTCTTATTCTCTAAGCCAAGCTCTAATACTTTTCCTTTTGAAGAAAAAAAACCGTATTCTGATGGATAGTTTTCCTTCTTTAATTGTTCACATTAACCGATTTTGTGACCATCGTTAAGTCTACGTAGATTAGCTTGACCCATATAGCGAAATCGCCCAAATCGCAAGTACAACATCCCAATGAAATGGAATGCATTCCACATCCGGGTTACTTGTAAACTTCGTGAAAAATTATTTTCCTGATTTGCAATGAAAATGAAATCATGTTCTGTGTAAATGTAAAAAGAAAGATGAAAATATTGTGTTAATATTATTATATTGACCTAATTGTTCTGGGGTAAGCTGGAAAGCTTATTTCTTGATATTGTGTGGTAGGAGATGGTTAGTAGATTAGAAAATAATGTAAAACTTGCATGACAACATTTAATTGTAAAAAGAATCAATGCCATATTTATAGGAAGAGAAGTAGAGGATTGACTGATAAATAACTGTATTATATGCCTCGTATGGTGTGACGTAGCAAGTCTCACTGCCCTGAAAAGTTGCGCTTAGTATCTAGTCAAGGATAGCGCGTATCCTGAGAGTTAGAATGACACATAAAGTAGGGTTAGGTCAAGTCAATATTGTGTGACAGTACTATGACACATCGGTCTATTCACAGTGTAAGTTTAAAGAAAATAGTTGGAGGTGGAATTAAATGAAACCAACAAGTCGTACGTTTCTTGCATAAAAGATATTTGAACAAGGTAGCATGGCATGCATCTATGTTGTTGCATCCGCCTCGCTTCCAGGCTATTCCTCCTCGATTTGACAAACTGTATGACAAAGACAAGTTGACGTATCCTGTATGTGTGGTCAGTGGCCTATGTTCGGCCCATTGTAGCCGAAGTCTCGGTTGTGCAGTGTAGTGTCTAGCGCCTGTTGAGTTCGGACTGACTTATAGTCGTCACCCCGTGTACAATATCTGCCTTCTAGTGATGCCAGTCGCATTGTGATAATACATCCTCATTCCAGTGCTTTTACTCACCGCTCAACAGCTAGGTCTGTACCTGGTGTTAGCAGGATAGGAGCCGAGTCATCTCTCACCATTGCATTTTCTTTCTGTTATTACGACCAAACCATTGTAGTGCAGTAGATTTCTGCACCCAGCCCTTTGTCCTTAAGTCTGCAACAGTTGCTTTTTCCATGTTGCCATGTGTCAGTTGATTGGGGGGCTATTTTCAGTAGCAAGCAATCCAGTTGTTTATGTATCTATGCAAACTGTAGTGTCACTATATGTAGTTCACACAAGGGCTGGCCAAGTTGGCGAGTAAAGGAGGACTGTCCCTGTCAAAAGAGGAAAGTTTCATCAAACCAAATGGTTGATTAAGTATGTGGTTTTCCCTCCCCTGACTAGTACTCCATCTATCATCCTTTCTCTTGTGCCCTCAAGATTTATGTCACAAAATCTTCTTTAACATTTATTGCACGTACTGTTTACTATTCTGTTAATTTAAGGACACAATAATGAATAGAGACCATCTTTTGCATAATGGCCACGATAAAGAATAGAGGCAATCGTTGAATATAGCACCTTATCTGTAATTCAACTCATTCAGTTAGCATTTGAAAAAGAAACATTACATTTTTTACCAAAGAAACTTCTAAATTATTGAAATATTTGTAGGTAAAATCGCTGCTGCCATTTATAAGCTGCAAAACCTCTTCATAAGATAAAGCATCAATAGGAAATAGCATTAATTTTTAGCGTATTAGGTTTCACAGCATGCACAAGTTCATGGAAAGTTTTAGGCTATGTAGGGTAATTTACCTGTTAATTATTACCAAAGGATATTGCGAATCATACAGAATGAAAAAATATGTCATCATTACGAATCACCAAGAAACATACCCAATTAAAAACAGTAGTAACGAGTTTAATTCATGTATTAGTGGAAACTTGTAGTCTGCATTTTATTATTTGGGTAAATACATTTATTTTATCAGATAAAACTTGTACTTTTACTAACATACCCAAATGATGAGTCACTGCAAACTAGTATCTCCTATAGTTCTTTTACAGGAAAGTGTCACTCGTGAAGTAAACGTTTTATCAGTTGCTCACATGTAGTTGGGTTGGGTTATAGATAAGGCTCCAAAGTTTAAGCAATCCTGTGCAGCCGTAGGATCTACATTGTACAGTGTAATATACTAAGTGTTGTGAAGGCCGTGGGGTCCGCGAGATTAAACTTCACCCGACTATTGCTGCCTATGTCAGGGGCGGTACAGGATTACCAAGGGTGGATCCAGCTTTTTGAAAAAGATGGGGTGTACTCATGGAAAATGGGAGGCACACCCCCTATTTCCCAGAATTTTACATAAGAACATCTAAATTTGGCCCCCCAAAAAAGGGGGGAAGGCGCACGCCCCCATGCTCCCCACCATCCAATAGATCCGTCACTGGAGTAAGTACTAAAACATTGCGCATTTGTGCGAACACATGCAATGTTTTTTCTCTTATGTGAAATTTAAAGGGGTTGGGGATCCGAACTCCATCGATTCCCCCCCCCCCCTCACCTGGACCACCCTTGGATGTTCACCTTTCACATCTGGCAATGGTCACAGTGCAAGGTCTTATTCTTTACCGTCATGTTTCTTCTGAATGTAAAGATTTGTGCACAAAAGCCTTGGAAATATTTTCTCCTCGATTAATTTCTCAATCAACCATAACAAGTTACGTCTTTAATTTGTGAATTCATCAAAAGTGAGCACAAATGTTTGTATAGTAAAAGTCGTATACTACCCTATTTCTGCTGTAAACTTCACAAAATTATATTATTTTCTGTTTGTCTTAACAAATGTAATGAGCAAATTGGTCGAACCAAAACTGCAGAAATGTGCATTTCTTTAGATTAATTTCATGGACTTCTTACATTTTTGTAATTCATAAAAAACCAATTGCAGAAAGGTGGCATCCTATTGTAAACCCAACCAACGTCTAAAATCTTTGGTCTTACTCCATGTAGTCAGGTCTCTTAAATTTGGGGTTCTGTTTTTTCAATTGCTTTTGTACCCTCCAAACCTGTAACATGATATGGAAAAATGTAGTCGATCCTTTAAGATGTTACTCGTACTTGTGGTTGATTAGAAAAGTCCCTTGTGAGCCTAGGACTGTCGACACAGGTGGTTGATACCGCAATCAGCAATAAGGGCTGGAAATGTGCAGCGACTAGTGGCTGCCGTTAAATCAACTTGAGGAGCCTCCTGGACATTCCGATATCAAAAGTCAATTCATTGTAAATATCAATATGAAAGAACAACTACATAATCAGTTTGCATTGTGGGTCAGAGCCATGCATAGCGCTATCTTTGTGTAGATTATTATATTTAAATGAAATAAATAATATTGAAACTTATTAACGTGTTGTTGATTTATTTATTAGATAAGCCATTTTTCCTACTTTTGGGAGTGTTAATATCCCTACATTTTTCTATTAAACACGCATTGCCCTATTGCTGTAGTCACTTATAAACTTAAAATTTAATGGATTAGAATGGTGTTCCTCAATTTCCTACTTTTTGAATGAACTCTACTATATATAGTTTATAAACTTCTTACTATAAAAGTAGGAATGGGGCAGGAGGGATGGGAAGAGGGGGGCACAGGAGGGAAGGGAAGAAGTGGGGCAGGAGGGATGGGAAGAGGATGGGGCGGGAGGAACGGGAAGAGGAGGGTGCAGGAGGGACAGGAAGAGGATGGGACGGGAAGAGGAGGGGCAGGAGGGAAGGGAAGAGGAGGGGGCAGGAGGGATGGGAAGAGGATGGGGCAGGAGAAACGGGAAGAGGAGGGGACAGGAGGGACGGGAAGAGGATGGGACGGGAAGAGGAGGGCGCAGGAGGGACGGGAAGAGGATGGGGCAGGAGGGACGGGAAGAGGATGGGACAGGAGGGACGGGAAGAGGAGGGCGCAGGAGGAACGGGAAGAGGATGGGGCAGGAGGGACGGGAAGAGGATGGGACGGGAAGAGGATGGGGCAGGAGGGACGGGAAGAGGAGGGGACGGGAAGAGGATGGGACAGGAGGGACGGGAAGAGGAGGGTGCAGGAGGAACGGGAAGAGGATGGGGCATGTTCTGCTTCAACCTCAAATTGTATATGTTATTTTACTTATCCTAAATCGATCTTCCCGTACAACTCATGACCTCTTTCAGTAGAATCATTTACCTTGGTTATTTTCCTCAACATTTTCCATGCATTGAAGGCAGTAACAGATATTCATTCATGTCCCCTATCCCTCTGCCAGGCATCCCCCCACTCACTTCTCCCAAAGAGTAGATTAATAGAAATACATTTCATTCCTGTTTAAACAAAGCCAGGCTTATAGACATTGTGCATTGGGATGTCATGTTTCTCAAATTAGATGGATGCCACAGTGGTGATCAATTTACAATTGTCAGTATCCTATATACACACACACACACATATATATATATATATATATATACATGTATATATATATACAACACATGACGATGTCAAACATTTTTCAAAGATTACTTGTAAAATTATTTAAGCTCACATCTTAAACTTGAATAATGCATGGTGTTTGATGTAAACTAGCATAAAGTAGTTTATCTTATCACCAGTTGAAACAAAAGAAATCAAAACTTGTTTCTGTGCATTTCGTGTTTTTTCTGCCTTACATAATGTAGTTCAATATGGCTATGGTGATCACCAAAAAGCCTCAATTCACGAACTGACCTTGCCGAAAGCAATATGATCTTTATCCATACTGCTATTGCTTGGGGCATCATGATGGCGAGAAAAGTGAGGGGGCAGGTGGGTGGTGACACAGCGTGATCAACCCAAAATGCTAAGAATAATTATTACATAGATACAAGATAGCAATGTTGTAAGGTTCCCTGTCATACCAACTGCCCCAGTTCTAGAAGTGGCAAAAAACAATTCAAGTTGCTCCCCACAGGTAAAGAATTTAGGATTTTCTGCCAAGAGCCAGTTGTTTGCCTTTCCTAACTCATATGCAAGCCCTATCACATCGTTGTGATAGCCCGTTAGGGTTTGCCTATCCCCATTGACCACTAAAACACCTTCTGTGTCAAGGAGATTTGTGGACGTAGGATGCTGATCAATGGTGAATAAAAACAGACCTGACTGAGTCTTTGGACAGCGATAAGAGGAAGAGACTTGAGGGAGCCGGTGATTGATCAAGGTAGCTGATGTGACTTTCATAGCCCACTTCTTTGCTTTACTATTGGTTCAAAGAGACCACAGTATATCAATAGCATGGTTGTAGTAACGCTGGTAAAGTAATGTCAAATGCAATCTTTGACTGTAATGTGTTTTCATCATAGTCTGACAAGTAGGGTGCGTAGACATCCAGAGGTCCTGTTCTAAGCTGCAGATTTGGCTGAATTCCTTTAAAAAATAACTGCATTGCAGAGTCCAGCAGATCCATCGCTTCCTGTTCATTAAATAAATTCGGGTCCACTGAGAAGACGATGAACAGCAGAGCGGAAGAGTTGAGTGGTTCAGGGAAAGTTGCATTTTCAGAAAAGAATGCCAGAGAAGATTTAATTACTGCTGGAGGAGCTCTACATCTCAGGCTGAGGACGTTGAAGAGCTTTTTTGATTGGCATGCATCAACCCCATTTATGGTCATATCAAATTCATCGACCACTGCATGTGTGCATGAGACACAGAGGAGCCTCAACTCCAAACAAATTGATACTTGAACTGGCTGTATCATGCAGATATAACAATGCACTGGAAGCCATAAGTGACGGTGCCTGTGGGTGAAGGTTGGAATCTGGTAGGAGTTTAGCGAGATTGACTGAAGGGTGGTTTACTTATTTGGCATTTAGCAGTGTTGGTTTAGCATTAAATGATGACTCTCTTTGTGGAGACCCTCTCTTTGTATTTCCCCTTCTTGGTTGGTTGCTGTCAGTAGACGGTGGTCCTCCTGGTCTAGGATTTCTATTTGAAAGTTCTCCTTTAGACAAATGACTGATTATGGATATGCTATTATTGCCTTGTTGAAGCTTGGTATGTGCAGACTCCATAGACACTCAAATCTCATTGACATCACTTGAAACATGGTCATATCCCTCAACATTACCAATCCCTGAGCAAATGACTGTAATGAATGAAAGGTAGAAATTAAATCGCTATATTACTTCTAGGAAGTCTTAAACACTGTAGCAGCTTCAATGGATATTAGGTAATTCAGAGAATGATACCCTGTGGCTAATTGTACAAGGACATCATTGTATCTTATCTTTGTTATGAAACCCCTGTATCTTTTGTGCATTGATACATTGTGGGATGCTGCAGGACTATACCAAAGGTCGTATATGACAAATGCTTGTTCTGAGTAACTGCAATTTAAAAGAATTTGACATATTTTGAAAGTCTATATCATTATAAATATCTGCCAAATCATTATGATATTCGATTCTAGGGAAGAATGATATTCTGAAAGTATTTTGTGAGGTTTATGAACATATCTACATTAATAGGATGTTACTATGGTAACACACACAGAGAATATTTCACATACGACCTTTGGTTACTCAGTTTTACTGAGAAAAGATGGAAATAAGTTAGTAACCAAAGGTCGTATCTGGCATGTATAAATCTTAAATAAATACAAATTAAATCAGTTTTCCTAATTCAATTTACACAAAGTAACATTTCTGACGTAAAGTTAATATGCTATGATTGATTACAATTGATTACACTAAAATAGTAAAGATTTATATGATATTTACACTTTCACAATGAAATGCAGCCTATATACGACCTTTGGTTACTCAATACCCAGACCATAAATTCAGTAAACAAAGGTCATATCTGATGTTTTATAATTATAATCATATATCTGTGTTTCATTTCATGAATTAAAATATAATATCAAACATTAAGTTTTTCAGGATAGTTATCTTGAAAAATAGATTACAAGATGTTCTAATTTTGTATAAATTATCTTATTTCTCTAAGAATTAAACTTTGACTAAGTTCATATACGACCTTTGGTTACTCACTAAAAAGTGAGATTGGGCAGATACGACCTTTGTTTACTGGTTTATAACCTTCCAAACATTTCAAAAATTCCAAAAATTCCTAAATTTCCAGATACCATAGGGGAAATTGAAACATATTCAAAACTAAAAAAAAATCAATATTTTTGAAATACGACCTTTGGTTACTCAGCCAACGATATCCTGTAAAAATTATGGCTCATGTGCAGTAAATAGGTGTTTTGATGAGGCAAAAATGGCCCAACAAGGATAAAAGTTGATTACGCTGGTTATCCTCGTTATGACAATGATTGTTGTTACGATCAGTAGCGTGTAATGGGCCACTGGTATTAGACACAAAAATGTCAAACTGAGATTACTGCCATGGGCAAAAAAGTAACCCCTGACTAAATGTTAGCGTCGGTACCTTTAGGTTTTAATAAATCTTAGATTTGACATACAGTATGACAAAGACAAGTTGATGTATAGTGTGTGTGGTCAGTGGCCAATGTTCAGCCCATTGTAGCTGCAGTTTCGGTTGTGCAGTGTAATGTCTAGCACCTGTTGAGTTCAGACTGACTTAGTTGTTGCCCCTTGTACAATATCTGCGTTCTAGTGATGCCAGTCATGTTGTGCTAATACATCCTCATTCCAGTGCTTTTACTCACTGCTCAACAGCTAGGTTGTTTCTGGTTTTAACAGGATAGGAGCCGAGTCATCTCTCACCATTGCATTGTCTTTCAGTTATTACGACCAAACCATTGTAATGCAGTAGTTTTGTAGCAGCGTCGACGCGTTAGTTCCGTTTTCGACCACCTGGCACTCTGACCCTGGACCTGCCTACATGTGCTTGTTTGGGACCTTCTGGAACAGACCTTCAAACCCCGTTCAAACCACTTGTAAGTACAAATTATACATACAAATCTGCTACATTGGTGCCAGGAGTGAAGGTGTACTTACCCAGGTGGATTTTGACCAGTTTGGATCAAGATTGAGACAGTTTTTGGAGATAAACTTTTTGCCATGTGCTCACCTTCCTTTGTCTACATTTGAGCTGCTCTCACAAAGAAAAGGACTACTCACAGGACTCAAACTCACAGGATTTATTTATACAGGACAACTATATAAGTGTATATGATATGTAGTGTGATTTTGTGTGTTTTGATAAACTTTTTGGGGTAAAACTTGGCAACTTCCTGTCCACCCTGGAGGAGGCCCCTTTTAACCCCTAACCAAATTATCAGACACAATCTATTGCCATCCTATATTTGTAAAGCCTGGGATTGACTTATTTGTCTCTCATATGAACTTTATTTGTCCTAAACTTTAATTTTGGGCCATTATTTTTTGTGATTTGTGAACTTTTTAATACTTTAGTTGGGGCCTTAGTTTTGACAAAGGGCCTGAGCACATGGTCAGTGTCAGCCATTTTGGATTTACCCAGACAAAGACAAACACTAATATTAAGACTGGGATTGACTTATTTGTCTCTCATATGAACTTTATTTGTCCTAAACTTTAATTTTGGGCCATTATTTTTGTGATTTGTGGACCTTTTAATACTTTAGTTGGGGCCTTAGTTTTGACAAATGCCCTGAGCACATGGTCAGTGTCAGCCATTTTGGATTTACCCAGACAAAGACAAACACTGATATTAAGACTGTGATTGACTTATTTGTCTCTCATATGAACTTTATTTGTCCTAAACTTTAATTTTGGGCCACTATTTCTTGTGGTTTGTGAACTTTTTAAAACTTTAGTTGGGGCCTTAATTTTGACCAAGGCCCTGAGCACATGGTCAGTGGTCAGCCATCTTGGATTGGCCCAAATATAGACACACACTGTGACATTACTATAACAATTACTGTTGTTTTATATGTGTGTTGCACCAATAATTTGGGAAATAATTGGTGTGATTGACAATTTTTTAGGCATATTTTTGACTTTCTAAAAATTGATTCTGCACTGTATACATGCCTTAATATTGAAACAGGAAGTGGATGGTCGGCCATATTGGATTCCCACCCTGTCCACCATATTGAATTTGAAAAAATATCCTTAGCCTCTGTTATCTAAAAGCAGAGCACATAACTCATTGAAAATTAATTTGCAGAAATTTACAATTTTTGACGTAAAATTTTGGAATTCCAAAAATTAAATATTTCGGAATTAACGAGAGAAAAAAAGGAAAAATCACAGCATACTCGAATATATTTCAATCATTTCTTCGAGCATCCCTAGTACTAGTCTCCCCTAACGCTTCTCTGATTAGTGATAAGTCTACCCACTGACCCATAATTTGGTGAGCGTCGCAGCAGTTCGATTTCCGTCA
Organism: Lepidonotus clava; assembly: GCA_936440205.1. Taxonomy (NCBI): domain Eukaryota; kingdom Metazoa; phylum Annelida; class Polychaeta; order Phyllodocida; family Polynoidae; genus Lepidonotus; species Lepidonotus clava. Next base: position 51,433,182 of record OW387135.1, on the reverse strand, counting down.
CAAGAGGCATTTTTGCATATTATAAAATTTGCAGGAGTTCAATTTCCATCTTAAAAAAGGATTTTTGCACTATATAAAATGGCGCAGAATTTCGGAGCCGATCCTCCCCTCAACCTTAATACAGCATCAGAAGAACAACTGAAAACTCTCAGGGATATTGGCTCAATGAGGGCAGGGGGATTTCTAAGGTTTTCAAGGAACACGGGCCTGTTGGAAGCCTTCAGGATGTGGCCAAACTCTTGGATCCAGCAGTGGTGCAGATCCTAAAAGACGCGCTCGCGGATGGGCTGGTCGACTTGGGGGAGCATGACCAGCTCCAGAAGGAGATTCAGAGTCTGACGTCCGGCCTCAGCGATTCGGAGCAGCAGCGGAGCAAGGCCGAGTCTGAGGATGATCAAAGAAGCGAGGAGGGCTCTAAGTCCCTCTACTCATTGGCAGCTGGGATAGGGTCAGAGGTTGAGGTCCTGCGCCGCAAACTCCGAGAAGCCCAAGAGGGAAGAAGGGCTGCGCAAGATGAGGCCAGAGAGGCCCATAAGGCAAAGATGGCAGCACAAACGGAGGTTGGCAAGTGGAAGAAATTCCATCGCGAACACATGGATGCCTTCTACGCGCGAACTCAAAGCGAGGAGGAAGAACTGCTGGAATCATCTCCGACATTGCCTGGCCTGGCCGCAGCAGACTCAGGTACAGTAGACCGGGGCCAGCAGCAACGAGGACTGGAAACGCATGGAGGTAAGACCAAAGGTGGGGCCTGGCCCCCACCCCAGAAACAATCAACTCCACAGAGAAATGGAAGTGTGCGCGATAACCGCTACATCCCGCACCAGCCTTTACATCCTGGGGCTGGAGGTCACCACACTGCCGTTCACAGGAGTGCCCAGGATGATCGCCACGCTGCAGAGCAGCCACCTCAGGATCGCGATGAAAGGTGCGACCAGCTTGGAACGGGCATGTCAGGGGCCTCACCATCACCCAGGCCCAGCAACCGAGATAAAAGGAGCAGGACACCCACACATTACAGAAGCTACCGGGAGACGGACTCATCCTAGTAGTGAGGATGAAGAGGCCCATGGGGAGTATCGGGACTATGGATCCAGGACACCCTCCCACAGACGGCCGGACACGGGAAAGATCCCAACTTATGACGGAAAAATAAGGTGGGAAATATACGCTGACCAGTTTAAGCGAATTGCCCGAAAATGCCGCTGGGGGAAGGAGGCCAAACTGGATTCTCTGGTGCAGCACCTACGTGACGATGCCCTAGAATTTTATGGGTCGCTCTCCCGCAGAGAGCGGAAGGACTACGACTGTGTTAAGAGGGCTATGAAGGATAGATTTAACAGAAGAAACCCTCCAACAACAGCTCGCAGGGAGTTGCAGATGCTAAGGCAAAATCCGGATGAAGAGCTCGAGCACTTTGCTCAGAGATGCCAGGCCTTGGCAAGGGACGGCTTCAGGGGAGACCCTGAGAGAACCATGGAGAGGGCCGCTATGGACGCCTTCCTCCATGGTTGCTCAGATCAGCGGGCTGCACTCTGGGCTGGTGAGAAGGAGGTCGAAACGATGAGGCAACTTGTGCAAAGTGTAAAACACACGGTGCACAATGCGAAAGCCCTCATAGGTGATCGAAAGGTGCGGGCATGCTCCTTTATCAATGAAGACATAACCAGCAGTCAACCAACTACGGCTTCAAGGGGGGAAAGGGACCCCTTACAGGGTCTGGAAGAGAGGTTCCAGAAAATGATGGAAAATGCGGCAGAGAAGATGATGGAGAAGGCTCTGGATGTGGCCATGTCAAAACGGCCAACTAGGTCCCCGAGCCCGTACCCAACTAGGAGCCGATCGCGGAGCGTTTCACCAGGCCGGCCAAGGCAATGCTATAACTGCCAAGAGGAGGGCCATTTTGCACGTGAATGCCCTAAACCGAAGCGAACTGCCTCCCCAGCAGAGAAGAACACGGCTTTGGAAAACTAGAACGGGGTGGTCAAAGCAACCGATCGCAACCCCTCTCTAACCGAGGTCACCCACCAGATGGAGAGCCCGCCAAACTCAAGACGGAAATGCCTAGAGCCACCTCCTCACCCCCTATAGCGTTACAAACAGAACACCACATGAGAGAAGCCCCTGACATGGGGCACACTGGGAAAGGTGATCAAGTCAAAAATGTGGAGCTGACAGCTGTGGGTAGAGTTTGTCTCACAGGAGGAGCTGTGATGGACTCTCCACACTCCCCCAGCAATCAAACACCACCACATCTGTCCAACAAAGACCCAAAGGTAAGGAATGTTGTGTTTCGTGGGGAGAATACAAGATGTGATATCCCTGAGAGTCTCTTCATATCTATTGAGGTCAATGGCACTCCGGTAGAAGCCCTAGTAGATCTAGGAGCCCAAGTTACTGTGCTCAGCTCAAATTTCACAGAGACCATGTCAACACCCCCAGAGCCCATGGAAGAAGTGAGCCTTAAGGGGGCAGGCACAGCTAGCTACATGACAGGTCATTTTACAAAGCATGTTCAAATCAACATTGGAAGCCAACAGTTCTACTGGTGCACATATGTCGCTCCTGTCTCTGACTCAGTGATTTTGGGTGTGGACTTCTTGAAGGCGATTGGTGCATCAATTGATCTCCCCTCAGCAACCGTCACAATAAAAGGTCGGGCTGTCGCTGCCCGATATGGAAGAGGCCATGGGTACGATCCCTACCAAGCATCCCCAACAATTTGTCTGAACAGGGTGACACTACCCCCAGGCTCATCAAAACAGGTGATGGTGCGCACTGCCAGAGTTCACAGGGACCAAGGTGAAGAACTGGTTCTATGTCCTAACAGGTTCAATCCTGACATCCTCTGCCCTTATGCTGTACTAAATGGGGAGGGAGAGACTGCAGTTGTTGAGCTGTCAAATATGAGTGACCACTTTGTCAAGGTTAAGGCAGGGCAGGTACTCAGACTGGCACACCCAGCCCAGATACTGGATGCGCACCTGGACATGGAAAACATCCCGGCTAAACTGCGCCAACTCTCAGTGGTCCCTGGAGAGGGGGAGGAGACACCTCTCAGAGCATCATCAGAGGAAGTTGCGACCTTACTCCAACAAGTCCCAGTCCACCTTCAGGACCTGTTCAACAGGTCAGTAAAAATGCTATCCTTGCCTGAGGCACGGGAGGTGTCCAAGATCCTCGTGGAGTACCAATCAGTGTTCTCGCTGAATGACACTGACCTGGGATGTTTCTCGGCAATCAAACACACCATTGACACCCAGGATGCAAAGCCAATCCGCCAGCGTATGCGAAGGACTCCACTTGGCTTTCAGGATGAAGAACAGAAGCACCTGACAAAAATGTTGGAAGCAGGTGTCATTAAACCATCATCCTCTGCATGGGCCGCTGTCCCAGTTCTTGTGAGAAAGAAAGACGGCTCAGTGAGGTGGTGCCTTGACTACCGTGCCCTGAACAATGTTACGGTGAAAGATACCTTCCCTTTGCCTAAAATAGAAGAGTGCCTTGACTCCTTATCAGGAAGCCGCTTTTACAGCACCCTTGACATGAACTCTGGGTACTGGCAAATTGAGCTTGACGAGGCAGACTAACATAAAACCGCTTTCATCACGAAGTATGGGTTGTACGAATGGACACGGATGGGGTTTGGCCTTTGTAATGCTCCTGCTACCTTCCAACGCGCAGTACAACTGGTTCTCCATGGCATGCAGTGGAGCAAAGTGCTGTCATATCTCGACGATGTTGTTGTCTTTGGGAGCAGTTTACAGCAGGCTCGTGACAACCTTGTTGAGGTGCTAGAACGATTCCAGAAATTCATTCTTAAGCTGAAGCCAAGAAAATGTAGCCTCTTCCAAAATGAAGTTATGTTCCTAGGTCGGCTAGTGACACCCGAAGGTATCCGCATAAACCCAGACAGTGAGAACACCATCAGAGGATGGCCAACCCCAAGGTGTGTCCGTGATGTGGAGTCGTTTCTAGGTTTCGCAAACTACCACCGAGAGTTTGTGTCACACTACGCAGCTATCTCTGAGCCGCTGTATGGCCTCACCGGACCAAAAGTCATATTTACTTGGTCACCAAAGTCAGAGGAGGCTTTCAACTTGTTGAAGGATGCCCTAATCAAGGCCCCTATCCTGCCCTACCCGAAGCCCGAATACACATTTATTCTTGACTGTGATGCTTCAGACACTGCAGTTGCTGGGGAGCTGGGACAGGTTGTCGACGGCAAAGTACGAGTCATAGCATATGGGAGTTTTGTGTTGAAGTTAGAGCAGAGGAAGTACTGTACGACCCGCAAGGAACTACTTGCAGTTGTCCGTCTCACAAGGGAGTATCGACATTACCTTCTTGGCAGGCCTTTCCTTGTCAGGACCGACCACAACAGCCTTACTTGGCTCATGGGCTTCAAGAACATACAAGGACAGTTGGCAAGATGGCTAGAAGAGCTGGCAGAATATGACATGACCATCGTGCATCGGCCTGGAAAGAAACACATAAATGCTGACTCCCTCTCCAGAATCCCAGACCCTATGCTAGTGTGTGACTGCTACCGAGCTGGCTCATTGCCCGAAATGTTACCATGCAATGGGTGTGCCTACTGCCGACGGGCACATACACAATGGGCAAGGTTTGAGGAGGAAGTCGACGATGTTGTGCCACTGGCTATCCGTCAACAAGTCTCCGGGGAAGCCGCTGCTGATTCCACAGGGCCTGGCCAAGAATTGTTTATCAGGGCCCTGTCCATAGGAGATACAGAGGAAACACCAGAATTCACAAGCACACAACTCGCAGGATATTCCCAAAAAGAACTTAGAGAAAAACAGCTGGAGGATACTGATGTTAACCAAATACTTAACTGGCTGGAGGAGCATACCGAACCTACCCAAGCAAACCTGATGCTATGTAGCCCAGCTACCAAATACCTCTGGCAGAACCGGTTCCAGCTGACCATGAAAGATGGGGTGCTGCACTACCGATGGGAGGACGGGAAAACGTCAAAGCTCCTTTTTGTTGTGCCAAGACCGCTGAAGGCAGAGGTTCTATCCTATTGCCATGACCACCCTACAGCCGGTCACCTCGGACGGGACAAGACCCTGGCATGCATCCAACAAGGATTCATCTGGTTCAGATATAGGGCGGACTGCGAAGAACACGTTCAGACCTGTGCTACCTACAGCAAAAACAAGAAACCCTGCAAGGCACCCCGGGGACCATTGGGGCAGTACCACGCTGGCATGCCAATGGAAAGGGTCCATATGGACATCTTGGGCCCACTACCAGCCCCAGACCAAGGTAATACGTGTATCTTGGTCATAGTAGACCAGTTTACCAAGTGGGTAGAGTGTTACCCAATTGTTGATCAAAAAGCTGATGTCATTGCGAGCAAATTTGTCAATGATTGTGTGGCCCGCTTGGTTGCCCCCAGTACCTCCACACAGACCAGGGCAGGAATGTGGATGGAAACATTATCAGATCTATCTGCGACCTCCTACGCATCCACAAGACCCGGACTACCCCTTACCATCCAGCGTCAAATGGTCAAGTGGAAAGATACAACCGCACTATCCTTCAGATGGTGCGCTGCTTCCTTGATGGCAAGTCACGCAGTTGGGACCGTCACCTCCATATGCTGACTGGTGCACTTAGAACAGTGCCACATAAGGAAACGGGGTTCAGCCCAAATATGATGATGTTGGGTAGAGAAGTAGCCCAACCTGAGGATGTTGTGTTTGGCCTACACCTGGCAAATGATCAAACCAAATTGGAAGTCACTACACCCGAGTATGTTAGACACCTGCGGCAGACCCTCAAGGAAGTCCACCACATGGCAAGAGAGCGGCTAAGGGCTTCTCAACGGCTGCAGAAGAGGATCTATGACCAAAAACTGGCCCACACCAAGTATGGGGTAGGAGACTTGGTCTACAGGCGGGACTCAGCCAACAAAAAAGGGCAAAGTCCCAAACTCAAGCCAGTGTGGAAAGGTCCATACCTAGTGGAGGCTGTACTGTCTCCGGTGCTTGTGCGTATTGGCGAGAGGAAGAGGTCAAAAGTGGTTCACCATGATCGGCTCATGGTTTGCAGGGATAGGGCCATTCCCCTTTGGCTGCGCAGGATACGTCACAAGCTCTTGCGGCTGGCTCACTAAAGAGAGACAAATGAGGAAGGTGAGGAGGCCCTGGACCCCCTTGGACTGGAGGAATCGGGAGAAGATCTGCACTTAGATCTGTTGGGGAATAATGCAGTGGAGCAAGGGGACATGGGCAATCAGGATACTAGCTGTCCAATGCCACCGAGTCTGGACCTCCAACAAACAATTACCCTTGAAAAAGAGCAGGACCATGTCACAGCGGATCAACCACCATTGGAGAAGAGAAAGACAGGAAACTGTACTCCAGTGAAAAGTAAGCCTGTGATAAACCCGAAATACAAGGTTCCAGCGGTAGAAGAGTTAGAGCCAGAGAAGGTGACCCGGAGGGGCAGACGTATCAGAGTCCCGGTAAGGCTAAGGAACACTGTTCGCCGCCTGTCCCAACTCTTATACTAACCATCCTCTTGCATGAATAGGTAGTAGCATGAGCAGTTAGCTAGTGTAAGACATAGTTAAGTAAGTTAAGAGTCTAGGATTAAGGATTAAAATCACATCTTTGGTGCCTTCCAGACGCGATGGCAGGGATGGTTCCAGTCAGCTTCGGACACTTCCCCATGATGTCAGTGGCAGGGGCTCGCTAAGCATGCCTATGGCACCCAGCATGGCACCCGGCATGGCAGGAGAAGGAGTAGTATGGATTCCTGTTGCAGTGTCACAACTAGGGAAACAACAGTTCGCCATGCCTGCCCCAATACTAGGCCATGGCATGGCCGTCCTGACAGGTTGGCAATTGCCAAGGCCAGGTCAGTTTCAAGCCTGGTCTCATCCTCACCCCGTGGTAAGGCATCCAAACCCACCAACATTGAGTGCTAGCTCAGGGAACACCAGTGCTGCAACGCCCGCCCCTGGGAGCCCACCGAAAACCAGGGAGAAAGAAGTTGTGGGGGTGAATGAATTGATACCAGTCTGACAGGAGGAGACTGCACCACATAGGCCAGCCTCAACTACAAGTGCCTCTCTGGGACTTGAGGTCACTGTACGGGCAAGGGGGGATTTCTCTTGCACTGACCCACCACGTAGGCTGGTAAGGCTAGCCGACCAGTCCACCAAGGGAGCTCTACAAGACACCCCAGAAGTGCGTAAGGTCACCATCACCGGACCTATAGCGTACGGAAAAAGAGCTCGGTCACCGACCCCTGAGAGCACCAGCCACCACCCCAAGCCATGGAGGATGTCACATCACGGGTCAAACAGCTCATGCTCAGTCTCACACGCCTGTGGGCACCTGAGCCATCTTCGCCAACATGTTGTGGGGGGCCACCTGCCTTTCTTTGTGGAGCCTGAGACTGCCTGCTGGGGCTGCTCAAGACAGCTGGAGCGGGCAGGACCCCTGGAGGAGCACATGCAATCGTGCAGTAGGGCAAGAGCCTTCAGTGATGAAGCTCTGGGCCTATGGGTCCAGCTCTGTGCTGGCCTGCTCCAGGAACTGGCAGACCAGGTTGGGGTCCGCAGGAGGGACCTTTGCCGATTCTTCACATCAAAAAGGCTTACATCGGTAGGCTGTGTACTATCGCCGGTGCAAGAAGCCCTCATGGACTATTATGATCAAGCCATGGGCACAGCAGCTAAAGGAGCATGAGTCCTGGACCCCCCTAGCTCTGAGGGGTCCCTCCTTCACTGGAGGGTGCTGCTAAGTTTCCTCTCAGTCCTGGGTCCCCAAGAACAACATTGGATCAAAACATCAGCTAGAACCATCAGCCCTGTCAGAGAGGTCTTGCCGAGGGGAATAGACTCTCACTGCCATCTCAGAGGGCTGTCCCGGAGGGCCAGGAAGAACGCTGTAGGCAGAAGGTGGCAGGGAAACCTGTCATCCCTGACTGCCGTCACCATCGACTGCTTCCCCAGGGACTGGGACCAGCGACCTGTGTCGATCCCAGGCCTTTGTGTTGTACATGCAGTAGGGTTACACCCTACCTGCATACCAAGCGATGCCGATAAGGTCAACAAAATGATTGCGGCAGCAAAGCGGGCTGTAAGGCAAAGTACAGTTGCGGCAGGAGAAATTGGACTTGACCTCTTTCACAACGATTCCGAGGATGTGGCCCTGATGCAGCAGGCAGCACTGGCTAACCTGGCCAGTTTCGCTGCTGTAAAAGGACTATCCATTGTCCTTCACTCACGAGACAAGAAAGGCAACCGTGAGGCGGGGGACATCTGCCGCGAGGTACTCTAGGTAATCTGTGCCCAGATTACAGAAAATTCAGTTGCACTGTTTCAACAGTGGACTAGATGAACAGCGCCGCTGGGAGGAGGAGTTCCCCAATGTCAGGTTCAGCATCTCAGGGAAAATTCTGAGGGCTGACCGCCACCCAGAACTGGACCAGGTGGTGCAGGGCTTGGGGCTGGACAAACTCCTGCTTGAGACAGACAGCCCCTACCTCTGTCCCCGAGGAACTCAGCCAAGTCAACATGGTCCAGCCTCTATATGCCTGGTGGCGGACAGAATAGGAGAGCTCCGCCACCTGCCATCAAGCATTGTCCTGGAGCTGGCTTCCCGGAATGCCCGTGACTTCTTTGGGATCTAAAACCAGAGAAGCCGCCCTCCAGTGTACATAAGTAGCTAGCTAGTTTTAGGATTCTTCTCACATAGTTATAGTCTCGCTCTTTCCTGGGATCCTCTATTGCATGTTTCTGAGCTTGGGTCATAACAGGGAGGAGTGTAGCAGCGTCGACGCGTTAGTTCCGTTTTCGACCACCGGGCATGGTGGGGGCGCCACTGTCGCCTCCCCTTACCTTGTCCCTAGGTGACCTGTCCTGGCACTCTGACCCTGGACCTGGACCTGCCCACATGTGCTTGTTTGGGACCTTCTGGGACAGACCTTCAAACCCCCTTCAAACCACTTGTAAGTACAAATTATACATACAAATCTGCTACAGTTTTCTGCACTCAGCCCTTCATCCTTAAGTCTGCAACAGTTGCTATTCCATGTTGCCATTTGTCAGTTGATTGGGGGGCTATTTTCAGGAGCAAGCAATCCTGTTGTTTATGTATCTATGCAAACTGTAGGGTCACTAAATGTAATTTACACAAGGGCTAGCAAAGTTGGCAAGTCAAGGAGTCTGTCCCCCGTTAAAAGGGAAAAGAAAAAAAGCTTCATTGTAAAAATTGTTGGTTAAGTCTGTGGTTACCCTTCTCCGTACTCCATCTGTCTCTTCTCTTGTGCCCTCATGATTCTCATTACAAATTCATATTTTACATTTATTGCACATACTTTTTACTGGTATATTTATTTCGCATAAAGGACAAGATAAAGGATAGAGGCTATTGTTGAATTTCGAACCTTATCTGTAATTCAAAAGCCCACTCAGTTCGTATTTGACAACAAAATGACATTTTCTGCAAGAAGAAATTCTGAATGATTGAAATAGTTGTAGCTAAAACCACTGAAGCCATTTATAAGCTGTAAAGACATGACCACTAAGAAAAACTGTTTATAAGGTAAAGCATCAATAGAAAATTGCATGGATTTTCAGCTGTTAGGTTTCACAGCAAGTGTATGGTTTTTTTTTTTTTTAAAGATTTCATAGAAAGTGTCATGCTATGAAATGTAATTTACTTGCTAATTATTACCCACAAAAAAAGTACAAATCATGAAGTATAAATAATTATATCATTATAAATTGAATCACCAACAGACGCAATTGGAAACAGCAGTAACTGATTAAATTCATGTATAAGCAGACTTGTATTCAGCATTTTATGGTTTGGTTAAGTGCGCTTATTTTGTTAGATAAAACTTGTACGTTTACTAACATATCCAATTAACGAGTCATAATATCCCTTATATTTCTTGTATAGGAGAGTGTCACCCATTAGATAAATGTTTTATCAATTGCTCACATGTAGGTGGGTTGGGTTATAGATAAGGCTACACAAGTAAAGCAGTTCTGTGCAGCCATAGGATCTCCATTGTACAGTGTAATACACTAAGCAGTGGCTGTGGGGTCTGCGAGATTAAGCTTCACCTGATGGTGGTTGTCGATGTCAAGGCAAATACAGGATTACCAGGGGCGCTGGGGAGGGGGGGGGAGGGGGTCCATATGTAGGCTACAATGGTGGATCCAATGTTTTGAATAAGTAGGGGTGTGCTAAAAGAAAAAGAGGGGCGCGCCCACTATTTCCAAGAATTTTACATTAAAAAAATTAAATTTGGCCCCCATGCTCCCCCCTTAGATCCGTCACTGGGCTAATTCCTAAAACATTGTGCATTTGTGTGTAACCATGCAATAATTTTTCTCTATATGTCTGCACCAAAATGGTTGGGGATCCGAACTCCATGGATCCCCCCCAAACCACCCCTAGGTGTTCACCTGTGTCACCTGGCGATGGCCATAGTGCAGGATCTTATTCTTTACCGTCATGTTGCTTCTGAATGTAAAGGTCTGTGCACAAACGCCTTGGAAATGTGGCCCCTATTTCAGGAAACCCTTTTCCCCTCAATTAATTCCTCAATCAACTAAAGTGATTTAAGTTCTTAATTTGTGAATTCATCAAAAGTGAGCACAAATGTTTAATAAAAGTCGTGTACTACCCTATTCTCACAATAATCTTCAAATATATTCTTTTCTGTTTGTCTTAACAAATGAAGAATGTAATGAGAAAATTGGTCCAAGCAGAAATGCAAAAATCTGCATTTCTTTAAATCAATTTACATGGACTTTGACTTTTTTTATTTATAAAAAGCCAGTTGCAGACAGGTGGCATCCTAATATGAACGCAACCAACGTCTAAATTTAACTTTGGTCCATGTAGTCAGGTCTCTTAAAGGGAGGGGCCAGTGACCAAAAATTAGTATGCTTACCATCCAGGGAATAACCATACCAAATTTTATACTTTCATTAGCTTTTATTTTATGCACATTTCTGTGTTTCAAACTTAGCTTCTCTGCCTGTATCTGACAATGCCTGCACAGAGCATTCATCTGTTTATGACATCACAAGCAGAACAGTTAAAAAAATTATAAAACCAAGAAAAAATGCAAAAAGAAATTTTTCATATATTCTTTATGGGTCTAAAAGAGGTTAAAATCACAAAATTAAATGAAACATAAGAGAAAATGTGAAAAAATATAATTTTATGGGATTTAGAAATTTGAAATTTGAATATAACTGTCATTTTGTGTGACGTCACATACAGACACCCTGTGTCAGGTGTGCAGGGGTTTCAATATGTGATCTGACATTTAGACAAGATTTTCTATGCAAGATATCAATATATAGTTATAAAATTGTTTTGTATTCATATTAAAGCATCATATCTACTGTATAAGATGAGATTTTTACAAAACTAAAATTTCACTGGCCCCTCTCTTTAAATTTGGGGTTATGTTTTTCAATAATTATTGCTTTTGCTCCCTCCAAACCTGTAACATGATATGAAAATATGTTGTAGCCGATCCTTCAAGATGTGACTCGTACTTGTGGTTGATTAGAAAAGTCCCTTGTGAGCCTAGGTCTGTAGACACAGGTGGTTGATACCACAATCAGCAATAAATGCTGGAAATGTGCAGTGAATAGCGTCAACCTGAGGAGCCTCCTGGACATTCTGATATCAAAAGTCAATCCATTGTAAATATCAACATGAAAGAACAACTACATAATCAGTTTGCATTGTGGGTCAGAGCCATGCATAGCACTATCTTTGTGTAGATTATTATATTTAAATGAAATAAATAATATTGACATGTTGTTGATTCATTTGCACTGTGATGGTACAATATTTTGCAACTGTGACGTTCCTCAGTAGTTCGGGGTTTCCGGTTTCTATAGCAGAGGGACGTGGGGGTTATTTTGGTTCTCAGCTGGGCACGGAGGCCGAGCAAGAAGCCAAGATGTGAGATCAAGAGTTGTGCCTTGCGCACGAGGGGGACTGAGTGGGTCAGTTGGGAAATCCGTATTTGTCAAAGGGGGGAGGGTGTATTGGTCGGACGGGACCGAGGGGTTTCAGCCATCAGGCGCGGAGGATGGTGGAGAGAAAAACTGTGGGGTAGGGGTCTGGGTCGCCTCTTCGTCTTCGGAGGGTCTACCCTATTTTATCTCAGCGTGAAGGTTTCGGGCCGACAGTTGCCTATTGTTTGGTAGTGTGGGGCCGAGCCGGTCACTCCTTGGTACCTCCGATCATTGGGTTACCGCTCACTATTTCGGGCTTTCTTGTCCGGTCTGCCGGTCCCGGGTCACCAACCGGGCTATTTCGGGCCTTCGGGCCATGTTTCGGTCCTTCGGGTCTTCGGACCCCCGTACTATTTTTCGGGCTTTCGGGCCCCTTACAAAGTACACTTTAAATCTACCGTATTGTTTCGTTTTCCATATTTAAGCTTTGACACCTGATGAATAGACATTCATCACACAACCAAAAACATTGATAAATTCTGTAGAATCGGGTCTGAACACAGGACATTTGTGAATCTATGAAAAATGATACATTTCATTGTCAATATGGCTCATTTAAATCCACGATCAGTGTGCCTTAATCATTGGAGATAGTATTCTTGAAACATGCAGTTCCGAGGAATAGAGGTTTTGAAAATAAGGATTGTTGCTTAACTGGTTCTTCAAAAGAAGGGTAATTCTATAGGGCCCTACCTACAATACTATACACAAGGCGTTGTTCAAACAAAGAATGCTTTTAAAAATAACTATACCAAACTAAAACTACCATCTAAAAGTGAAAAATGCTGAATCTTATCAAAGTAGCAACACCAAGGGGGCAGCAGGAGGTGAATAGGAGTAGGACAGGGGCAGAAGGGATGGGAAGAGGAGGGGGCAGGCTGGACAGGACAATTAGGGGGCAAGATCTCTTCCTCTCATGTCATTGCACTCTATGGTAAGGACTTGCATTGAAAACATTGTTTTCAAGTTTGTAATGGGTTTATAGTCATTGTTGTCGTAACTATGTGGGGCATATTAATCTCGAATGCTGAGCATTAATCTTTGTTGACTTAGATATTCCTCCTGTTTATTAAGATAGGAGTTTATGTAACATCTTCAAGCAAGAAAAGCACACAAGTCACAAGTGAGTTTAAAATATTTTGCTTTTTTATTCATGTTCTGCTCAAATTGTAAATGGTTTTTTCCTTATCCTAAATCTATCTTCCTGTACAATTCATGACCTCTTTCAGTAGAATCATTTACCTAGGTTATTTTCCTCAACATTTTCCATTGAAGGCAGTAACAGATATTCATTCATGTCCCCTATCCTTCACTGCCAGACATACCCCCACTCACTTTTCCAAAAGAGTATATTAATAGAAATACAATTCATTCCTGTTTAACCCTTTAAGGATGCCAGTACCTCTCAGGCATCACCATCTCTTGACATCTGTATCTCTCAGGCACAGACGGCAGATGCCTGAGAGATACATAGCACATATGTCAGAATTGTCAATTTGATGCTTAATTAACATACAAAACTTTTTTTTAGTCTTCAAAAAGAATGAAATGAGCCATATTATATTCTATCTAATAATTGCCATTTGGGAAATACTTATTTACGTCATGTTATAGCTTCTTATTGGTCTAATTTAAAATAGTATGGTATCAGTGGCGTCTTTTGGGTAATTTCCCTCAGTTATTTGGTGTCTATCATGTATTATTAAAAAATTCTGTGGCATCTTGAAAGGGTTAAACAAAGCCAGGCTTATAGACATTGTGCATATGATGTCATGCTTCTCAAATTAGATGGACGCCACAGTGGCTACAATTGTTATTATCCTAAATGTATATATATATATCTACAATACATGACGATGTCAAACATTTTTCAAAGATATTTGTGAAATTATTCTAGCTCACATCTTAAACATGAATACTACATGGTGTTTGATGTAAACTAGCATAAAGTAGTTAATCTAATTACCAGTTGAAATAAAAGAAATCAAAACTTGTTTCTATGAATTTCGTGTGTTTTTTTCTGCCTCTACATAATGTAGTTCAATATGGCTATCACCAAAAAGCCTCAATTCACAAACTGACCTTGCAGAAAGCAATATGATATTTATCCATACTGCTATTGCTTGGGGCATCATAATGGTGAGAAAAGAGAGGGGGCAGGTGGGTGGTGACACAGCATGATCAACCCAAAATGCTAAGAATTATTATTACATAGATACAAGATACCAATGTTGTAAGGTTCCCTGTCATACCAACTGCCCCAGTTCTAGAAGTGGCAAAAAACAATTCAAGTTGCTCCCCACAGGTAAAGAATTTAGGATTTTCTGCCAAGAGCCAGTTGTTTGCCTTTCCTAACTCATATGCAAGCCCTATCACATCGTTGTGATAGCCCGTTAGGGTTTGCCTATTCCCATTGACCACTAAAACACCTTCTGCATTGAGCAAATTTGTTGACAAAGGATGCTGATCAATGGTGAATAGAAACAAATCTGACCAAGTCTTTGCACAGCGATAAGAGGAAGAGACTTGAGGGAGCCGGTGATTGATCAAAGTAGCGGATGTGACTTTCATAGCCCACTTCTTTGCCTTACTATTGGTTTCAAGAGACCAGAGGACATCAATAGTATGGTTATAGTAATTGGTAATGCTAATGTCCGCTGGTAAAGTAATGTCAAATGCATGGACACTCTTTGACTGTAATGCGTTTTCATCATAGTCTGACAAGTAGGGTATGTACTCTTCATAGACATTCAGAGGTCCTGTTCTGAGCTGCACATTTGGCTGAATTCCTTTGAAAAATAACTGCATTGCAGAGTCCAGCAGATCCATTGCTTCCTGGTCATTAAACAAATTCGGGTCCACTGAGAAGACGATGAACAGCAGAGCGGAAGAGTTGAGTGGTTCAGGGAAAGTTGCATTTTCAGAAAAGAATGCCAGAGAAGATTTAATGATTGCTGGAGGAGTTTCACATCTGAGGCTGAGGACGTTGAAAAGCTGTTTTGATTGGCATGCATCAACCCCATTTATGGTCATATCAAAGTTTGACATTTCCTGTTTGAATTTTAGACCTATTTCTGCTACTGAGTCAATACTGGAAGAATATATAGCTGAGGTTTGTAGATATGGATTGAAGGAAGGGGATAAAGAAATATATTTCTCTGTTTGGTTACACCTGAGATTTTCTGTAGGGTTGTATCCATTACAGATAGCACAAAATGAATTCTTAAAATAAAATACTGTTCCTTCCAGCACCAAAGTGATAGGGGAATCAAAAGCCAAACATGCTTGTTTAATGTTCTTATATTCTTGGAGCTCGAATTGCAAGGATTCATTGCAGGTTTTAATGAAAAACGGTTTTGTAAGAAATCTAGTTAAGTTAGGAGGCATTCTAAATAAATTGTAAAATAATTTGCAAAACATATTAATGAAATCAAGAGATGCGACATTTTCACGGGTTCCAAATAGAAAAGCAGCATACTGAGCTTGCTTCATAGTGCAGATTATTTTTGGAGGGAATACAAATTCCATTTCTTCCTGCAATGAGCAGTATTTGCATTGATCTTTTCTATAAAGTCTATAGAATCCCTCAATCATTGTCATATAGAAATTGTCACGGTAAGGGCAACTTACATTTTCCAAATCCTTTGTGCTGTTGTCTGGGCAACGTGTTAAAGTTTCCAACCAAAAGTTGCCATATGCCCCATGAAATTTGATAACTTCTGTTTCCTCAATACAAAAGTCACATTTATGAATGGCAAAGTATTGCATGCGCTTTAAAATGGTCAGCTCAGGGCTTAATTGGGAGTTTCCATACATAGCTGGATACAATTTATTCCAACGTCGGATGCGATTCAAACAGAACTGCTCGACATCGGGACAACAGTCTCCTTCTTTGAAACAGTCTTCGTCACAGTTGCAGTCACTCGACCCATCTAATTCTCTATTGTGAAAACATCGACCACTGCATGTGTGCCTGAGACACAGAGGAGCCTCGACTCCAAACAAATTGATACTTAAACTCGCTGTATCATCCAGATATAACACTGCACTGGGGGCCATAAGTGACGGTGCCTGTGGGTGAAGGTTGGAATCTGGTAGTAGTTCTGTGAGATTGGCTGAAAAGTGACCTACTGATTTGGCATTTAACATCATTGGTTTAACGCTGGGGAATGATGACTCGCTTTGTGGAGGTCCTCTCTCTGGTTGATTGCTGACAGAAGATCGTCCTCGTTGTCTGGGATTCCCATTTGAAAGTTCACCTTGTGATAGAGGACTGCTTATAGATACGCTATTGTTGTCTGCTTGAGGCTTGGTATATGCAGACTCCGTGGACACTGAAATCTCATCTCCATCGGTTGAGATACGGTCGTACCCCTCAGCATTACCAATCCCCGAGCAAATGACTGTAATGAAACAAAGGTAGAAATTGATTGCTATATCCAGGAGTGGATACAGGATTTGGGGGTACTAAACAGCATGTGTTCGTGCAGATGCGTGCTGCATTTCTCCCCCTTTTTGTAGTTTAAGGATCAACCAAGAGGGGGGAGGGGGTCAGAAACCCTGGACCCCCCCCCCCGGACCTGCCCCTGATATTACCTCTAGGAAGTCTTTACTCAAGTACCAGCTTCAATGGATATAAGGTTAGTCAGAGAATGATACGATGATACTAAGAACTAAATATAAGACTGAAAAAGTCAAACTGAAATAGTTTTTAATGCCGTGGGCAAAAAAGGATAAATTGTTAATGTTGGTACCGTTAAGTTTTAATCAATGTCACTTCTATCCGGTTTTAGACTGCCGATCTAAGCCATAGCGACTGGAATTTGGTATCTAGAAATTCAACCAGAACAATATCTACAGCATGAGAAAAACTAGATGAGGTTCAACTCAATTAGAATCAACTCAAGTATGGTCCATCGTAGACTCATGATCTAAGAAAGGCTGACTTTTTCATCCTTTTACAGCCATTTATGAAGCATGTTAATCACATCATAGGAACTTTAGATTCATTTATTGGATACCTGAGGATGTAGAAGGCATTATTGTGTTTCTTTTAAGTGGATATACAACATTATAGTCCAATTTCTAATGATTTGATGTGCAAAAAACATTTCATATCACAAATTTTCACATTTTTAACCAAATCCTATAGTAAATCCCCATAGAGAATCTCTGAAATCGTCAATTTTTGCACTTTTTGACCATTTTGAATTTTTAAAGGCTTAGCTGTAAAATTATTAATATACATAACAGCCACTAACATTATACATCATTGTAATCTTCAAGTAAAGACAGATATGCCTGATAAATTTATTTTCACATATCAAAAACATTACATTCTTTCTATAGAGCCTCAAATCAGATTGCATGACTTAGTAGTAAAAGTTTTTTCATTTTTCAGACTTTGGTTCTAAAAAGAACATTTTCATTCTATGATATATTTTACAAAAGAAGACTGGATGGAATGTCCATTTCATTCTGGATCCTATGCTATATGAAGTAATACTGTGGCTCATTTGCCTAGAAAGTTATGGTTGTTTGAAAAATATGCCTGTTTCCATAACTTTTAAAGTCACCCTTTCTTGGTGCATAGGTTATAATAACTTCTACTTGTCTTCATCCCACTGCCTGGGCATTGGCGCAATGACCTGGTGACGCACACTACAATGCACCACCCGCAAATCACACGACCAGTTGAGGAAAAAACAAATAAACAAAGCTCTTTTACAATGAGGGGCGAACTCTGTCATATTTCCTTTTTATTTACTTATGATAACTTCACACACATATAGTGCGTGTTCTTCTAGTTGAATAAGGGTGTGTGTGATGAGATGAGTCACATTGAGATGAACATGGGTGCGAAGGAATTTACTATATCATTGTAAATATACATCATAGTTTGACTATATATACAGTATGTCTCCAAATATTCATCATACTTATCCATAAAGTTTTGGATTTGGATATTATATTCTCTTAAGTTTATTTATGAAGGGTGCTGCCTGTACCAAAATAAATACAAATCTCAGTAATAAAGTCAGTCCGGGTCATGGTAGGAAGTCTTTAGAATAGTCCAATTATTATATGGCCTGACTATTCTAAAGACGTCCTACCATGACCCGGACTGACTTTATTATCTGAACGGGTGAACACAAAGTTGTTTTCGCTGATCTAGAATTACTCTTAACTTTCTTTTAACTTCCCCTTCAAAATGCATGTATAAACATTTGAGGTGTACACCCTACAGTTGACACTATTTGGAATAGACCCTTATCAGATTTTAACACAGGTCCTATAGCGTTTGTTAGACAAATGTTAAAGCAACTCGAGTTTGATGGATAATAGAAGTGGAGTTCAATAACATGTCTCCATATCAAAAGCGGGAATTCCAGCAAAATTCAAAAGACAACAAACGCTCATTTGGTTTTTACTATTATATCATTATTGTCTTTTACAGCCGGTATCTAAGAGAGATCAGTATTTTTTTCAGGTGGATACGGTTTTCGGAGAGTTAACGGAATATACCTTTTTCAAGAGAAACCTTTCAACAAAAAGAAATAATGATAATAAGAATGTGCCGCTCTGCAAGCGGATAGACCTCAACCAAGCGATTGAGATATGGATTCCAATGGGAATCATCGGGAACAAGGTTTCTATGGGAGGGAGTGGACGTGGGGTGGTCTTCACTGGACGACGGCTACCGCAACAAGGTTTCTATGGGAGGGTTCACTGCGCAGGTTCATGAAAAAGGTGTATAGTGGGGTAAGAACGATTGTACTCACATGGTAAAATCAGCGTGACTGACAGAGCCAATGCACCCAGATTGAAGGTGCCCATGTCTGCTAGTGCGTTTCAATTACTCCGGTCTACCTCCCCTTCTTATAGGTCTACCCATGGCCGCCAATACAGTGTGGGCCAAATGATGTCAGATGTTTTTTTTGCTAGTCCATAACATGATTTACAGTGATCTTAGTCCCCTTTCACGGATAGCTAGTTTCTTTTATTTTACCTGCAAACGTAGTCAGAAATAGATAATACTTAAATAAAATATAGTTTAGATGTGAAGATCAAATGCAGCACCACCACATTAGTACACAATTGACCCTGACAATTGACAGGGGGCGCCCCCACTTTTTTTCTCCGAAATTTAGACTTATTTATATTCGGCCACAAGGTTATTAAGAAAAAAATGTTTCCAATAGCGACCCCCCCCCCCCCCCCCCCCCACACACACACTTTTTTTTTTTCAAAATCCTGCTGCAATACCATAGGAAGGTGAGAACTCAACAAAATAATATTGAAATAATTTTGAACATACATGTAGATTATAAACAGCAATTTTGATACCATCAAATAATTGTATGATACGTATACATACACCACAATTTCTTATTGTGATAAGTATCAGACGGTTCCGTCGTAATAAAATTAATGTCATTGTCAATTTGAATTACTCCCTCCGTCCATAGTAGCATCGGTTTTTTCTCCTTTGGCTAGTCATCCCCATCTATCAAGTATTCATCTTACCCGACACATGAATGATTATCACTGACCAAAGCGCCTAGGCTGAGTGGTAAGGGACACATTCAAGCCATCAATTTGTGAGTATGTAATTCTTGGTTTAATACCGCGTACATAGCAGATTCATTGACTAATTGCGGGTCGTCGGTCTAGTTTAATGAGGGGTTGGTGATAGTATGACTCACGGCGTCAGCAGTTTCTTAAACCTTTACAGAAAAGGTGTGGATTGTTGTATCTTAAAAGACCATCAGCAATTTTTTATTACCTATATTAGATCCAATTAAAGGTTCCTGGCTTGTACAAAGTAGCTGTGATCGAATCTATGGGGATGAGAACGGCTGCAAAGCAAGGCAGTGTGCCAGGCACACCCACATAGAAAAAGTATTATATATTTGTGTGTGCATCATATGTATTATAGATATATACATGTATATATATAGTCTCTGAGCTTTATATACATTTACACACACACATATATATATACATAAACGTACATAAAGCTCAGAAATACATACAGAAACTCCCTCTGGTTGCTATTTGCCTTAAAGGGGCAAACGTACTGGTCGGTTAAAGGGGACCAAAAACCAATATGATTGACACAATTTTCAAAACTCAGATAAGTGTAGAAATGTGTAAGATGAGTCTAGTTAAGGTCCGTGGTAAAGTATTAGCTGTGAAATATAGCTCAAACAGAAGTAGATAAACAGAGGTGATAATGTATACGTGTAATTCTATTTGTTTGTAAACAAACCCCATTTTTGCAGATTCACATCCTGAGCAAGGAATATGTGTTTTTAATGCTTTTCTACCATGTTTCATGGGTTTAGATTTTAACATGGGCCAGAATTAGGTTAAAGGAATGGATTTCCATGATTAGTTGCGTTGGGAAATTTGTTGAATTTATTGGTTTTGGCTCCTACTTGGTTGTTTGGAGTAATGGATACATGATTTAGGTGATTTTTGGTTGGACAAGGGGTTGTAATTTGATGACCACCAACCCCCAGAAAGATACGGAGGGACGATTTCTACCCATTTACCCACCAATAAGCCATGGTATATGGGTTAGGTTTCTGGGGATGTTTCACACCTATTACACTTCAAGTGGTTATAGAATGAAACATTCCTGCATCAAATGTATTTTTCGAACTCACTGGAATCACTGGACAGAAAACACGTCACGAAATTAGGGAGGTTAAGCGACCCCCTCGCATCTTGATACGTCAACGCATCTCTAAAATTCCAAGCTTTGCCCGGGAGTACATCTAAAGAATCTCTAACAATTGAATCGATATCTTATTACTGTAGATGTATTATATCAAACTTATAGTCTTACAGTTTGCAAGTCTGATATTAGCTGAGATGAGAGATACGTTACGGTGATATGTCAGGGTTGCTTAACCTCCCTATTACAGGGTGTTAAGCAGCATATCCACTGGGCATTGTCATCAAGTGGGTCGTGCTAAAATCGGCCGATGTTTAACAAGTAGTTGGCCGATTATTGCACCGATTCAAAAGAGACATGTACATTTCAATAACCCAAACTGATGGCCGATCAATCAAAGGCATGACTGGAGAAAGGATTGGCCAATTATTCCGATAAAATTGACTGATTAGTGCATTGATTCACTTCAGTGAGTATGGAACTTCAATCCATATATTGTCGTCTTGCGCCTTAGATATTCCCCACATTAAGAATAGAAATTATCCAATATCCCCAACAAAGAAAAGCAAATAATCAACAGGCAATTTAAATAGAATATTTTGCTTTTATTCATTTTCACATGTAACCTCCAAATCTTAGCCGTACTTACTTATCCTAAATCTATCTTCCTGTACAATTCATAATATTTTTTAAAGTAGAATCCTTTACGAATATCTACATTGTTTTCCCCAACATTTTCCATCCAAGGAAGTAATATAAATATCAATAACATCCCCTCAAAACATGAGCACATTCCTCCAAACACGTTCACACCATTCATTCAGATATAACTGCGCCTTGTGTCAATTATCCTTCACTGCCATTCATACACCCCCCCCCCCCCCCCCCGCCATCCCACTTCTCCCAAACAGTAAGTAGTAGAAGTACAGTTCATTCCTGTTTAAATATACAGTAAACAACAGAAATACAGTTCATTCCTCTTTAACAAACCCAGTCTTATAGGGGAACACGGTATCAGGAGTTAGTTACTTTATACCAGTTTTGCTCCCTTGTAAACAATGTGTGCTTCATTTCACCAACTAACCGGAGAGTTAGCAATGCTTTTTTTCCTGTATTTCTTACTTATGATTGGGGCTCCACCGTGAAAAATCCGTTAATTGGTAGAGAACCTTTAATTATATTTTTTATCCTATATAAATATCATATTGCATGGTTTGCAATGAACTTATTTTTACAAGTAACCACAACATCAGAGTAAGCGTCAGACTCAAATTTGGCAGTTTCGACTTAGAGTGAACTGCATTTCTGTATTTTTACAATGATAATCCTATGTTTGGGGGTGCTATAAGGACGCTTCGGCCACGTGAAACTCGGGATTGTCGAAGAGGAGCGGTCGTCTCCGGATGTCGGGGTTCTTCTCCACTGTACGAGGGGTTAAGGAAACAGGCAAACACTAGCATAATAACACGTCAATGTTAAACAGGATTACTTGCAACGTATGTGAAAAAAAGAAATGACATTGCGGGACATTGAGTTAAATATGTACCTATTAAAGGCAGGGATTTAAGTCAGGGATAATAAAAAGATCTGAAAAATCTGAAACCCCAGAGAGAAAATATGAAATTATCTTAAAATGCTACAAAACGCGATGTAGGAAATTGATTTTGAACATTATTGTTTGAGGTGATGATGCGAAAAAAATCTGAAAAAAAATAAAGTCTGAAAACTTACATTCCTGTAAGGG
Organism: Lepidonotus clava; assembly: GCA_936440205.1. NCBI lineage: Eukaryota > Metazoa > Annelida > Polychaeta > Phyllodocida > Polynoidae > Lepidonotus > Lepidonotus clava. The sequence continues at coordinate 51,410,718 of OW387135.1, read as the reverse complement.
GGATGGGTGTGTCTGATGATGAAAATGTGCATACTTTCGGGAGCTGTATGCAAACAGTACGTGCTTAAGCCTGGGGGGGGTATGAAGTTTTTAAAATGTGCGTACGTACTTAATGGAAGGCCCCTAATTTGCTTTGCATTTGACTTAATTCATATATATGCATATGTGTGTTCAACGTTAACTATTATAATTAATTCAGTTGAAACATAAGTATAGTTAGGTAAGTCAAAATCGAACAATTATTGGTCCCAGCGGTTGCAAGTGTTAGTCCCCCTACCCCCCCCCCCTTACTTTATGTCTGACGGACGAACTTGTTCTTTACAGGAATTAGAAGAAAAAGAATAAAAAAAAGAATAAACAAATAAAAAGTTTTAATTCAATTAAAGGATATTTGCTGAGCAGCTTGAAGAGTCCTGTGCCGATGGTCATGGGGATTCCCATGATGATACACTCACTGACACCTAGTGACGGATAGAAGAAATAATACAGGCATGGTTATTCAAGTGCAAATTCAACTAAATGTATCTTTATCATAGATGACAAATATTCCATCAGCTATGGAGTTTTATTAGATGGCAGGAACTCATTTCATTATCTTTTTCTATTTTAGGCTACTTATGCATCAATGTGCAGCATGACAATGAAAGTAATCTTACCAAAATAATTAAAATAAAGCCTGTGGCGCTGGGTAAATTAAACTAGTTTAAACGTTTAATCTTTTAAAAGTGTAGCAAAGCTACAAACTGAGGCGGACTCTTCAATCTTTAAAAAAACATTTAGGGGGTTTGTCTTTTATGTCTTTTACATAGGCTTGAGGTGGGTCTGACCTGAATCTAAAAAAAAAGTTAACTTGCAAGCTTGGACACTGACAGCAGGAGAGAACTTATTGACAGTGTGATGCCTATGTTTTAACATTGGAATGGAACCATACCATATATTGGAGCATGAGCTTATCAAAACATAGTTTCCAGTATTTCCTTCATTTTGATAGGCTGAATATGACCTAAATAATTATTTTTTGTAATGCCAGTGACATAGCCCAAACCAAATCTGAAAAAAAGACATCTGGCCTCTAGGCCTAGAGGCCTATTTCAAGCGCTAAAAAATAATTTGAATCTTTCATGCCAGAAATCCCCATGACATCCCCCATGGCATCACCCCATGACATCATCCCCCATGACATCATCCCCCATGACATCATCCCCCATGACATCATTCCCCATGACATCATCCCCCATGACATCAACCCCCATGACATCAACCCCCATGACATCAACTCCCATGACATCATCCCCCATGACACCATCCCCCATGACATCAACCCCCATGACACCATCCCCCTGACATCACCCCATGACATCACCCCATCACCCCTTTACCCCCTTACCCCCATACAACAGCCCTATTTTCCTAGCCCTAGCTTTGCCCTAGTTTTTCTCCTCTGCCCTTTTCACCCCTTTGCCCTATAGATCGGTGAACTTCGGACTAGCCACATTGAAGGCCATCTTTAATCAAATCAATACATAATTTCTAAACCAAACAGTTTTCAAATTTAAAAGAGGCTCAAGCATCCTGACCCAATTCACTATGTCCACCATGGATGGCAGTCCAAAACCAAACTTCTAACCATGATTCCACCATGATTTCACTAAATATGTCAATATTTGACATTATTCAGGAAAAGTATAACATGTTTTCTTAATATTAAACCAAAAATTATAATTTATTAGCGTTTAATCTCTGATATATTTGCATTTTCCAAACTGGTGAACATGTTTTTGGTGGACATGAAGATGGGACAGATGTCCACCTGCTTTTCCCCAACTTGCTGGTTCCGGCGAGCAAACCTTTAAATCATATATTCTTTGCTGGTTATGTGCTGTCCACCTCCCCTCTCCTCGAAGTGCGAGCCCACTCTAAAACTGAGGCGGAAACAATTAAAACATTTAAATCTTTTACTTTCGCCAACAGTTTCCGCCTCAGTAATTACAAAGTATACGGAATTGTAATTGATCAATTTCTCTAGATACTTGTTTCTGAATCTAGCTCAAATCGAGCATTACGTCGCCAAAGCTTTACTTTTATTCTGGCACTTTTAATATCAATGTCATTAAGTAAAATTGATGGAAAAATGTTTAGAATCAGGCCCTGAGGACACCTAAAATGTCCAAAAGATCTGGTTATAGCCAATTGAAAATCATGTCATTTCCACAAATTTACCTATTTTATATGAATTTTGATGGTTATGGTAAGTTGAGATGTAAGTACGTTATCAATGGTTTCTCTAATTGCAATTCTAATTTTTTATTTTGACTCAATAGTCTGGTGTTCAAATAGCTGTATCTCTAGTTCTAATTGGAATTTTTGAATAAATCTTTCAGATTCTGAAAGCTAAATTCCCCCTCTTTCAATGGTGTTCCTATGAGATTTTACTATAGTGAAAGGTAGTGAAAGGGTAAAGGTTAGTGTCGATGACTGACCACAGATGGCGTCCCGCTGGCCGTGGTAGGCCGCTTCAAACAGGTGGTCCGACGTCTTCTCAAACTGAAAGCACAAAGGTAGATTAAAAAGTTTAATTCCACATTGAAGCCAACACAAGAAGTTCGAAGACTGTTTTGACTGTGTTTAAAGGCAAGTTTGTTGCAATCTGAATATTTCTTTGACGATCTTCATCATGATCAAAATTATATTTTGTGTGAGGCAATGATGTTACCATTACAAATAATCATATGCAAGGATATTACTAGTTCATTAATACATAGTCACTCATCGCAGTTCTACAACTTAATAGTAGAACAATTCAAAATTTGACAATATTTTACAAATAGATAGGATGAGGCAAATAAATAGGAAGACATTTTCAATTAAAACCGAGGGGATAACAGGTAAATTTGAGGGGATTCGGTCCCTCTTTGTTTGAGTTTCTTAGTTTTATTTATTTCATTATTTTTTTAAAACAAATTTTCTGAAATTTTACTAATATTTTGAAAAATCAGACTCACGGAGGCCAACATGAGGACGCTCTCCTTCATCTTGGCCAGGCCAAATCGGGTGATACCAAGCACCTCGCCCTGAAAACACACAATGACCACAAACTGGGTTAGGCACGGATAAGAGCTTCTAGCATATAGTATAATAACAGTAGACATGGATACTGCAATGCAAGAGTTTAATTTTTTTAAAAAAATTGTCCCTTGAGAAATAAGCCCAACATTTTTGTGAGCTAGATTTGCATTTTCACAAACTCTTCGGAAGCGAGAGCATGACCTGACAATAGGGATGTTAATTAAGTAACGCCTACATCTCGATACGTCAACATGATCATAAACTTTTGTAAAGGTTTGGAGAGGGTTACATTTTAACAAATTCTGAAAAATGTCTACATTGGTAACTATGGTGCCAACATCAAATAAATCTATAGAAAAATTGTTCATATAACAATTGATAGCATTTAAGATAAAAGGTAGGATACAGTTACATAAGGTGAGGCACCAGGGTTGCCTATCCTCCCTCCCTATTACGCACAGTGGCGCCACCTGGCCGCTGGATGGATCACGTTAGACTGTCCATTATTATTGATATTTTCTCGAGATTAAGTCCTAAATGATCCGTGGGTAATGACCCAGGGTACCCATGCCTTTTCAAAAATCAATTTAAGACCGATATAAGATCCGATACGCCAAGGTTAAGAAGAATGTTATCACATAAGGTTTGATATAAGGACACTCGGCAAAATGCTACAACTTTGTTAATTCTTTCATGAGATTTTCATTTTCTAATCGAATCCAATTTAAGAACTCTTGAACGCAAATTGTGCAATTTAAGACCTTTTTAAGTCCTTAAATTTGGGGGAATCAATTAAGCCCTTTTAAGACATCTTAAGACTTACGTGGGCACCCTGTTACAAGACTGGAGTTCATCACTCAATGGGTCGATCCTTCCAGTCATGCGGGAATGAGCAACCATTTTCTCAGGGAGAAACTTTCAAGTCTTGTTATACTGAACTACACCTTGATATTTCCAATTTTCAAAGATCGTGTTTCTCTATCTTTTAACTTTAAACAAAGAAATCTATGTGTCATTTTCATACTGACCTTAAACTCACATTGAAGGTCATTTCTATGTTCACTTTGACCTCATCTTGAAGGTCATTTTTAAGTTGACCTTGACCTCATCTTGAAGGTCATTTTTAAGTTGACCTTGACCTCATCTTGAAGGTCATTTCTATGTTGACCTTGAACTCACCTTGAAGGTCATGAGGTCGGCGAGCAGCATGACGTGTCGGATGTCGATACTCATCCCGTGGTTCACCATGGTGTACACGATCTCATTCATGATGGTCGTTCTGCAAAGTTAACATTTTAATTGATTATATTTCTTACATCTTTCTCGGTCAATAATAGACAGGGGAGGCTGGGCCGTGAGCTGAGTTATTGCTGATAATAATGCTCCCAGAAGAGGCAGATTAGTGTAAAATATATCATATGAATGGTCTTATTTTTCTCTATCCGTTGATATGACAATACAACAATCAAATGTAAACTCGGGAATATACCGAGAGTAAAAAACAGAAATCTGGCCAAATCTGGTTAAATCTGGCTTTGTAAGCATGCTGGTTTAGTTTTTAGTACCTTTACACGTGCCTGATATTGTTTTATGAATAATGAATTAGATCTTGAACTTTTGAAGTGTATACATTATATCTTATAAGATGCAGGAACCATTTGTGAATAACTTGATACACACAGGCGCAGAAAAATGCAGTGAAACCTCTTGTATCTATTCTTAAAGAAAAACTTGCACATATTTTTTTCACAAACCTATTTTATTTTTAGTTAGCTACTCTTGGATATTCTAAAACTACTTCCAACGAAAAAAAATAGAAAAAGTCCAAGTATTAGTGAATTAGAAAGGAAAGAAAAAATATTTGGGGGAATTCCCTAATTTCTAAGATTGTCAGTACTCCCCTTGCTACGTCATAATAATGGGAATTCCCTTTCAAAGTAACCTGGGAATTCCAGGTTATTGAATAAACATAGGTGAGAAAAACAATCATTAAAGAATATTTTGGTCATGGCCTGATAAGAAATACAATATTTGTTGGCTCAATTTCTGATTCAAAATTTTTTGAGGGGGGGAATTCCCTTTTATTGAGCACTGGGGATCCCCACTTACTCACCGTGTGACGTCACAAATTTGGGGGATTTCTCTTAAAAATACATAAAATAGTCCAAAATTCAAAGTCCCCTAACCCTATACATACTTGGAATATTCTTAACAAATCTCTAGCATCATTAGTTTTTGGCATGAACTCCACACTCAAAGAATTTCATTCGAAAATTTTCAGCCTATGATTATGTGCAAGCTTTCCTTTAAATTAACCACTAAATTGGGCCTCTAGATAGGACAGGGGGTAAATCCACATATTTGAACTAAAATAGGTAAAAACATTTGTGAGACGTGGCGTTAAAAAGAAAAAGAAAACAAGGTAATATCAGGCTGTTAAAAGCTGCTATGACCCAGGAGGTGCCTCACCTGGCGGCCTCGATGCCCAGTGTCTTCTCCATCTCGTACGTGTTGTTGGAGTACGTCTGGGACCACTTCACACCTGAGACACAAACATGTATATTTATCTCTTTTTTTATCAATCCACAGAGACATGACATGTTAACATCAGTTGGAACGAGGCAATGAAGTGCACACTATGGGGAAAAAAACGACATGTTAATCATGAAAACTGTTAAACTGTTCTGTCACCACAATGCCATCATTGGTACAGCTAATTTAGAACAAAAGGAAGTGGTAACATTTAGAGATGGTACTTTGAATCGCGGTCGCTGATCAAAGTACGTCTTAGCAAAAAAATTAAGTCAAGAAATGGATTTTAGTGAGAGTATCACAATCAACAATTTACAACTATATCTACACATTAAAACTTTCCAAACTTATAAAGGTGCTCCTACCCGAGTTGGCGACTGTGATTAAGCATTAATTTTGGCCATTGGAACTACGGTAATACTATACCAGACCCTTCCTCGAGTCGCCTTTCTGCTCACTGACTTTCATATCAAGGAATTCATTAACTTTCCCTATAAATCTTTCTGATTCCATTAATTATATGATTGAATGAAGAATCGGGTATCATAAGCATACAGTAAAGCTAGAGGTCTTGCTAATATAGTTTCTATATTCTTCATCTGATTTTCAAAATGTCGTTTTCTGAATACTAAGTGTGCAATGCACACAATGAAATGAATCTACAGACTATCAGAAATATAGCGACAGCAACCAACGCAGAACAGAAAGTGATGGTTAGCACCTGTGAGGTCTAAATAATGACAACTGTCGAGCCTGCCTCCTCCCAGCCACTTATACTCCTGTGTTTATACATTACTCACACCTCTCCGGTTTTTCAACCTCTGTGGCCGTTTTCTGTGTATTCACTCTCACGTTTTGTTTGGTGTTCTGTATCTCCCTGCTGGCAGTGGGCGCAGGGGAGAGTGGGGGGTGAAGTGCGTAAAGTACAGGGTGAAGGCTGAGGGAGGGGGATGCGCTTCTTCACTTTGAAGATGAAACAGTCAGACATCTCTTGGACACAAAGCATTTTATCTTACACAGGCCCACGTACTGTGGTGAGGAAAAGTACACCCTTCTCCTTCCAAAGGAATTTTAGGCTTTTCCCCAAAAACCTATTGTAAAGAAAAGGGGCCTTCCATTTAGTATGTACGCAAATTTTCCAAGATTTTAGACCCCCAACCCCCCCTGAGGCTAAAGTACGCATTGGATTTGTACAGGAATGTACGCAAATTTTAAACAATTTAAGATCCCAACCCCACCCCCTCTTGTTGCGTACGTACTTAATGGAAGGCCCCTAAGCCAAAAATAGGAAGAAATTTTCTAAGTTCGAGGACTGAAAGCACAAGATCGGAATGGGAATGGATCAAGCATAGGCAAAACAATAAAGTCCGTTCAGGGTTAATTCTGGAAACGGGCGCTAAACCTGACGGTGTTGCAAAGACGTGAAAGAACAATTCTATCTATTTATCGGAAAACCGGAAACCCAATGTGGAATTTAATGGGATACTAATCAAATCTAATCAAATTTTAATTCTATTTATTATTCGATTTTGGAGGTGGGAGGGGTAGTCTAGAAGATCCATAATGCACGGAATCCTGATATCAAAAAAGTACACCCCCTCGACACTACCCCCTCCTCCATCCATAAAATGCACCGAAGTGGTCTAAACACCCCACAACGTGTGCGGTGAGTTATTGACATGGTGGGCCCTTTCTTTTTGTACCTTTTTTCAGCAGGCCCACAAAAAGTGGAGTAGTTGTCGATTTTCTGGTCGGCTCCACTCCGCATTCCCCCAGGGGTACACAGGTGTCAAGTTCGGGCCGGTGGGGGGTCGGGGGGGGGGGGGGGTCCCCACGCACTTATCTATTCAGTGTTTTACTCACTCCGACAGGGGCTAATTCCAAAATCATTTTGGAAAGGACGAGAGTGTAAAAAGTACCCTATTTGGTACAAGCGCCACTCCTGTCCCCTAGACATCAATGGCTACCAGCGGGGCGAAGCCTCATCGTTTGTATGCACGTGGATCTTTAACAATACAAATGTATAAGATCTGCAAAGTATCTGAGAAGGATCGAAATTAGACTTTTGGGTTCAATTATTTACATTTTTTCATACGTGTAGGTGATGCATAATGTCATCGGTGGGTTAAAACCTGATTTCCGATCCATGTTAGTGAGCATGTAAGCCCAGACTGCTTTGTTTTTCATAAATCATTTCAGTTGTGTAGATGTTAGACTGAACGGCTAATAAACAAGCATTATCGATTCAGGCACACAAACTTCTTTCTTTGTAACGTGCAACAGCGGTAATCCTCGTTTATATTCCATGAATTAATTCAAATTGGGTTTATTATTTACATTCTCGAGATCCACAAAATATGAAACAGACCTCTACATAGTTAACGTTTACTTGCATTAGACTCCTAGTTTAGTTTTATGTTATGCCCCTCCTCTCTGACTCTGGGTCCAAGATGCCCCGAGGAGCGCCTCCTGTTGTCTGTCCGATTACCCCGGGGGTAGTCATGTGTGAGACGGCCGGTAGGGGTCGCCCCGCGCAGCACGCTCCAGTACGCATGCCCACAGCAGGGCCCGGCCTACACATAGCGAGGGGACATACCGCTGTTTTTCTTTCTTTCTTATGACCTTACCATAAAACCTGATGTAGGATTTATTATCTGACCACACAAGATTCAGGCGAGGTACAGGAGCAGATAATACATCCCTTAATATAGGTATGGCATTCGTTACTATGATTTTTGTATGGTAATAAAACTTGATCTTTGGAATACGACTGGGACACTGAATTTTCTTTACTATCTTTCTGTAGTAATAATATTTGATCTTTGGAATGTAACTATGATTTTTGTATGGGAATAAAATTTGATCTTTGGAATACAACTGGGACACTGCATTTTCTAAATTATCTTTCTGTGTTTATTTTTTATACACTCTTTCTGTAGGAATAAAATTTGATCCTTGAATTGCAACTGGGACTGGGACCCCTGCATTTCAGAGGGTTTCTGGTATTCACGTTATCAATGTTTAATGTTTACGTCACCAGACGGTCCCAGACACACCACCTGTGAGATGCACAGGCCTACAACCACCAGCCTAACCCTAGAGCACGCAACTTCTATCTGACATGCGACATAGAGGTACTACACATATCTAATGCTAATGCATATCATGAGACAATGATATATATATTCATAAAAACTATAAGGAAAGAAATGGTTTTACGAAATAATTGAAAAAAAGAAAGAAAGTGGTTTCAGTTAATTCTGAAAACGCTGTGTGGCACGAGGTGCCTGCATCTTGACCCCAGCTCTCTTCTCTAGTTGGCGCTGGGCCGAGAATTCAGCACAATGACCCCCCCCCCCCTACACCTGCCCCCCTAGACCACCCATCCCCTTCCCCCACCCACTCCCCTCCCAAAACCTCCACACACTCCCTTCACCGAATCATGCACATATATCCCTACTTTACCCAATTTCCAACTAACAAATTTATTTTGTCCTCCAATAATTCTATCAAAATCTGTAAGAATTTGAACAATTACAGCAGCCAGTAGTGCCAATAGGAATGTGGTATTCTGTGGGGTGTAAAAGCTGGGTTTAGGACGGGATTATGTTAATGAGGTGAGAACTGTCTGGTCCGACCTGCAGGAAGGGGTGGTATTTAAGGGGCGGGGTGGTGGCCTCAGAAGAGGAGGTCCGGAACCCTTGGGATCTCTTGTCAATAAAATAACAGTTCCCCAAGAGCTGGATAAAATTAAGAAAAGACACCCCAAAGGTAAACATGACTTCCTCTTTTCAACCAATACCAGTTAGAGAATTGACGCAATTACCATGTAAATAAGTTCGCTATGATTGTAGTCATCAAAAACTTGTTAAAGCATATACAAGCTAGGAGGCTGGTTTCTGTAGCCTTCTTCCTTAAATATAGCTTTAAATTTGAAAATGTCGAAAATCCCTATACAGAATCAGTTATTTAAGTAACTTTCCTGATATTATTAACGCCCTTGGAGTAACACTTTTTAGTTCAGGTAAACCTACAAAACGCGGTAGAATCGATGCACACAGGTGCGACATAAATCGATATCTAAGTTAGGGGTACAGATCTAACCACTCTCAGCATGACTACGTCTGGGCTTGGCTTAAACCCACTGCAGAACCCACTCGAAAACTGACTATGGAGATGCGCCTTTGTAGAGACTACTACAATGTACTGGATGAGGCCAACACAATGAAATAGTCGTGTTCTGGTTTCACCGCCTGAGAAAAATGGGTTAGGTTGGTAGATTTTTTTTTTAAATCTATAACAAAAATATCATCATGGTCCGCAGGATGTAATTTCTAAACTACAAATGTCGTAAAATATCTTTGAAAAAAAGTAGGGTCAGGGCAAAATCGTAGTCACTGTTTTTTCCCTTTGGCCTTATTAGAGTGTGAGGTGAAGGTTAAAGGGTTCGATTTCCACCGCGCAGTGCGCCTACTCCCTATCAAAGGGTGGAATCTGTCAGGTATCCCATTCACGAAACCTGCACATTGATTTCCCTTATAACTATGCCAAAACAGGATAAGTGAATGGTGTATTTATTCGTGGATGTTTTTCCCTTCTAATCAAATTTTAATCAATATCAATACTACACGATGTATACGCCTTTTTATAGTCCCCCTCCCCTAAGTTTAATCTAGCTCCCCACATACCCACCTTCCTACCCACACAAAAGCTTTGACTACCCTCATACATTAACAATCAGGCCTCCAGACCTCTCTATACGTAGACCATCTACGTGTATCGTGCCCTGACGTATCTCCGGGCGTTCTGGTCTGTGTCAGGCAGGTGTAGGAGGGATGCGGTGTTTTTATATGTACCGAGACCGGTGTATTTAACTGTATGATTTCTGCATCAGTCCGCTGTGGGAGGGTTAAGATGCTGCCCAACAAATAGACGCTCTCCTACTAAACGATGTCACTTAGCATCTTTTTGATGGATAGCGTCTGCAAAAGCTGTTAGCCGTGAAAAGCATGTTTAGTTAGAAAACATTTTGTCACTTAGCATTGGCCTCAGAACATAAGACCCAAAGAGGGTACAAAGGTCTAGGCTGTACTTGATACAAGATCAAGTATGTTAGGTTCTAAAGAACCTAAAAGCTCCGTCTTATCCACTTTGTTAAATAGCTGAGAGGGAGAGAGAGGGGGGAGAGAGGGGAGGGAGGGAGACAGAGAGAGACAGAGAAAGACAGAGAGACAGGTACAGAGAGACAGAGACAGAGAGAGAGAGCGAGATTGAGCATGGATTGAGAGTCTGAGGTCATTTGTGTGAGGAGATTGTATTGGTAATATGCAAATTTATTCAATATGGCCACCCCCAGTGGGTGATGGGGGCATTCCCGACCTACTTTCATTCTATTTTTAGAATATTATTATGACATCATCTCGTCAATCTCCAGATACAGACTTATTTATGCTAATTTCTACACTCTCAAGGCATTTTCTATGACGACAGTCTGAATCTCCAAGTAGATTCTTTACATCAGAAATAGCACAGTGTCCCCCCCCCAATTTTTAACACTGACTTCTATGGGAGTTGGGCCAAGTTAAGACGCCGATATATTGGACTATCGACGTTATCCACTCATCGAAAACGGAGAATGAAAAATTTTCGATTCCCATAGAGATCCTATGTTAAAACCTACACTCTCTGAAGGACCATATCCCCCTAGCGAGAGACCGAGGAACCAGCAGATTTTCAATATGGCCGCCCCCAGTGGGGGAAAGGGGTATTCCCAACCTACTTTCGTTCTATTTTTAGAATATCATTATGACATCATCTCGTCACTCTCCAGATACAGGCTTATTTATGTTAATTTCTACACTCTCAAGCCATTTCCTATGGGACGCCTTTCAATCTCCATACAGATTCTTCCTTTCAAAAATAGCACGATGTGTCCCCCCCCATTTTTAACATTGATGTCTATGGGACTTGGGCCAAGTTATTACTCCGATGTATCGGACTATCGACGTTATCCACTCATCGAAAACGGAGAATAAATGGGGAAAATAGGCCCTATACGGCTCAGAATAAGTCTGCATGGGTCCGATCTCCAGAAAAGTAGAAAGGACATTTCCATATTCTCACTTCTGTAACTAAAAGGTTGAAGTTATTTACAAGAAAAGGTTAATTTTGTATTTACAGGGCTTATAATAAGTATAGGGATATTCCTAAACCTGAAAGTAGTTATTCCCGAAAAAGAAAAGTAACATTTTATTTTCATACTGAGTTGATTATAAATTCCAGAAGTCCAGAATCACGAAAAAGTTGGATAAATAGCACCCCTGTTCATCCTAATTAAATAACTTATGTTTTATTTTCATACTGTGATAATAAAATAAATCCAGAAATCATGATGAATGGCATCCCTGTTCATCCTAATCACTTCAAATACATGTCCCCGTACACCCACCCATCTCGGCCCCCTCCCCACCCGACACCGGCCATGACACCCCTCCCCCATCCTCCTGGCACCAGACGCCCGTACCGCTGGCACCTCGCCACGGCGTCCCCCGTCACCATGGCAACCACGTCTAGGCCAGGCCTCCTCCTGGGCTACGCCGAGTGTTCTCTCTCTCGACGTTTTCTTATCTGGTATTATTTTTATATTGAACGAATTGGGATTCATGTGCGTAATTGGTACAATACTGATGGAGGAATTCCCTGGTCGCCAGCTGGTGGCACAGATTTAAAGTTTCGTTTTGGTCTAGAGACCAAAATTCCACTCACTCATGAAAGCCCAATTATGGGTTAAATTAGAAATAATTCAAATTTCTTTAAATATGTATTTTTTTAATTTTTTTTTCCATACATGCAGATCCAACAGGGGGAAAGTCACGTTATCTCAGGGACCTCATAGAGTTCAACTGGACACAAAGACTTCACACCAACACACCCATAGGACTGAATGTGATGGACCCCACGTGATCCATCATCTCCTTCCAAAGTTGGGGACCCTACAGTCCTGAATCCTAGCCTCGTCAAAATGTTTATATTTACTCTGGTTCAAGGATGCAGGATCCTAAGGAGGCCTTTTGCAACTAGCATCAGGTTTTTATTGCTCACCATTAAGGAGGGACCTCACCAGTAGCCCCTCTGTCTCCTCCCAACCTTGCACAAAACTTCTTGTGCAAAGGTTCCCCAGGCCCACCCCTGGGTACCGTTTGTTATCTATGATGCTTGAAAAGACACCGCATTTTAGGGTTGAGTCCCAGTACTAAACCCCTCAAGTCTCAAACCACCCTCCCTTTTACTTCCCTCAAGTAATTAAGTGGTTTGTGCAAACTCCTGCAGGCTATAAAGTGCCTGGGAGTTTTTCTCTCTATGGCAACCCCTGCCATCTCCTTGGAGACATTGGTTGAGCACCGATCACAGCCTGATCCCTAGATCCAGGCCCTTTGAGCGGTAGCATCGATTTTGCAAGTACTTCTAGCCACGTCTTACACAGATTTCTTTAAATATGTGTTAGGTAGAACTGACAGAGATATATCTAATTTCATTGATTCTATACAAACTTCATAGTTCAAGGGAAACTAGTTCAGAATGCAACTTTAATCAAATTTTCGATGCATCTAAATGCTACAATTTACAAGTTATGTTTTTGCGCTATACATTCAAAATTAGGACATGTACACTCAGCACCTTACAGACCCACCAATACACCTTTCTCCTGCCTACCAGTACCACATCCTACAATCACAGCGCCACCGCTACAACTTCTACCCCTTACTTACCAACCAAACAAGTCAATTCCCCAAAATACAGCCACCAAAATATTACAAAACCATAATCAAAATCTGCACCAATCTTTCCCCCACCCATACCCGGTGTGTACAGTAGTGGGCGGGTGTTGAATTAGCCGGGGAAGTGGGTGTAGGTTGGTGATTATGTTAATGATCCTACATGGTTAATGTTGGAGCAGGGGGTCGGTAGGGTATATAAGGCCGGCCGTATGCTGGGTACGTCGAGAGGTCCGCGGCCATTGGTGACCATGCTTCTGCATGTGATTACTTCTCAAAATAGGTTCCCATAGCTGTGTCTGGTCATTGTGGACTAATGGTGAGATTGACTTCTCTTTTGCCCCGGACGTGTTCATATATGTTACACCAATGGGACCAAATTCAACCAAAACTCGATCATTTTATATGAATAAATTTACTGGGTACAAAATAACACCATTCATATAAACAAATCCCTGGGTTCCCTAGTCATTTTGCAGAAAAAGATGACAAATGGAATATTAGGGGGATAAGCAAACCTGAAGTATCACTGAACGTAAACTTGACGTATCTCTTTTTAAAAGAAATGTTCAATTTTCTGTAAATACCTTAAGCATTGAGTCAAATGTATCAAAACCGCAATCGATGAATGGCAACTTAGATTTAGAGTTTGGGTATCGGTAGTTTGATACAGAACCAAGACGTTTCGTGATAACTTTAAGTGTCGAAATAAGCTGAAGCTGGGGTTGCTAAACCTTCTTATTGCTGTTTAATTGTGCTCAATGTGCATTTTGATGTGAGCGGTCCATAAAGTAAAATATCAAGGAGTTTTTTTGTGAAATCTGAGGCATCACGTCGCGTTTGCATAACGTTACTCTTATCTGAGCTATAATGGATCATTTCGAAAACATTTCATTCTAAGCACTGTGTGATGTATACGGAACTATTGGACGTCTTTCTATATTCATGGAATATGTACAAGCCATCCAATAAGCGAACTGAAATTGTAGAGGTCTGTCGCATCAAACTGAATCACAATTACTTAATTCTCACACAGAAGGAAATATTTTAATGAGCATACAAATATATGGATATTAGGCGATAAATACGATTACAAAAACATGCAAAATATTGATAAATTGCTTAGTAATTCCCTGTGCTGGCTCTCGGAAAGCTCACTAGGTGGCGCCAGAAGTGCAAACCTTGCAGACCACACAACTTCCCCACACCAACAATTTTCAACTCACAAACGATCTACTATTGAGACAAGTCAAAATAAACTCAAATCAAAATCTCATAAAAACCCTTTCTGACAGAGACAGCGCTTTTCGTGTGGCCCCAGAGCTGTGAATCAGCCTGGAATCCTCTCTCTATACCACCCAGTGAGCCAGGCAGAACACCACCGCTGTAGGTTGGAGCAGAGGGGGCGGTATATAAGGGGGAACAGGGGACCTGCTCAGTGGGAGAGGCCGAAATCATTAGGAACCTATGCCTACATAAAACTTCAGTAAAAACATAGACCCATTCCCCAATGGTGGCACTTGCCTCTCCCTTTTGCTCTTGGCGCTCGGTACACTATAGGTCTGCAGGGCAAGAAAAGACTAAAAAACTTGAAATATCTGGTCCTTCTACCGGTCTCTGAAACGTAGTGCTGTTAATAACGTTATGAGAAAAATAAAAGTGGTATATTTAGATTCAGTATATTTTTTTCTATCATTCAATACCAAAATTGCTTGTCAGGCACAAGTAATTTAATGAAGAAATGGGAGTAGAATCTGACAAAGACGGCACAAGTTTTCAAAATATGAGCATCCTCCCATGTGACATTGCTAATGAATATAATAATTGATGGGAACAAAGGGGAAAAAAGTATAAAATACGTTCAAATGATAAATGGCCACAAATGACATGCAAAATATGTTTAGAAAATTCAAAAAGTCATCAATCATTTACTCCCCCACGAGTAAACTTATGTGATTGATATAAAAAAACTTACTACAAATCTTTGGAAAGTAGAACTCAAAATAGAACTGAAAAATAAAACCAGCCCTATCTTGCCCTGCAGACCTATAGTGTCTGCTATGGATCTGGGACACAAGAAGCCTAAACATTTTCTATCACATTTGATCTTTTCCGGATCAGGCTAATGGCATGGGCAAACGATACTATGTTTATACGTTCTGTTCATACATACTCTTTATACAAAGTGAAATATTAGATACAGTGGTAGATCCAGGGGGGGGGGGGGGGGCAAAAGGGGTAGTTGCCCCCACTAGACCAAATGGATTTTTTTCGAGTAATCTACGTTTATTGATTCATACAGATCTGAAGTTATTTATCTTCACTTTTTTTTTATGTGTGTGGGTGTGTGGGGGGGGGGGGGGGGGGTCGTTTGCCCTCCCTCCCCCCCAGATGACTGGCTCTTGATCCGCCCGAGATATCAAACCAAAACAATTTCCATGTCAGAAGAACATAATTACAAATTCGTTTGTTTCTTTCTGACAATCGTATATGAAATAAACTCTTTCTACAAGAAAATATGTGTTGGAAGGCATCTACTGCATTTTTCTTGTCAAATATTTGAATGTTATGCCATCCAGACATATTTTTGCACTTTTATTTAAACGTTTGATGAAGGGAAACCTTTTCATAGCAAAGTACATGAAGGGATTAAGAGTGATGAGGCTGAAGTGAAGGTTTAACCTGTTGGTATTGACTTCCCAATAACTTGAATGAGAAAGCCTTACTTTTTTTTATACATATATATATATTTGTTTTTTCTAATCTGTTTTTCTTTGGTGGAGGGGCGGAGGGGGAAAGGGGGAATGGGATTTTATGATAATTGTATCTAGTACAGAGTGTATATATCTCGGGGGCTGTGCCTCTAGCCCTCTTTTCCTTTCTGTCTGTCTTCTCAAAATAAATCTGTGAAAGATTACCTGCAACACTGACCCATTACCCAGGGCAATGCATCTCCCGACCTTTACACCAACACTTGTTCTTTAAATATCTAAGTGAGAACACGTCTAAAAAGTTTTGCATGAACTATGGATGGATCATCAGAATAACTTTCTAGAGTTAAAAAGTTTGTTTTTTTAAATCAGGATCACAGTGGTGTATCCAGCATTTTGAAAAGGTGGGGAATGGGGAACCGCTAAAACAAAGGGGGGCACGTCCCTTATTTTCCAGAATTTTACATTATAAAAAAAAGTCCTAATTTCGCCAGAAAAAAAAAAAAAAAGGGGGGGGGGGGGGGCTCGCCCACGCTCCTCTAAATCCGATCATAGAAGCCCTACTGAGGCGTTTACAGCAGTATAAGATCTCAGCTAAAAGAATAGAACAACATCACCTTCAGCATGCAAACTTATAAACAAAAACAACTTGCAATCTATTTTATTTTATGCATTAATTATTACGATTTTTTCTTATTGAGGATCATGAATATCAAGGGCGGGTGGATTTAATGGAACATAATATCTCATTCGTTGAGTGTTTCTCTCCCAGTGAAGACTAGTCGACGCAGGGGCATAGCCAGCCCTAAAAACAAAGGGAGTTCCTAATAAAATTTAAGGGGTTTCCAACTTAGATTTTTCACAAAATTTCACAAAAAAAATTTACTTAAATTTTGGAAAATCAAAAGGGTTTCCAGGCACCCGGGACCACCTGTGTGTATGCCAATGCCGGCAGCACCGGTTGTGTGTGGGTGTTAGGCTGTGAATGTGTAGCATGTGTCATCTCTCCCCCCCCCCCCCCCACCCCTCACCGTCCCATCTTGAGGTGACTCACCCGATCACCAGCGCCACAAAACCGATCCATACACCTCAAAAACACATAAAAATTAAATTACAACTCCCAGAAATAAAATCCCTGAAATTCAACAAAATCAAAATCTGCATCCAAATCCCGTCCTCTCACTGAAAACGCCCCAGCCGTAACTTCCTCCTCTAACCCCCGTGGATATGCCCACAAAGTTGCAGATATTATAATGAGTTGGTTGTAGCGATGACCAGAGATTCTCTGAGCTGGTATAAAGGGTATGAGATGCTCCCTGTATGTTAGGAGAGGTCCGGCTCCATCGGCCCGGGCTCGCACCCCCCGGACAGAACCCCCCGACACGGCCCCCCGGACAACGACCGACGACTAGAGAACGCTGATGGTGCTATTAGACATAACGTTAGGAGAAGTAGGCTAGAGATTTATAATCTGCGCTTGGACTGAGCTTCAGCTGGTAGCGGACAATTGGGCACCTCACTCAGCGGGCAGATGGTTCTGAAGACCTCTCTTTTTGAAAAAGGAAAATTTTTTTTTTTTACTATTCTTTTTGTCAGTTTTTTTTAATTTTCTGGTTTATTCGTTTCACAAATATATTTTCTCAATAAGCTTCCTGATTCCTGATGTATAGGGTAATATTTTTGTCGTTGATATATTCGTGTTTTATCACGATATATTCTTACTTAGTTAGACTATACCATATTCACATGTCTGGGGTTTAAGTCTCTTGTAAGTTGTAGCCGTTTTCTTTTGCCGCATTTCATTCACGTATCCTCCATATCCTTGATTATCATTTCTAAGCCTTTTCTCTATACTTTTTCGCAATTTTCTTTTCTGACGTTTTTAGCGTTTCTAGACATACCCTTTCTTGTAAAACCTAATTCAGGGCGTGACAAACACTTTTTATACTAAAACTCTTTAAGTAAACTCTTCCCAATAAATATACGCTGTATAAACCTTTTTGTTAATTTGAAGCAAAACGACCGCTTAACTTAAAACAAACTTTTCTTTTACTTAGTGTACTTGGTCGTAAGTTAAATCGACGGTCCCCCCTAGTCAGTTTGAAACGATGTAGTTCCCATTTCTCTCACTGGCGTCACCACTATCTCACTGCTCCCACCTGGTGGAGCTGACAGGTACTAATACCTAATAGGTTCTGACCGTCCGGAATAAGTCATCAAAGATGTGAATCATCCAAAGATCCGTCAAACAAAGACCCGCACGACCAGGATACACTCAGAACGCCACCTCCTTATCACAAAAATAACAAAATCCCCAAAAACCTCACTTTACACGTAAAATGCAGGAAAATGAATGAAATCAAAATCCGTAAAAACTTTCAAGCAAGGTACCAAATGTTCCAACTTTTTCAAAGTATTAAGTGGTTGGCTTACAAAGCTCACAAAGTTTGCTGGGTATGATAATATGAGAACACCTGCATGGGGGTAAACGCGGAAAACTCTGGTATAAAACCTAGATATGCGTATAGAGCATTGGGAGGTCCGTGGCCATTGGTTGGGGCATGCTGTGACCTACGAGACGCTGTGACCTGTGACATGTTGTGAATGCTGTGAGTAAAGACGCCTGCCTGATCTCCCTGTAACGTTGTAGGTATGGAGCTGCTGAGCTGTGAGACTGACTGCGCCCCCTGTACTGTCCTGTGACGTCCTGTGACCTTTGACCCCTCACCCCGTGACCCCATGACCCCTCGCCGCACGCACCTCCCCTCATACCCTCTACACACACCCTCAAACAAACACCGACAAAACAAACCGATCACTGCCAGAACGTCAGAGAACCAATAGCCTCGCATTGACCTCCCTTTTGGCTTAGCGAAATATTTCAGTAAGTTCAGTTTCTAATGGCATGTAATTCAAAATTAAATTTTGGTTACAGCATCTGACTCCCGAGACGTATAAACCTACAATTCTTCCTAGAAATAACGATAATATAACTGTGGCTATATCATTTTTGGTGCAGTTATGCAATCATATACTAATGATATAACCATTTCATCGCATTTGTCATGGTCTCAACAATAACATGATAAAAATAAAGTATATATGATATACATGTAGTAACAACAACCGATGAGGATTGGGAAATGTGATATACTGATATCTACTGCCTATCAGTGCAAAGATTTTGGCAGTAAAAATGCTACTCACCCGTCTTTTTGTTGTTGTCTTTTTTTGACAATATTACATCTTGACATCTATTTAGACAAAATCGTCTAACTCCCTGATTTTCACAATTTCAGAAATAGATTTTCCCCCGAGCTACGTAGGTGACTTAGCAACATAAAGACTACTTCCATTTGGGTGGCACTGCTACAACAATAGAAATGTATTGCATTCTTTCAAAAGTTACATAGAGAAACCCTGGAATTCTGCTTAAATGATAAGTCCTGTAAAGTACGTCCTCATGCTTTTTTTTTTTTTTTTTTTACAAAAAGCGGTGGAAAGCATTCTGAAAAGCGTTCCAGTTTATGAATGTCCCCAGACAGCCGACCACACCCCTCTTTTTGCGCCGTGCCACTCTATAGATCGTACCTGTGTGAAGGGTAGGCGAACGCACCCAGCCCACCACCCACACCCAACCTACCAGCCTTGGCACCACTCCCCTACTACTGACGAGGCTCCTGGTGAGTGGGTACTGCGTCTCAGGTGCAATCAGAAATGAAAAATCCTCTCTAACCTAATTCATTTCGTTTCTTCTTATCTCGAAAGGCTTGTCTGTTGCCCGTTCAGTTGGAAAACGCTCCATGTCATGTCACCATTCATCTTATATATCGATAAGCTTCATCGGACATATCGCATTTTATGAAATTATTTTGATGCTATGTTGAATTTAAGGGTACCTTTTCCCCCTCCTACCAAGCTACATTACCGCCGCCTATTAGCCTACAAACACACCACTACGCCACAAGACAGCCTTAAACCACAAAAACCCACCCTACCCGCCAAATCCCCAACTTAATCCTAACAGAAACTGAAATCAAAATCCATAACTCAGTCCCAAATCCCTCCCCACACCACCCCCTCCCCCCTACCCCTTCAGGCTTTGAGATAATCCTCCCTCTTCACTCCCTGCACACCTTCCCGCTCGCCCCTCCTCCAGGGCGTGGTATATAAGCCCGTGGAGGCGGTATCGTTAAGCGGGCAGGTCCGGAGTCATTGTACCCCGGTGTATTAGAGTCTGCTAGCTGGTGGTGACTGCCGCGGGATGTCGGTGTAGTGTACTCAACTGCTTCCACCACCCAATGTGAGCTGCTCGTCGTCACTAACTGTACTACTTCTACTACTACCTACTACATTAGAGCAGCACTGAGTCCCTCATAGCTCACAGTGCAATCTGAGAATTCCCTATAAGTCATATATACATGTGAACCTTCAATGGCACCCTTGACCTGCCCTTTTGTTATATTGTTGAAATGTTTAAACACTAAGTAGGGATACCATTCGGTGCAAATGTTTAAAAAGATGTCCTAGCTTGATCTGTAGCTACCTTGACCAAAAAAAAGAGTAAGCCCATGTATACACTCATACTTTAAAGTGTGTAAAAGGTTGATTGCAATAGCTCACAAATAGAGAAGTGTGCGTACTACTGCCTATTGCAGTCTATGAGTATACTTATCATAGTCATATTGCCAGAGGTGCATACACTTAATTCTAGAGCTAGCTAAGCCCCTAGATTTTACATAGGAACGTTTAGAAACTACTGTTTTTTTAATGAAAGAAACCAGTAAATTATTTATCTGGCCAAATTATAAAAGAAATTCACTGGGAACTAATATTCCGTTAGTATATATTATGCCGGCAGTATTATATGTATGGCGGTATCTCTATGCTTTAATGCTATCTTCCTTCCACTTCATTAGGTATGAGGATTTCAAAGTAACGCATATTCTCTCGATAGATATGCCTGCTCTCCGGGTATGGCTATATCATTCATATAGTAAAGGTATATCAATGACAAACAGACGTATACCAAGAAAAGTCAGCGACCGAGGGATTCTCCCCTAAGGGCTATGACGTCAGAGAGATCCCCCCACGGTGACGTCAGGGGAGTTCCCCTACAGTTGTTATCCTTGAGTGCAAACCGGGCGAGCCTCCCTTACTCGGTAACAGTCAAGTCCCTTTATAATTTTGAACCAAAACACAAATTACCGACCAATCAGATGTAAATAAAGAAGTTCTGAACTTGGCATAGATAGTTGGGAGTGTCAAGAGGTGTGAAACCCCTTTGAATGCGACCACACGGACGTGTAGGCGTGAAGTGGTAAGGCTTCGGGAGGTGCCTGCTACAATGCTCTTGTTTTATGTACTACTAGGCCTACCGGGTACTCGGAAAGTGTCTCACAGGATCTAAATTGGACTCGGGTTTTGTTAATCGTGTATATTCGTGTATACACGATGGGGCAGGGCAAGAAGACAGAGGTGCTAGGAAGAGTGTGTGTATGGGTGCAGGGGTGGGGGCGGGGGTGGGTGGCAGTACACTTAGTGAGCGGGTTACCCACCAGGTGGCTATGAGTAAACCTGACTTCTCGTGAACTGACTCACCTCCCATTATCCCCTGGTCCCTCCCGGTCTTTCCTTAACTTTGACTCAGCACGATTTGTACAATATGGCTAACTGCAATTGCTCAAAAATCTACAATTTTACTTATTTCTGAGAGAACACTGCCTATATTGAGAATAAAGTAGCATCAAAATCTGTAATTTATTTTTCTCTTCCTGGCCGTACCAGCAT
This sequence comes from Lepidonotus clava, assembly GCA_936440205.1. Classification (NCBI taxonomy): domain Eukaryota; kingdom Metazoa; phylum Annelida; class Polychaeta; order Phyllodocida; family Polynoidae; genus Lepidonotus; species Lepidonotus clava. The sequence continues at coordinate 51,388,844 of OW387135.1, read as the reverse complement.
CTTCCATAGGCCAGTATGGAGAACCCATTCAATGTACCAAAAGGGGGATATAGACACCTTTTCTGTAGTATTCGTTGGGTGGAGGAGTATAAAGGGCCAGGGTGACCAGTTGTAAAGTGGGGAGGTCCGGAACCATTGGCGCCACCACGGGAAAGACGGCGACAAAGTGAACTATGCACCACAGAGTACCTTAAGAGATTAACCCTTGACTCCCCACCTATATCCACGTATTAACCCTTCCTGTACGTTAATCAGCCCTGTAACATACTCACCCCTTGTCAACCCTTCACCACATTCCACCTTACACCTACGTACCTGCTCACTTACGTCAAAGCAATAACCCCTAACATCCATGACTGTACACCCTGATTACATATCTCAGTACTCCTAACATCCTAAATACATATCCTACACTTGTGATATAACACCCTTAATGACCATGTGACAATTCCTGCTGAACTCCCAACATCCAATGTTACATACTGACACCCACATACCACATAACCCCTACATGCCCCCCCACCCCCCATGAAACATCTGCTGAACTACCTAACACCCATGATACATACAAACACCCACGAACCCAATGTCTGCTGAACCCCTAAAACCCATGACACATCCCAACGCCCATTGTACCCCATATAACACCCACATAACACCCCCCCCCCCCCCCCCATACACTAACATGACAAATGACCACTGGACAGTTACTCCTTGTCACAACGCGTACAAACACTACCTCCTGCACTCCCACGTCACAGATGACGTCACGCATGACGTCATAGCCTTCACAGTGCCTTGGGACCCCTACAGCCGGGGCCCGGGAACGACCGTTAGCCCTGACCACGTGACTGGTCACCATGGCGACGGGACAACATGTCAAATAGTGCCTTACACGGGCAGCGTCTTCCACACCCAGTGTGCTGGACGGAGAGTAAGACACCAATGGCCCCACGACCTCCCTTTTACAGGATTCTCACGCATTTTTGAAAATTAATTTAAAACCTTTCTAAGTGTTTGGGAAAATTAAGACCTATCAATCATGTGCAAGGACAAAATTCTCAACACATCGTCGGCCCTATCACCGTATGGGCATGGTTGAATAGGAATACATGTGATATCATAGAACATTATTACATAGGGTAAGTTATCCCAAGTTTAATGAAGGGACCTATCAAAGTTTGACCAAATGCGTCCTAAGGGATGTGCACTACATTTGGAACCAGAGATTCCCTGTTCGCTATAGTATATGTACGCTTGTTGTGTGTTTTCAAAGTTTTTAGCATTTCATTGCAATTTCTACAAGTACGAGCAACTTTAAGCCACGATGAATGGCAAAACGCAAGCTATGGCAGCAACACCGCATAGTCTAGTTTAGCATACCAACAGCGAATAAGCCGACTTCAACTACCGATTACTAAATCAAACAGTATATAGTAACACTAACATTGAGTAAAGTCTCCTGGGCTACTGGACAATTTTCACCAAGTCCGCCAACTGATCAGTGCTACAATTGGCAATATATATTAAAATAATCTGCCGATTTTAGCACTGATTCAGATTAAGCATGTACATTTCGATACAGTATATTGACAGGTGATCAAAAGAATTTGCTGATTTTACTGCTGATTCATTGTCCAACTGTATAAAAAATCGCCCAGTGGGTACGAAGCTTAAATGACTGACCTGGGGTGGCGAGGACAGCCCGCAGGTTGTCGCCCTCTACGAGCAGTTTGTATGAGTTGCCCGTCTTCTCGTCGGCGTGGATCACGGCGCGAGTCACAGTGCTGATACCCTACAGGACAATAGAAATTGTATATTATTGGGTTTAAGGTTTGATCTTTTTTTTATGGCAAAATAGATATGAGATTCAGTAGAGATGAGGCTTCACCGTGTTGTAATCTACGATCAGGTTGCACATGTTTTCTTTTGGAAATAGATATAAAAACCTTCAAACCTATTTAAGACCAACATTCGGAAAATTAAGCTTCTCAGCCATTCGATAAGAGAAATATTCAGAAATATATATATAACTTGAGATGCAAATAATTGACTGTAAGTGGAGCTTTGTATCCCGTGATAATTACATTTCGATTGTCAAATCAGATTCAATTGAAGACCATTTTATGATCCGTTTCTAAAAACTGTCAAACTTGAGACATTTTAAGGCTCTAAATTTGATAAATCAATTCAAGAGCGTTTGAGACTTGTGTTGGCACCCTAACGTTAACTTATATGAGTGGGTGTAAAACTCTCCTGACCTTGATGACGACCTTGGGCAGCTCCTCCTTCATGGACTGCATCACGTAGTACATGGAGCTCTTACCGCTCTCCACCGGAGTCACGCAGATCACCGCCTCGCCCGCCAACCGGATTTGCTGCAATAATGTCATTGAAACAGAATTTAACCTATGTATCACTATTGTTAAAATTTGATAAAGCCTGTGGCTTACTGATTATGAACACGTGATATAAAGAAAGTGATCCGTTTTTAAATCACCTTGTGAACTTTTATTCACCCCATCACACGGTATTGTACCAAGATTTAAAAATAGTACATCGTTTCATTTACACAATCAGTTCAGCCACTGGTGCATTTCCGTTAGATGCACATCGCTGTTTTAAGGGTCTTGTTTTTCTGATGTTTTAATGATGCACACAAATGGCTATTCATAAGAATAATCTTTGTATTCCAGTTTGTATTTCCATTTGATACGCTTTCCATTTAAGACTTTAATAGCTATATCTCCATTTATATTTCCTGCGCCCTTGCAACAATGGTATATGATCTAATGTAACTGCTATGAACTTCCATAGTTGGCTTGCCCTAATAGACGATTCAAGTCACATATTACCACAATTTTAAGCACTTAGATCCAAAATATTTACACCATATAAAAACATTCTGCAGATGACGTCACACGTCCAAAAATGAGTTAGGTGCCATGTTGATCATTATTATTTACAATTCTACGAGCCCTTAGAATTCGTCTGATGGCACGTTTACTACTGACAATCTAACTGAATCATCACCAATCATCATAGACATCTAGGGTTCTTCTTTATAGTTCATAGCCATGCAGTCGTCCTCACCTGAGCCTTGATCCTCATCTTTGACTGGAGGAGTGAGAACTTGATGGTGTCTGAGTTGACCTCCAGCTTCAGCAGCCTGATGCGCTCCATGTCGAGTTTGATGAGGATGAAGACGTCATCGGGCAGGTAGACCTCTTCTATGTACTCCGACACCTACAGGAAAACAGTTCATGGTAAAAATATGGTGACCTTGGAAGCAGAATGAAAGCTGGCACCTTTTAACAAATCTTATATGAACCTCAAGATAGTTCAATTGCTAAATTGAAGCAGTTTTATTAATTTTCTTGTGCTATGTGAATACTAAATCAAAATCTTGAAAAATTCAGATAGATCTAAAATATGACCTTTGATCCCAACTGAAGCCCTTACTGAATTCCTTACTAAGGGAACCGAGAAACTTAAAATAAGACTTTATAAGACCCTTCTAGGCAGCCTTGGTGAAAATGCGAATTCGTATTCTCATATTTTTTTTATAGTTTTGATCCAAGCAAAAGTAAAGGGGCTAGGACGTCTGGTCCCCGTCCCTGTCCCGCTCCCGCTCCGCTCTGACTTTTTATTTATACCAAATGATTCTCCTTATTGTATCCTACCTCAAATGCATCGAAATATCTAGCAGTATGATTATTTTTTATGTGTTTACACAGAGTGGTTTCTGGAAAGGTCAAGGTCTTACATTTCCCCATACTAGTGTTAATATGTAGAGCATCGGAATACCACGGAGAAACAGTGTACAATGTGGTACACTGATACCATACTTCTTTCTCGCTTTAGATTACCTTGTATTCATCATCCCAACTTTATCATTGTGGGTTTGCGCGAGTATCCGGATGTTGGGTTGACCTAGTTAATGCAGGGACGTAGTGATACCAACTTTTAGGATAATGAAAAAAGGCTAAGCTCGGAGCAATGATTACTGTGGAATCTGAAGCGACTAAGGGAGTATGCACTGATAACCCACTGCTTGTACCCAGCGGCCAAGAAAAGAAGTTCTTCTCATTTGCAATGTTCAGCTTTAGGCCTACCTATAACATGACCCATGGACGTAACAAAAGAAAGTTTGTGTCTCCAACACAAAAGTAAGGAAATAAAGAGGTCTGTCTCGTTTAGCATTATCTACACTACCCACCTCCCCGAGCAGGGTCTTCTCGATGCGCATCTTGACGACGCGGGCCACCTCCTGGTTGTTGTCCACGTCGAGACAGGCGGTGATGATCGGGGTACTGATCGCCCGGGAGGCGTTGATGATCTCCTTGATACGCGGCACACCCAGCGTGATGTCTGACAAGGGGGTTAAGGGCTTTGGTGGGGTATGAAGGGCAGTTAGTACATCAATGTGTGACTGTGTGCACCAAAGAGGCCATTTGGAACGCAGGCTGAGGAACTGTTCATACAACGTGAAACTCGTGCAAGGAAACTTGGATAACAACTATTTCAGAGATGTGGCTTATAGGGTATCCTTGACTGAATCCCAACGGTGCTATATATCTGGGACACAAGAGACAAATCAAAAACCTCAACAATTTCTGACAGCTCCTGACAGTGTCTTTTCCTGTATTCTTATCAGTTCAACAAAATGCAACTCCAATGGCACATACAAAGTGTACTGGCAACATGTATTCTGTTGAAATATAACACCTAATATAAAATGAAGTATAATATATCAAGTCAAACTTCTAAACATTTCCATATCAGAAGGAAAGATCAGCTGTTTCTTGCTGGCCAGATCTATAGGTGCCTATCTGCCTTCATCTTTTAAAGTTGGGCTGAAAGTCTGCGACGCCATCGCATACCATTAGAAAACGGTTATCTGTCCATTCCATTTGAATTTATCATAAATGATTCCGTGAACTAAAACTTAACTACATATTCTTATTTTTTTGACATCGGAAAATCAAGATTTGATATGTTTGTATAAGCGCACAGTGGACTCCAACAAGTGAGCCCATGACGACGTCTGCACACGGTCTATAGACAGCAGTTATTGGTCATCACCATAGAAGGATACTCATGGAGGCGACTCCGGCGAAATGGAAAGTTTTGAGCGTCATCTGTGTGCCCGGTTCGCCGATACTCTGCGCGCCCACCGCCCCCACCGCAGTGCCTGAAAATGAAATTTCTTTTTTGTAAATGGTGTTCAACATGATTGCCTCTTTACATGTGAAAACAGCCCAAACATTTTTTTTTTTGACAACTAGTCACTATAAGGCTTAGCCTCTTGGATCACCGCGTTTATGTGCCAGACACCCAGGAATAATAGAATCTTTAAATTCCGTAAGCCCTGGTTCAATATATTTTTTTAAATTTCTTTCTTTATACTGAACCTACATCAGTGGGTACTGGTTTTCATTGTAGATACAGTGTAAATACATAGTCATAAAATCATATTATACTATAAATAACATGTTAAATCTGATCGTACATAACAATTATATGAATAGTACATGGACATCATAAGGCTATACGTACATCTATTCACTCTATTGGCATCAATATAAAGATCATATTTGTACAAAATCTGTGTACGACAGAAATATTGATCACAAACAATATAAGTTAGCGATAAAGGAAATACATCCATCAAAGTTGTCAGTTCAATTAAGTAAAAATCATCTTTTTCTGAAGATTTTCGAAGGTAAGATAGGAGTCTATATTTCTTACTTCAGCAGGTAAAGAGTTCCACAAGACAGCTCCATGGTATACAAAATACAAAAGAAACCCAACAAAAAGGTTCCTACCTGGTTCGATCTTGGCCCTCATGTACTTGTCCCGACAGCAGACCAGGAACTCCTTCACCTGAGTAGCCGTGACCCGCTCGATCTGCTGGAGGACTGGGGGAACGAGTACACGTGCACTATGTAGTACCATGTTAATTTCTTTGGGGGAATACTATGTTAATTGAGAATCACAGAGAGAAATACTTCATCCGGGTAAATGTTAGTGTCATAGTAGCAGTTGAAGCCTCAAAGGTCTTTCATAATGACGGGTAATAATTTATTCTATTCAATATGAACGTTCTGGGTACAAGCATCGAATATAAAGCAGAGGGTTCCCATGCTTTTCAGAAAATCAATTTTAGACCTTTTAAGACCTGCGTGGGAACCCTGAAGCAGTCATATCAGCAACATGCCATCGCGACCAATCCGTTTTTCTTCACATTACCTTATAACCACCATTAGCTGACGCATGTTATGGTCGAACAAAGTATAGCGTAAAATACAAGTAGATGTGTATGATAAAGGCCTTCCATTTAGAACGCACCAGGGGTGATGGGGAGTCTGTGTGTGTGGGTACATATACTGAAAAATGTGTTTCTTCCTGTACAAGTCCAATGTGTATTTTAGCCCAAGGGGGTGGGGGTCTGACATTTTTTCAAATGTGCGTACGTACTTAATGGAAGGCTCCTTATGCTACAGTAGTTTTTCAATCTGTTATTTCAATGATTATTGATGTATTATCTTTTCATAGAATACATGTTTAACCCGTACTTATTGTATCAGAGTTCACATCTAATTCTAAAATGCTAATATGTAATTCTATAATATTAAGATAGAGACTTGTTATCCCGAAATTCATGTGTGGGAAACAATAGCCAAAAGCCAATGTGCGACTTATTCATATTACATTGTGGGTGCTGAATTAGAATATCAAGGGAATATTACGGTAGTTTTAGTCAGTAGACTCAGAACACCTCTCACGCCATGTAATAAGAAAAGCAACGATTTTAGTTCATCTGTACCCTAGGAATTACCTTATCTAACGGCCCTCCCTTAGAGAATCCTTAGAATATAAATACTCGTAGTTCTAATACTTAAATATCTAAAACTACCCTTTCTTTTGGAGGAAGTCGTGTTTTGAGACATTCTAAACGTTCCGTGATATTTACCGGGTACTTACAGGTACACCTGGGATTTAAAACTTATCAGAAATCGGATTTTGAATGATAGATGGACAGAAAACCAAAGGGCCGGGAAGCGGTTGGTGAGATACGAGTTTCAGGTAAAGGAGGTCTAGGTAGTTGACAGGTCACTAAGTTAGTGGACATTCTCACACGACACCTACTGGGAGTTCTCTCCGAAGCTGAAGAGAACAATAAAAACAACATGGCGGTCAATTACATATTTTTCCAGTTTTTTTTTTTAGCTAAAAACATTTCCTAGTATTACAACTAGTAGTCAACGTTCGAATATAAACATGGTGAATAAGAATTTTGCGATACAAGATATTTCATTTGTTCTTTTAGAATTTCAACTCTTGTTCCTTAAACACCTAGTGACTAACAAATAATATAAATGGATACTGGAAAGGACTAACTCTTTTGATGTGATATGACTATCATAAAAATCTTTTGTTTCAAGGACTGTGCAATGTTTAAGTCAAACCTTTCAGTCAGGGTTAGAAATTAAACTTTTTGAATAGTCAGCCATCTGGGCTCATAGGACCATAAGGTCATCAGCCCTGTAGAAGTAATCAGCCCTTAGTTTATAATCGGGGCATTGCATTTTACAGAAAGTTAAAGAAATGACAATTTTCTTCAGATAATTAATTCTCGTTATAAATGATTTTGGTGCTATTGAGAGCAAATTTGTAGGATGATTTATCAGCCATCCAGGTTGGTGGGTAATTATTTTTATTGAAAAATAAAACCGTCTAGCCCTGACTGAAAACTATCAGCCAACGGCTGACGAAATGACTTTAATTTCAAACCCAGCTTCCTGGACAAACCCAAGGCCTTCATTCAGTACAAGACCTCGAATTTTATTGGGGCAAAAGTAAAGAAAAACTTACTATGTGGTCGATCCTCGGCGTCAATGTTCCCAACGCCGTAAAGAGCCAGGGTCTCGTCGATGATTTTACTCATGCTATAGATGTACTCTCTGTGGAGAACAATTCAGAATTTACTTAAACTGACTTACATTTTAATGATTTATTGAAAGGAGGACGATGCAAGAGGAATCCACACGATTCTTATTTGATGTGTACTCGAATCAGTAGTGGAAGGTTAAACACATATCAATAATTCGTCAAAAAAAAATTGAATTAATAGAATATCATTTTTAAAGACAATTACGTATATTCCTTTTACAAATTATATTTGATGTTTCTAAAAGACTTGCATGACCAGCATTAATTGGATTAATAGATCCTTGTGAATGGAATGTAAAACATGCCTCTAAATGAAAAGAAACCAAAATAAATGCGATATGAACAGAGTATGACATTATACGATTTCCTATGAATGCAAACGCCACAGTTACATTACTTTATGTGTTCGTTATTTGCCATTTTACTATTAGTCATATACTTTTCAACACTCACAATGAAAGATGTGTGGATTGTAGTCTAACTTTAAAAGAAATATGAACAAAAAGACTAACTTGAGTTCCCCTCTGAACTCGGGGCTGCACTCCTGGAACTCCTCGATGTCGAGCGCTGCGTCCACGATCTGGGAGAGCTGCTCGCCGTTTAGTGGGAGCTCCTCTTGGAAGTTGAATTTGTTCTACACAAGAGAAACATATGATTAAGTCATGCTAGATACAGGTTCTGTTTTTGTTTCAGTTCTTTTCCCTATTAAAAACACTGATTCGTGGGATTTAGTTTTAATACTGTAGTCATTTAAAAAGAACATTTATATAAACGAAAATCTAAAACTGAAAAAGTCCGAATATAATTGCTACATGATGTGAGGAATGAGATAACTCCCTAAATGGTGGCGTTTTTATCTACTGTGGAAGCAGATATCGCATATATATTCTGATCTTGAACCATGCTACCAATTGTTTTCTTCACCTTAGAATACATATTAGGCAGTGAGGCCATAAGAATCGTTTGTTTTGTAAAGGAAAATTTCTGTCACGATTTGTTTTTGTTCTTATTCAGAGTTAAACCTTACAATGTAAGTTTTTCATGTACATATGGTTGTTACCTTGATGTGAGACATGACTCTGTGGAAGTCGACCGGCTTGTCCTTGCCCTCCATGGCAGCTGGGTCGAGGCCGTCTCCACCGTACACGAACTGAACCACCTCACCCATCGAGTTACGCACGGTGATGTCGTAGTTGGAGCACAGGTCCTCCATCGACTGGAAATGGATCAGTGAAACCGTTCCTATGATTATCGAAGCTAGTGGTGATAATAATGATTAAAAGATACAGTTTGGAAATGTCGCCATGAAATTGAGTGCCGGTTATGAGTATTTAGGAAACAGGCAGAGGACTTACATATGTTAGAAAATTGTAGGCAAAATAGAGTAAGTATATTAAGTACATCAAAGAAACAAACAACTATCCATCCTGTTGTATATCAAACAACAGAATCTATATATATACATACGTATATATTCATATGCAGCTACGTTTTGTCTTAGTTTGAAATCAATAATCTGAGTAATACGTTGATCATTTGCTGGCGAGTGGTTCCATTAAGAAATGCCGCAATACCATGGACTTCTTTGAACATTTTAAAGCTTTATCAATTACCTCCCTCTCCCCCACCCTCCTTGATGCATACGCACTTAAAGAAGCATTCTCGTCCATGTCGATGTCGTTATTAGTTACGTTGTAACTCTAACGTTGGCGCCAACTTCGTGATGTAACCAATGACGTCGCCGCATTTCGTTGGGAAAACGTGAAAAACGGGACCTACTGTCCTGTCGCTAGGCTTATATGAACGGACGTTTCTCAATAAACTCATGGATGAGACCACCCCTTTAATGGGAGGCCCTTAACCACATCTGGAGCGCCCGTTACCTTGACCAGTCGTCGCTGCATGTAGCCGGTCTCGGCCGTCTTGACGGCGGTGTCCACCAGACCCTCACGGCCTCCCATCGTGTGGAAGAAGAACTCGGTCGGCGTCAGGCCCGAGTAGAAGCTGTTCGACACAAAGCCTTTGGCGGCTGGGATTTTGGCTGAAATTCGAGGAAGTTTTCTTCATTTAGTATTTAGATAGACAGTGTCTTTCTTTTATTTCGTTGTTAAAATTCACGTCTTGGGTATAGTTTACAATTTTGTTGCTTTCTAAAGTACCGATAGTTCCTCTTAAACACTGATAATGGATCTGTTTGTCATAACTTTAAAAAAAATCTTTATATTATAAAGATTCCATGTGCATTGATGATATAAATTTTAACATAACAATGACTGACTGAAATATCTTATTACTTTTAGACTACTTTCATTTTAAACCCATCAAAACATACCAAGCCATTATTCTTTTTAGATTACTCTCACTTTAAACCTATTCAATTATATTTGCTTTTTTTTTAAATTCATGTATTTATTCAGACATAAAATAAGCTGTTACACTTGTATTCTTTTTACATCTGCGTTGTATGAAGCAAATCTTAGCCCATGACATACTCGCTTGGCCATTATTTTAATCACCATCATGTTTGACAGTTTAAAGTATACTTACAGTGCCTGTGGAAGTGTGGCAGAGCCCGGTCCTCAAACCCATTAGGTACACGGTGACCGCTGATAGCCTGCTGCCCCACACACGCGATCATCTGAGAGATGTTGATGAACGAACCTGAATCAAGAACAAAAGGCGTTTTTTGGTGGGTTTTTTTAACACGTTTTTCTCCTGTTTGTGTAGGATATGGTGAGCATGTGCTTCAAACAGCGATTGTGACTGGGATTATTTTTTCATACATGATAAGAAAAAAAATATCATCGTCCTACGTTCATACGCTATATACCTTTCTAATAGTCACTTTTAATGTCCACTAGTTGCAAATAAAGGTCACATGTAAAAGAAGAGTTTCATTAAGCGTCTATTGATGGTTACATACCTTTACCTTTTGGTATACCCAGGAGTATACATTCACTCTTAATATAAAAAAAATAATATATCTGTGAATACATTGTTACTGTTCAATACCATATAATACTTACTTTCGCTTACATATTTTGTGCCAAAATCGCAGATTAAACGAGATTTACTTGGGATTAGAAGTGTAATCGGGATTGTACAAAACAAATTCTGACAAATTGAAACTATTATATAATCATTTTTTTATATATATTATTTATATAATTATACATGTATAATATCATGTGAAGAGTAAATCGTACCCTTGGAGCCGCAGACGGCCATGGTGAGCGGGCTGTTGGACTTGTGCAGCTCGCGCAGACAGGCTTTACCCGCGTGGTCTCTGATGACGGAGAGCTCCTTGAGGATCATGGCCTCCAGGGTCTCCTCCTCACTACAGCCGGGCTGGGCCTGGAGCCGGCCCTCCTCCAGGTCCGCGATGTACTCGTCACACTGAGAGTACCTGCCATGGAAAATGACACGTGCCAAAATTCATGTCTAATTATAAATAGGTACTGTTTATAATGTTATAATTATACTACAGCCGGGCTGGGCCTGGAGCCGGCCCTCCTCCAGGTCCGCGATGTACTCGTCACACTGAGAGCACCTGGGGTAGGGAAACGGGGACATGTGCCAAAATTAGAGGTGCGTGATGCGTTATGTTGTATGTCTATATTTTGCTCAATGATAAGAAATTTTCAGTTTCAAATCAGATTCAATTTTATCTTTTTAGGTGCTCTTGCTTGAAGTCGGCCAACATTTTAAGGCCATAAATGTGAGAAAAGCAGAAGGTGATACATTATATAAACCCAATATCTTACCCATCATCCAGCAACTTGTGTTTAGCCTTGAGCAGTCCGATGCCGGGCGTGACATCACCGATACCGATAGAGAAACCGCGGTCGGCTGAAATTTGTTTTAAAAATAGTCCTCTCAGAACAGTTCTGATTTTTAATCTTGATATTGATCAAACCGCGTAACAATTTATGCTTATGATATGGAGAGAATACATGTATGGAGAGAATACATGTCAAATAGCAATTTTTTTAGGCTTCACAGATACTTGGCCATTCCTTTCACTGGTTCCCTTATATCTATACAATGGTCGTTTGCGAACAGTAACCGTTAAATTGAACGATATTAGTAATACAAATGCTCTCCCTTCTATCATCAAATGATCTACTACTGTAGAAATATGGGAGACCACAAGCGAAATTTCGCTTTGATAATAGGTCCTGTTTCTACGGTCATTTATCAATAAGGATGTATCAGGGTTAATAAAAAGAAACTGCAGTAAGAAAATTTGAAAACTTATTTTTAAAAACGTTGTGAGGTGATGACGTGGAAAATTCTGAAATCAGAAAAAAAAACACCTGAAAACTTACATCCCTGTATATACTAAAGAGAAAACATTTAAAACTCACAGAGATATCGGGGGCAGATCTTTGCGAGGCGGGCCAGCCCGGTGGCCGCGTGCTCCTCGCCGTAGTCACGCAGGAGGATGTAGAAGATGTTGTTCTTGGACCCGCCGCCCAGCGACCCTTTGTCCATAGACCCGCACATCAACTCACTGTTGTGTACAACCACGTCTGAAAAAGGAACGATAACATGGGCCTCGAAGAATTGATGGAAATGATAATACTTCCTTTTCTTTTCATTCGTGTTAAATTGCCGTTATTGTGACCTCTTGACATTTTCTATTTCTATTCCACTTAAATTGTATACACGCCGTTATGTATCATCCGGAAGACCAGGGGTTACCCTGAGGATGACTTTTTGAATAGAAAAAGGAAAAAAAGCGTGCCAGTCAGAACAAACTGAAAAAAATGTGTTTACATCTTTAAATCTTATTTATCAGTTCATAACTGATACATTACTCGTTTCACAGATACTTAAACAGAATCATGAAACTCCACTTGAAAGGAAAAATAAGTGAAAGAAAACAAAAATGGTTTGTGATTTGTCTTTGATACTTTACCGATGAATGGCCTCAAAATTCTAAAATATGACCGTAAAAATCTGCAGTTCCGCAGAAGTCTGGCCATGTCTTTTATACGTGTAAATGTCACTAGCCTGAAAACTGAACTTGCTTGCTATTGAGCTATTGACTTATTTTCTCCTCGGGTTACAACCTTGATCGTTAAAATTGTTATATCCATAATGAAAAAGAGATCGAGATGCACTGTGGTATCTGAAACTTCCTCTTACACGAGTCGTTAACACAGAGGTCCTCGTCCTTGGAGTAGTTCTTGCCCTTACAGCGCAGGTTGGCCTTCACCGGACTGTCGCGGTTCGGTTTCAGGATCAGCGAAAAGATCTGCTTCCCACTCCACAACGCCATTGGCTGAAGTATACATACAAGAATTACATTGGGTAAACCAAAATCAAGGTTTACTTTTCAGACAATTGTTTTGAAATAATGACATTTAATTGGAGTATGTAAGGTATCTTAAGAAATGGATATGAATTCTCCCTTCCACGGATAGCTGATTCAGGTTATTTTAGGCACCTGCGGGTTAATGTGGACTATTTATTTTCTATATAATCTATTTATAATGAATGCATTTTCAAACCAAATAAAAGATGTATAACACACAGATGCGAAGTGAAAATATAGTCAGTACGCCATTACTACAAATAATGCCACAATTAATGACTAGAAATCTGAAGATTTTCGGCCGGCTGAAGAAGCCGGCCGAAGATGCCTTGCGGAATTTGAGAGGTAAACAATGCCTACTGAACTACCCCCCCCCCCCCCCCCCCCCCACCACTCCCCTACCTCCCCACTGCCATGATCCAGCCCGTCCACTCTACTAATCACCCCCCCCCCTCCCCAACACCACCACCACTTGCCTATGCAGGGCCGCAGTGGATGTGTCAAGGGGGCTGGAAGGAGGGTGGGGCAGGGCCCACACCAACCTCACCTGTCAATCAGGGCCAACCAGCCATGACGCCTTGACCAATCATAGGTGGAGGGGCAGGGGGAGGGTGGAGTGGAGAGGGGAGAGGGCAGGGGGGGTGGGGGAGGTGCTAATGGTCCAATTACACAGTCAAGTGCACAACAACAAAAGAACAATTCAAATCCGGTATGCCTCCTTTGATGCCTTACTTTCACTACATTTATATCATTATATCTTTGTATGGCGCAAGGCATCAAAAATGTCTATTATTTCAGCCTTGTGGTTTGTTGACATATTTCCTAGCATGCACTTTTATCTAGGGTAGTCTGCATGCAGGAAATGTGCAATTCTCCCTACCAGAGATAGGTAGTTTCCTGAGTCTAACCTGCAGGTTAGCCTAGAACAGGTTGCATGCTGGGAAATATGTCGACAAAACTCATTGCTTAAGCATATGAATGTTCATGAATTGTACTATTATTTGTAAATCTACATTGAATAAATCTAGCTACCATTGATTTTTAAATCACTATCCAAATATGTTTGATATTTTCTGAGTTGTTTAAAAATATGATTATTACAGATGGCTATAAATAAAATAATTATCCATTTTCTATAGGTTTTCCAGTGGATTTGTCGACAAAATTGTTAGAAATTAGCCTGCAGGTGCAGAAAATACTGAAAATCAGCTATCCGTGGTAGGGAGAATTCGTGGTAGGGAGAAGTGTGAACCAGTGCAAGTTCACAGTTATATGACTGGGATGAGAGGTACCTTCAATATACAGGGTGGTGGCAGGTCTATCTTGAGGTCGCGGTCTGTCCCGCCTAACATGGCAGCTGCAATCTGACACGTTCGGGCCCGGTCAAAGAACACGTCTTTTTGGGTTAATAGATAACCGCCTGAAAAATAAAATAAACTTTTTTTAATATACAAAATTCATAATATAATAGATATCACATTAAACTGGGTACGTGGCGAGTCCTCTCTGCTGATGCTACCCCAATGAGAGAGGATTTTTCTTTTTATCAATTAATTTAGATACCACAATGTATAAAGCTTTAGATCCACACACGAAGTAATTATGTTGGTTTTGTTGTTTCCTCTCCAAACTTGTGGGGTAAATCTACCGAGAGCTAAAGCCGCATGAAAAACCATGATCTATATTTGCAAATTACATTGAGCCCCTTTGTAAATTAATGTACTTACTTAAAATGTGAAATAAAATTTTTCATGTAAAATAGTACATTAGGGACTGGTAGTAAACTATGGGTCACCTTTCTATTCTAAACATCCGACTTACCTGTGATGAAGTCCTGTATAGCGGCAATCAGAGGCTCTCCATTTCGGGGAGTGACAATGTTGGATTTGGACTGAAAAAAATTAACAAGCTTCAATAAGTTTAGTTTAGTTATGTTAATAACTATCTAAAATATGTAAATAACTATATAAAATAAGGTATAGTTTAAGGCCAGTGTGAAAAGTTCGATATGGGGAACGCTTTTGGAGATCTCACATTCACGTCAACATAGCACAGGAAGGTCAACAACTAGAGTTGGTCTCAACTAATGTCAACCTGCAAAATATTCTAGATATTATGTACCAAAACAAGCTTACAAAGTTGGCATTAAGAGAGCGTATAGCTTTCGAGGCGATGTGATTCCACCACTTAACTGTTCTCTGAAAATTTAATCTATTCTAGGGTATTTATGTTCACAGTTCTAAGTCATAGTCCTTGTTCCCATGCCTTATGAATAAAGTCTGTCTTCTTAAAGGAGCTGTATCACTGCAAATTTCCCTAGTATGAGTCTTGTAAACTAAAGTGAAGGTGTGATGTCAATACTAACAGACTTTAAGTGATGCCCAAAAGAGGCAATCGGATTATCGCCTCTTAACAACTGATTTAATAAACCATCCAACCATCGTCCATAATCATACTTCAACAACTACAACAGGGAAACCATGGAATTAAGTGATGTTGCAATATAAACGATTTTAAAAAATCTGTATTTGAGCTGCTCCCTTGCCTACCCCCATGAGTATGAGCGCCTCGGCCTTGGCCTCCTCTGTCTGCGGCAGGTGGAGGTTCATCTCGTCCCCGTCAAAGTCGGCGTTGAACGGGTTACAGCAGCACTCGTTGAAGCGGAACGTCTTGTGGGGCATCACCTTGGCCTGCAACAAGTGGCGAACTGTTTAAAATCTGTTTGCATAGCCTGGCATGTATTTCATTCAGTATCTTCATATAAATGACGGTCTCACATAGAGTGACTTTGGAAATTAAGGATATATATGGCCTGTAATCGGTAGACAACCATTCAAATATTTATTTTGTTGAAAAAGTATTTTCAATCAGTATTGTAACTGACACTGATCAGAGTTAACTGGTTTATTCAGAAACACTCAAATTCTGTTTATAAACACTCGTATTTCATTCAGCATCTCCATATGAATGACGGTCTTACATAAACTGGCTTTGGTATAAATGGTGTCCGAAAATCCGAAATTAAGGATTTATTTTCCACACTCTTGGGTGCACAGGTTGCAGACTTGTGCACCCGCAAGACTTGTGTACATTTCTAATAAAAGCTACATTTTCAAATCATACACACTAAAGCAGAATGATGTACGTCGGATGCAGGGTGCACCCTTAATTTCGGACAAAGTTAAGAGATCAAACAATGACTCGTTCATTATTCAGCACCATTTGAACTACTTGGGTGTTAATTCTGTATCATGACATTCTAAGTTAAAAAAACGAATCGCTGGCACTTTTAGTTTTTGAAATAAGAATTACAGGCCTAAAACTATAACACGAACTACAAACTATCATCAAAGTATAAAACAACGATATGCTATCTTCAAATCCAAGCGACTTCTTGGATATCAATCAAATTTTGATTACAAATTAACGTAAGCATGCGTATGGAGCTCGACTTACGTAGAAGGCCTGGATACTCAGTTTGTGGAGTGAGGGCTGGCGGTTGAAGAGGACTATGTCCCCGTCCATCATGTGACGCTCTACGACATCGCCCAACCTCAACTCCTGGGCCAGGCGCTGCCGGTTTCCGTACCTCAGGTAACTGTAGGGATAAATACGTATTTACAGGTTTTAGTCAAGTCATTCAGGGGCCTGCATCATAGTATCTATACTTAATTTTTGATAAATTGGTATGAATTATAATTTATTCTCTTGCAATTCTTTTTTTAATTTAGCAAATGTTGAACTCTCAAAAAGCATCGGACCAAAATTTCAGAGGGAAGAGAATGCATTGAACTGTCATACATTGCAACACATTTTCACAGTATACTAACTTAGCAGGTTATGGTTGTCATAAGATAATTCGCGAACACAAAATATAAATGTAGATTTCAACGAATAAGAGCCTTGGTTAGATCTAATAATAAATTGCCCGTTTATTGATATTACTCAATATTTCTTTATATATGTATTGGTTCTCTTCTTTAAATAAGTTAATTAAGATTGAAGTATTCAAACAAGGTAACAGAAGCCAGCTGTCAGGTTTTGACAATTACACTATAGTTCTTTATAACTTAATTTCAAAAAACTTTTCTTTAATGTAAACTGACAAAACTTGGAACAAAACTGTTGTTATGTAGGTCAACAACAAAAATGTCAACAATAATCAATCCAATCTAATGAGAATTTACCGCTTCATTCTTCCCCTCCAACCCCAGAAATCTCTGAAAACAGATTCTTTAATTTGATTTTTCGAGTAAAATTATTGGGAGGATAGAATTCACTGTATCCTTATGATCTCAAAGTGTTGTATATCATGTCCAGATGTTTTTGGTTGGTACGATCATTCTCTACACTAAAAGTCGCAAATTAAATATCAAATAGAAATACATTACTCTCTAATTCATTGATTAAAAAGAACCGGTTAACAACATCGAGAGTAGAAAGCCAGAAGAACTGAGCGTAGAACTGTCAGATGTTACATTTAAAAAAGAACACAGATTCGTTAGTAGGCTGCTTTATAACAAAACATATTCAGAGGTAGGCTGCTTTATAACAAAACTATGAATCTATATAACTTAGGCTTCCTACACAAATCTAATTCGGTATTGGCTGCTTTAGAACACGCAATTCTGTTTTAAATTACTTTAAAACAACACTCCGATTTAGTAATAAACTGCTTTAAAACTTAACGATTCAATAGTAGACTGATGTATATCAAAACAGATTCGGTAGTAGACTGCAATAAAAAAAACTCTGATTCAGTAGGCTGCTTCACAACAAAACTCTGGTTCGGTGGTAGGCTGCTTTAACACATAACAGGTTCAGTAGTAGTCTGCTTTAAAACAAAACTTTGATCAGGGTTGCCACAGACCAGAGACTTCAAAATTCCCTGACATTTCCCTGACAAATCTATTTTTTCCCCTGACCAATAACATGGGAGAATCGATCTATTAAACAGTGTCAAACTATTCCTAGAGCCATCTTTTTCTCCCATTTAGGCAAGGACTCTTGAAACAATACCTAAAAGTCTTATCAATCTATCTTGGCAACTTCAGTAGCCAAAGTAACACTGCCAGATCACAGCAGAGCCCTTGACATTTGCGACATGCATGTCAAGGATTCGCAGCTGACAAATCAGCTTTTGCCCAGACTATACTCTTGTGACCCAAAACATTATTTTACTTTCTTTATATACACACATTTTGAGAGTGTCAGAGCTGGCCAGTTCCATGCTCACAGATCTGGAAATTTCATTTTTCCCTGAGCAGGGTCGATTTTGAGTTTCCCTGACATTTTCAAAACTCTAGTTTTCCCTGACCAATTCCAAAATTCACTGCAGGGTTGCCATAGACCAGAGACGTCAAAATTCCCTGACCTTTCCCGGCCAAATTTCAGTTTTCCCTGACTAATTAGATAAGAAAATAAGAAGTTATACACTGCTTTAATCAAACAAAACCCTATTTAGTTAGTTGTGTAGTGGGCTGCTTTAAAACGGGGTAGATAGTGTTATGGTGCTGACCGTTTGAACTTGCTGGACCGCTGCAGGATGAAGTTGGCCCCCGGGTGCACGTCTGTCCCGTTCATCACCAGTTTCCTCATCAGCTCTATGTTGGCCTTGTTCACCCGCTCAGGGTACGTCAGGATCTTCGCCACGTGCACAGGCACGGCCACCTTTAAATGCATATGTGTATTTTAATTAGAAGCTTTGAAATTGACGCCATTATGCAAAATCAGAGAGGCCACTCTTCACACAGAAAATATATAGAGAGCTGTGAAACGTTTTAAAACCCTGACACATTAGAAACATTAGTCTATATACATAGATCCTTTCTTTTACTGAAACAAAATACAATAATAATTTCCTTTACAAAACTGGGGACTTTTGAAGATGTTTACTTTTAGAAAAAATACTGACATCCGTATAAAGAAAGAAAAGTGATATCTCTGAAAATGTATAACACAGGAAGCAGCAGCAGCATCTCCCCTCGTATGCTGCTAGACGGCATTCGAACATAGGCTGGGCTACCTACGTCGCCTCGCCCGTTGTTGTTCTCACCCTTTCAGATTTGATGACCAGTACTTTGTACAAAAGCCAAATCGTGAGTTGGTCCCGATATAGCAGATAAATTGAGGACATTAAACTCCAACAGTTATCATCATCATAGAGTACTAGAAAAGAGGACCATCATAAAATAGGATACAAAATATTGTTTTACTGTGGAATATTGGGAAACAATACCTGTAGTTTTATACATAATCACTCAATCTGACTTTATAAGTCTTGGTGCTCAGAAGAAAGGTGAAGGAATGGAGAAAACTTATACTAGGCATCACTTCACAACTCATACAGTTCGACTTACTGATCCTAATCATGTTAGTTCTTTGTCCAAATTATTCCGTGTTATCTTCATATACATTGTAGTTCATTACAGCAGGTCATTTTTATTGAGTATCAATTGCAAAATTAATACAGGGTTCCCACGCATTTTAGAAAATCAATTTAAGACCTTTTTAAGACCAATTTAAGACCAAGATTCGAACAAATTAAGACCTATCAACCATGTGTGCAGAAAAATTTGCGAACAAATAGTATGATTTAAATTTAAATTATGTGTACTCTTATGTTAGTGGGATTTGGAATTTTCATGGTTACTTCATTTTGACTTCTCAAAAAAATCCATTTAAGACCTTTTTAAGGCCTTAAATTTGAGAAAATCCATTTAAGACCTTTTAAGACCTACGTGGGAACCCTGTAATATTACACAGAAGGTATTTATCTTACCCCTTTATTGACATAAAGCAGACTGACCTGATCAATGCGTAGGTTGGGGTCGGGCGAGATGACCGTCCGTCCGGAGTAGTCAACACGCTTCCCGGACAGGTTACCTCGGAAACGTCCTTGTTTGCCCTTTAACCGCTGCACGAAGCCACGCATGGGCTTCTTGGGCTATTAAAAGTGAATTATGGACGTTTTAGATTTGATATTATACAAGAATTAGAAAATTGTTTAAGAACAATTTATTAATCTGCGAAGTTGTGTTCTTTTGGAGTTGTGTTCTTTAAGAGATTTTTTTTTTTTTTTAAAATAA
This sequence comes from Lepidonotus clava, assembly GCA_936440205.1. NCBI lineage: Eukaryota > Metazoa > Annelida > Polychaeta > Phyllodocida > Polynoidae > Lepidonotus > Lepidonotus clava. Next base: position 51,368,480 of record OW387135.1, on the reverse strand, counting down.
AAGTATGCCTTCATACTTACCACCATGTGCTGGGGTATACCTGACATCTCGCTGTTGTACAGAAGGGCCACTTGTAACTGGAGAAAGTCCCAATCTTCCTAAAAACAGATACCACAGGTTGAATGTGACTGTGTGCATTTCAGTAAACACCAATGAAAATGTTAGGGCCGCGCCATACGCTATTTGACACATTAAAAACTGCAATGTCCCATTGAATTTCTAAATAATGCGCCAAGGGAACATTTATGGTTTTCAAAGATATTAAAATGCATAAACAGAGCGCATTTCCTTGCAAATATATCTCTCATTCACCGTAGTGAGGAGTGCGCCATTGTCGTATTGGATTTTTTTTCTGAGAATATCACTGAAACACAATTTTTAATTCACAGAATCATGTCTTCTATTTATAAAATCATTTTCAGGGTACATACAAATCCTAATATAAACCCTTATCAATATCCTTAACAGGTTTTCACTTGTTTAGAAATGTCATCTTCATTAAGTCAAGTATAAATAGGTAACGCTCACCATAATCATCTGCATCTTGGCTCCTCGCGACCGGTGATTTATTATGACATCATTCAGGAAAATAATTTCTGTCAACTTCATTGTTACATCGTCCTCATTCCTAAAACACGAAAACCCGTCATGAATGTGGATATTGGAGTACTACAAAACAGTATCATTACTTAATTCAAAATGCTACACATATTGATATCGGTGTAGTGTCTCTTTTTAATCGCCAAGGGAATGGGTCAATACTTTAAAAGTTTGGGTATTTTCTATGATAGATGAACCATTATTTACAAAATTAATCTCTTCAGCGTTTTATATGTAGGAAGTTCGTTTCATTGAATCCTCATAAAAAGAAATAGGCTGGACTTGAACACAGGGATCAAAATATAGGGATTTAACTTCGCTACCTGCTGGGCATGTGGAGGTCAGGTTTTACCTGCCCGACCCAAAATAGACTTGTCAATCTTTAATGGACTTTTATTGTACTACAGAAATTTTAGATATCAAAATTTACCTGCCCCACCTCAAGTTCATCTGCATCCATGTGATTAGATATTTTTGTCTTCCCCACACTAGGTTTTTTAAATTTCAGTTTCTATTGGGAGTACACTTAGTTACAAGAATTGATCTTCCGTATAGATTCACTGAACTATAGACAGGGTTCCCACACATTTCCGAAAATCGATTTAAGACCTTTTTAATACCAATTTAAGACCAACATTAGGAAAAATTAAGACCTATAAACCACGTGCAAAGAAGAATTTTAGAAATATTGTACGATTTAAATTTCATTTGAAAGTACTTATTTGAAAGTTGGATTAGGTAACTTCATTTTAACTTCTCAAAAAATTCCATTTAAGACCTTTTTAAGACCTCTAGCTACAAAAATGCCAAATTTAAGACCTTTTTAAGGCCTTAAATTTGAGAAAATCAATTTAAGACCTTTTAAAGGAGAACCGCAAAGGCAGTTTTAATCTTTATATTGTACTGAATATGAATTGTTTTAGATGTATCTGCAAAATCACTGCTAACAGACCATTAATACAGGAGTTATTGATATTTAAAAATTAACTTGCATAGTGGCTTCCACTGAGTGCATGTGACGTCATCTAGGCTCTTTCACACATGAAGGGCAAGCTGATAAGGCTACTGTTATGGGTGACTGCACACACAGACCCCTGTGACTGATAGCCTAGATGATGTCACAGCCCTGTGAGATAAGCTCTGAGAGTGGATTCACACTTCTTACAAAAGCTTATTTATCTTGCTATATTATCCATAAATGCTAATTTAAGTCTAATGTTGCTTAAATTATATATCAATTAAGAAGTTAGTACCATATTTGGCATTTTTGTTTTCTCCTTTAAGTCCCTTTAAAATCTGCGTGGGAACCCTGTATAGTATAAGAATCAGCATACTTACGTTCCCGCCTTGAAGTCGGACACCACTGAGGGCCTGATGCAGAGAGGGGGGACCAGGATCCGAGTCAGGATCAGGTTCTCCGGGCGCCCCGAGTCGGGGGACATCATTAACAGCGGGATATCCTGGGGGAAGAATAGGAATGGTAACTCACCGAGAGCCGAGATGTTGAAAGCCAATGCAAAAACCCTAAACCGGTATAGATTGTAGGACGTGGCAATGTTGTTTGGATCACAGCGACCGCATGAATCTAACTATACCTAAACCGGCATAGACATGGTGAAAATTACGTCACACTCCCCAAATTGGATTGGGCCCCATATTGGTGATCAATTCAAAATTGTTTGTTTGTATCAAAATAGCTAGATGAAAGATCTATGGTAGATTTGCCTAAAACAGTTCCATAAAAACTTCAACATCATTCAAATCCTGTTAGAACTGATTGAGTTTAGATTCATTGGTAACCATGTGATTATGATGGTCACATGGTGGTCATCAAAAAGTGGTCTGTACAAAGTCTATACTTCACATAGATATGCTTGGCTCGCAGAATAATGTGTGCTTTTCCAGAACATGGTCGGCGTGCATCGCTACATTCTTCCCTCTCTTAACTTCTGGAGTCTAAACTTGTCTTCAGTCAACAGACATTTTTTGACTTCTTATTCACTTTCTTTGCACTGACTTACCTCATCGGGAATCCGTTGGAAGAGGTTGTGGACCACCAGTGGGTTTAACACTTCCTGAAGCAGAAAATTAAATCGTTATCTACAAACAAAAACAAATGAAAAATATTTGTTGCGTCCACCATAATGATTATTACTACTTAGGTTTAGCATTAAATGTTGGACAATATATACTGCTAAACACTTCATACATCTTAAGGTAGATGGGGAATCGCTGATGGGGGATAACTGATAGTCAGAGTTATAAGTACTTGTATGTTGGTTAGTTGTTTGTAAACGCTTTTTAACATCCAAGTATGTATCGGTATGACTTCAACTTTATTTATTATCAGGTTGGTGTTTGTACATGCCTTCGGTTATGGGGACTAAATTCATGAGAAGGCAGACATCCAGTCCTATATTTTTCCCGAGGCAACCGTTCTTTTACCTCCAACACCAAATGGATACAGTGTGAGAAGGAAAGGCATTTGATGTAGCAATTAGTCCACACTACTTGGGGTAGGAGGTCGACCTGCTAGCCCAGGAACTTGAACCCATGCCACTTCAATTTAATTAAGAACTTGACTGACATTATGCTACAACGGCCTTAACCTGGTACCGGGTACGTGTGTAATGTCTCAAAGTGCTTACCTGTGCTTTGGAGAGAAGAGGCTCGATGTCTTTGTTATGCTCCGAAGCCTCGTCAAAGGAGCGAATAAACTCCTCTAAGATGGGGTCTGCCTTCTTATTGTTGTGCTTGTACTTCTCGTGCACGATCTTTAACATCCCGCACTTCTTGGTTGTCCCTGTTCAAGGTTAAGTGTATTGTTGAATATCAGTGGATGAAACATTTTTGTAGGTGACACAGTAAAACCATGTTGTCAAAAGACACTAAGTAGATCCAGGGAAATCCGCATAAGCGGAATTTTCGGTAATCGCCGAAAAATGCCGATTGATGTATGTAGATTTCAATAGTAAAATGCGGAATCCAGGCATCATACCGCCCTCCCAAAAAAATAAAGGAATTTAAAGGAAGTTTTTTTCATAAAAATAAAGGAATTTAAAGGAATTTGCAGGGATTTCTAGGAAAAATAAAGGAATTTTAAAGGAATATTTAGAGAACTTTTAGAGAGTTTAAACATGAAATAAGGCAAATAATATTGTAACAGGACTGCCTTCCTGTTGATTTTTTCTGTGCAATTTTATTGCTGATAATATGGAATTCTATGCATTTTTTGAGATAATGTGATATTTTCTTACTCTAGAAAAAAAAAGAAGGAATTTAAAGGAATTTTTGAAGAAAATAAAGGAAAATAAAGGAATTTTGCCTATTTTCACAAAAATAAAGGAATTTAAAGGTAATTCCTTTAAAATAAAGGAACGGTATGATGCCTGGGAATCTGCTAATTTATAGGAAAAATCAATGAAATTAAGGATAGTAATGAAGATTTTGAGGCATAACTTAAGTACTACGTTAACCTTAAAATGACCTTATGCCATTGCATATATCCAGAGAGATACATAAGATGTATGTCTATGATATATCGGAATAAGCATACCGTTTATAAAAAACATTGTCACTACTTACCTGTTCAAAAAAACTAGTCATAAAATGTGTTTTCCCCCTACTCTAATAGTCTACCCAAACAAACTTTAAAGGAGTCGGCGTTATTAGACCGTACCGTTGAAAGAGCCGCAATGTGGACACTTGTTGAACTTGCGGCACTTCTCTGCGACCTTCTTACGCAGGCCCTTTTTCTGGAGGTAAGTCAAGCCGGGCCGTTTGGCCGCTTCAAGGAGCTGCTGCCGCTGCTCGGCTGGGAGCAAGATCCGGCTACAAATCTGTGTAAAAGGGGAGAGAAATGTAAGAAGGAAATTACAGATATGGTATTATAAAATAGAAACAAAAATATTAATAAGAAACAAAGGTAAAATATAAGCACGCTGTTTGGGAAATGTATGATCGACCATATAAGAAGGGTCTGAAAAAATCTAACAATTCACCCTACCACGGAAAGCCAATTTCTTGAGTTTCACCTGCAGGTTAGCCTTGGTTAGGGCGCATGCTGGGTAATATGTTGACAACTCACATGGCTTTGGCATAGGAATTTTCATTAATCATGTCACTATTTCTAGTTTGACATGAGGAAAACTTAGAGATCATTTTTTAATTTGTATCCATATACATTACATATGTTCCATATTGTTTGAAAATGCAAACAAGCTAAGCGGTCACGGCTCTATAGAGCTGTAGAGCACAGCTCCAAAAATAGGCGATCGCAGTATATGACCATGTCAAAGCGTTGCCGGAAGCGTTGCCGGAAGCGTCGCCGGAAGCGCCACCATAGGCCTCCATAATAATAAGCAACCACCGGGAGCGTCGCCGGGAGCGTCGCCGGAAGCGTCGCCGGAAGCGTCGCCGGAAGGGTCGCCGGAAGCGTCGCCGGAAGCGTCGCCGGAAGCGTCGCCGGAAGCGCCACCATAGGCCCCCAAACGTGGCCCCCAAACGTGGCCTCCAAGCGTGGCCTCCAAGCGTGGCCTCCAAGCGTGGCCTCCAAGCGTGGCCGGAAGCGTCGCCGGAAGCGCCACCATAGGTCTCCAAGCGTCGCCTCCAAGCGTCGCCTCCAAGCGTCGCCTCCAAGCGTCGCCGGCAGCGTCGCCGGAAGCGTCGCCGGAAGCGTCGCCGGAAGCGTCGCCGGAAGCGTCGCCGGAAGCGTCGCCGGAAGCGTCGCCGGAAGCGTCGCCGGAAGCGTCGCCGGAAGCGTCGCCGGAAGCGTCGCCGGAAGCGTCGCCGGAAGCTTCGGCGGAAGCGTAAGTGTAGGCCTCCTTTGATGCCTTGCTTACACTACATTTATATCATTATATCTTTGCATAGCGCAAGGCATCAAAAAGTGTCGCCGGAAGCGTCGCCAGAAGCGTCGCTGGAAGCGTCGCCGGAAGCGCCACCATAGGCCTCCAAGCATGGCCTCCAAGCGTGGCCTCCAAGGGTGGCCGGAAGCGTCGCCGGAAGCGCCACCATAGGCCTCCAAGCGTCGCCTCCAAGCGTCGCCTCCAAGCGTCACCTCCAAGCGTCGCCCCCAAGCGTCGCCTCCAAGCGTCGCCCCCAAGCGTCGCCGGGAGCGTCGCCGGGAGCGTCGCCGGGAGCGTCGCCGGGAGCGTCGCCGGGAGCGTCGCCGGGAGCGTCGCCGGAAGCGCCACCATAGGCCTCCAAGCGTGGCCTCCAAGCGTGGCCTCCAAGCATCGCCGGAAGCGTCGCCGGAAGCGCCACCATAGGCCTCCAAGCGTCGCCTCCAAGCATCGCCGGAAGCGTCGCCGGAAGCGTCGCCGGAAGCGTCGCCGGAAGCGTCGCCGGAAGCGTCGCCGGAAGCGTCGCCGGAAGCGTCGCCGGAAGCGTCGCCGGAAGCGTCGCCGGAAGCGTCGCCGGAAGCGTAAGTGTAGGCCTCCTTTGATGCCTTGCTTACACTACATTTATATCATTATATCTTTGCATAGCGCAAGGCATCAAAAAGGGTTGAATGAGTCTCCAATAAATAATTGTCAATCAACAAACAACCCCCAGTGCAGAGCCCTACATTTCCCCCGGTGATGCAAGACCACAATCAGAAATCCTACCACATTGCCTCCCACAATCCATTGGGAACTATTCTGTGTGGCTGCCCCACCCACCAGTGAAAAACCCAACATTTCACTCACTGATGCAATACCACCATCCAATATCCCTACACATTGCCTCCCAGCATGCTGTAGTCAGTACAACACTTTCTGTACCCAACTTTCTGTGCCTATTTCTCAGCAATGACTCACACCATACCTTATTGGCTCTATTACAGGTTACACTTCACCATTATCAATACATATCACCCAAAAAAAGTAAAATCTACTGATAATGCCAATGCGACAAACACTTACAAACTTTCTCTTTTTTCAGCATGCAATCTGCTGATATCCAGCCTAGAACAAACACCACCCCCCTCCATTAGTCACCACCAGTCTGTGGCCGCCGGCACCAAGCTGACCTCATCCCAAAATAAAGGTGACTCAGACCTCACGCTCCTCCCCATTACAAAAGAAAGGCGATCACTTACAGTGATCGCCTATCTAATATCACACTTATTCATTAATTTTCTATAGTTTTTCAGGGGTTTTGTCGAAAAAGTTGGTCAAAATTAGCCTGCAGGCGCTTAAAATACTATAAATCATCTATCCCTGGTAGGGTGTATTAATTGAATTATTGGCAATGTAACCTAGATTACTGTACGAACTGTTCTAGGATATGTCGTATCTGTGAGGATGTTAACATTGTAAGGATCTGCAATGTACATTGATATCAAGATTCATTTGCCAAAAAACAGTGGTAAGTTCCATATCCTACAGCATTGTAACCTACTTCTTAAATAAAATGAAGCTAAAAGTTTCGACTGGACAATTTCATAAAAGGACGTGCATCCTTAATAACTTGACGCTTGAAGAATAGAACACGCACCTTGCAGATCTTCTGTAGGATGGTGATTATCATCCTGAAGTATCCCACGTGGAAGACAGGCAGCTCGAGGTCGATGTAGCCGTAGTGCCCGATACAGTCGGCCAGCGGCAGGCCGCATGTCTCGCAGTTATTGTCCTTCTCACTCGTACCCTGTAGAGGAGAGATTTTGGGATAAAGACCGTTCAGATCCAAGACAAACATGATTTAAGATACCAGTTAGATGATATTTTATACGATAAGTCAGATCCTAGTTTTCGGTTACCAATACCAATGCATTTTAGAAATATAATGTTAGAGCCCAACTGAAAATCTAAGTCAAACTTCCTTTCCATTAAATTTTTAAAACAATTATCTCAAATCTTTTTCAGACTAACAGAAAAAAAATTGTTTACCTGGCTCACGTCGTAAAATACATTATGATCTTCTTGTAGCAACTCGAAAGTCTCTCAGAAAGTCATTTACCACTGTCCAAACTATAAACGTAAATTGCTGTGTCTGGGCTTACCATTCGGTGGTCGAGGACACCATTGGGGACAGGTTTGCGCGACCCATCCTGGCCGTACAACTTGACGCCTACCACGTGGAGGTGGGCCTGCTGACGCATCTCATCGGGATTCATCATGCCAAACGTCAAGTGGCTTCTACAAATTGAAAATGAAAGGGCATTTCATCAGGTGTATTCCAAATCAAACAGATTTTAGTCAAAAAGAGATATGGGTGCTCAGTTGGAGTATTGGATGAGATACTTAAGTGTGTTCATTTTCAACTTACGTGGGAATCAGGTGTTTGTTTGTTTGCTAGGTTAGTTTAACATGCGGACAACCCTTCCTATTCTTTCCAGACTGCACAAGGTAATGCTCTAAGGAACCCCCACCCAGGAATCAGTTCTGACAATAGTTTGCCACTCATTAAACATTCTAACATTGTTCTCACGGTTCTTTTTTTCCCTCAGACATAAAAGAGACGTCTTCCTTAAACAACCCCTTAAACATTTAATTTCTCCAATGTATTGGTAGATCATGAATTATTTGTCCACCTATTTGAATTACTTATCAAAAAACTTTCCCTGAATCACATTACATACTGACCAGACCAAGCTGTAAACAAAGTTTTCTCTCAATAAGTTTTTAAGTTACTCATGGGCTATGAAATTCATGTTCTCACTGTTATGTTCTTATCATTTTTGACAAGTGGCTGTGGCATGTTAAAGTGAGTGAGTAATGGATGCTTTACGCTGTTTCGGCAACTAAAGTCATATTCACAACGAAACAGATTAGGACAAATACTGCACTTGGTGATTGCATCTATGAGATGAAGGTGACAGGGCAGGCAAACAGCAGGGGATCAAAACCTGGAAATCATTTTCGCTGTACCTCATCCCTTAGTGAACCAAGCACTAACCAGGAATTGAACCCAAAGAACCACTTGGCCAGTGCTGGGTCCTCCCTATCGTCACCTCCTATCATTAGCAGGGGCTACTGGGGGCCTAAATCTCAATAGTTAGATCTCCCCAATCGCCAATACATACATCCCCCTCCTGTGGGCCACACCCCACATATCTATGACAGTATTAGGGGAGGCTAGAGTTCTTTACAAAGATTGGCTTTTCTCATGAAAGTCACAATTAGTAGATACATTTGTATCATTTGATCTTAAATTAGTAGGTAGGTATGCTTGTGAAGTATTGTATAGAAGTTTTGTATAGAATAGGCAATCCAGACTGCCTCTGAATTTGTATTTCAAAGGTGCACAATATTCTTGTATATAGCATTAAAAAACTGTAAAAAGAAAATGTAGGTATACAATATGATTGGTGTTAGCCAAATATTGGGGAATCTAGGCAAACCATGTGGGTATTACTATTTCATTGGTCTTAGATCCGATATGAGCATGACTAACGGAGTGGTCATCTCTACTACTAGTACTAGAACTAAGCATGAACTTCATCATTTGCTGTTAACATTTCCTATGCTACATCATTGATTACTGACTGTGGGAAAATCATATGTAGGAAACAACAAAGAGCACCAGTGTATGTCTAGCATGTCTGATGGATTGAATTCGTTGTATAATAAAATTCACTTTACCTCTTTCAACGAGTGTTCTTTGTGTGGGTCTGAACCCCCATAATTATAGAGATTCCTCTATCCCTATGCAATTAAGGCCAGCAAATAATCTTTATGAAGAAACTTTATTTATCCTTACAGTAAATGAAGGAAGGAGATAAACCTATAGATGATCTATAGTAACATGTATAAGAACAATATGCAAACATCATATACACATAATAAAATTAACAACTAACGTTAAAGACAAAGTTCACCCTGTCAGTTGTCCCACCAAAAAATGGGTTGTGTCGCCATGTCAAAGTTATGGGTTTAGGGCCATATTATTCTCATGAAGTAGAAGCGACAGGAACCTGTACCTGAGCAACATTTTGGCAGGCATTATGCAAATCTGAACTAAACCTTCTAAAGCCTAAAAAAAAAAAAAGCGACTTGAGTTTCAATTTTACGTAATTGTGTCAAAGAATGATTCCCAATGGTCAGTAAAAGCATTTTTATCATAATCAAACAGACAAGGCCTCTGAGGGACCAAAGTCAACGGTACGTCAGACGAAGACGCAAGTGAATCGTCTGATGCCAGACTGTAGTCTCTAGATCTAGAGAGACTAGAGTGACAGTGTGAGTGTCAGTCGAGTGCCACGAACGTACGGAGGATGCAGTCACATAGACTCTACACCTTATGATACTCACATCTTTTTGGCCACGTCGGCCTCCCGGAATTGCATTTTCACCATATTGTAATCCGTAGTGTGACACTCTGGACTGGAAGAAATAAATTGGCTAAAAGATTTCAAACTTTCATCATGCTCAACTCTTCTGTGGCACACATGTTCAATGCTCTTCGCTGGTCCCCGGGAATTTCTTATGACAAACCTATTTGTACGACCGAGAACAAGTTAGACTGTAGTGGTATCCTCGATGACAAAATACATTTGAACCATTTAAATCATAATATAGAATTTAACGAAAGATATGCACTGAATCAAATTTGTCTGTTATATTCATAGATAATTTCAAGAAGATCTTGTAGAAATGATCAAAGTGAAATGTTTACGGGTCTGACAATTCTTTTGAGGCTATTTACACCGGTAACCTCGCATAACAGATGTCTGTATATGTTTATTCATCAAATTTCTAGAGAGACATAGCTAACTGTAAATAAAGGTATTTTTTATTATAAATTATATTGATGTTGAAACAAAAATTTCAATATATTCTTCATATTATATGGCAAACAGTCAAGAAACTAGCATGTGTTTTACGAGGTGCGCGTCCGAAATTGAGGTCATTTGTCGACGCCATCATCGACGATCCAAGAACGCAGGCAAATACACAAAAAACAGTCGGTTTTACTACTCAAATCCCCCGGAACGAACTCATAGTAGCCATGAGTATGAAAAGGGAGTCAGAAGCACAAGGTAAGGGTGCTTAAACAGATATAGACGGCATTTGGTTTTCAGGGGAACACTGCGAACGCGGTCGCTTGGACGTGCTTGGTCACAAGTTGGTGAAACGTTCATGTTCGTGCGAGTGTCGGGACGCCCAGTCTGAAATTCGAAATTTGTCTGACAATAAGAGCGTTTTTCTAACTATGTGTCGACTAGGCCATGGCTATGACCTATGTCGATACATAATTGTTAACGTATCTGATAATAGTTTTTGGATGACAGTGACAGAATCAACAGAAGAGTGGTCAGTGGAACTCCACCCCACCCGGTCCACTCGACCACAAGAATGGCTTCATACAACATTCGACAATGGCAGTGGCCAATGCCTAATAAAGCCACGTATACAACATGTCTCTATCAGGCATGTTCGTTGGTTTGCAGGAAGGGTAGTCAATATTTGAGATGAAAGTCGCCGAAGTGTGTGTCAAGAAACAACTGTCAACAGCATTCATAAATTATGACTTGTGTATTATTGAGTGTAACCTAGATCTGGGACACAAGAAATAACTCAAAAACCTGAATATTTCCTGTCACCTTCTGTTAACTTGTCTTTTCCTATGGCTTTGTTTTTGTATATTCACTAAAATGCAACTCTAATACAGGGGTGGACACAACCACGGGTCCGGGGGCCCAAGGCCCTTAAAAAGCCGGTCGGGCCCTTAGTATTTTCTGGCCTATGCTATAGGCCCGACCGGCCCCTATAGGCTATACTCCGTATGCGGGTTCAACTCTCCTGTTCGGGAGGCACCGGAAGTTGGGTCCGAATTTCTGTGACGCTCACTCGCTTAGAAGTGCGCGAGGGGGGTGCGCGGACGAGAATGACGACGTTTACGGACCCAACTTCCGGTCGTTTTGACGTAGAAGATTTCTACTCGTTTACTCGGTATAGAAAACCATGGATAACAATTACAGATTTCTATAGATTTTGGTGTGGGCCCATAGATTTGGAAAGCTGGGGGCCTGACTGGCCCCTGGATTTTTAGACTTATGTCCACCCCTGCTCTAATGGAACAATCAAAGTGTAATGGCAATATGTGTCCTGTTATAGTGTTAATCAGTGTACGAGACTTACTTTTTTGGCTCTTGGCCATCAGGGCCGAAAGTGTCAAAAAGTTGTCGGCCCTGGTAGCTTTCAGTCGGCCAACAAATATTGTGGAAATGACGACCAAAAGGACCATAATTGACGGCCCAAAATAATATAATTGATGGCCCAAAAATACATATATGACGGCCCAAAAAGTCGTCGGCCATCCGGGCCAATTTGACAAGAATTTCTCAATTTTTTGTTGGCCCTGCATCAAAATCGTCGGCCATTGGCCGACGGGCCGGCGTTAATCTCGAACACTGGTTAATGTACACCACTTCATATGAAACAACATTTAAAATATTTGGCTACAACTCTTACACTATGTGACTGTCACTGTGTCACAATAAAAGGAACACAAAAGCATTGAAAATGAGCTGTTTCTTGCAGACCAAATCTATAGGGCCCAGTGGCAGTAGGGGGCACATCACTGCCAGGGGAAGTGGCTATATACAGGGTAAATAGGTTAGCGGTATCCCCGCCATTTCTGTCATCGCGCAGTGAAACACTGTCACTGGGCGCCAAAAGTGACCCTGTTTAGCATTGGCTCCTATTGAGAAAAGGTGAATTTTCGTGACTATGCAGAAAATTGACAAAATGCGAAAATTTGAAGGGTGGTATTGCATTCCTGGGATTAATTCCAAACTTTTTCTCACTTACTGTATGAAGATTTGAGTGATATTTAAAAAGTTAGAGCGAAATTACCTATTTTCTCCCATAGGATCCTGTTTAACACACCACCAACCTCCGTTAGCGATTTCCTTGAAATTTCGTTGCGCGGTGCTCTTTTTTTAGACCCGCTTACCCAATATAGCATGAACATATTGCAAGCGGGTGGCTTGGGTTTGACCGTGGGCCTTGGGCTTTACTACTAGAGGCGAGCTCTTTGTTTCCCCCTGTGTCACAATGTTATCAAATGCCTAAGGGCCATCAGCTATTTTATCACCCGCACTGCGTACAGAGGTCAGTGTGTGTTATTACTGTTAAGGTGCCGTACCTACTGCTCCTTGTTTTCAGTATTTTTATCAGTTTTTTTAATCTTGTTGGGAGGCGGGCCTTAGGCCGCCGACCTTCTCTAGACTCCTTCTACACCAGGTTGTGTCAATGCATTTCAATGGGGCTCAAAACAGTTGTTACAATTTTGTGACAAATTTTTCGTTCCACTTTTCTCAGTAATGCCAGCATTAGAATCTTCAAACTATATGTATTTCTCTACTTCTGTTTCTAGTATATGGTGGTTTGGTTCTTAAATTCTGAAATATTTGGTTGTTTTCTTATAATTTGGGAGACAATCCATAAGTTTTTTGTTACAAAATTGAAATAGGAATTTCCAATAGTAAAGAAAGTAGGTCATCACTCTCCAGACACAGCAAATCTTTTTCCCATAGGGATACATGGAGATTGACAAAGAATGTTTCACTGTCAAATTTCTTACAATCTCCAGGCACAGGTTTTGTGTTGGACTGGTGATTTGTTATCAGTGTCGGAAATTAAGCTGCACCCTGCACCCGGCGCGCACATTTTCGCGGCCGGGTGCGCGATTTTCTGAGGTGTGCGCCCATAATCTGCACATTTTTAACCATTTATATAATAGGTATATATTAGGAGGGTGCATGGACGAAATTTCGGGTGCAAAGCTTGAGGGATTGTGCGCCCGCCGGGTGCATAAGATATAATCTTAATTTCCGACGCTGGTTATAATTATTGTGCAATCATTGAAAGTCACTGTCTTAATTGCCACCCTGCGAATTCGCAATTTCCTGTATTTTCGCCCCCCGCCCGCCTCCTTCGGTATGACAGTACCCGAAAAATCTCGTTTGACTTGGGGTATCAAAATATAGAAGACCCTTAGGGGACGTCCTCGGGTAGCCAGATGGACCTATGGGACCAGGACGGCCAGCAGGCTTCGCCCTTGGGCCGTCCTGGTCCTTGTGGTTTGTCTGGCAACCTAAGGCCTTGGACGTCCCCTGAGGGTCTTCTTATATCAGTGTGTGAGTAGCTCCCTATCTAAGGGACCCTGCACCCAGGACAGTCACACCTGCCTTGGTAAATGTGTCTTCTCTCCAGGCGTATGGTGTCCTCGTAGACTCAATTATTTCATCATAGATAAGATTGGGTCCTGGATCGGGAGGGGGTGGTCGCGTGTACTGTAAAAATTGAAGAAATGCTTCTGGCGTATGTCCTTGTCGCTTATTTAAATCCCAAATCTTCGTTGGACTCGCACCCAAAAAAGTCAGAGGGGAAGGGCGGCACTATGTCATAGGCGTTGAAAGGATAAATGGCCGGTGATATTTGAGAGCTGAGAAGAATGATTACACATTTTTTTTAAAAATCTGTAAAAGATCATTTATCAGAAATATTGGGGACATTGTAAACTAACATTCATTTGTTTGATTTTACAGATTTTCTCTCGTCTAACTGGCCGCCGGATCAGAGCAATGGAGCAGCCGCAAGAAAGAAAAAGAAGAGAAGCAGATGGGCAACCGATGAGATTGAGAAGGCCTTTATTCCCGGAATGCCCACGGCTGTACCCAGCGGCTTGACCAAGGAACAGGAAGAACAATACCTAGGTAAGCTATTCATGAGAGTTTGGCTTGAGCTGTAAACAGATATAATAAGTCCCTTTCCCTATACATTGAAAAAAAATCCGGAATCCCGATAGCAATTCAAAATTGTTACTGGAACTGAAGGGTAAGGTAAGGACATTGTCAGGTTGACTATGTTATGAATTGTAAATCATGAAAACAAAAAAGTGTAACCCTAATCCAAAAATTATTACTTTAAATTTATCTTCATCAGGCAATTCCTAATCTTTTTTTTCGAGGCAGGACATCACCAATATTTACGCGCTTAACACTTAACTGCCTTTCAGATTTATAAGTTGAATGGAAGCGGAGACGACTCATTTATTAGAGTGTTGAGTGAAGGAAATAGGAAAGTTGGTCACTAGTGCTGACTAAGTAGATAGCTAGACACTAGACTTTTGCTTGTCTTGTATCATGCCAGTTTTGATGTGATGATATTTTCTTTCTAATCTTACATTAAACAATGTTTACATGAACGCACATGCATTCTTTGTTGTTGAAACTGAAGTTGTAGAGCTTGTTGGTCATTGTTGACTTAAACCATTCCATCTTGTACCTGTAGAGTTATGTATCATATTCTCTGTTTATGATGTCTATAGAGGTAATCGCTGCTATTCTTTCCAGCCTGATGAATTATCACAATTTTCTATTAAAATATAATCAGCAGACTTGAAATTTCAGCAAGGTGATGAAATAAGATTAGCTTGGCGTGACAACAGATATAAACTTCATGTTTTCACAGTATCAGTATATAATTATCATTTCTCAGTCCCATAATCACACATTGAAAGTTTCAGCTCATATATTATCATGGTATACAGCAAAATAGAAAGTATGTATTGATTGGATTTTTCTTGTCTATTGAACGATCTGTCTGGAATAGATTTCTTCTCTTTGCATATACACCCTGAAGCGAAAGCCTATCTGTGGTACCTTGGCATTTTTCTGGTTGGCTTCCTATGCCTTTTTCATTATTTTTGAATTCAAATTCCCAAATTATCCCATGATTTACCTCAGAAGCCGAAAAAAGAAACACTCTATGAATGTATCCTTGAATATAAGAGCATCTCTGCATTAGCCTAAGAGAAATTATTAAATGTCGCAATACCTGTATAAGGGCCGGAGGCATTCTTGATGAGAATAATCACGCAGAAGTCTCAGTTCCAAATGTCACCAACATTTTACAAGTCAACAGTTAGTGAAATATTCAAAAGTTTCCCCAGAACGAATTAATGATTAAATTGTTTCAAAATCTTATTTCCCTTAAATCAGATATAGTCTCAGACGTCTTAAATGTTTTCCAAATTTAAGACAAAGAAATTAACTAATATTCCAGACGGATCATATGAGACTAAAGCGATGCAAGTACCATGCTTTATCCAAACTTGAATGTTGAGTTAATAATAAAACACTATTTCAATAAGTATTTCACAAAATTCTTTCCTTTTATTTTGCAAAAACCGAGGGTTGTTTTTCTCAATTCTGGGTTGACAGAAAAAAAAAATGTATTAGATTGCTGCTTGGGTTTGAATTACCGATATCGTTATCAAGGGTTGGTTTAGCACGTTTAGAAGTCCAACTAAATTTCCCAATAAACCATTAGTGAAAAAATGTCAGTGTTTTTTTCCCCCAAATATTAAAAGAGTAAGTTTATCCGAAATAGTTTACACCAAAAGTAGCTCAAACGCTTTCTCTAAATAAGGCAACTAATATACAGGCAAGAGAGATCCCTGGTACTTGCATTGCTAGTCTCCCCTATGCTGAGCTCGAACAAATGATTAACCATGTCTTTGTTTCCTATTTTAACCCATTACCTTCCAGTGCAACTGCAGATAGAGGAGATCAGTCGTAGACTGAGAACGGGCGACCTAGGAATCCCACCCAACCCTGAAGACAGGTTTGGTTGAATGGCGACAAGCCAGAGCTTCGTACAATTAATACTCCTCATCCTCACCATCTCCATGGTCACATACCATGGTTACCAAGGTTTCCATCCGCAGCTGCAGGCAGTCCGACCAATCGGCAGCAAGACCCCCATGCAATAGAACACTGAAAACACAACCAGCAACCCAGTTTTGAACTTTCGACGGGGTGCTGGAAAAAAAAGAATTTGAGGGTTAATTAAATAGCATTACTATCTCTTATGGGATACGAATTCATAGGAATGAGATAATAAGGCAGCAACTGGATTAGAGGCTTTTATCACAGTTATCTATAGAAAGGAAATGCAAATCAAATTGGGCATAACACATTCAAGAAGCGCTAATTTCCATTCTTTAAGTTTAATCATTCATAAATAAATGGAGAAGGGAAACGGGTAATCAAGTACACTCTTTTGTGAGACACTTGCCATAAGTGCTCTTGAAGGTTTGGCACAGGAATTTTGCTAAATACTTGTATTTCTTTAGACTGAAACAGTACAGTAAGGGTATGCGAGAATTCAATATTCATAAAGGAGGGTTTCAATTTGGCTTTCCAGTGTCTCAGATAGAAACAGGAATATTATTTTTACTGGTAATAAAAAACACCTGGGCCCATTGTTCTGTAAGTGATTAGGTTAATCAGTCAGTAATCAGTGTGTTATGATTATCTTTAGTGTCTCGTAATTTGTGTCACAAAAAGTTTGTACTCTGAACTATCCCTCAAATTTTTGTGACATTTTGAATCACTTCTCATGAAATACTGATTTCTGGCCGATTAGCCTAAACAGTTATGAAATATGAGCCCTGGTCCTAATCAAGGGGAAGGTTGCCATAGATTTTCTATAGGAGCATTCTTATTTCATACCGAGTAAAATAATAGTCTATTTAAGTAAAACATTAGAAGATGCGCTGCAGGGGTATAGGCATATTCAGAAGAATCTTTTTTTAAAATTTCCTTTATATTTATTTGGTCCAGTGGGCTTTTAGGACATTTAAGAACTTCATCAGAAAATGGTAGCGAGGAAAAATCCTTTGTTAATGTCACTGTTTTTTCGTGCTTAAAGGAGAGCAGTAAATAAGGGAATAATAGTAACGGTACATTAAATGTGCTTGGTCAGTGTTGGTCAGTCTCCTTGTCAATGTTGGACGTGACGTGTTGCATGGGGGTCCTCAGGTATGATAGTTTATAATAGTATTTTCTTTCCTTCCATAATAATTTACTCATTTTAAAAGGGTAGGTGCTTTGAGGTGTGTGACTCCTACTGTTACTATGTCAAGCATGGACAGTCACTACAGTCCTAAGTCCAGTCTTCATTTCAAAATGAACGGAGCACTTCTACTCCAACGAAGCAAAGCGGGCACAGAACCGTGAACCTCTTCTCAATCTAAAGAAATAAACTCCATGTGACAGTACCTTTCAAAATTGTTGGTGGTAAGTCCAATTTCCCCAACCGCCCTCCTCCTCCGAATCGGTCTCCGTAAGCGTTTGCTGCGAGTGTGCTCTCAGAAATGTCTTTTCGGCCGTAAGCCACAAGAGAGAATGGGGGATCCCTGGGGGTCAGTTAACTGTTTATTTGGACAACCATTGAAATTACCCTGGACGAGAAGTAGGTGAACCACCACTGGGAAGAGTGATCCAAACTAATTTCTAAGAATTTCTCCAGTGTATAATGCAATTTTTTCATTCTATAATCAAAGTGCCATTTTCAGGAACCAGCCAGTAACAAAAACTTTTCAGGTTTATGTCGTCATCACAAACCAAATAATAATGTGCCTTTCTTTGTTGCAATATTAGATTAGAAAACTGGGGGTTGGGGGAATGATGCAGAAATAGGTTTTTATAAAAAGTAACTCAAAATTAGAATGACTTTCTAAAAATCAATCAGTGAGTAGAGTTCTGTTGGCAATTAACTGATGTGTGAGATATGTTATACTTTTACAGTTAGTATATTGTGGCCTGCTTTGTAGCACCAGTGACAAGCCTCATGTCCAAATCTTGGAGATATATTTCTAAAATAATACTTTCAATATTACATAGAATAATGATAAGCTTGCCCTTTTGGTGGAGGATTGATTTATGTAAACACTATCCGTCACCTTTTGCATGAAAAACAGCTTTAAAAAAGTCTCCTCATTGGAGATCAAACCTTTTAAGATGTGTCCCTCCCATGCTAAGCAAAGCCTCTTGAAATTTTCACATCAGCAATCAACATTAATCAAGAACTCGTCTAATTTTGCCTTATTGATTTGGGCATGAGTTGCATCGCTTGTCGCAACCCTTAGAGGGTTGGCTTGCTTCTTTAGGCTCGACATGATTGGGCAAATCATTGACAGTTCATGTGAATAATTATGTTGTCATGGTTTCACGACAACAAAGTCTGTAAGGTGCTTTTTCTGTATTAACTCCAGACAAGCATGACCCACTCTTACAATTACATCAAATTAAATTGGCTTTCCCTTATCTAAACGCACAATATTTTGTTCGTAGATCAGATTTTAAAATGATGTTCTTGATTGTCATTATTACTTTAAAATTTTTGATGAATACATTTAACGAAAGTTCTTTTTTTTCACCACCACATAAACTAAATCAAGTTACTTTCAGCGGGTTTATAGTAGTTCGCTTTTCGTACACAATCTCCACTCGATGTTCTGAACTTGGCATTCTTGTTGAATTAAACTGTAAAAGTGACTTGCATTTTCACATCAGCTTAACCAATTGGCATAACCAAGTTCGATAAATGTCTCAAAATTTGAACTTTTTTGTCTTTTTTCCCCAATGATTATTACCATATAATGCTATTATTTTGAATTTTCTTGACCAAGTTCTGAGGTATATATATTATAGGGTAGGCTGCCTGAAGCACGTAATCACCCTCTCCACTGTTTTGGCGTTTACTGTGCTTATCACCACTGTACATAATTTACCATTTCTTCGTATTTTCATTGGGTCACCGAGTCAAGCGACAAAGTGCTACCTTGAAAAAGAAAATTAAAAAGTTGACCTCCTGGTTGGTCATAACGCAACATGCTCAACCTTTCCATGTTTTGTTTCGTTTTTGTTTTTTTATTTATAATTAACAGGTTTTTGTTTGCACTTACACTTCTCCCATTAGTTTTACGTTTAATTCAGGGCCATATCTTAGATTGAAAATTAAATTGTTAAATGAAGTAGGCCTAACAATCATGTCTGTTAGATTGCCTAGACTACACCTCAGCCATAAGTGGGCTGGTTCCTTATTAACCTAATTCCCCCTCCATTCAGTAACCTACACACAAGTGTGCATGCCTAGTTCAACCTCTGAATCCTCTTATCTCTACCCAGAAAGTTTAGCAAACAGTTTATACAACAAACCAGCACTACTGTCACTCTCCTAAAGTTAAAAGGACCACCAGAAATGTCTCCTGAGATCAAATTCTCTGATCTGGTTAAGTAATTTATATCTTAAGTTATACGTATATATTTGTGAGCCTGTTGACACTTGACAGCCATACATACAATTTATATTTTAAACATATTGTGTTATGTTTAAACAATAAATTGGTTAGTTTATTTATTCTATTTTTTTTTATAATGTTCGTTCTAATATGTCCCATAAGGGTGTGTCCCCCCTATCAAAATTTTATGAAACCAATTATGATAATTCAGTTCTTTCGGATTACAAACCAATTATTAAAATCAAAATCAATGAAATAATATCACCTGTCTCATGCTTTGCAAAACTTCGGTTGTAAGTAATTCATAAATGCCCCTAAAACCATCGTTCCTTCCCACAAAGATAAGATAGAAGTGCTGGTTTGTTCTGTGTGCCCTTACCTTCCCCCCAGCCCCTGTGGCCAGGGCTGGGTTGTAGTACGTCGCTCATGCGTTGGTTTTACTGTATGCTTAGATCTCCCTCCCCCGAGCCCATCTACAACAGCGAGGGGAAACGACTGAACACCCGAGAGTACCGCACAAGGAAGAAGCTGGAGGAAGAACGTCATCTCTGCATCCAGAAAGCGATGAATCTGAACACGGAATACAAGCCACCGGCCGATTATAAGTAGGTGAAAATTGATATAGTTCGCAAGATTATAAGTTATCCATGCATAAGCAAAGTATAGGGAAGTTCAATATTACACGGTCTATTACCATTGCATCAAAAAGCTCTTCTTAAGCGTTCCTATTTTAACACATTTATGGATGTAAATCTGTGATAATGCTCATTGGAATTTTATATTTTAAATGTATATCGTTGTAAAAAGAAATTAAAATGCAGTGTTTGACGTCAGTAGTAATATTTACACGGAAGTGCTTGTACACTACCCATCTGCTTGTGTCATGTAAAAAATGAAACCAAGGCAGTTATGGGAAACTCATATATGTTGTTATGCCTTCCTCTTCTAACCGTATCACTCTGCCTCTTTCAGACCTCCAGTAATTCGTGTCAGCGATAAGGTTATGATCCCTCAAGAGGAACATCCCGACATTAACTTTGTCGGCCTCTTGATCGGACCAAGAGGAAACACTCTGAAGAATCTGGAGAAGGAGGTAAAGTTTCTATTTTGTTTATTCAATATTTTCAAACGTTAGTCTCTTCTCTTCAGCTTGGTTTCCTTATTTACTCAGAAGGACACATCATTCAGGAGAACGACGATAGAAAGATCTCACTTTTTACAAATACAATGTACGTTAAAACTGTATTTCAATCATTACATTTCCAACAATGAAATTCATAAACTGAGCCTAAAGTGTGATAAATGGTAGGAAAATGGTTATAATTGAGGTACCGGCAATAGAAAATTTCCAAATTAGCCTTAATTTGTCAATAATGGGCACACGGTCGCTAGGTCTAGCTCATTTATTTTATTCCTTTCTGACGTTTTCAGACTGGAGCCAAGATCATCATTAGAGGAAAAGGCTCAGTGAAGGAAGGCAAGATCGGGAGAAAAGACGGCCAGCCTCTGCCCGGAGAGGACGAGCCCCTCCATGCATACGTCACTGCCAACAACCCCGAGAACGTGAAGCGGGCTGTAGAGAAAATCAAAGAAATAATCCGCCAGGGAATCGAGGTGCCAGAGGGACAGAATGACCTTCGCAGACAGCAGCTTCGCGAACTGGCGCTGTTGAATGGAACACTACGTGAAAATGACGGACTTAGGTATGTTAAATAATAATAATATATTAAAACAAACGTTTCCTTTATCCACGTGTAATAGTTCCTTAAAATAGCTCTTTAAGATTAAAATTCCTCACTTTTTCCCGATAAAACTTGTACAGTATCATTACCTAAGGGATATTCTCTTCCTAATTCGAAGTATTTCCCTTATTTTCTTTAACCACAAGTAAGTTATTCGTTTAGAAAAATATTACATTGTGAAATGTTTGTGTGTGAAATTTTATTGATCACTATTTTTCCTTGAATTCAAATAATTCACGGGTTTTATTAAAACTTGCAGCAAGCTGAAGCAGCTGCAGCAGGCCCAGAGTATCGTCACCAACACCATCATCTGTACGCTGTGTGGTGGGACCGGTCACATAGCGCAGGACTGTAAGCAGAAGAGGCCGGGTGACACCATCAGGGTCATACAGCAGCAGTCGGCAGTCGACAAGGCCAAGATGGACAGCGAGGTGAGTAGAATGGATTGAAGGATAATGTCTAGACCTTTTTCATTAGTGTGATACTGTGCTAGTGGTATAGCCTGAACCAATGAGTTGGTGTGTGGGTTCCAATGGCCCCCTTGTTGGGGTTTATGGGAGGGTTCTCAAACTCCGGGGAAACGTGTATAGGTCGAATGGATTAAAGAATATTGAGTTGATTGAAGAACAGAGGGGAAAAAACAACCATGTATAGTCTATTAGAGGAATTCGGAAGCAAACAAGTCTTTTGCCCAACATGTTTCGGAATTGTTTGGGTTACCACTGTTATGTTTACTACTCTTTCTTTTTTTAAAAGTTTTGAAACTACTCGACTCAGCAACTGACATATTTGCTGTTAGTATTAGCGTCGAATTGTCTTCATTATGAAAAGAGTGTTTTCTTTTAAGATTCTAATTAACAGTGTTTAAGGAAAGGAACTAATGAAAATGACTGCATTCCCGTTGAAGTAAATATGTTTGCATTGCTGTGCACTGTTGTACTTCGTGATCTCTGACTACGTATATAACAATAGTAACATTTTGAGTATATTTGTGTGTTTTCAGTACATGTCGCTGATGGCTGAGCTGGGAGAAGGTCCCCCTCCACCGAAGCAGGAACACGTCCAGCGACCCACGTACACCAGTCCACCTCCACAACAGATGGTGAGTGTCATATATTAAAATGTCCTGAAGGACCTATTTCGGAGTGTAAATGTCTGCATTTCAATAAAAAGCCTTTTATTGTTGCAGTATATATTTATGTATCTTGAAGTTAATCAAATTCAAAATAAGGTATTTCCTGCATCTTTGACTTGAGTACTCCTTCTTCAATATACTTTTATTATGTTGTATTTTTCTTTGTTTTGAGCTATGAAGTAGAAGGGAATATTGATATAATTATCAAATATGTACAGCAAGATTGAAACTAAAGCCTGTATTCCACATACCGATTTTGATGCTGCCGATTTTGTATTCATTTGATTTTCTCTGGAGCCATGGCATGGAACCCTACATGGCATATACCATTCGAAAGAGTAAAAGGTTTTGTGTGATATATAACACTAAATTTCAACTTTATTCCCACTGCAGATTTTAAAAATCTACAGCAAAATCAGCATGTTGAATATAGGCTTTAGTGGGGAAAAGATGATATAATCACGATCCACCATATGTTTCCAACAGGCTGCCATACAAGCCCCACCACCGTGGCATCAGGGCGGTCCGGGCCATCAGGGCCATCAGGGCCACCAGGGCCACCACCAGGGCCCGCCCAGCCAGCCGAACAAGCCGCCGACCCTGATGGGCCTCACCCAGACACGCCCCAGTCTGTCCCAGCCGCCCCCGATGGTAGCGCCCCCACCACCGATCACCTCATCAGCCCCAGCTATGCCGCCCCCGCCTTGGCAGCAGATGCCGATGACTTCGGCTACATCCTCGCCTTCGGCAATGACGACAACATCATCGGCTAACTACCCACAAGGTAGGCACCACAGAGGTTAGGCATCTTTTCTCATTCGGTTTTGGTTTCTTTTCATTCGTCTTTTTCACCGTGTTTTTCAAGTTTTTATTTTTCTATATTTGAATTTTGAGTTGAGATTAATGGCGTGCATGATTATGGTTACAAATGGCATCAACTTACCCTTTTACAAATAGTAATCAAAGACAACCTTACTTGAATAGTGGTCTTAAATTTATGTAATATTGTCTTAAATCACTTTCTTTTCCTCCGCTTATTGATATGCTGAAGTTTAGCAGGTGGTGAATTTCGTAAATATAACTTGTTGGTTTGATACGTTACAGGGGTCCCGCCACCGTTGATGCCGCCACCCCCGCCCCCACCGCCCAGCAGCCAGCCCAACGTCACGTCGGCCAGCTTCCCTTGGCAGCAACCACAAAGTACGACTTATTACATTACAAACTATAATTATTGATTCGTTACTAAATATGGTTTGGATAAAATATCAAGGATCAACAATCAATAACCACAAAAGGTGCGAAAATATGATAACGTGATATCCCTTAATGTTAGATGTGCGTAAATTTAGCGGACCGAGGAATATGCACCTCTCACTTGAAAGGATACGTTTGTTTTTGAGCTCAAATGTCATTATGGGAAAATAGTCATTCTTTTAAAATAGAGTTGCTATTGTACATGTTCATTCCATTGCAAAAAAATAGCTATGATTCTGCCATTTCCTAAAGCTATGTTTGTCCTTTTCGCAGGTATGGGAGTGCCGCCCCCGCCCCCGCCGTCCATGGGCGGGTCCATGCCTCCATGGCAACAGTCGCATGGTGTCGGGCCAGTGCCTCCTCCACCCCCGGGCAACATGATGCCGTGGCAGCAGCAAGGGCCCCCGCCCCCTGTGCCCAACCCGAACGGAGCGCCACCGCCACCCCCGCCGCAAGGTTTCAACCCAGTCGCGCCTCCTCCGCCCCCGCCGGGCGCGGAGCAAATGGGTATGGGCATGCCCGGAGGGATACCCCTCGGAGTGCCACCGCCTCCTCCACCGCAATAAACGCCATCTTAGTTTGACTCTTATGTACACACTCATTTCATTGTCATTATGTCCAACCCCAGCACAGCTTTCATGGAAAACCGTAAAAATAATAATAAATATAATAATAAACTGCAGGAAAACCCTTCAGTAAAAGGGTCTAGGTGCACTCTAGCCCCCATAGTACAGGAGGCAAACTCTCTTGGTTATTCGAGTGGAGCCAGTTAACCATAGCTGTAAATCATCTTATACCCTAACCCCCTGGATCATCAGTTTGTCACTATTTTTAGTTCATATGCAACATGATTTTAGAATATGGTTTTACTTGAATGGCCAGTGGAAATAGATCTAGAAAAGAAAATTTATGTATTTTTCCATGAATTGAATTGCCCTCACGGAGGTGTTAAAGACTGTGTAGAGCTACAATAGCACGGAGCAGAGCTACAATTTCTATAGCTGTTAACTACCTCCACAGTGGTTCTATCCATCATAACTTTAACCTAAGCTGAATCTTCCATTCCTAGCACATGGTCAAGAAGCCACGATGGAAATGTTTGAGCAGCTTGCTTCCTGCTCTATAAAAATAATTTGTATGCGAAAAATTGGCATGCATTTGTGTGTTTGAATATGCCAAGGGCAAGAATATATAACTTGAAGCTTTCCATGTATCGCGTCCGGTTTCAAGTGTTCCTAACGCAGGACGGTTGTATTTGATTATTTCAAGCCAGCTTGGCTGACCCATAAACTCTGTATATAATCGATGAATTCTGACTTCCCAGTAATCTAGGTCACAGACTCCTGGGCAGTTATTACAGTGGTGTCAAGGCTCCCTACAGTATAAAGTTATATAGATAGTTTACAATCAACAAGATGTTCTGCAACTCATTTCACTGCCAAGGTGGTGTTCTGACGAGAGTTGTAAGTGCTGCGAATTTACATCCCGACAATTATGCAACGATCTAGACTCGTATTTTATTTTATTGAATACATTTTCTATGGTATTATTTTTTCAAACATATCACGAGCATTTCAAGCATACTTGTAAGTGTGGAATCGTTCATTCACCGCATATTGTAGCATTGACTCTTTCTCGTTGTGTGTAGACCGAAGTAAGTTATACCAGTTCTTGGTTTAGGCAAGCTTAGGAAGTCAATAGGATAATTGAATGGTGATTTGATGTTTGGGACAAGGCATTTATCGTTTTAAGAATTACTACAATGCTCGGGAGAAAAACCAGGGTGTCGCAGTTAATTGAATGAGTATATTTTTCTTTTGGTCGTATATATATAGGGATTGACATAAAAAAAACATTTTAATTGTGCTTAAAAAAGATACTTTATAAATCATATCCACAGGCTGTTAAAAATGTTATTGTCATTTGCGAAAACGTTGTTTGTAACTAAAATAAGAAAATGTGACAAAATGTTTTGAAATGTAATTAAGTAATTGACAAAGTCGAGATAATCATATCTTATCTATTATATATTATTATAAGGTAAGGCGTGTGAAAGATTGGTATCGGTTAAGATATACGTCGGAGAAGGCAGGTGACCGTTTCAGCTCAGGTAAATAAGTGAACTGCAGAATGGATAAGTCAATTCAGATGTCATTTCCCCAGTCTAGCTGGCTGTTAGACCTTCTGTAAGCGTAACCATGTTCTTCATGTATAGTTAAGTATAGGAGAAGTACCATCGCCCATCTACTTGTATTTATACATCTTCTAGTATGGGTCATATGTATAAACATACTTCTTTTACAGAATTTCAGATAAGAATTTCTCCATAACACGTCGTAAGAAAACAAAAACGTGTCTTTTAGAAAACACGAGGAGACAAAGCAAAAGACCAATTAGCAACAATTGTCAGGTTAGCATCAATTGTCAGTGTTCGGTTCTGGCTTACTCTTTGGAATTGTAGCGTCAGTTATGCAATAAAACTTGAAAAAAGAACGCGTGGCTTCCAAGTGTTTAAGTTACTTTTACTTAAAGCAGTGGCGCATCCAGCTTTTTGAAAAGGTGGGGGCGTGCCTTTAGAAAAGGGGAGAGCACCTCCCCCCCCCCCTTTTTTTTTCTTCTTTCTTTTCTTAAAGATTAATAAATGAAAAATCTAAATTTTGGACAAAAAAAGTATGGGTCACGCGCTCCAGGTCACCATATTTATCCGACACCACCAAAGGCAGACGTTCACTTTTCTTTTTCACATTATTACATGGATGTTCTGGTCCAGTCTTAAAAAGAAGTCGATGAGAGGTGGTCTATGTACAACAGTTTGTGAAAAAGAGGTAACGTCGACGTTTCTGGAACGCTTTAACAGTAATGTAAGTTTTCAGATTTTTGTCGGATTTCAGATTCTTTCACATCGCCTTAATTATTTTCAAATGTGATTTCGTACATCACGTTTTATAGCATTTTAAGGTGATATCAAATTGCTTTAAGATAAGATATCAGTTGCTCAATTGATGCACAGGTAACCGACTTGGCTGCCCGCTGATGAGCTGTAGTTGCAACAAACCCTGGCTCTGCCCCTTCTGCAAACTGGCCTTCAGGGCCTCCGCGTTCTCTACGGCCGGGAACACGTCTCCGCCCTGTGAGAGACTCACGGAAGTTTTTCTCACACATTCCAACAGACCTGTAAGTGTGCACGTATCAGGCAGCTGAATGTCCAACGACCATGACGCCCACCTGTCTGAGACGTACTTAATCAGGCTACCCCAGGCCCCCTCTGACCAGGCTGTAGGGTCGGGGCCCCCCCACAGGGTGTGGTACTTGTACCAGTTGATGTAGACCCTCGCCCCGTCCAGCTGGCGGGCGGTGAGGTGTTCGCGGTGGGCCTCTAGTAGGGCCCGTACGTCCTCCACGCTCCAGGAGTAGACGGCCACACTGCCGTCCCTGTACTCCCTCACCTTACCCCACCGGAGACTGCCTACCGCGTACACCGTGTCCACCAGTCTGAAATTTGAATGATAATTGGGAAATAAGAACGCTTAATTGCTGGTAAACTTTAAGATCAGCCCGTAACCAGGGGGAGAGGGTGGCGGGGGAGGTGCCCCCCCCCCCCCATAGAGAAAATGTTCCCAAAAGTTCCACCTTCTCTTTCAAAATTTAATGTAAAAATCCCTGAAATTAGTAGATAAATATTGAAAAGTTCCATCTGTTACTGCTCGCCACCCCCCCTTTCCAGTTCAAATTATTAAGAATATAGGCAAAAGCTCCACTTGTGGAACATCGCCACGCCCCCACAGAACAACCTGGGTACAGGCCTGGAGATCTCAGCTGTCTGCAATAACACATAATAATTACCGATGACAATGACATTGAAAATTATTCAGAACCTTTCCAGATTAGGCATAGGAAGGCAAGATAGCCCTAGCAGTATCAATTATGAAAAATGATAAGTAGAGGGTCACCCAAGGAAGCTTCCATGGAAGGATGGTCACAGTTGATGAAGTGTTACTCACAAAAGGGATTTCAAACATTACATGCAGAATCACTGGACATGGCAAAATTTCTTTTATGAAAAATGCTACAGAATCAGTGGATATTTCTCCAGGTCCATTCCTGCCAATTTGGCTGCCTTAATTCATGATCACAGCTGAAAATTAACAGAATCGTATTGGGGGAATTCGTCATCATTAATGATCATCTATGTACCGTCAGTGTAACTTGTTTGCTTGGTCAATCTTAAAAACCGGTCTACTTATTTTTTGACCGAAGCAAACCCAGGGTAAAAACTTAAGAAAAAATTAAAAAAATGAATGGATGGATGGATGGATGGACGCGGATATTTCTGACGTGCATCTATAGCCAAGCGCACAGAGGGTTGTTGCTTTTTAGCTATAAATCTCATAACTAAAAAGCAACAACCCTCTGTGCGCTTGGCCATAGATGCACGTCAGAAATATCCGCGTCCATACATCCATCCATTCATTCTTTTTTTTCCGTTAGTACATATATTATATGTACTAACGAAGAGAACATGCATATGGGACTTAGAAGGCATCATTGTCCTGGTTAATATTAGACAACCAACAACACATTCAACATTCATCCAGGTTTAGCATCCTGTAATTCTCTCATAAAGATTTTCTTATTTTTTATATCAATACCTAAGTATGTTTCACCCTGCGTTAATTCATAAATCGATCAATAGCACTTTAATTATCAATTAATTAATTGATTATTACATTACATTATATTACATTATAATTATATTTTCCTCGCTTTTTAACATTCAGACAACCTACCTACTCATAGAGCAGAATGTCTTATTAGTTAAAAGCATAAGTTAATTTCTGTACATCAATGAAGCTTACCTTCGTTTCTCCTTACATTTACTTGGCAACAACTGATGCAGTGTTCTGTTCATGATCTTCATCCTAAGATGTAGATAACATTCCGCGAGACAGTCGACAACATGATGTATGGTCCCATTCTTTTCCAGATCATGGAACCAATTAGCAGTCCTCATAGTCTCGGCCTCACTGTCATAGTCCGTGTTGATTTTATCCCAAATGACATCGGCCTCATTTCTCAAGTCTTCTCGTTGGTGTGAGGCTTGTGTTGTTCCACCTGAAATTTCATTTCTGACTCTGTTCCGGAAGGCAAGTAAACCATTGAGTGTTTTGCTCCCTGTTTCAGGTCCTCTGTCGTTTTGTAAAATTATTATTCCTCTTATGAATGGGAGAAGCAGTTCTTCCTTGTACAGTTCGTCGTTGATGATTATTCCCACCATGAGTTTCTGCACGTGGCGCATTACTACTGATGATTCACAGGATGCTAAGACGAGGGGCGCCCTGAAAGACTCAACAGGAATCTTCTCTGCACCTCGACGTGTGAAATGTTCCCACGAAGCATATCCTTAGGAAACAATAATTTGCTCATAAAATCATAATTGAGTAAATCATGTTGAGTAGATTTTCGAGGTACGTTATAATTGCATAAGCCTAGCCCTATATCAATGTCTTCAGTAAGGCAGATTGAGAAGAATATCATTTTTAGATTAGAAGTTATGAACAGGATTTCAATTTTGCATTGCACAGCATGACTTCCAGATGTCAAACTTGGTTACAAATACTAATGAAAGTAATACACTTCTATCATATCGATTTATAATTCATGTCATACTACATTCAGTCATACTACATTCATTCTCACGACAATTATTACAAAAAAAATCTTATATATTCTATATCCATTCTTCACATACTGTCTAAATAGCATTGGGTTTTCATTTTCTTACTGTTCTTTTGTTTCATACACAGATATTTTCAGGAAACCTTTTTAGGCCTACTAAAAATGAAACGGAAAATTCTGAGTTATCTTCAGTAGTTTTAGGAAATTAATTTTATTCTTTTACGGTATACCTTCATCAAGCGCATCTCTGTTGCATCGCTGATCAAGGCTCCCTTGTGTCGTGACCATGAACTATTGTTATTATTTGTTTTAATACTGCGCGATGAGTATATAACTAAGTATCCATGAGTCGTTTGTCCAGAATGTCTGAGTCAATCAGACTGCGTTTAAAGTTAGCTCATTCACTTCCCAATAGTTCAAAAGAAATGAACGATGAGGGAGCTCTTAATATGAAAGGGTTTTTATTCAATAAACATCTCATCCCGAGTCAAAGCCACTATGTATAAGTCTCCATCAGTCCACCTCCCATCTCCTATCAGCAATCAACCACATTTAGAATACAAGTTGTTCCAACACATTCTAGACCGCTCTAGTGCTTAGCTCTATCACAATCCTATGTCCGAGGTAGTTGGTATAGGTAAACTCCAGTCTGCTGCGCGGGAGCCGATGTACTAACTCCAAGTAGCTCCTTTGCTAAACTTACTCAGCTGACATTCTCACTTAAAACTGCCTGCTCCTCACTTTGCAACACCTTTTATACTGGTTAACAGGTGGCGCTGGGAGCGTAACATATCTCTTTCTGGAAGTAGACTAGAAGTAGACTTGCTAAGCCTGATCCTTGATAGATTATACAACATGCTGATATATTAAAAGTGCTAAGCTTATTAGTACATTCAACGGCGGTCAGGTGTTTGAGTTTAAGGAGGTGGACGACATAGCTCAAACCAAATGAAGATTTCCAATCAAATGCGATATTTGTTATTATTATTCTTAATATAGAGAAACCAATGTGGGGTGGCTTTGACTCTCGTGGTACATTCAACACAGTGTCAATATAATCAGAAATTCATTTTTGCTTATTCAGAGGTGTAAACAAAGATACATTCATATGATCGGTTTTGCTTAGTACATAAGTACATTTTATCAGTAGTCCCATGTTGAGACTCAAGATCAGTGAAACCATTCATAAAGTTTCAAGGTAAGTTCATAGCATTATCAGCCCAGATTAAGGCTTAAGGATAGCGACACCCGTGCATAAGGTGACAAGGTAAGTTTTGACTTAGTACATACCACTTGGTTCCTTCGGCCTTCCCATATGTCATGAGACATAGTGGATTGCGCCTGAGCTAGAACCCTTTCCAGCCATAAGGCTCTCTCTGCTTCCCAGATGGTTCTTTTCAAACTTGTTCTGATCACAGAGAGCATGGCTCAACTAAACCCACGATATCCAATAATAGGGTATTGGACATGCAGCATTTAGCTTTACCATGGCCTGACTGTACATTGAGCCCTCTCCGCTACCGGAAGATCTTGGACCTACCAGCAGAGCAGAGACGACCGGCCAGTGACCCAGTCGATAGCGATTACCGGTCCCAAGTCACCCTGGGTGGTCACCGACGGTCTGATCCAGGTGAATCTGCCAACCCACACTGAACTTTGACCGTTTTCACTGGCCTTGCCTGTTCACTCCTGAGCTGTCAGGAGCTAGGTGGGGTCTGTCGGCCCCGTACCACGTACATACCACTTACTGGCGGGTGCACACCTAATAGACCTTAATTTAGTTGATTCTGCCGTATGGGATTGGCCTTCCCCGCACCCATTAGCTCTGAATCGGATTTAAATTTTAGTCGTATGTGCCCCTTGTGACCCAGCAGCCCGATATGTACGCCGACTAGACGGTACCACAGTAGGATGTTAATTCATCCTTCGCTAGACACGGGGGCCTTCAGTACGTCTCTCCCCAGCACTATAAAAACTGTTTAACGTGTCCCCGGACTCTTGCGAGCCCACTGCCGCCTGTTGTACACTACCCTTTGAGGAGCTCATCCCTCTCGGTAATGTACAGTTTTTGATTTATACGATTTGGAACACAAGTCAACAAAACTCAACATTTATACAGTATAAAGTTGTCTTAACCTTCTAAGAGTAATAAATACACAACAAATCCAATTTCAGAACGAGTTAACACAATAAAAGTCAATACAGAGAATTCGGACATTTTGAATGACCGAGCTACGGAGGACAAAATCCGATGAATTTCGAACCATTCTTAACTAACACAACATTATTTACAATGATTACAAGGTCCATGCATATGACCTGGCAATATTAAGCAGTTTGATCCAGAAAATATTACCATCCACGTCGCGCGCCCACCAGTCATGCTTAGTACACGTGTACTTAGCGGGACGCTTGACTGGAGTTTCCCTCCAGGGTTTGACCTCGATTTGATTCCTCCAGGCGTGAAGCGCCCGGATGGCAAATTTCTGCTTCGAACAAATTTGGCGAGTTTGCAGGCCCGACCTGACATTTTGGGCCGAGATAAATTAATTTTATCGCCTGATTATGTTAGTTGGGGACCTAAGCCTTAAACTAGCACGAAGTTTTAGAAAAATTAAATGATGATTTGATCATGTTAGCCGATATCAAAATTTGGATCTTTTGGATCAAAAAGGGGTTTCCCAAATTAGCCTCGTTTTGACGTCATTTTAATCAGTGCCGACGGTCTTTTGTGTCAACCGGACGTGTTTTTCTTGACTTTTCAACTTTATCGTTTATAATCTACATCCCCAGCATGGTTCGTGTGGCGATCTTCACCTCAGATCGGGAGGCGAACATTCAGGATTACCCGGATCTCATCACCAGGGGCTCCGATAACACCTTTATTGTTTTCCCAAGTACCGAGGCGACAACTGCGGAACTTGCCGGTTATGCGTTCGCCCATCACCTACTCCATCCAGAGGACGCCCTGATTGTGATTGTGAATTTGTTAGACGTCCTGACATGGGACAGGGAACTCAACCTTTTCCTTCCCCTCTACATAGGCGCTGAGACGGCCACAAAGTTTTACGCCGAATTATTTAATCGGTTGTTCCTGAATATCCAGGCGCACCCCCTCCCGACCACTTTCATGCTGGCAACTCCCTCAGGGTTTGACGCCCGGAGGTGGGCATCAACGGACAGTGACGGGAGCCTACAGAAGTGGGTAAACAAACTGGTCCCGAAGGTTAGCAGAGAAGTACGGAGGGCAAATGACTGGTATCACGTGCCCACCGCTGCCACCGGGCAGGCCCTCCACATCATTCGTCCCGTCGTTGACGGCTCTATGACAGTCAACGATTTTCGAGGTCTCGTGGACGGCTACATGCCGTCCGCCCAGGTGTCCCGTCGATGGGCTAGGGCCCTGGGCCATGTCGTGGCCCGGCTGCCATTAATCCGGCAGTAGACCGTCGGCACTCTTTTTGTACATAATAATTTTTCAAGTAATTTTCACCCAGTGATTCTTTAGCTTAAATTCCCGACTAGTACTTAGGACACTATTTAACCAGGAGGCCTCGGCCAGTTTGTTCTCACGGGAATCAGGATCAAGGACCAACAGACTGTTCACACGGGGCTTGCTGTTTCTTCGCCCGTTGCCGGGCCTTCGTCCTCTTCGTCGAGATGGTCCAACACCCCGACCACTCCGAGACCGGGTAGGTTCAGCCTTCTTTCTTAACTGTTCTTGGCACGTTAGATAGGCTACTAACCGTATCTTTAAGGAGATTGTTGGTCAGGATTATTCTTAGCAGTCTTTTCAGCTCGCCTTCACGTGGTTAAATTCCGGAAGCTGACGTCACTCCCGGAACTAGAAACTGTTTTTCGCTGGTGATTTTTGTAACGGGTAGCATGGGCGGCCACCTAGTGTTTACTTCTGGTTCCAAGATGGTGGACGCGGGCTGAAAACTAGGACCCTGTGTACTAAACTTATTATCTTTTCCAGGTCCTGTGGTTATTGATGATGATATGAACGGCAAAAGGTGGCAGTGTTGGGCACTGAGAGATGTCAGGCTATCTGATTTTAGTGGGAGGAATTGTTTAGGCGAACATGATCAAGCATTTTATCTCGCGCGTGGTTGGGCGATAATAGAGGGTTTTTCTGACTAGTGGTTTGTTGACATTACCGATTCAAGCAGGCTCTCAATGTGTGGGTAGATTGTGCCGCGTTGGCCTTAGAGTGTTATTTTATTACTATTAACTACTAGTTGACTGACACTGCACCAATGGAGTTTATGGATGACCAGGGATTCCGGTCTGGACTGTACAGCACTAGATTTGCCGTAACAATTCTTTGTTTTGACATTCCCCGTACAAGACAGTAGTGTACATGTCTACATTGGAAACAATTCACATGGCGGCGCCATAAGGTGTAGGCGCTTCATGGGGTTTCACCCTGGTAAGTTTGAGTAACTGCAGGTGACCAAGTACTTTGGTCCAGACTGCGCAGCTTTAGATTGGCTGTGGCAGAATTCTTTGATGAGTTGTTACCTTTATAAGGCAATGGAAACCTTGAAGGCGACGCCACAAGGTGTGAGCGCTTCATGGGGATCCCTCCAGGTGAAGTTATTTAGTCTCCTGTGAGGACCCCGTGGTAAGTTCTGGGTCTGTAGCAAAGGCTACAGACTCCAGTTAGGATCTAGTTTCACACAATGGACTGATGCGTCCCAGAAGACTTCGTCAGTGCCATGGTGTTAGAATAAGTTTGATAGTTAGTATTATTGTGCAGTGTCGTCCAGATGGGGAGATAAGAATGATGATAGGAGCTGGGTCTATTGTGGTTTAATTAAGAGACTACTTTGGTTTTCTAAGAGCCAATACCTGAACGGTATATCCCATTGTCATTCTGACTACCTCATATTTATGTCCATTGTGTTAGAATAATTTACCAACACACTTCAATGGTTAATATTAAGATAAAAACCCCTTCTCTCCTTTTGTTAGTTACGGGTGGTAGCTCGGCGTCCAACCCCTATATTCAATCTGGGTTTGAATACCGAGTTCCACTGTTATACTGGGTAGTTGGCGCCCTCCTATCGCAACAGGCAGGTGCGCCCCTAACACCAAACAGTTCCATAAATAGATATTATACATATTTTAACAGTAATAATTCACCGTCTTATTTTGTACAACACACTACATGGGGAAAACAGACATGGAAAATTGTGGGGTAGTTTTCATTCCGTAAAAGTATAAGTGTCATGAAAGACATTAAATATTAACTGTACAAAGGAGGTTGAGATTATTCGTTACTTGTTAGTTATCACCAGAGGATCGGGTCTCAGATTCAGGTCCATTTCTGATCTGACTACCGGTCCTCATTAGTTACACGTGGGTTGTCGGTACCCCCCATCCGTAGAACCAGAATGGGCAGCACCGAGTTTCCCATTGTTATAATCGGGAGCAGACTGCATATTTTTTTTTTTTTTCTCAATATGCAGCCTACCCCCCCTTTAAATTATAGAGATGTGTAAATGCATCTCTTCAGATCACTCACTTCCAGACAGCACCTAGTAAGTCGGGCCTTTACCGAAGTACAGTACAAGGTTAAACCCGTCTTTTGTTCAGGTCTATGCCCGTTTTTCTTGTGGAGAGTCAAGACTACTCCTGAAAAGATTCCGCCCCCAGCCTATCCTAACTATGCGCACGCGGGGCAGGAATATATTTTAGTGTTATAGACAGCTTTAGTAATTTGATTCTTTCCTAATAGAATGGGTAGACTATTAGCTAAGGGTTTTTCAACTAAGTTTTTTGCAGCCGTTCGTTAGGGAATTAGTAGTCCGTGTCCCCCCTCTTCAGCTCAACTGTTGAGCGGAGACCCGGTTACTTTTAGCGCCACGACGGCGGTCAAGACTAGTATTTCATTTGTTTTCTTTTTTTTTTTTTTTCTCGACGGCGGTCAGCTCTGAAGCCGCACGTCTTCTTTATTAATTTTGATTATTTCTAATTTACCCGGGTCGAAACTTGACTTCTTGTCGTTTTGCCCCTGTCCCGGTTAAACTGGTCTAAACATGGCCTAAATAACTTAGTCTTGTACCTTTGGGCAGTTGTTTGTCATTTTTCGCATTTCGCTGGATCCTGATTTACAGTAAAATCAAAGGACCCAACGACTAGGATATGATGTGACTCGGTGATCATTACACATAGCCAAGATGATGAGACTACACATTTTGTACAGCGCCTCGTCTCATCATCCTGTGGGTTTTAGCTACAACTCCCCCCCACAGGGAGAAGGCGCTTTTTCACAGGTGAAAGTCGCCTTTATGAAGAAGGGAGTTAGCACCCTGTCAATGTCACCAGTTCACTGCATTTCTCCCGTAACTTCTTTTCCCTTGTGACCTCCGTTATACTTTCTAAATGTAGTACGCCTTGGCAGGAGTACACATCCTCGCCCGTTGTAGCGTGCCTGTACCAGAAGCAAACGAGCCACGTATAAGGTACTCTCGTGCGCTGTCACGGAGCGTTCCCCCTTTGAATGGTACTAAATATTCTGCGTTCTTATGTCCTTACTACAACTCGCCCAGAATTCCCTGAGGAAGGGCTCTTAGTTAATTAAATATTGGGCTGCTTTATATATTAGTTTTTTGGGTAATTTACTTTCTATTCGTCGATTTTTTTGTGATGAAGGGACCGCTGTCAGGAGCCAACCCACCCCGGGGCATAATGACTGCCATGGTCGGGCGTCCACCCCAGTGCCCTTCGCAGCGTCAGTGACGCGTAACCCCAACGTCCTGCCTCCTGTCAGGCACCACTGACACCAGGCATGTGGGCAGGCTCCTGCTGCTTGTGCAGCCCCCTCATCTTTGAGAAGATTATATATGTAAGCATGCTAAAGAATAGACAGTGGCGTTCCCCAAGTGACTCCTGTACTGCAGCCCGATCCTAGTGGTAACAACAGCACAGGGGTCAGGTGTAGATGGTACTTGCTTGGGGAAGTTCACTTCGCTCGTTGGAAGCGTTGGTCCCGTTGAGCGCACATAGGTATTGTATAGGATTTTGTGTTTCTTTTAAATGCTAAAATTTTGCAACACTAGGATCGGTTCCGAATGGCTCCCTACTTTAAAAGAGTTGCCGAATCAATAACAATAAGAGTGTTGAGCTAGGCTACCGGGCATGGGACACTCAACTTGAGAGAAATTTAGATAACCCATGGGTCCATAGGGAGACGGTTGGACCAGCCTACCCGACCCAGGTTTCCCTGGTTGGTGAATCATTATTGATCAGGTTAGTCAACAGAACCTTACCTACCCAAACAGGCAGAGCCCAGCGAATTCCCTGTTACATTTCAGTTTTAGTACTCGTATTATTGAGTTATTAATTCACCATTTTTACCTGTACAGCACTAGGTCAGGTCTTAACACTCGTTACATTGTCATATGATAACTTCATAAACCGTTCCTGGATCCTTTCCGGATGTCCCTGGTCTTACTGTCTTTCGGGCAGGCCCCGGTCCGGTCGCTGTAGAGGTGGGCGTGGTCGATCTAGGAGGGGCGTTAGGCATTGTTCCATGTCCCATCACTGGTTGAGGCCAGTCCGCTCCGACATCGGACCAGCCTGCGTCGATGAGGCGAGGTACTCCCATGGGTACAGGAGTGGCTAGCCCCGAGGAGTATCTCAGGAGTCTGGCCCTGGTATTGTACTTTAAATTACTCATCATTAGACGGGCTAGTTTTTTAGACACTCTCAGGGTATCCGGTAATGGTACCTTAGATGGATGTTGTCCAGGTCTAGTCGCCGCTCCCATCAGCTGCGCCCCCCAGGTAACTGTCAGGGTGTATTTCAGACACAGTTGGGTCACCAGTAGATCCTTAATGAGCACATAACCTTCCGTATAAGTGTGGTCAGAAGGCATGGCTAGTTCTCCCAGAAAAATTGTCTCTATCATGTGTGGGTTGGCAAACTGTACATATAGTCCATCTACAGTCTTCCTTCTGATGTACCTCCACTTTCGCCATACGAGGACCACTATGGCGATGACCAGTACCGCCAATAATATAGCAAGTACGGCCACCGCAGTGGGGTTGGCGGTCGTGTCCGGGCATCCACTCAGTTCCTTTTCACGGCGTAGCAGCTCCTCCGGGTCCGCCGTCTCCAAGGCCATGGCCCGTGGTAGAGTCATAGTCAGTCCGGCTAGGGCAGCTTTGCCCTGGTGTCTTCGCCAGCATTTCCAGAGAATACATCCAATAATGGTTACTGCTACCACTATGCAGAAGATTGTGAGGAGGCCGAAGCCGCCCCCAAAGTTACCTATAGAAAACCATGGGGCGTGTTTGTCTACTTCGTAGCGGTCAGTCGCTTTCTTGATGCCTTTAGCCAAGTCTTTCCGGTGTTTTTGGATCCGCTTGGCCAGAGAGGGTACAGGTATTCTGACCTTTAGGCTTTCCTCGATTTCCAGTAGCTCTTTCCTAATCGTTTCAGGGATAGGATCTGATTCTAACATAGTGGGTTCATTCTCGGGCCTCGTGAAATTAGTGTTCCATCCTTTCACCCGACTCGCCGCTTCCAACAGGTCGTTATGTGGATACACGACCGTGGTGATCCTGGTGTGTCGGTCACAGTTCCGTAAACTATACGGTATCCATGATCCCTGTGTTTGGAATGCACAGTCGCATTCCACCTGAACTCGCGCATAGTTTTCTATGTTCACCTCCACCGCGGGTTGATTTCTGCAAATCATCTGGCCCCGGGTGTCAGCGCTGACCACAAGCATATCTCCGTCGTCCAGATACACTGCCATTTCTCCAAAGTCTGCTTCCAAAAGATAGTCCAGTTCACATTTTTCTTGTATGGCCGTGTCATCGCGTCTCAACAAGGCGGCAGTGCAGGTGTTATCCGTGATCTTTTTCATGTAGGGCAGGTCCTTACAAAGCGTGATGGTCTGCCCATAACAGCCTGACCAGCTGCCGCTAGCCAGTGGTACGTAGTACTGGCGGGACATGGACATAGCCACACTTTTAGGTAGATTAACAATTTGGAGAGCGTCCTTCTTTTGTCGTCCTCTAACTGGTACTGGTACAGGGAAGGTCAGGACCTCGTAGACTCTAAACAAATGTTCGTCGGCCACAACCGGTACCCTTACATACACGATCAATTCTTGGGTGGTTTCATCAAATTTAAATGAGGGTTGACTATTCTCATAATAGAAGGAGGGGTCTGTAAACGCCACATGGAACCTGGGATGGATTCCCTTCAGATACCTGTTGACTTCCAGGACCGCTCCGACCATATATTGGCGTGGTACCAAATCCATGGTCAGTTGGCCCCGTGTCAGGTGTTGCACACCTTTCCTGAACACGCGCGTTTGCTCGACTACCAATTGGAGATACACCATTTCTCCTAGTTTGTCTTCCAGAGCTACAGGTATCATGTTCAGGTACAGTTCCATCCAGTCCACCTTATGTTGGACGAGTTTCATTCTTCGGCGAGTGGTATTATGCGCCTTATTTAGTGACCTTAGATTATCCAGTAGACCTATCACGACGTGGTTAACCCTTTCTACGGCCTCGTCGTGTTTCTCATTCATCAGTGCCAGGTCTTCGATCATCTGGTCGGAGGACTCTTGTAACACTTTAATTAGTTCCCTGTTATACTTGACATCAGCTGAAAGCCCCTTATTCCATGAGGTTGGAATAGGAAATGTCGGCCATCCTGGGTCGTCCAGCATGATGGGGAGTTTCTTCATTCTTTTGACCCTTCCGCCTGAATCTGATTCTGACCCTTGATTTTGAGGTCGCTGTTGGTTGTTTTTAATTAGCGAACTTAAGGTTTCATTGAGAATTTCCCTATACCGACCTTTGAGCGCCTGCGATGTCTGATCCATCCAATTCACCAGCGACCTGACATGGTAACAGGCTCGGTCAAGAGCGTCTCCTCCTTTTAGGTACCGATGACAGACCTGGCCAAAGGTAGCCTTGATGAAAGAGCGCCTTTGGGGAATAGTGATCAGAAAACCTTGTCGGACGTGGGTAATATCTGCGGTGGACATTAACTTCCCTGGTTTTAGCACCACCCCATATTGTTCCAAGGCTATAACTTCAGCATTAGGGGCTAGCCCTTCACGTGGGCTGGAGTCATTTCGCAACCCCTCAATGCCTCCTATCATGGCATAAACGAACAGCACCGACCACTTCATTGTCATTGGTTTTAGCGCTAGTCCGAGAGAGTCAAGTTTATAGTTTATCTAAAACATGTTCACAACAAAGTTACCTTCATCCTTCTGCGCACCACTATCATCCATGCGCCGAAGTATGCCCTCCTCTCGGGCCCCCTGGTCCGTTTAGTTTGGGACATGCTCGTAGAGGTTTTGCCCACTGTCATTCACCACTCGTCTGATGATCCCGCTCTCGTCTTTGGTGACCGTAATTCTCAAGCCTCTCATACGTTCGCAGGACGAGGGGCGCATTGCTCTGAGGGGTCTTGGCCTAGTAGGCTCCAGTCCGAAACGGCCCCCGTTGGGTCGTACGACGGTTGGCTCGAGGGGTACGGGTGCGGCACCTGCGGTGGGTTTGTCGTTGGAAGTGGGCTCGGCCACAGTGGACCCCCCGGCTGGCTGGTTGGCGTCCACTGCTGCTGGTTCCATAGCAGTGGTGAGGGATTGGCGTTGCAGCTCGTCGTCAAGCTGCTCAAGTCTAAACAAGCGGGGTCCGTGGGCTGCAAGTGGTGGAGGAGGGGAGCTCCCCCTGGCCCGTTCCCCACCGGTGGGGTTGGCGCGTGTTGGTCGGGTGCTACCTCCACTTTTAATCCTGGAGCGGCGACGGTTAGCTGTTCCCCTCCCGTTCGCCTTTCCAGAGTGGGCAGAGGTCGGCCGCCTTGCGTTGTTCGCTGTCTGGTACCTTCCCCGACGCATTTAGAGTTTTGGGTGGCCCTTTGGATGAAAGGAGCAACCTGAGTTTTAACCCCAGCTAGCTGTTTGTTCGATTTTGGCACATCCAGTCCCACTGTCCTTCTAATTTCGTCAACAGTCTCAAATAGTTGGAACAGTGGTTGCGTAAGGTCCCAGAACCATCCGGCCTGAATCTGCACAGGTCTGGTGGCCGCTTCCCCCTTCTGAGCTGGCTTGGCCAACGCAGTTAGCCTTGGCTCGGGCTCCGAGTCACTCACCTCAGATAAATTGTAAAAGTCTTTATTCGCTGCTTTCCTTTTGGTTGGAATCGATTTAGCGGACTTCTTGGCTCCGCCTGCGGTCGTTCTGGTGGGCCGCCGGGCTGGTGTTCTTGGTTTCTTTCGGGCAATCCCGGTGTCGGTTGAGTCCGGACGGACACCGCCCCGGCCCGGCCAACTCCACCGCCTAAGGGTCTGAGCTGGTCGTTTCTTAGTACTCTCCTTCTCGGCTGCCTTTTCTTTCATTTGGTAAAATCCTAAAAGAATGGCCCAACGAACATTCCCTTGGTGGGTAGCGCCCTCTGGTGGGGGCGGCTAATCCGTTTCCTTCTCAGGGGGACGATGATCCTTCCCTCCGTGTCCGCAGGGAAAGTAGTGGTTCCCTTTGGTTTGCTATGAGGCCGGAGGGCTAGGCAGTTCCCCATGAGTCGGTGGATCAGTGTTCCAGCTAAGTTCTCTTTCCGCCCCTTCCAGGAGAAGTCGAAAGTTGAAAAATTTCTATCTCCAACTTTCGTTTAGAGATAGAATCAATGTCTATCTCCGTTTCCTCCCGGGCTGGGTTATGCGTGCAATCACCTGCAGCAGAGGTGACCGTCTAGGAGCAGAGTTGCGGACCGACTGGTGGATCGGCGCGGATCCCACGAAATTATAACTGATCCGCTTGCCCATGCCGTCTCCATATTTGGAGCTGTATCTTGTTTCAGGCGGGGAACGCTTGCATCCGGTCCCAGGAGATGACGCCAACCACTGGCATCTCCCTTGGTGTGCGCACCCTCCCTTTCTGCCACGCCCCTGGGCGCGGCGAGGTGGCCGTGAGGTAGGCCACCTGTTCCATTAGCGTTGATGCTAACGGTGCCGCTCCGCCGAGCTTTTATTTTCACAGGGCGGCATGGTTTCCTGCATTAATCATCCATGTCGTCGCTTTCCCCGCCGTTGAACAGAGCGGCGTAGTTAGGTCGACGGTTCCGACGCAGGTTATAGCCACCTTTCGTCGGGACATGGTCCTCTTCTGTTTTTTCTGGGCTCTGTTCCGATGTATCCGAGATCGGTACATCACCGCAGGGCAGCTTTATGGGCTTGTTATTGCCTGGAGGGGATCTCCCCACCGGTGGCTGGCTTTTGCCCCTTCGTTTAGCTCGTTTGCGTTTCCTCTGTCCATTAGCGCCAGCTGTTCCCCGTTCACAGGCGGCTTTGTTAGGAACAAAGGATAAGTTTGGTAACAGCGCGGTGTCCGCACTGGCGTCCTGACCATCAGTGATTTGCCCGTCCGATTCTGCTAAATCGGTGGGACTTGGACCAGGTTTTTGTGTAGGTACCTTCCTGGCCATAGGAATTGCATCATGCTCACGGGGACCGGTCGTTCCCGTTGAGTTTTCAGTCTCAGCACCCCTTATTTTGCCATCCTTTTCAGCAATTTCACCCGTCGGAGTGTGATGCAATTCAGGGTTTCGGTCAGGATCTGCCCCTTTTGAGTTAGTGATTTTTGCTTCTCTCACCAGTTTGGGAATAACATGAGGGATGGCGGGAGACCAAGGCCCATGTGCAGGTTTGAGCTTTGAAATGTTTACTAAATGTGGTATTTGTTTCCCAGTTTTCAGCGACACCAGCCTAACGAGATGGTACCCCTTAGTTTCAATTACCCTGTATGGCCCAGTATATCTGTTTGAGAACTTAGACGCTTTATTTTCACTAGCCAAAGGGTCGTACATGTATACCATATCACCTTCGTACATCTGAGTAGGCCGCGCCCGCTCATCAATTCTTACTCTCAGATCTTTTTCATAGTTTTGAACTACCCTTTCTGCCATATTCCTAAACATAGCAATGTTGTCCTTTGTTTGCATGAAGAATTCACAGTCATTCAGTGTTTCAGGGATTGTTCCCTGCTCAGGCATTCCCATACTGATTGGATCTCTGCCAAACAGTAGGGTGTGAGGGCTGTAGCCCGATCGTACACTGATCGTGGACCGAACCGTCCACAACGCTATGGGGAGCAGATCGGTCCAATTACAGTGGTCATCAGGAATATAATATGCGATCAGGTTTTCAATGGTTTTGTGTAGTCTTTCTACCCGAGCGTTGCCGGTCGGCATTCGCCCGGTAGTGAACGTTTGTTTGCACGCTAGTCGGGTAGTAATCTCCCGGAACAGCCCTGATAGGAAGGCCGCCCCCCGGTCTGTGTGCAGGCGGTTTACCCGCCCATACCGACACACTATCCCGGTTAGGAAACAGTTGGCCGCGGTTTGCGCGGTGGAGTCTTTAGTGGTGAAAGCCTCTGGCCAACCTGTTAGTAAGTCTATGAAGGTCATGATATATTTTGACCCGTCCCTAGCCCTCTTTAGCGGTCCAATAAAATCACACTGTACCACCTCAAAGGGCCGAGTCGGCCTTTCCCAAGACTTGGCCAAAGCCTTGAAGTGCGGGGCCCGTCTCCTTAGAGAGCAGGTTTCACAGGCTTTCACATAATCTACGATGTCGGCGTTCATGTTTCGCCAGTAGAATCTCTCAGAGATTTTGGTAGTAAGGTTACTGATCCCCACATGTCCCCCAGCTAATATGTCATTATGTAACAGTCTCAGGACTTTGGGAATTAGCTTTCCTGGAACTATCATTCGTGGTTTTAGCCTTACCAGTTGGTCTTGGTGTTTGTTATACCTTTTGACGTTGAACCTACAGAGTACTCCCGGTGCTACCATTCCCACAAAATCAGCTTGGTCCATTATTCGCCTAGCTTCAAGGGGATCTGGCGGTAGGTCTCCGTCCTGAAGGTAGTCTATTAATTGCGCGCACTCAGCATCTTGGAGTTGCGCGTTTATTACTGTAGCCACAGAAAGTTCTTCATCCTGAATTTCGGCCTCAAATAATTCACATCCCACAGCGGGCTCATATTCTTCACCTGGGACATGTTCATGATAGACTCTAGACAAATAGTCCGGCAGAAAATGAGTCGCTCCTGGCTCATATATGATTTCAAAATCAAAATCTGATAGCGCTAAAGCCCACCGTCTCAGCCGGGCTGACGGGGCTTTGTAGGCACTTTGCAGCAG
Source organism: Lepidonotus clava (assembly GCA_936440205.1). Taxonomy (NCBI): domain Eukaryota; kingdom Metazoa; phylum Annelida; class Polychaeta; order Phyllodocida; family Polynoidae; genus Lepidonotus; species Lepidonotus clava. The sequence goes on along the minus strand of OW387135.1, from coordinate 51,324,870 downwards.
GGGGATCAACGGTTTGTGATCGGTCACTATTGTGATTTTAGCTCCCTGCAACATGTCCTCATAGTTCTTAATACCTTTAATTACTGCCAGAGCCTCTTTTTCTGTTACCGAGTAATTTAATTCGGCGTCACGGAGGGTACACCCCCAGAAAGCAACCGGACGGTAGATTTCATCTAGTTTGTGACACACCGCTGCACCGCACGCGGCGTCTGATGCATCGGTTAATAAATAGAAATGCCCTCCTATATCTGGATGAATTAGCAAGGGCGGCGAGGTCAGCAGTTTCTTTAACTGTTGAAACGCCTCCTCGCAGGCCTCTGTCCATTCAAAAGAGACTTCTTTCTTTAGCAGCCGGTTTAAAGGCGAAATTAGGGACAAACGGTCGGTAGTAGTTACATAGCCCCAGAAAGGACTTGATAGTCTTTACATTATGCGGGCGGTTAAAGGCTGTGATCTTTTCTGTGGTAACCTTTTATGTAGCCACCCCTTCTGCGTTTACTACATGGCTGAGGAAATTAATCTCACTGCGGCACCACTCACACTTAGACGGTTTTAGTTTGAGGTTGGCTCTCGCTAAAGCTTGGAGAACCACCTCAACACTCGCCAGGTGTTCGTCAAAGGTAGTGTCGTAAACGATTACGTCGTCTAAATATGCTAAGCATGTTCTAGGAATCAAGCCTTTTAACGCAATGGCCATCACCTTGGTAAACTGCCAAGGCGCGCCAACTAAGCCGAAAGGTACACGCTTATACTGATATACACCCATTGGGGTTTCAAAGGCAGTATATTTTCTACTGTCTTCTTCGATTACACACTGATGATAGCCGCTCAACAGATCTAAAGCTGTCCACATAGTGGGTTTCTTGTAAGCCATATATAAGAAAAGTGATCGCGCTGTAGGCATTGGGAATTTATCTTTGAAAGTGACCTGATTAAGCATGCGAAAGTCTGTACAGAGCCTAGGTTTGCCGTCTTTCTTCTGCACTACCACCAGCGGACTTCGCCAAGCCGATTCGCTGGGCTCTATGACACCTATATCTATGAGTTGCCTAACCTGTTCATCGATGATATCCATTTTCTGTGGAGAGTATTGGTACGGTCTAGAACTTATTACTCCCTGCGACTCATCCACAATGATTCTCATCGGCGCTATTTCACAGTGACCTAACTCTTCCATTGAGAACGCTAGCGCATCTCTGTTGTTATTAAGCATTTGTCTAAACCTTACCTTTTGTTCTTCATCTAAGCACGACTCGGTTAGATCTATTTTACTTACATTTTCATCCATTTCACCTCGGGATTTCTCCTCAGAGGTTTGGCTTTCCATTTGCACTGCGTCTTTCATTACTTCTACAGAAATCCTACAGATGGACATTGGGGTCTCTGTTTTAGTTAGATAACACAAGTCTAGGAACTCTTCTATCTGGTCTTGATTTACCTCAGGCACTGCTCATTCCTCTGCAAAAGCTAACACTTCCTGTGGAGTGATTTCTTGCATTTCATCTAGCGGATTCATGACTTTGATCCACCACTGACTTCCCACCGTATTCACGCACCCCTCCACTAGGACAGGTGCAGTGACTGCCGGTGCGCAGTAAGCTACTGGTGAGTCTAATCCCAGCGGCTCTCGGGTGGTAACCGGTATGATGCATTCATTTCCCGGTGGAATTTTCACTGTTTCTTTGCTAACTATAGGGTTTCCACAAAACACTTCTATCTTTGCGCCTGGTAGAGATAAATCTGAACGAAGCACTGTTAATAAGTTTCTACCGATTACTATGGAGTGGCATAGATCGTCCACTATGTTGAAATCATAGCAAACCACTGATCCCTGGATTGAAAACTTACACCTAATTTGTTCTAGTATTACTTGAGACGAATTGTCTGCCAGACTGATGTTTCCTTTCGACACTTTCCACTCATCTAGAATGCATCGTTTAGGGATCTGCTGCTTACAAAGGGTAGACATGAAACAATCACTCGCCCCGGTGTCTACCAAAGATTTAACCTCTTTCTGATCATTAAATCTTAACGTTAAGAAGAATGCTTCGTCTCCTATCTCTCTCCTAGCCGGTCCGTCCACTGCGCCTAATTCTATCGTGGAATGAACGGACCCCCCCTCTAGTTTCCCTGACTCTTTTGTTCTGTGCCACTGGCTTTACTATCTTTGTACATCCGCGGGGGTTTTTCCTTCAACCTATTCTTTAGCCACAAGCACGCTTCTGTAGAGTGACCATGTTGTTGGTGAATGATACAAAACTTACTTTCATCGAAAGGCAACCTGGGTCTCTCCACTTTCTGCTGAGTTGGCGGATTCTTTCCTTTGTCTGCCTCTCTGTTCGGGGCGTTATTAGATTTAGCCTTCTGATCTGGATTCCTTTCACCTTTCTGATTTTCATATCGATCTTTTCTTTCATAACCTTGCTGTTTATAGTTACCACTACTCTGGGGAGCTCCGCTTTGCCCTGGTTTTGGTTTCTGAAACCATGGAGCGGCCTCCAGTCGGGCCAGCACCACTCCAAACTGTTCGGAGATGGAGTTTAGGGCCGCGGTCTCCTCCGATTCTTGGCTTCCAGCCAGTTCGCTCACTGCATTGGATATTTTAGTTCCCCCTTTGCCTTTGTCCAACGATTCTAGTCTCGTCGCACAATCCACCGCTTCGGTGAACGACTTAGGGTCCAATATAGCTACTTGTCTGGCCACGCCCTGTTTTAATCCCTCTAAAAACACAGCTAACATCATGCTTTCACTCGCTTCTGCCTTAACTTGCTTTTGTTTCAAGACACCGGCAAATTCAATCACACTCTGGTCCTTTCCTTGTTTGAGGGCACAGAACTCTGCGTGTTTCTGCCACTTAGCTCTTCGATCACCGAAGATCTTTGTCATTTGAGCTTCTAGTTTCTCAAACGTGTCTTTTTCACTCTCAGCTAACGCTCCTGCCCAGTCGTCTGCCCTTCCCTTTAGGCCTAACAGCGCCATATTCAGGAGATGGGCGTTCGACTAGTCATAGATAGCTTTCAGTCGTTTCAATTCCCTGAAATACTTTTCTATCTGCTCATCTTCCTTTCCACTAAACCATGGTAACCTAATGTTCGGTTCCCTTTGGTGGCCATGGTGGGTCGTTTCACGCCCTGGCGCTGGTACTTGACCCAGTGCCAAACCTAGCTGGGGTAGAATTTCCCAAATATTTGGTTGATTTGGCGGGTTTGGAGGATTGTTCTGTCCTGGTGGGCCCGGTGGATTTGGAGGGTTGTTCTGTCCTGGTGGGCCCGGTGGACCTGGCGGTCCTGGGGGGTTGGGTGGACCTGGCGGTCCTGGCGGGTTGGGTTGATTAGGTTCGTTTAGAAGAGGGTTGTTGGGTTGGTTCGGAGGAAGGTTATTAAGTTGGTTTAGAAAAGGGTTGTTGGGCTGGTTCGGAGGAGGATTATTAAGTTGGTTTAGAAAAGGATTGTTGGGTTGGTTTGGAGGAGGGTTACCAGGCCCTGGTGGGTTCGCCTGGTTATTCTGGCCTGCCGGAGCTTGCTGACCCTGTTGGTTACCCGCTCTTCCTCGGCCTGCGTTAAGGTTGGCTGCGATCGCCATCGCCTGCAATAGGTAAGGGAACATGTTTTGCTCGACCCCACCTCCCGCTGGCACGGCTCGGCCAGGCTGTTGGCCTGGTTGGCCACCCCCATCATTTTGCTGCAGTCCCCCAGGATTTATCCCCAGATTGGGCTGATTCGGAGGGGGATTAACAAGAAGGTTTTGAGGAGGGTTAGGCCCTTGTGGGTTGGCCTGATTATCCTGGCCTCCTTGGGCCTGTTGGTTAAGGGGAGGGTTAAGCCCTTGAGGGTTGGCCTGATTATCCTGGCCTCCCTGAGCCTGTTGGTCAAGGGGAGGGTCAAGCCCTTGAGGGTTGGCCTGATCGTTCTGGCCTCCTTGAGCCTGTTGGTCAAGGGGAGGGTCAAGCCCTTGAGGATTGGCCTGATCGTTCTGGCCTCCTTGAGCCTGTTGGCCCTGTTGGTTACCCCCTCCTCCTTGACCTGCCTGCACAAGGTTTCCCATTGCTTGCGCTAGGAAAGGATGCAACATATTGTGTTGTATAGGCCCAAGGTCGATCCCACCTCCTGCCGGCGCGCCTCGGCCCGGTTGTTGGATTGGGATTCGGCCATTACCATCGTTTTGCTGATGTCCCCCAGGGTTCATCCCACGATTAAGCTGCCATGCCCCCGGATCTACACCTCCAGCTCCCCCTTCACCGGGTTGTTGGAGTTGATTTTGATCACCTCTTTCTCCTACTAGATCCACCAAAGGTACGCCTCCCTCCGCCATATTATCTTCGTGGAGGTTTAGTATATCGTGATCGTCCCACTGTTCCCTCACAGGTATTTCCTCTACACTAATTTCGTCCTCGCTTTCTTGTTTGTCTGTCTTACCTGTGTCTAAAACATCCTCGGTAATAAGTTCAAACGATGACGAGCGTGATTTCTCTCCTCTAGCTAGTTTTCTATCGGGACTGCCCTCTCTGACATTTGCGACAGCTTGTTCTGTTTCACTGTCTCCTTCCTCGTCTTCGCTTTCGTATTTATCATACGGCTCAGGGGCTGCAAAGTCCCCTTCTCCTTCGTGATAAGCTTTCTTTACCGTACTACCTTCCTCGTCTCTATCTTCCCCTTCTCTATCACTTTGGATTTCTAGCGTTTCCCTTTCTGCTTTATCCTGATCGCTTAACCTTTCTAACTCTTCATGCTCCTCGGAGCCTGTTTCTGCTAACTTTCTTATGAGATCTGCCGGGTTAGAACCATACTCATCTAATCCCAGATCTGGAACCTTCGCTCCTTTATTAGCGTCGTCCAAGTTCTCCTCAATATCAAAGGTTAGTCTATAGGGTTGTAAATTGCCTACTTTGTCACTGTTTCCCTCTGCTTCCCTTCCCACTCCCCTGTCCCCTCCTACTGTCTTTCCTTTAGCTACAGTGGGGTAAGGAATGGACACCCCCGGGTTGGGGTGAGTCGGTGTTACCAGTGGGTGACTGATAAACTCAAGTCGTTGGGGTAATGGATAGGTGAGAGAGCTCCCATCAGGTAGAATTACCGGATTTTCGGGGCGTTTTCCCCCTGATGGGCTGGAGTTATCAGCGGTGTTTTGTCGTTGTTTCTGGTTCCCTGAGGAAAATAGGTTATCCTCATCGAAAACTTCCTGTTCGCTTTGTCCTCCTGCTGCAGGTAGTAAACGATAGGGAACTCCTTGACTACACCACGGATTGTTCACGTCGGATTCACAAGTAGAATGAGAGCTAGCACCAGGTTCGTGGTCCGTAGGTGGTACGTACCCTGGATTCCAATATTGCTGATATTGTTTGAGACGGTTCTTCCCTTCAACTCGTCCCGAGTGTGTTAGGGTTTCAAGTCCTTCGTCAAGAACCGGCCTATCTTTGGACCCTAGGTGCCAGGGAAATGGTTTACCTCTGCCACGGGTTTGGTAATTTTGTGCACCTTCGGGGCAGAGCTGCTTGGGTCTGGCTGCGACCTCCTGTCTCTGTGCTTCCCCGTCTAAGGGATTACCTACCAGGTGGCGGTTTTCCACATTCCCTGTATATGATGTTGACACATCGTGTCCTGCGGGCCGCAAAGATTGAGGCTTGGGGTTAGATGAAGCCTCAAAGTTACCGGTGGCTGACATCAAGGATGAGCAAAACGGCACAAGTCATGTTTCGGGTAATCTCCACCAAATGAACTATTGTTATTATTTGTTTTAATACTGCGCGATGAGTATATAACTAAGTATCCATGAGTCGTTTGTCCAGAATGTCTGAGTCAATCAGACTGCGTTTAAAGTTAGCTCATTCACTTCCCAATAGTTCAAAAGAAATGAACGATGAGGGAGCTCTTAATATGAAAGGGTTTTTATTCAATAAACATCTCATCCCGAGTCAAAGCCACTATGTATAAGTCTCCATCAGTCCACCTCCCATCTCCTATCAGCAATCAACCACATTTAGAATACAAGTTGTTCCAACACATTCTAGACCGCTCTAGTGCTTAGCTCTATCACAATCCTATGTCCGAGGTAGTTGGTATAGGTAAACTCCAGTCTGCTGCGCGGGAGCCGATGTACTAACTCCAAGTAGCTCCTTTGCTAAACTTACTCAGCTGACATTCTCACTTAAAACTGCCTGCTCCTCACTTTGCAACACCTTTTATACTGGTTAACAGGTGGCGCTGGGAGCGTAACATATCTCTTTCTGGAAGTAGACTAGAAGTAGACTTGCTAAGCTTGATCCTTGATAGATTATACAACATGCTGATATATTAAAAGTGCTAAGCTTATTAGTACAACCAAACGATCCTGGACGGACGGAGACGTTTGTTGTTCACCTCTCTCAGAAATCGATGTTGACCTTTCTGTCCTATTTTCAATGTGGACAGAGGCACTCCTTAAATCTAATATTGGTAATTTTCTTTCACACCTTGCAGGAAGAGATTGACTTCGGATGTCTGGAGACAGAAACAATTATAAGTAAATTGTTCCACTGGGTTGAAATGTCATGACAATATTCATACCAAATTTATTCATAAATGAAAATGTGCAAAAAATAAAAATAAAATATATCTAGATTGATTTTTTTAGATATCATATCAAAGATCCAACAATGCCGAGAAATAACCGACTTAGAACTTGTGCGGACCGGGGGAATCCTACTATCCAATTCAAACAAAGCATGGCCTAATTCCTATCCTTTAGCCCTAATGAAAAATGGTCTTATCGACACATTTCCTAGAATACACTTCATCTACAGATCTATCATATTATGGTTAATCAGCTATCCGAGGTAGGGAGATTCAGAGGAGTATCATGATTTTGAGGCCCGTTACCGCTTTCAAGTGTACTCTAATTTTCAATTAAAGACAATTCACTAACTTCTTGATCTGGCGTTTGAAGTTTGCTTTTCGGATGCCTCATCTGGCTCATTCCGACCAGCACCTCGTAATGGCCGTAAGGCAGAGCCCTGGAAATTATGACAATGAGCTGTCCATTTAGTACATATCAAAGAAGTTGAGTCGGTGAGTGTCTGAATTTCTGGATAGTGATATTATGTGTATGTCCCTCTATGTCTACTCCATCCAAGGTTGCGGGGTCTGACATTAGTGGAACCATGTGTTGATAATTAAGGAAAGTCAAAAATGGAAAATAAACAGAGAAGAGAAAGGGGCCTTCCATTTGTAGTACGCATGCACATTTGAAAAAATCTCAGACCCCCACCCCTTCAGGGCAGGGGGGGGGGGCAAAAATACACAATAGATTTGTACGAGAATGTACGCATATTTTCTAAAAAAAATTCAGACCCCCATGCGCCCCCTTGATGTGTACGTACTTAATGGAAGGCTCCAAAGGGGGTTTGCATTCATAATTACGAATTGCTCAAATGACTACATGTATTAAGTGTTGGTTTTTCATGTTGATAAATGTCTACCGACTCACTATAGAAACAAATGTAAGACTAGCGCTTTTTAGGCTGACGGATTTAGGACATAGTATTCATTTTTTGCTGAAGTGACGCTTGTTACTCAAAGTAGGTAAATAGGTATATGACGGTGTGTGTATAAGAAATCAACGGTATATGGATTGAATGAGGTAATTGTGTACATGTTACTTCTGTTTTGCGTTTATGGCCGGATTAGCATGGATACATACCATTTTGTAGTCTTGCAAATCCTAGGTATGACCATATGGCCCTTTTGAATCTGAGATGTACCAGTCGCTCCAGTGTCCTATAAGATCAAATACTTCCTATATGAATTCCTATACCAATGACAATGTTATCTTCAACCCATAACGAGGAAGGAATGATTGAAAGTGAAGACTTGATATAGATGACAACAATAGATGATCATGTTTCACATTAGATTGTCTTAATTTCACTAACCATGCACTAACCAATCCGATTGTTTACGGCTGATATTGGGATCAAGTTGAAGATGGGCAAACAAGGAAGTCATACTATAACGAACATATGTGCGGTTAGTTTTGAGATAAGTGGATATTTGATATCTAGTTTCTATTATGAGGAGTAGTTGTTTGTTCGACCAGTATTAGTTCAGTTACGGCACATAATATGAGACAGAAACAAATAGACTGCCTCGAAGAACACTCCCTTTCCACATCGATTACTTGGTTGTCTTACCTTATCTTAAGTCGGCGGTTATGAGAAATAAGTTGCCTTCAACTTCCCGAATCTAAAGTCAGAGTAAGTTTTTCTGATTACTTTGCGGCTTGCTGAGCACTAAGACCTACTTTTTGCCAATAAAAAGTGTTTGCAACACGTGCCAGGTGGCCCTTGACATCGAAGTAATAAAATGTAGTTGGCACACGTCTCCATCGCTGTCTTCTTTTATTTCTGATATTATTTTGGTTATTACCACATTTTGAATTTGACGAAATTCTACCGGTCACCACAATTTCTAGACCCCTCCCAGCCAGCTTGTGACGTAACAGAAATGTTCTGTAACCATATGTTTTAAGTCAGTTTCTAACTTACTTACTAAGATGGCACGTAACAATTATGTTATTGATGGTGAGGTTGAAACCTCACAAAATCAGAATGTTATCATAACATTATTTTTTGATGAGGTTTGGATGAAACCACAACAGAATCTTATCAGAACATTCTGTTTGGGTTGAAGAAAATAACCAGAACCTTATAGTAATATCACAGTGCAACGTCATGGCAGTACATTGCAGAGATGTAATTGGGAGTCATCAAAAGAACGTAACAAAGAACCGAATACAGAACCAAGCAGAATGTTGTTGCAATGTTATAATAATGTTGCATCCTTGGCTGGGTTGTCACTGTCACTAATACCCCTTACAGACTGGGCTCATAATGCGCATTATATAGATAACAATTAGTTTATGAATTGGTGCTTACAACTTTCATAGAAAAAATCTTTTCATAATGCGCATTATTGATGCCTGTATTGAACAGTTATTATGAGCGCATTTTGAGGCCAGTCTGTAAAGGGTATTTGGCCCTGTTGAATTTAAGAAAAGGTCATATCGCTATATTGATTTTAGGGGTCTAGGGCCATACTGATCTCGGTGTCCCAGTTCCTGCCCCTTTGGGTCTGATTAAAAATGCCTGAATAGGTCGCAGCTATCGCAAGTTGATCCCATTAATTTAGTAACTATTTAATACTATTAATGTTGTAGGTACAATTGTTCAGCCTTATCAACGATGTTATAGGTACATGTAATTCTCGGCCATTTTAGGCATGGGGAGGTGTAGATCATGAGGAAAATGTGGTCACATAATACTATAAGGACTCGCAGAGTGAATTGAGGAGGGGGTGACTAAAAAGGGATAGAGGAGACAGAGTAAAAAGCTTAAGGAGGGGACGGGGGGTGGAGGAAGGACGGCAGACTACTGAGAATTGGGGAATTCTCAGGATAGGAGATAGGAGAGACGGCTCGATCCTGAGGGCTAGGGACCTCTGAGGTTATGAGATTGGAGTGAGGATTGAGTTCTGAGGATTGGGGACATCTCAGGGCATGAGAAGAGAAAGGACTGACTTCTGAGGATTGGGGACATTTCAGGGTATGAGAAGGGAGAGAGGGCTGACTTCTGAGGGCTGGGGACATTTCCAGGTGTGAGAAGGGAGAGAGGGCTGACTTATGACGGTTGCGGACCTCGGAGGGTATCTGTTGGAAGGGAGAGAATAAAGATCAAGTATGAAGTGAACGTAGGAGGCAGGATGCTGAGTAAATAGGCTTTAATACTCACAGTAATGCAGGGGTTTGTGCTTACAAGATGGTGGAACCAGGGAGGAGTGAAACCAAAACCAAAATGTAGGGATGTGAAACTTGAGGGTGGTGTAATATTATAAAGTTGTGTTGTGAGACCTTACGAAACCGGAACTAGTCACGTCGGGCGCGAACAGCAGAGCCCTGAGCAAGCATGTAAACTTATCACATTAAACAGTCAGTTAAGCTAGTAAATCTGAATCAACTAGTCATCTTTATTACATGGTGTCAGAGTAGAGGCCTTGAAGAAACCCAAGGACCAGAAGACTGAGTGTGACAGGGGGAGATAGAAGTAAACAGGACAGGAAAGGTGGAGCACTGGAAGCAGGGAGCCAGGAGGCAGGACTGTCAGTGTCAATCTGAGGGCATCTGAGGTGATATGAATCCCATACAAATTGGATGAAACCCCAACCCCACTGTGTGAACTGTAAAACCAATTCCCCAAAGTGAAATTATGCCAAAAATGCTCAAGGTCTGCATAAAACTATCTGCCAGGAAGTACACCTAGGCCACATCCTACGTCCAAATGAGACAGTGACACTGTAAAAATAGACTCTATAAATAGGAACTGTGTGTACAGCGTTGTGTGCGTGTAATTGTGCTACATCTATTAGAGCCTAGTAGTGTCAACAGCGTCAACCATGGCAGAAATGACAGGGATAACCCCACCTAACATGAACTGGTCAGCATCAGACTTACCCACCGAGTTTAAGGAGTTTAAGCAGTATTGTGAACTGATATTCAAGGGCCCCTTAGCAGCTAAAAATAACGAACAGAAAGTGACGTACATCCTATTATTGGTAGGAAAGGAGGGCATAAACATGTTCGACACGTGGAATCTATCAGCTGAGGATAGGAAAAAGCCCGAAGTCGTCTGGGAAAAGTTTAAAACGCAGCTAGAGCCCAAAAGTAACTTCAGATTAGAAAGGTACAACCTCCAAAAATTCAAGCAGGGAGAAAGTGAGTCGACAGATGAGTACATGACCAGGTGCAAGTTACAAGCGCAAAAGTGTAAATTTCGGGACGACAAAGAGTTAGAAGAGCGTCTAATCGAGCAACTCATAATAGGAGCTAGGCATAGGAAGGTTCAGGAAAAGCTCTTAGGGAAGGATGGCGACTTAAAATTAGACGACGCCCTAGATGTAGCCCGTACATGCGAAGCCACGATGGCGCATATGGAACAGCTATTAGGCGAAAAGACCGTTAACGCGATAAGTCGTAAGAAACCTCAAGCAGCAAAACAAGGTAGCAGCAAGGCGATAGACTGTGGCCGCTGTGGGTTAAATCATCCGAAAAAACCTAGGGAAAAGTGTCCAGCGTACGGTAGTAAATGTGGTAGTTGTGGGAAGGATAACCACTGGGCGAAATGTTGTACCGCTCCCAAGTCAGACGATAGGGGTGGGCAGAAAACAGGCCCCAGGCCAAAGCAGAAAGCTAGGTATGCCCCACATAACAAGTACAAGTCGGTAAACGCGATGCAAAATGAAGAGTTGTCAGAAGAGGAGGACACGTTCGAAACTCTGAATTTTGACTCTCTGACAGTAGACTCTGTGCGCGATAACTCAAATAGGGACACCCGAGACGAGGTCTTCGTCAAGCTCGAAATAAAACTCGAGGATAAACCTAGAGTACCGGCAACTCTAAAGGCTAAAGTAGATTCTGGAGCCCAGGGTAACATACTACCGATAAGACTTTTCCGCCAAATGTTTCCGAGCAAAGTAGACGCCGAGGGATTTCCGAAAACCAGGAACCACCAAACCTCAAAAGACTGTCCTGAATTTATACGGCCGCGTCCCGATGAAACAGTATGGTACGTGCCGTATCCCGTGTAAGTACGGAGAGCATACTACGATTGCCGAATTTTACGTAGTGAACAAAGATGGGCCAGCCATCTTGGGACTTCCAACGTCACCCGAGCTGAGACTTATAACGGTACACTGCGAAATCAGCGCAAACTCTGGCAGCGTTCCCCCAACATCCTGCAAGCCCATAGACAGGAGGGAAGATCTCATCGCGATGTACCCCGATCGTTTCGAAGGGATAGGAAGATTCCCAGGCGAATACCACATCGTTATTGACCCGACCCAACCGCCCGTCATACACGCCCCTAGAAAATGCCCGATAAAGCTGAAGGACGATATCAAGACGGAGCTAGACGAAATGGAGCGTCTTAGGGTCATACAAAAGGTCACCGAGCCCACAGACTGGGTAAATAGCGCAGCCTACAGCCGTAAATCAAATGGACGTCTGCGCATATGCCTTGATCCAAAGGACTTAAACCGAGCCATCAAGAGAAACCATCACGTCACCCCGACACTAGAAGAGATCACCCACAAGTTTGCTGGGAGCAAGGTGTTCTCCAAGGTCGACGCGCGACATGGCTACTGGTCGGTGGTCCTCGACGAAGAATCAAGCTTACTGACTACCTTCAACAGTCCCTTCGGTCGATATCGTTACCTGCGGATGCCGTTTGGACTCAGGATGAGTCAGGACGTGTTTCAACATAAAATGGATCAAATCTTGGAAAAGTGCCCAGGATGTATCGGCATAGCAGATGACGTAGGCGTATACGGTCGTGACGCAGAAGAACACGACAAGAATCTGCATAATCTCATGCAGGTTGCGAGGCAATATGGTCTTGTCTTCAACCCCGGCAAGTGTGAGATAAAACAAGAACGGATCAAGTTCTACGGGCTGTACTTCGACAAAGACGGAGTACACACCGACCCTGACAAGGTAGCAGACGTGAAAGACATGGCGGCACCCACAGACGTCAAAGGACTCCAGCAGTTCCTGGGTATCGCGACATATATGTCTCCGTTCATACCACATCTGTCGCAACACACCGCGGATCTCCGTGAGCTGACAAAAAAGGGCTCAACCTTCGACTGGACAGCGAGCCATCAAGCTGCATTCCAGAAGGTAAAGGACCTAATCTGCAAGGAAGTGACGCTATCATACTTCGACCCAAACAAGGAGGTGACCCTGCAGGTGGACGCGTCGATCAAATGCCTAGGAGCAACACTTCTGCAAGACGGAAGGCCGGTCGCCTTTTGTTCGAAAGCGCTGAACGACTGTGAGCAGAGGTACGCCAACATCGAGCGTGAAATGCTGGCTGTGGTCTACGGGTGCGAAAGGTTTCATACGTACCTATTCGGAAAGGAGTTTGTGGTTGACTCAGACCACAAACCACTGGAATCCATTCACCTGAAGAACCTGATGGCAGCCCCACCTCGCTTGCAACGCATGTTACTGCGACTCCAACCATATGACTTAACGATCAGGTACTGTCCCGGAAAAGACGTACCACTGGCGGACGCTTTATCAAGACTGTCCCCGCGAGAGAGAGGTCCTGTGAAGGACATGGACGTCCAGGTTCACCTTGTCCAGTTCTCCAGTGACAGGATGAGAGAACTGAGAGACGCCACGAACAACGACTCCGAGCTATCTGCCCTCCGCGAGATAATTATCGCTGGATGGCCTGATGTCATAAAGGAAGTTCCGTCCGTCATCAAACCGTACTGGCCATATCGAGACGAACTCTCAGTGGAAGACGGCCTAGTCATGAAGAGTGATCGCGTTGTAATTCCTAAACGCCTTCAGGCGAGCGTATTGGAAACTCTCCACTCAGCGCACCAAGGAATGGAAAAATGCAAGCTGCGAGCCAGGACCTGTGTTTTCTGGAACAACATCAATAAGGACATTGAGACCCTTGTTAACAAATGCCATATCTGCCAGGAACACCAGAGGACGCAACAACACGAAACGCTCATGCCACATGAAATTCCCACACGCGCGTGGCAAACGGTAGGGACAGATATTTTCCACTACAACTCCAGAGACTATCTCATTATCTGTGACTATTTCAGTAAATTTCCATTTATAAAACAACTGGAAAAGATGGATAGTCAAACCGTCGTGGATCGTACGAAAGACATTTTCTCCGAGCAGGGCATACCGGAGAGAGTCATCAGCGATAATGGGAGACAATATGATTCCGCAACCTACAGGCAGTTTGCCAAGGAATGGGGTTTCGATCATGTTACTAGTAGCCCACACTACGCAAGGAGCAACGGCTTCGTGGAACGCCAAATCCAGACGGTGAAAAGAACTCTCGTCAAAGCAAAGGAAGGCGGGTATGACCCAAAATTGGCCCTGTTAAGTCTTCGCTCCACACCGATCGACAACCAACTACCCTCACCAGGAGAACTGTTATACCACAGGAAACTGAGGTCGGATCTACCTGTACGTGTGCATAACTCTGACCCTAACAGTGATGCCGTCATCAACCGTCTCAAAACTAGACAGGAATCGCAGAAGGCCTACCACGACACTGGTGCCAAGGACTTACCACCACTGGTCCCAGGTCAGCACGTGCATATCCAAGACCACACCTCTAAACAATGGAATCCGGCTATAATAACAAACAAATCAGCCGAGCCACGGTCATACAAAGTGCAAACATCAAGCGGCAATGTGCTACGCCGCAACCGACATCAAATCCGAGAAACAGGAGAAACGCACGTCAGGGTCAATACTCGCGATGACTCTGATCCACCACCTAAACAGCCCGCACCCCAGTTGCCGGTTGTCCGAGCTGAACCAACTACCAGCTCGCACTCTCCAGTGCGCGCTCCTACCCCTCAGGTGAAGGAACCTGGTGGGTACACCACGCGGTCCGGAAGAAGTGTCCGGAAGCCAACCAGGATTGATGTGTGACATTTAAAACATCACTGACTCATTGTTTGCATTGTGTTGAAACTTGATATTAACCATGTTTGTTTCAGAGACTTACATATATGCCTATCTGATACATTATGATAATGGTAAAGTTACATCTAAAAGTAAGCTACTCAGCCAAAGACTATAAAGCCAAAAAAAAAAAAAAAAAAGACATTTGCAGCTCTAGATATATTATAAGTATCTATACCTAAAAAGTAGTCTACATACTAAGTAAGTTATAAGTAAAACTCATGAACTTCACGACGACGCCAAGAAGAAAAAAAAAAGGACTTTCTGAGAGACATTATATCTTTAAAAGAAAAGGGATGTAATATTATAAAGTTGTGTTGTGAGACCTTACGAAACCGGAACTAGTCACGTCGGGCGCGAACAGCAGAGCCCTGAGCAAGCATGTAAACTTATCACATTAAACAGTCAGTTAAGCTAGTAAATCTGAATCAACTAGTCATCTTTATTACAGGTGGTAAACAACAGTTAGCCTATGGCAAGCCTATGCTGTAACAAACATTTGGTAATGACAGTAGGTAATGTGCTATTACTACATCCCCCTTATTAAAGAATAAAAAGACAGTTCTTGAAAATGTCTTTGTGAAACCCCAGTCTCTAAATATGATAGAGTGTTCTTTTGTACTGAAAAGTAAAACAGGGTTAATGGTAAACAAAATGATGATTTACCAAAGGTGTCCGTGTATAATGGACTGTAGTTTTTGAATAAACTACTACGATAAGCATTGCTTATTTACTGAAAAAATGCCCAAATGTATATATGTAGGGCCATAGTGTTTTGGAATAACAGCTATGAGATATATGTAAGACTAGTGTAAAACTCATGACTTAGAGGTAGAACTGGACTAGTCTTAGAATCTGGACTGTTTATAAGTCAAGGATTTTTCTTGGCTTCGACTCTCGGCCAGATCTAGTTTTGTAGACACCAGCTGGGTCAGTTGCTTTTGGTATTCCGATCTTAGGTGCTGGTGATGCTGGTTTAGGCACAGCAGGTGCGCCTAGTGGCTCGGGGTGTTGGTCAGAGCCATTGACGTGACTAGAGTCCAGTTGGTCGTCATCCGGATCCTGTGGGGCAAACACATGAGTTTCCTGTGTTTGTAGGAGATGTTTCCTGTTTCGACGGTACACACCGCCGCGTTCAGACTGGACGATATATGACCGAGGTGTTTCCGGTTTTGGTGTGTCCAGTACGACAGCAGGTTCCCAATGTGGGTGAGGACCTGGCGTGCGGATACGGACATGCTCGCCATTTTGAAGTGGTGGCAGATCTTTCGCAGCTTTGTCGTAGTGTTCCTTTTGCGTTGCCTGCTTATGCTCCAGCATGGTTTCGATAGCGTTTGGGGCTGTGATGGATGGTCGCAACAGCTTGTCAGTGCACGGAACAGATGATCGCAGCCGTCTTGACATCAGTAGCTGGGCAGGTGATAAACTACCACGCACAGGTGTGTTGCGTAGTTCGAGTAGGGCCAGGTACACGTCTTTCCTCTCTTCTTTTGCCTTTTTCATGAGCTGCTTGATGGTCTGCACAGTCCTCTCAGCCAGGCCGTTGGACTGAGGGTAGGTAGGGCTTGAGGTGACGTGGTCAAAACCCCATTCGTCTGCGAATTTACTGAACTCACTACTCGTGTACTGTGGTCCGTTGTCACTCACGAATTTTAGACATTTTCCGTGGCGGGCCAGTATGCCTTTGACCTTGTTGATGACTGTCTCTGATCGTGTGTTTGACAAATGCTCAACCTCCGGGTAGTTGCTGTAGTAGTCGACAACTAGTACGTAGTCCCTCCCATCAAGGGTGAAGAGGTCTGAGGCGACGATCTGCCACGGTAGACTTGGTATGGGGTGGTTTACCAGCGTCTCCTTGGCGTTTGCGTTGCGGTGCATTTGGCACGTACTGCAGTTGGTAACAGTCTGTTCAATGTCCGCGTTCATGCCAGGCCAAAACAGTGCCATGCGTGCTCGGGCACGGCATTTCTCGATCCCAAGGTGGCCTTCATGCACTTTTACTAGCATTTCCTGGCGCATCTCCTTTGGAATGACAATGCGATCTCCTTTGAATATCATCCTGTCCTGGTACACGAGTTCGTCTCGGTAGTTCCAGTGTTCGGTGATTGTGTTTGGGCAGTCCTTCCTCTGGCTGGGCCAACCGGTGAGGATGAAGTGTTTAAGGACTTGCATGTTCTGGTCGGTAGCTGTCTTCGTGCGGATATCTGCCAATCTCGGGTCACTGAGAGGTAGAGTCTCAATGAGATGGTGGACCGCCACATCTAGTTTCTTCGAGAATTCGTCTGGAATAGGCTTGGCGCCTTTGACGAGGTTCCGGCTGAGACAGTCTGTAACCGGTATTTCCTTTCCAGGCTTGTGGACTACGTTAAGATCGTATCTGTAACGTTGAAGCTCTAGAATCATGCTCTGGAGTCGTCTCGGGGCAGAGGACAGAGGTTTTTTCATGATTGCTTCGAGTGGTCGGTGATCAGATTCCACCGTCGTCCTGCGGCCGTACATGTATTGACGGAATCGCTCACAGCCATGTACGATAGCGAGCATTTCGCGTTCAATTGGAGCCCAATTCTGTTTGGAGGCGTCCAGTGCTCTCGATGCATACTCGATCGGTCGACCTTCCTGCATGAGGGTAGCGCCTGTAGCCTTCTCTGAAGCATCGACTTGGAGCGTCAACTCCTTTGACGGGTCGTAGAATGCCAGCACCGGGGCTTTAGTCACAATGTCCTTCACCCTCGCGAGTGCGGCTTCCTGCTGGGCGTCCCACACGAACTCTGACTCCTTCTTGAGAAGGTCGCGCATCGGTGCGGTGACGTCACTTAGGTTCGGGGCAAACTTCGCCAGGTAGTTTGTCAT
Source organism: Lepidonotus clava (assembly GCA_936440205.1). NCBI lineage: Eukaryota > Metazoa > Annelida > Polychaeta > Phyllodocida > Polynoidae > Lepidonotus > Lepidonotus clava. Next base: position 51,307,488 of record OW387135.1, on the reverse strand, counting down.
ACCCAGGATCGTCTGCAGCTCAGTCTTGCTGTTCGGGGCAGCCATGTTTGCGACGCCTTGACACCATCAGCTGATATCACGTGGCCATAGTACGTTACTTCGGGTACGTTGAATCGGCACTTGCTGAGGTTGTAGCGTTGACCACTTTCACGAGCACGCTGGAACGTGGCACGCAGCGTTTCCAGGTGTCCCTTTTTGGTAGAGCCAGCCACCAGAACGTCATCACTGATTCCAGTGACGCCTGGTAGATTTTCGTACGTCTCGTCGACGCGTCGCTGAAACACATCTTGTGCGGAGTTCACTCCGAATGGCATACGCAGGTAGCGGTACCGCCCAAACGGTGTGTTGAACGTCGTCAGTCGTGAGGATGTATCCGACAGTTTGATCTGCCAGTATCCACTGCGAGCATCTAGCACAGAGAAGTGTTTGGCTCCGGCCAATTTACTGGTAACGTCATCCAGTGTTGGAACTGGGTAGTACGGACGTTTTATGGACTTATTGAGATCCCGAGGGTCGAGACATACGCGGAGGTCACCGTTGGTTTTCTGAACCACAACCATAGAGTTGACCCAGTCAGTGGGTTCCGTGACTTTCGTTATTATGTCGTTGGAGACCATACGATCGAGCTCTTCCTTCACTTTGTCGCGGAGGGCCACTGGTACCCTGCGTGGCGGGTGGACGACAGGTTCTGCATCCGGACGTAGTGTGAAAGAATGTTCGCCTGGGAACTTTCCAATTCCGTGGAATATGTCTGTATATTCCGTGATGAGTTTGTTCAACTCTTTGTCAGGGGTCATGACTGTCTTTATAGGTGTGTCCACAGACAGTATGAGCTTTACCAGGTTCATGTCGATACATGACTTTAAACCTAGTACAGCAGGGGCATCTTCGTTAACTACGTGAAATCGCAGGTTGCAGTTGACGTCCTTGTATGCGCAGCTTAAGTCGCACATGCCAAGAGTGTCGAGTTCCCGGCCACCATATCCACGAAGTGTCACAGTGCTATGTGTCAGTGGCTGCTGGACGTGAATCTTGTCGAAGTCACGTTTGGGCAGCACGTTAACTTGGGCACCGGTGTCGATCTTGAAAGGCAGTTTGGTACCGTTACAAGTGAGTTCGACGAATGCCTGATCCCCTTGAGTGGTTGAGTGGACGCACTCAATGTAGAACTCCTCGCCGTCGTCGCTGTCGCTGCTGGCTTCTTCTACGGTATGTACTGATGTCTGACGGCAGACACCTGCGAAGTGGTTCTTTTTATGACACTTGCCGCATCGCTTCCCACGGGCTGGACACTCGGCCATGCTGGCGTGTGGGGTGTTTCCGCAATTCCCGCACTGTTGACTAGCGTTCCGGTGTTTATACGCCTTGCCGTCAGGTTTTGTCGCACCACTTGTCCCTCCTTTTTTACCGTTAGCTGGACTTTTTTTCTTGTTTTTTCGGACAGATTTTATCACCTGGACCTGGGCTGTGTCACCTGTCATTTTCTTAAGCTGGCTCTGTGCGCTTTCGTAGGCACGTGCGATGTTGAGCGCGGTCGATAGGTCTAAATCGGTCCCACGGTTGATGAAGCGTTCCCGAACTTTCTGTGAATTCGTGCCATATACGAGTCTGTCCCGTATCATCTCGTCGACGATGTCACCGGGAAAACCACAGTCTTTGGCGAGAAGTTTCACATCCGTCACGAAACTGTCAACACTCTCATGGGCTGTTTGCACACAATTGTAGAAACGGTACCGAGCAAAAATGACGTTAGATTTTGGCGTCACATATTCTGTGAATTTACGGCACACAGTGTCAAGGTTGGTTTTGTCCTCTGCTGGTACGCCGGCTACGGCTGGGACTCCCTCTGCAGCTGGTACAGCAGGTACAGCTGGGGCAAAAGTAAATATGGAGTAAATGTCCCGGCCCTTTTCACTAACCCACAGGAGCAAATAGCTGACTCGCTGAGGTTGTGTTTTGTCACTGAGGGGGCCATCAAACATTAGCCTTGCATGCTGTTCAAACTTGGCCCAGGCCTCCTTTAAGGCTGGAGACTCCCAGTTCATAGTGGGTTGGGGCAGGCCCATGGTCATGGAATCCATAGTGAAACTGTTCTTAGTGGCTTTTAAACACGGTAGAGTTGATCACTAGTCATTGGATCCCACTTCTGACACCATGAAGTGAACGTAGGAGGCAGGATGCTGAGTAAATAGGCTTTGATACTCACAGTAATGCAGGGGTTTGTGCTTACAAGATGGTGGAACCAGGGAGGAGTGAAACCAAAACCAAAATGTAGGGATGTGAAACTTGAGGGTGGTAAACAACAGTTATGGCAAGCTTTTGCTGTAACAAACATTTGGTAATGACAGTAGGTAATGTGCTATTACTACAAAGTATACTTATATGTTATATAACATTAGAAAGGCTTTATAATTCCCCTTTGAATGGTATATAGGATAATACGGGCTCATTTCATATTCTTGGAGATAAATAGGAAATCGCCAGCGCATAAATTCACAAAGTGAAATTTTCTCTGTAACTAACATGAGTAAAGTATTCTAAAAGTATTTCAAAAGTAAAAACTTGAAAATTCTGAGGGAATATTCAGGAAAGGAATCTAATTTTTGGAATTTCCTTAATGCTGTATTCTCTGATTAATGAATGGTTGTAGATGGATATATATTTCAATTTATTATAAGTTGCATTAGGTCAATATACAAGTTTTTTAATGTTCCATAAATGTGTGTAAACTAAATATTTTCCTTCCATTTTGCCTCCATTGATAGTGCAAGTTTTGGATAGCATGCTAGATTGAATTCATTGAAAAATAACTATCCTGCAGTTATGTGCAATGTTTCTTTTAAGGCTGTTCAGGGATTGAGTGATCAGAAAGTCTTCTTTCTGCTTCATATTCAAAATGGTACTCATAAGGTAAATAAATCAGTTTTCCTTCTTAACTTATATAAAAGCTAAAAACATGAAATACAAGGACAAATTGGTCAAAATTAATAATTTATTTCAATGCCTTTAACTTGTTACATTCTTCTCGAGCTCCTAAATTCATAGTTTCCCATTTCCGAGAATTCTAATAGGTAAAACTATATACTTCTACGAAAATAAGGCACTTGTTCATTGTTCATAACAGTTTTCAAGTTCAGAATATGGTTGCTTATTTTGGCAAATGTAAAATCCTCCTGTTGATTTTAACAAAGCCTTTGCAATTTGATTTGGTTCCTCTTTTTGGTATGGTGACCAGAAGACTGTCATTGGAATGATTTTGTTTTAAGCAGTTTCCACCTCATCCTCCTCTTCATCCCCATATAAGTACTCTCCCTCATCATCTGCGGTGGCATCCTGGTATTGCTGGTATTCTGACACCAAGTCATTCATGTTGCTCTCAGCCTCAGTGAATTCCATCTCATCCATTCCCTCACCAGTGTACCAGTGAAGGAAGGCTTTGCGACGGAACATGGCAGTGAATTGCTCAGAAATGCGTTTGAACAGCTCTTGGATAGCAGTGCTGTTACCAACGAAAGTGGCAGCCATTTTAAGACCACGTGGTGGGATGTCACAGACTGCTGTCTTGACATTGTTTGGGATCCACTCAACAAAGTAACTGCTGTTCTTGTTCTGGACATTGAGAATCTGCTCATCTACCTCCTTCATAGACATACGGCCACGGAACATAGCAGCCACAGTGAGGTAGCGACCATGACGTGGGTCACAGGCAGCCATCATATTCTTGGAATCAAACATCTGCTGGGTCAGCTCAGGCACAGTAAGAGCACGGTACTGTTGACTCCCACGAGATGTAAGGGGAGCAAAGCCAGGCATGAAGAAGTGAAGACGGGGAAAGGGCACCATGTTGACAGCCAACTTACGGAGATCAGCATTCAGCTGGCCAGGGAATCGGAGGCATGTGGTGACTCCAGACATGGTTGCAGAGACCAGATGGTTCAGATCACCATAGGTAGGTGTGGTCAGCTTTAAGGTACGGAAGCAAATGTCATACAAAGCTTCATTGTCAATGCAGAAAGTTTCATCTGTATTTTCTACCAGTTGGTGAACGGATAGTGTTGCATTGTATGGCTCCACAACTGTGTCTGATACCTACAAAAAGACAAATCATTGAGAAAATGTAATTGATTTTGAAGCCTTATGTATCATGGTAAAATCAAGCACTTATAAACAAATATTGGAGGGATAAGTATGGGGTGCATTTTGGAAGGTTACCAGGTATGCACCAGGAACCACCAGCCTGAGAAAGTAGACAGTATGAGTAGTCAGGGTCTGTCACCTGCCTGCCAAAACATGTATAGGTATATAGATAGGAAATTGGTGTTGTACAACACAGCTGACATTATATCATTTTCAAAAGAAAAATACATATGAACATATGAACTTTTAATACTGGTATATATTTTGGTCTCTATCAACATAGTTACACTAAAATGTCTTCCAATAAATTTTAAAATTAAAAACATAAAACTCATTTACATCTCACCTTTGGGGAGGGAACAACAGAGAATGTGGTCATGATTCTGTCTGGATATTCCTCACGGATTTTTGAGATGAGGAGTGTGCCCATACCAGAGCCTGTGCCACCGCCAAGTGAATGTGTGAGCTGGAATCCTTGTAAGCAGTCACAGTTTTCTGCTTCTTTGCGGACTACGTCAAGAACAGCATCCACAAGCTCGGCACCCTCTGTGTAGTGTCCCTTAGCCCAGTTGTTGCCAGCTCCCGATTGACCAAAGACAAAGTTATCTGGTCTGAAGATTTGTCCGAAAGGCCCCGAGCGAACAGAGTCCATGGTGCCAGGCTCCAAGTCCACAAGGACAGCACGTGGAACATACTTGCCTCCTGGAAAGGGAATGGTAATGAAAATGATCAGTTTAAAATCAATTATGGTGAATTATTGGGGATGATTCAGAATTCTTTTTATGGATTCCTATGAGAAGAAACATATCATTTAATAGATAGATGAAATAAATTTGTTCTTGGTTGCTGCGATGGCTAAGTAGAATATGAAATACGCTATTGGCAAATCATGCCTTGAAGTTGATATAGATATATGTAAAAAAAAAAAAAAAAAAAAAAAAATCTGTTACTCTGACTTAATTTGAGTGTAAATTGGACAACCAAATCTGAACTAGAACAATATAATCATGACTAAAGGTATTCACCTGAGGCCTCTGTGTAGTAAACGTTGATCCTCTCAAGCTGCAGGTCCGAGTCTCCATGGTAACTACCAGTGGGGTCAATTCCATGTTCGTCAGAGATGACTTCCCAGAACTAAAAATAGATCAATCATAAGGAAATGTATTAGATGCTAAAGCCAACTAAGACGATATAAAGACAGTATATTCCTATGGTTTTGTATATATTTACATCACCACTTATGTAATACATCTAAAAATCATTTGCAACATTGATGATTATTACTAAGTAAAATCCTATTAAAAAAAGAAATGAAATGGGATTGACATGTTTTTGGTGATCACTTGATCAGTTGAGAGATTCTTGTTTCTTGAACTTCCATATTTGATTCTCAGTGTTAGAGACAATTATGTAGTATTCAATCAGGATCTTATCTTAAAAAACTCATGGCGCTCTCTGGGAAAGAACAATTCTATAGCTCTCTCTAAGAACACTCTTCAATTTCTTAAGTATTCCGAAGAAGAATTCCGCCCACGTGCCTTGACTAGACCCACCACTGGACGGGGTATACAGATGTGGACTTGGATGAGGTTTCACGCCTGTGCGACATACCCATGGTGATATCATCTCGGTTATTTATCATATCGTATGTGTGTATAGGCTTGTAGGGAGTTTATCCATGGGGGCGGCCATTGTCCCCCAGTTCAGGCCTGTCGGGGGACAAGCTAGACCCCTCCACCACTGATAAGCTACCAAAAATCCAGTACATTCATGTTTTTGCTGAGGGACAATAGTGTCTAAACAGATAACTTTATCATTTTATCCCAACAGCCTCAGTAATGAACCCCGTGCTCCTTTTGGAATTTTTCGATAAACTTGAACAATAAGGAAGTTATAGGTAGGCAAAATTTATCTCTGCCCCTTACCTCTGAGGGACCCCTAAATGGGTTGTGTGTACAATGCCTTATCTGTATCCAGGTGTTGTTGTTGTTTTAGGGATTTAGCCATCAGGTAAGACAATGCCTGAGTGGGTTGACTACCACAACAGAGAGGTGAGAACCCCAGTCTGAGACCATTATCATCCTTCTGTCTACACATTCATTATCTGTTGAGAGGTGTGAAGTAAACATTGACCATTGGGGGCCAGAATGGGGGATTTGAAAAGATGTACCAGCCTACAACTCCCTACCTCCCTATAGGCGCTCGCCTGATGCATAATACAACATGTTTCAAAATGCTACCCATGTGCTACCCATGATCATGAATGCAAATTCTCTGCAATATCTTCATATTGCACACATATCTCATATGTGTGAATCCCCCTTTATTATCTGGGAGGTTTTGATGTTTACTAGCATGGAGAAGAACGTGTTATGAAAACAATCACGAAGAAACGATTCAGAACTTTCATGAATATAATATCATCATCTATATTTCAAGAATTCAGGTGACGCACTGTCGCCACTTCAGAGACCTCAGTGGTGGGGAGGAGGTGGGAGGTAATGCCTCATAGATGAATCACATAAACGTCATCCTCAGTACCGCGTACTGGGTACTCTATGGTTACTCAGAACGGCATGCCTGTGGTGTTCTGTTTGTGAGTGGTGGTGGAGGTGGTGATGGTAGCGCTTAGTGGTGCTCAGTGGGGCGAGCTTGGCTTTTGATAGTATACGAGGGGAATGGTCAGTTTCAGGCACCAGATGGTACTTTGAGATTGATTTCATAATTTGTTTTCATTTATTTTTGCAGTAATGAAAGGATTATGGCTTTGGTTGAAAGTATTGTTAGAATACCTATCAAAAGCGGCCTATTTAGGCCTTGCTATTGGTCAATAGCCCTCACTATTGCCCTTACAATTGACCCAAATTTAAACTTCTGCTAGTTTTACTAAAGCATTTTGAGGAACCAGCATAGTCACAATTTAAGGTTCAGGGAACCCCGGGAGGGGACTCAACATTTACTATATTCAAAACGAGCAATATCATGCATGGGGAAGAAGGGACCACATGGGGTGCCTACTGTGCAGACATAGTTTGAGGTTTGGTTGGTGCTGAATCATGCAGATATGTTTAGGTCTGCACATTGTTGCACCATGCATACAAAAGCTCCCGTCTGGTAATGACCATCAGTGCAATTACCATAGCCAAAACTATTGTATTTCAATAATTTCCATGCAATAAATTCCAAAACCTAGATATTCAAGTGCCAAGGGCACTTCTTCTGGGATGGAGTGATATATTCTGGGGATATATACAAATACATATATACACGTTAAGGCTTGTTTATTTATAATTATAATGCCAATAAAGAGAATGATTAAAACCTGAGGCAAGGAATCGTCAGAGCCGAAACTGCTCGGACTATACCACACAACAATATCTTGTGGGAAAAAGAATGGTCATGGTTGATGCAGGGATGACTGATTCTGCTACATATTGTACATGCACATCATTATCTATTCCGGATAATGTTGACGCATCAATAGTGTGTTCCACTAATCGCAGACCAACCAGCACGTATGCACATGTGTGCATCCGTGTGTATATTGTATCTTTATATGTCCCACTAACCTATAAGTTAACCCACTGTCAGACTTTTGACTACAATCATGCATACTGTCTGCGGTAGGGGTATAATATCTATATATAATAATATATAGACACTCGTTCATTGGGCCACGCAATCCTTTTCCCAAATGTCAATATATCAATAATCATGGCATGACATATACAGTTGTAAAAGACTAAACGTCCCAACATGCCTAATCTTTTGTTTCTTAAGAATAATACTATAAATCATTGATTTATAGTTGGTTATATGATTATGCTGACGGAACCTTTGTAACATCCTGTCATATACAATCAATCCTAATCAAGGCGTCACATAAATTTCATATTGTACCATGCACAACATTATATCATCATAATATAACTCGAGACCATTTCTTTGTAAAAAGAATTCTTTATTAAAACAGTAATTAGTAGAACATATATATTATGTTTTCGTTGCTTATGGTCTCCGTATACCAACAATGTCTCACATACTATGATATATAACATTTAAGCTGATTTTGGAATACATGATGTACAGGATACAAAACCACTTTTTCATGGCATCCTCATACACACAGCCCGTTTACATGTTGATTGTGAATTATCTCACATCTGGTCCCTGTGGCACGTTGCCGGACCCTTCAGCTGTGACAATAGGAACAACTAACACAAACATATCCCTTTTTGTTCGAGGCTTCCGTATCTCGCATCCTGTGCACCATACATTAGCCTGGGGTGATATCCTGATGACCTAGTTGGTCGACGGATCCGCTAACTTTTACTCAAAACACTGCCATTGAATCTACATACATTCCCAAAATATGTCTTTATTATTTTCATCTATATTAGATTATAACATATACAAGCATATTTACCTTATGTATGTCAAAGAATAACATTAACATTAATCATAAAAAAATCATATATATTATATATGAATTTTTGATGATTAATGCTAATGTTGTTTTCTAATATACAAAAGGTAAATAAGCTTATATATGTATAATCAAAATGTTAATTTTGAATGTGTACAAATTTATCTATCTCTCTATATTATTATAAATAATTATATATACATATTTGTCGTACAACAAGTATAATTATGCTTGTTGTGTGTATCCATGGCGACAAAACAAATACACTTGCTGTATGCATATATATATTAAAAATTCACATAACATAATACAACCACATTACTGTGCAGAACACGAATGGGATGACCTTGCCTAGAATGCAGACTATATCTCTTTAGACCTATACATATTCAAGGCACGTATGTCTGCCGTTTCGCATGTGCGGATGGTTCTGATAAAAGTGTTTCCATTTCAAAGCCTCAGTGTTTTGATGCATTTCTGTGACCTGACTAACCAAGCAGGGAGACTGACCCATTTACCTCCTGTGGGAGGGGTGGGGGGGGGGGGGCGGAGTTGGCCAAGAGAACGTGGTCTATGGGAAGAACTGGAGGAGGTGGGGGGGGGGGGGGGGTTACTGTCTGTTCAAGTTATACTCTAACAAAATTAGGGCGAACGTTACAATGGCGATTGCTGTTAATAATATATTGTAATATCTATAAGGGCGGTCTGATGATATTTGTACATTGCCCTATATAATTATATTTCATCTATACACACCATATTCATGTCTTTAGCATAGACGATATAAAGACCCCCAGTGTATCATGTACTGTAGGGTAACCGTATGTACTATGCGGGCCCGCTGATAACGTAGTGATCGCCACTGCTAGGTCATGTAACATAAATTACACATAGAATGGCGACATGTTCTTTGTTGGAACCATCCCTTTAGCCAAAATCGGACATGGGTCGTTGGGAAGGGCAGTTATATATCGGAATTGTGTCCTACGATGATTCCGATGATTCTGAAAGGTAGGGGGGGGGGGGGGATTATGACAGCAAACACATTCTCCCTGTAAGTTGGGACAATACCGCTCTTGTGTACATGAACAATACAATACATGGGCGGATCCAGGAATTTTAGAAAGGGGGTGTGGGGGACGCACAAATTAAAGAAGGTCCCGGCCACCCCCTCTGAGGCCCTGAGTTTTCGCATTAAAAAATCGAAATTTGGGCCCAAAAAGAGGGGGCGGGCACCTCTTCCACCCCTTTAATCAGTCCCTGTCCCTTTTCCGCCTTTGGCGAATCTCAATATTCAAGACGCCGTCCAAGCATTTTAGAGCGAACAGAGATAGTTGTAACGGGATGTCCCCCCCCCCCCCACGAGGCACAGCTAAGGCCAGTCAGCGCCCCCTGTGCCAGGTTGTGGGCCAGATACCTTCCCCAGATACGTCCCCCCAGGTACCCACTTAATGTAACCCAAAACCACCCCACACAGACTACCTGAGTAGGGCACAGGGCGTCCAGTAAATCAATGCCGGTCCTCCCCAGCTCCAGCCAGTGACTAAGCGCCCTAGGAACGGGTCCAGTTATGTGCCCCTACTCTATTTGATACAGGCCAAACGGAGAGGGAATCCACTGTAAGAATGTCTGTAGTATGTGGCTTTATACAGTTATAGAGTGGTTTAAAATCTCACCCTGAACAGCCCACAAACATTTCTAGAGATGTGACTCGTTGTGACCAAAGTCACAATCGCACAGGGTTTTTAAGGAGTGGCAACCTTTCCTTTATTTAAAAAAGTTATTTGTTTGGGGGCGGAGCTGTGAATTTCACGGTAGCCACCTACCAATGCACCTGTAGAAATTACACATTGTTAGAATTAAACGCCACGAATTATGATGCCTCGACCGTGTCAAATGCAACATTCTTAATCTTAAGGGTCCGGATGGCAATAAAATCAACATTACCAATTCCATTGCATTTCAGCTGGGCTAGTCTGAGAAGAAAATACTTCCCAATAGTTAAGTCTAACTTTTTACATTGCTAACGGAACGATGGTAAGGTGCTACAACTTGTCTTAATTTATTAACGATCTGTACATAGTCTAGAATACTTCAGATATTAGAAGTAGACTGTTGAACATTATTTTACTTGCAAAATGTACTTGTACCATTAACACATAGATATGCATAACATGTATCTCTATGCATTAATACATATATAGGTCAGTTTTGACTTCTTGTTTTTTGTCAATAAAAGTTACTACTTCTTCTACTAAATTTCTTTTTCGAGGCTTTTGTCACAAACAGTATCCAGCTCCATCCCCGACCAAAGTGCCGGCCGGTGTTTTTCCAGTCACTCGTCAAGCGGAGTAGCTCTAACCAAGGCAGAAAAACTCACAGACCTAGCCACTTATACCGAACATCGGCTTAGAGAACACGCCCCCATGACTCACTCACCCAATGCCGGTGAAAACTAGAGCGGTAGCCAAGTTTTCCGACAAAATTTTCTAAAACGCTATCAAGATAGGAAAGTTATCAAATGAAAACACAAAAAAAACTGCTCACCTTGGAGCCGATCTGGTTGCCGCACTGGCCGGCCTGAAGGTGGACGATCTCTCTCATGGTGCTGTTTGTTGGGTGGTGAGTCTTCGGGGAGCTGGGGCTGGACACTTGTGTTCTCTCTCGTAGCGGAGCTAGAACAGAGGCCCAGACTCGGGGAGCCGGCGGGGAGGTAGGCAGAGGTTTGGGTGAGGCTCACGAAGGGGGGATCCCAATTTTGATTTCTACAGATTAACAAAAATATGATTTGTATATTTTGATTTCAATGTTCGATTCAGAATTGTTAGTATCATTAGGCTTGTCGTCATCAAACTTTTATTATAATAATAATAATATATTTTATTGACAACTGAAAGTCTACAAAGGCTTATGTGTCATTTCAAGCAAAAGAACAACTAGACTAGACTATGCTACACTACAACTACACATAGGTACATCTTTATTGAACGGACGCTTTACAGCATTTCAGCGCCCACCCCCCCCCTTTTTTTTTTGGGCCAATTTTACATTTTCTTTTTATGTAAAATTCGGCCCAAAAGTAATTCAATTTTTTTTTCAAAAAGCGCCCCCCCTTTTCAAAATCCTGGATCCGCCACTGTCATCTAACTTATATGTAGGCCATATACATCACTGAGTTAAATCAAACCTTACTAAAAACATACTACTAAGCCTGTAGGTTTTAGGAGTGCATCTCATAAATCGTAGCGAAGAGGAAGGAAATTGGGTGGGGGGGGGGGGAGGGGGGGCACAGGAGGAAGAAAACGGAGAGGGGGTGTGGGGAAGGGGGAGGGGAGGGGGTCAAGGAAAGAGGAACAAGGGCTCGCGGTGTTGGGGGGAGAGGGGTAGTCGTTAGGATCACTCATGGAAGGTATGTTATGGGTACGTTCCTTCTGTAAGTATTGAGTCAACACGAGCAGGTTCTTATTCAATTACAAAACATGCTATAGACCTATTTTAATAGAGTGGTGCCCTGCTAGCGGAATAGATCGATTAGGATAAGGGTTTCACTAAGAATCGTTGGGAACAAGCCTTCTTTGGGAGGGTGCACTGCGCAACTTCGTGGGAAAGGTGAACAGGCAATGACATAATTATCATATGGATATCATAGGATAAATTAGAGTTCTGCAGGGTCGAGTCAAGGCATTTCCCAAGGGGGTATTCCTTATGTAAAAAAGTGTCTGTCATACCCTCCAAGGCCAAGAAAGTTTACATCAAGAAACATATTTGGCAAACAATGAGGGGGAGGGGGAGGTGGGGGGCCCCGTTATTCCATTTAGATGAGTTTTTTGGAGTGAAAAGTAGGAAACTATTGTAACTATTAGAATTGTGTGCCAGCGAGTGTACCAGCGATGTTATATGTCCGTTGATTGACGTTTATGGTTATATAATTATAAATCTGACGACTTTATTGATACATTCACATCATCAGTTTTAGATGATTTACTATGGGGATATAACTTGAAATCATAGTCCTTAGGAGTACTGGCTGATCCCACTGGTCTTATTTAATCAAATATCTGTCGATCAAAAATGTAACATATTGATTTGGTCATGATTGTCTCAAAACTATCTGAGACTATTCCATTGATTGATTTATCTTTCTATGTATCAAATATAGTCTGAAGGTTGCTCTTCTTTGATAACATAAATGGTTACAATATGAAGGAATGCGATACCTACAAGTACACGGTAAACATTCTTCAAAGAACACAGAAATCATTATATTGATAGTGAATTATCTCCTTGTCGATTACAGTATCTTCTTTTGACATTTAGACAAACATGTTCTACAATAAGTCTGATATCATAAATTGCAAATATATGAAGAGTTTGTTCTTGGGTGACGGGCCCTTTACAATCTCGCATTCATGGCCTGTTGGTCCAAGAGAGAAGAAGTCATGAGGCAGGCCAATGATCTTCAGAATATCCGGATCCATATGTTTCACTTTAATATTGATACTGATAAATTATAATTAAACTCTATCAAACTCAATGTCAAACAATGTACAGTCGTTTAGTGGGGAGTGTTGTCTATTTTGGCATAATTCAGAGCATAGCATTTACATGATTCGATCCTTTCGGACTGATACCAGAACTGATGAATTAAATGTATTGAACGCTACTTGTTGTTTATAGTACTGATTAATAAATGGGAACTGTTTGTGGTATTCACTATCTCCGTTCTTACTATTTCTTCATTCGTTGCTAGTCAAGTGGTAGGTGAGTTCACGAGATGGGCGCTCAATCCATAACATGAACAACGCTTGGCTGCAGATTAGGTTTATTTCGTGGTTACGGTGATGCGTACATTTGCCGGTGAGATGATGATAAGTCTCCAAAGTTCACAATTCCAATCCGATGGAGGGTAAGCTTTCCCCTAAGAGTCCGCCTAGTCTCACATCCAATGGTAACACAGTGTTTCTTCTGTTAGTCACCAGATGTCCCTTTGTCAATGTATAGCTATCCAAAACCCCTCGAATCTCCCGATCCATATTGTCCAAACGATAATGGTTCTCTCCCCCTTACCATGGGCTCTTGCTCATTATATAGCAGTCTGGTATTGATTTTCCCAAGCATCAATGCCCTCCGGGAGGTGTGCCCTGTCGGCTACCGTCCGCCAGGTATATTTACACCTACCCATGGCTCATGCTATATTTATACTATGTGATATGGTAATTTATATAATTTGGAAGACTTCTTGTTATTCCCTTGTGTACAACTGGTGACATTCTTATCGTTTCATTCTTATACAATTGGTTATATGCGCAAAGTATATGAGTTACTTTCTACCTTTGTGCAGTATATTCATATAATATTAACTATATCAAAATGTAATTTTATTAGGCAGTAATGGTAAATGTGGGAATAGGCTTATATATATGTTTTACCGACCTCAACTAAGAGTTAAGCGGAAATTGCCTTTACATGATCGAAATGCATTGTCCCATCACTGTGCGCATAACCAAGAGTTTAGTGTATGAGAAAGCGAGCTGAAACTCACCACACTGAGGAACCACTGACCTAACTTGGCACCAATTGAGACCAAATAGAGCCATTATACCTTAGGAACATGTCAACCGTACAAGAAGGGGTCACTTGGTATGCAAATATGAGTAATAGGGGGAAATCTAAGTCATACTTTGTCATGGCGTCACGGAGCCTCTCAGGTGCATCAATGCACACATGCAAGATACGCATTATTATGACAAAAACAGTGTGATAAAACTTGAGAAATAAAACAACGGCATGCACATGTGAACGCCTAGTGTAGGACAATAAGCCCATCCCAGTTTACACCAAAGTTAAATTTTACCATGAAATATTTGCAAAATTGTCTCTGTGCTTTTTTCCATGAAGACAGATGCATAATATAAAATTAACCAAAGCAATTGGGTTAAGAAATTTCTTCCTAAAATTGTAAAATGCAGCTTTATAATATAAATATTGGCTTTTTTCCCATAGGATCCAATGTTAAAGCCTGTCAGCCCAACCTACAATGTCCAACCCTATTTTGCCCTGAAATACAGCATTTTGATTGGCTGGCAAACCTGCACATCTATCAATTAGTAAAATTTAAGAAATCATAATGTTTTATCAATACTTGGGGATATAGTAAAACATAATTCTTGCTTATTTCAATAACCCTAACTCTGGGAGACAAAGATGATTGATATACAGATTTTGTCTGACCCTTGTCCAACCCTGGAAATACCTTATGAGGGATGGGCTTATTAGCAAAACATGCAGGTGAGTTATAGAAGGCCCTTCGGACGTTGAATTGTTCAAGTACCTCAGATTTTTGTTTTGTCTCAACATAATTACCAACAACTGAATAAAATAATTGTCATTCAAGGAACGGATACATTGGTTGGCTTTTGCATTACACAACCCTGGTGGTTGTTATATAGGAATACTTCACTGTTCTCTAACCCTTAAAGAAAAGGACCCTAGCTCCAAATGCTTGTCACGCTACAAAAGTCTTTCAAGAATTCTGTGAACCATGTTACTGAGAATAAACATGGCCTTTGAACCATCCTTTATTCTTTTTAAGCATTCACAAGCGCTAGTTTTAACGTTTATATATTTATATATTTATATATATCATTAACGATAGCCGATGATTCTGTGACTGCATGGTGGTAATCGTTTACTGTTAACGACTGAAAAAACTAAACAAATAAAAGCAACGGTCTGCCAAAATGCAACTGTTTCTGAATGAGAAAAAAAAGTTAATGATTTTCTCAGACGACTATATCTGACTATTTCCTTCTAAAACCAACTAAAGCTAAGTAACTTTAGTGTCCCCTTGGTATGATCATAGAAAATAGTCGCCTAATGTCACCCAGTGGTGCCCAGAATAAGGAAAATGTGTTGTGAAAGACAAACATGTCGATGATTTGCGAACGATTACAATTCTTAAAGCCGTTTGCAGTCAACAAAATCCAACTATAATCTTTCGGCAGAAACAGGCCTTTAAGGTTCACATCGAACACACTTAGAAGACATCTTGCTTTTTAAAAAAAATAATTTGATCAAATCTACCCATCTTTTAAGTCGCATAGCATCGAAACTAATAGTCGTTCAGTGTAAATCAAAATTAGGTACAGAGCGCGACTGGTGAGATAAGAAAATCTTCCTAATGTTGCAAGCGACCACATTTTGAACATGTTCAAAATTTTGAAGCGATTTTAATGAAATAAGAAAAAAGGAAATTTACTTTGCCGAGACCTAATATAGTATTCTCATTATCACATAACAATCGTATGTAAAACCCATTAATAGAGACTTCCAGTGTGAATACTATTAATTTTAACAAAGATTTGGAGAGACATTTGTGAGCAAAACGATCCAACAGAAAGATGTTCTATGGTCGGAGGCCGTTGCAACCGGCCGGATTTGATATTTTGTAGATGATACCACACATTACATGGACAGAGAAAAGAACGACAGAGTATTTGTTTTGTACACCTTTCAAGTTTTATTTGAATACACTTAAATACACTAAATCGGCATCGAATCGTAAAATATCTTTGCCTTGGTAGGTCCAGAGTAAGCCCCCACAAGTAAACTCTATACTTCACCAAATCAATTCTCGGATATATAAGACAAGTGTCGCTTCACACAGCAGTGGACACTTTCCTCACAGTAGTTCACTGTTCACATCACATATCACGAATCAAGCATACTGAAAATAACAGTGTGTGTGTGGAGCAGCCAATTTGTTTACACCAAATAGGTTGATATCACAATAAGGTATATGGATGCACTTCTGGCGCCCTTAAAGGGGTCATCGTGAACATACAAATTTATAACACTAATGTATATATGATATATGGCGGTTTAAAACGTCTCACTGCGACATGTAGGCTGTATATATGTACTTCAAATGCTCATAGCATTTACATTGCTTCAAACAATCATTAGGAGGGACTTCCGAATGTGTATGGGGTGGTCAACATTATATACATAAGACATACGCAGCATTTTCACCTCTTTTGTAGTTTAGGGGTCCACCAAATTGGGAGGGGGGTGGGGGCAGGACCACCTGGACCCCCCCCCCCCTTCAATTACTGAGCTACATTTGATCTAAATAGCGATAGCTACATTTGATCTAAATAGTGATATGACTTAATATCATTAATTCAATTGGTTGAATCTATTTATGATCTTAATGGGGTGATAGCATGCATATATAACAGTAGAAAATGGCATTGTAATGAATAGTACATTAAGCATGGTATCCTCACGTCGTATCTAATACGAATGAAGGGTATACACGGTACTATCTGTTACAGATAAAGATGTTTAGATCACATGGAATTACTTTTTCATTCTTTTCTATGTGAAAATAATGTTCAGGGTAGACTCAATCATATGATACTCGCCAGTATACTATCTTTGGATTGGTCAATAAGCACCATTTGGCGGTTGACTCACTCTATCTGCAAAATATATCTGACATAGCTAACCAACATAACCACCATTCATTGTTGCATCGTGGACCATGATGAATTTATCATGGGCTTATCTAAGAAAGAAACATAATATCAATGTTTAACTGTTGATCTCACTGTTAACTCTATTATACTCTTTATATTTTCAATATGCTACCTCTTATGCAATACATCTTTAAATTGGAGAGAACCCTCGATAGAATCACAAAATGGAAGATTACAAAGAAATCATAATTTTCAAACAACCTAGGAAGAAGTTCTGTGATCAAGTTGTCATATGAGCCATGTCAACGTCACTTATCTCCATGACTGAAACCAGCCAAGAGTTGACGAAACAGTACCATTCTTTTAGAATCCTCTTTTGGTCGGTCAGATACTAAGTAAATTTGCACATAACAGTATGCACATAACAGTATTTGATGGCAAGGTTAACACCTCACTAGATCAGAACATTATCATAATAATTTGTGTGTGATTTTAAGACCAACAGAAGAGATAATGTTATGATAACATTAAGTTTTGGTTGAAGAACATAACCAAAGCATTGCAATAATATCACAATGCAATGTCACAGCAGTATGTTGCTGCTCAGTTCTATGGAGCCATCATAATAATGGGACAAATACCAAAACAGAAGGGAACGAAACATAGTTGCAAAATTATAATAAGGTCACATGCTTAACTGGAAGTAATGCAATGATTCTATTCTTTTGAAATGCTTCTGTAGTGTGACCAGCGAGCAGGTGATGACCTTTCACTTCGTTTGTAATATCACCATTCCTCTTTGTAATCATTAGGGTCCATTTTCAGTATCTGAGTGATGATATGGTCCTGGCTAGTCAAGACCAGTGCACGGAGCAGGGCGTGGAACCTCCAGGTGGGACCTTGGTGGATGTGAGCCAGCAACCTTCTGATGGTTTCAGAGGTCGGCGCGTTATGCTGAAACAATTCAGGCAAACATGGTCAGTTATTTATTTACATTTATTTAATAAGATATTTTATATCTTATTAATAAACCACGACTTTTTCATGGTTATTTCAATTGTGATGAAGGATGTAACAACCCGAAACATGTCAATTCGCTGATTATCACGTCTTAATAATTTCCCCCCCCCCCTCATATTCAGCATATTTTGAAGAAAACACTACAAGATGCATACAATTAATTTTGTTGTTATATTCTATGAAATCAGCTGTTGGTACCCATCATCGCATCTTTACAAAGAGAAAAACGAGGGAACATACAACAGTGTACAGGAAGATTATTAGGAGGCGTCGCAAGTGCCCGCTTCCCAATGGCTGAGGGGATATTATATACATGTATATGCTCCATATTTTCTGAAACTCTGTATGAAGAAATCTCACCCTGATTTCTTCCTCTTTACTGTGGTTGAGGACGTCCAGGGAGCGGAGATGGGCCCAGAGGCCGGTGGTGGTGACGGTCTCTGTCAGCATGGACTGGCTCCTATTGAGGATGTCCTTATACTGAGACTGACTGACCAACCCCTGCTGGTCCATGTTCTGCCTTGACCAAAGGGGCAGAGCGATGTCCACTTCCATTGTGCCGCTTTAAGAAAACAGATAGTCGAATCAAACATAACTACACATATTGCAAATATGAAATTGGCAGTGTTTCTTAGCATTGATATTAGTTTTTCTAGTAGTATTGGTAGTATATATGGCCATTACTTTATGAATAATGCATGTTGGGTAAGCTGATTAAATCAATAACATTGTCTTGTTATAGCCAATGCTCCCATAATCTAAAATGGATCATAATGACTTTTATCATGGAACATTATCAACTGCATATTAGTCCATACGTGCATTAGCCCATAATGGCGTTGCAGTGGGCCATAAGTGACCTTGGTCATAATTGTACTGGCCCCTAATGACACTTCCCATTCCACAAAGAGATGCGCACAAAAGTTGAATCTAAGTGTAACTTGTGCATTTAAGCAAATGTATTTGTGCGTTATGGGAATCTCATTCTGCGGGAAACATAGGTGTTACTGTGTTCCTAAATCATTTTTGATATTCATATATGACACATGCAATCAAGGTGTATGGCTCTTAGTTTGTCAATAAAAGCTCTACTACTATATGGATTACATTACATGATGATAAACTACTATGCCATGTGAGGTATCATGGAAATGTAATGCAATGGGTATTATAATGTTGAACTTCACAAAGGTATTGATGAAACATATTGCTTTGGATAACCACAAATACATGAATAGTTGTCAGTATCTCTACACTAATCCTGGCGCCACCTTTACACACCTGTAGTAGATTCCCCTGTGTATCCAGCCATACCCACCCGCCCTCTACAGGCCAAACTCAGGCCCGGACATGTTTCCCTGACCGACTTTACTATACAGATATCAACACACCAGTAACCCTCTTATCTCGGCAATCTGAGCAAATAACAATCTTTGATACAACACCCAGTTATTCTTATAAGTAAAAGACAAATCGACGCCTAGTTTCATGACTGAGAATTGAATTATTGCTTCAGGAAACACGGGGAATCCCTCCAGTGAGGTGAAATGAGGTCAACCCTCAGTCTGCTAACTATACGGAGCTCATCACCCTGACTTCCCGAAGATAGAAGAGTTAATTGATAACCTATCTTTGTAAAACAGTTATACACAGTGGCCTCATGAATTGTGTGACAACATTATATTGTTGTGTAAGCCAGGTAAACTTTATGTCAGGTACATTGCTGCCCTACCTTTAAGCCCCGTTGACAGCCGGCCTTCACTACTCAGGATCCGGTATATTGTGATGGGTATTTGGAGAATTTAGTCCATCCTGACCCAGATCTACCCTGACCTCCTACTCTGAATACCTAGTGTTATAGGATAGTACTACAGTCCTCTGTAGAATCGGGATTCCCCCGTCCTGAGTTTTTTTCCCGATCATTCGTACAGGTTGGACATTTGTTGAGTGGTTATAATAGTCTCTGAACTTTGCTGAATTACATCATCGGGATATCATATCTGTCTATGGTTACATCGATGTTTATTAACTAAATCATAGTTAACTACTTATAATTATTAAAACGGCATTGCTTCCAATCCTTACTCAGACCTCATTTAATCCTAGCCATTATGGAATACGCCTGCAATTAGTGATCCAGAAACAATATGGTCTTGAGATAGAAGCTGGTAAATGTCAGTGTAATGAATCAGGGGAAATGCTGGGAACTGTTACCAGCAAAACCTGTCCACACATTCACCACTATACAGACATGTCTGTACAGTAATCACTGTCCATGCATGTAGTAGCCACTATTCAGACATAGAATATTACAGTTCACAGAGGATGCATCAATTATAAAACTATAGGCCATTTGTAGGTTGCTATTGTAAAATTTTGGAATTCAAGTGCTGAATGTTTTAGGCATATCACAAAACAATAAAGACATTATTAGAATACGAGGAAGAGGAAGAAATAAAAAGTAAGGGACAAAAGCTCAACAACAAAAAATAAACAACGGACGGAAAGGGGATGGGGTCATTGTACCCTCCGTTGTGACTAGTGTGCACCTGGATCAATTTAAAGGTAAATCAGGGTGCTCACTGGTGGACGTCCTGGCTAATTATTATTAAGGCCTCATTTGCCAATCTCTCTAGTTTTTATAAGTGTAAATTGTACAGAGACTCTATATTCAATATAGAATAATGATAGTGGGATAAAATGCACATAATTCTACGATAATCACAAACCCCTAATGATATACCTTATATCGACTGTTACCAGAATGCAGAATACAAAGGTTATTGAATGGAATATACATCGGCAGCTGACATACCAATGTTTTACTGTTTGGCCAACAGGTCTATAATATTATACATAGGGGATAACGATACATTCTATACACTTAGTTAAGGATGGGCACCAGTAATTGGACGACTGGCTAAGGAACAGTATAATAGCTGAAAGCTTATAATTGTTTCTATTGATAAAGGCATATTGGAATAGTATTTATTGTATCTAAAAGAGGGAGAGAGTTCTAAATAGTCTTTATTTCAGTGCCTTTAAATATGAATATTTATAACTATAATATTGGATAGTTTATATATTGGCCAATGAATTGTTCATGAATATCATACACGGATTTAGGCGGGGGCGCATGGGGCGGCCCCCATTTTTTGTTTCTGACCAAATTGTGATTTTGTAATTGGTAAACTCAGGCCCTATTTAAATATAGGCTCCGCTCTTTATAAAATTCCTGGATCCGCCCCTGTTGTAGAAATAGACTTGATAGAAGGTTGCATTCATGCTATGTCATTGCCGCTGTCAATCCTTTAGTAGTGAACAATTCAATCCATTGCACACCGGTGCTATATATATTGAATGAACACAGTTGTGGAAACACGTGCGCTCTCTAGGAGAGTCGCAGGGATGGGTAGGCGGGGGTGGAGGGTAAGGGTTTATTCATAAACCGCTCTTGACAGCTTATGTAAGTAGTATAAACAGGGACAATCAGAATTACAGTCTTTTCCCTGACACAGCAAGACCAATAATTATGATAACATTATTAAAGTTAGTTTACACAATCACTGTTGTGGTGCTTGTCCTGTGACTTATATCAGCCAGTCAGTGGCATGTAACCTACCTGTTGGCCAGCCTATAAAATGAGAGTCAACTCAGACGCTCAACTCTTAAAACTGGCTTGTTGTTTATTCTTCACTTCGTGACAAAACAACATGAAAATATAGGCAACCAAGTATGGGCCCAGAAGCAATCTTAGAAGAGGTGATACCTTGAGCAAGCCCCTGGAAGGCCCAAATGTGGTCTTGAGGTGTACACCTTGAGCCTATTGCGTCGGGGGTTTGTTTCACTCTATATATATACCCATATATCTAGAGAGCGCTCCACAGACCGTCTGAAGCGTCAAGGTTGAAGCCAATTGGGGTTAGCTAGGTAAGAGCAGAGTACTGTAGAGGTACTCCCTGCTAGATATTAAATCTTCACAGTAACTTTGGACCACTTGTTCAGGATGGAAAAGCCACTCATTTAATAGCCTACAGTTTCAAACCTATGTTCAAAGTCAACACACAGTTTACAGGAATCATCAACCAAGACTGGATAGCACAGTAATCGTTGCTATAACAATAATGACCCTAAGATGGGTGCTTACCCCAAGGCCTCACTCAGGACTAAGGTTACAGAGTCTGTTGTAACGTCCTAACTTCAGAGGTTCACCCTGGAAGAGGTCTGGTTGGTCTAGTAGAGTTGTCTGTTGAAGAGTGTCCACTGTTGGTGATCTTTGTTGGATTGATCTCTGGGTAGCCCAGGGTCCCCCTTTATATATGCTCCTTCTGAGAGGGCAGGCCACCATATTGGTTAATCTGGCCACCATCTTGGATTGCTCAATTATGTGCCCACCATATTGGTTAATCTGACCACCATCTTGGATGGCTGGACCCTATGGCTGCCATATTGGACAGTGCACTGGATGACCCAGACTATGTTACTCTCCTGGCTGATGCAATCCCAAAGGTGGGCTCTAGGCCCACCATTTTGGATTGACCCGCCAGAAGATGTGACCTTGAAGCAGAACCTGTGTCTGCCATCTTGTCTGAAGTGACCCAGTGGGTTCATACACCTGGTGAGCAGTCGGGGTATGATGCCCTAATTCCCAACTTCTTGGTAACTCTGACATTGCCCCCTCATAGGTTGGTTTAGCATTGACTGGCCTTGGAATCCTTAACTATTTGAACTTGGAGTTAAATGTGTGGTTTGTGTATGGGGTAGTCTACTGTCCCGACACACTATGTAGAATACCAAAACAACCATCTTGTATGAGTTTTTTTCTAGCCCCAAACGGCCATGTAAGAATTTTACAAAAAAAACCATCTTGTATGAGACCATGATGACCCCCCCTCCCCTTTCCCTGAGCCTTTCACATCTCACAAGCTAGATGTGTTAAACAATGATATACAAATGTATCTCAATTTTCATGCTCATTGAAACACCTAAATAATTTTGTGTGTATCAGTTTTCATGGTTAAGTTAAAACCTATATAATTTATATGTTTTTTGTTAGCATCCTATGTATTTAGTGCAATTAGTTTGAAGTGAACTTGTTCATATATATATATATATATAACAAGCTTTTACGAACGCTCCCTTAACTGTATATTGGTTGTGGGCCTGCAGCTGTGGGGAGGAGAGGGGGGGGGGGCAGGGGATGGGCCTTCTACCAGTTTGTTGCCAGGTTAACAAAAATTTGCATATATTTAAATTGGGAAGGCAATGTTTACTGTTGCCACTCCTTGTTTGTAATAGGCTTAAGGGTTTCGATGTAACAGCTTCACGTGTGAGGTAAATTTGGGAGAAAGTAATTACATTGGTAATATAATGTGTGTTGTGGTTGACATAAAACAACAATAAGCCTTGACCTAGAAAGCAAAAACATATCAAGCATTAAATTGTTTAATTTCAATCAATATTTTCAGCTATCTACATCTATAGGCTTTTTATGCCCATAGTATAAACAATAGGCCTATAGCTGCCTATATCATCCTAACAGCATTTAACTTAAAAAAACACTCTCGGATAACCAACTATCACATAGATTCTTTAATATGAATGTTGACATAAAACAAAAATAAGCCTTAATCTACAGAAACTAGAAACATTTTACATGCAAAATTGTATAATTTGGTCTGTATTTTCAACTATCTACATATGAACTGCCTCTACCTGTGGTGTAATCAATAGGTGTATAGTTGTATTATCCTTACAGCTCTTAATTCAAATAGCGTTATGGGATATCTAACTATCACATAAACTGTATGTGTGTCGACATAAAAACAAAAGGTAAGCCTTAATATGGAAACTGGAATCATTTTAAAAATTATATTGCATAATTTTGATCTGTATTGTCAGGAATCTACAACTATAGACTGTCCAACCGTGGAATATTCAAATGGTCTATATATAGCTGTATTATCAGTTTTTAAAGTAAACAAGTATCAGATCACCTTATCTGTTGTACAAAAGCTGACACATTTTTCAATAAACAATGGAACGTAAGGTTTCACCATATTCTCCCTAAATCATTTATAGTCGTCACCCGGATGCGTTTTACAAATCTGGAAATGGCGGTCAAATCGGACAACGGTTGGTGATGGATACACAAACACTGAAGTACCATCAGAATTAAGTATGAATTAAGTGCAAACATTTGTTGTAGAATTCCGTGAAAACTATTGTACCATTAATTAATTCACACAAACATACCTATTTCTTGTTTTCTGTAAAGGTCATCCTACATATTCAATGGTAATCAGGTAATACACTGTAAAAAATATGACACTCAATACCTGTACACCAGTCTAAGTATAAATGTATGTCAATCGAACCAGACGCACTCTGTGCAGTTTGAAACAGACAGAAAAACGCATGCCATCTTGAATATACTATATCAAAAGAGTAATAATCTATTGATTTATCGCTACCAGTATTCCGTTTATTTTGGTTTTCTTTATGTTCTGTACAAATTCCTACCTGAGATAGGTCTGTATACTTTAAGACAAAGAGATTCATACGTACGGATTAATAATCAAGTGCTATAGTATATGCTTAGTTCGTTCAGAATATCCATTTGCCGACCTAAACCCTAACCCACAGGGATTGTTCACCTGAAATAATTTCTGTGTTTTTTCTCATTGCCTGTGGATAACCGGGCTCTTAAGCTAGCTTCAGTGCATAACCTGCATTTGTTGACGTTACAAAATGGTTTTATGTAAGTCTCCAAACTTTTCAAAATACCTGCACAAAGATGTACACGAATAAGATGTAACGCCTCTCTTTTGCGAGCCTTTCGCTTCGAAATTACACCCTACCCTCTTTTCCTTTTAAAGTAATGAACATCGTCGTTTGAGACTGAATGTACGAAACATAATTATGATTTAATGTTTTAATATAAATCATCTGCACTGTATGTCATTTCAG
Organism: Lepidonotus clava; assembly: GCA_936440205.1. NCBI lineage: Eukaryota > Metazoa > Annelida > Polychaeta > Phyllodocida > Polynoidae > Lepidonotus > Lepidonotus clava. The sequence continues at coordinate 51,282,456 of OW387135.1, read as the reverse complement.
TACTAGACAAATATGTCTTATTTATATATCCAGAGTTTTCTTTTATTATAGTACCAAACATCTCTCTTTCCCAACGCATTGCAATTGGTTCGTACTTCAAAAGACAAAGGCAAACATGCTTTTGGCAGAAAAAACTATTGATGTATGTTTCTAGCTGTCAGGTGTCCGTAAGTGTAGCATCAACAGGGTCAATACAGTCAGCTACAGAGGGGGTCATATCGATTCGACAAGGATTTTAGGATATCGATTATTGGGTTGGCCTTTTTACTATTCACATTTGGTTATGCACATGAAACGCTTCTAGTTCAGATACTGATTATGATAAGGCGGTTTTGGCCTATAATGAAATATACTTTGATTACAAACATTGAGTGTATGTAAACAAGGATATGGTGTGAGATTTTTCAAAAGATATTTTCTGAATTTCTGCGTCACACCTTATTTGGCTCATCGTTTCTATGGTCATTCTAATGTATATAGAAGAAGACACTGGATTGTAAAATTTGAATACTCTGAAGTTAGCGGTAGGAAATGACAATATTATATAGTATTTGCTGCTTGCTAGATATGATTGATAATTGGATTGATTAGGAAATAACAAGGAACAATGTGTTTAAGTTTGGACATAAATATAACCGTTAGTCATTTATATAATTAATAATAATGAGGCATCAACAATTCCAGAGAACCATGGTTACACAATAGTAACGTCACCGGCCGCTTCGCAGAAATGTTTATTTTAAGGTCTCGCAATGCAAAGTATAACTGTTTACAATATATATTAAAGATCCACTTGCAATTAGATTACGCCAATATATATCATGGGAGCAGTTTTGGGAAAACGACTCATTGGCCAACTACTCTGGGACAAATACTTCCTGGACTACCACACTAATAGGACGTGTGGGTTCAACATGTACATTGATACATTATGCTTTAAATTTTGATTGGCTTGCAAACCTTTTAATTGTTTCTGATTGATTTAATTTATAAACCCAAGCTGTGTTTGAGCAATTCTGAATAAATGAGAATACCACGATTGTTTTCTAATCCTGTGAATAATGTTGCAAATACTTGGATGGAAATCATGATGTGCTTTGTCCAATCCTAGTTCAGCCCTAGTGGTTTACCCTTTCTGGGATAAGCGTATTATTTGTGGTGTAGTGACAGGAAAACTACCCCGGGAACACCTACCCCCTAGGATTATTATCCCCTAAGACTATTACCCCCATAGGACAACTGCCCCTGGAGCAACTACCTCTAATGACAACTTCCCCTCGGGAAATTACCTCCATAGGATAACTACCCCTTGGGACAATTACCCTTATGGATAGGACAACTACCCTATAGGACAACTACCCCTATCAATATGACGATTACCCTTATGGGTAGGACAACTACACCTATAGGACAATTACCCCTACAGATAGGACAACTACCTCCATTGTAGGACAACTATCCCTGTGATAGGACAACTACTCCCATTGGCAGGACAAGTACCCCTTCATTAGGATAATCACCCCCATTGGAAGGACAACTGCCTCCCCTAATAGCAAAACTACCCCCTTTGATAGAACAATTGCCCTGTTGATAGGACGATGGGGGATCTATCCTGGGCATCCAGGGGGTAGGAGAGGGAAAGGGGGGTGCCAAGGGACCTGCCCTGACAGTCACTGTCCAGGGGGCAGGAGAAGGAAAGGGGAAAATCTCTTATATATTGCTCACATCCATAAACATGCCAACTCATCAAATTTGTCTACAAAGGGGTAGTTCCTTACAATGGGGCAATTTTCCTAAATACAGGGGTAATTCTCCCTACCACAGATAGCTGATTTACTGTATTTTAGGCACCTGCAGGTTAATTCTGACTGATTTTGTAGACAAAAACTCAGGAAAAACTATAGAAAATTCACTTATATTTACTTTATTTCTATTCGAAATGAATGAATTTTCAAACCAACTTAAAAAATATCAAATATTTATAGGTATGAAATGGAAAAATAGTGAATGCTAGTTTTGCATTATATTAAACCAAAGTTATGCCATGATTTTTGCAAATTTCTATACTTAAACCTTGTGACTTGTCTACATATTACCCAAAATGCACCTTGATTTAGGCTAGTCTGCAGGTACACTTCAATAATTAAGCTATCCGTGGTTGGGAGAATTGTCTTACCATGGGGTTAGTTGTCCTATCTAGGGGGTAGTTGTCCTATTGACTGGGGTAGTTGTCCTACCAATGGGGGTCATTGTCCTATCATAGGGGTAGTCTTCCTACCAATGGGGGTAATTGTCCTATTATAGGGGGAATTGTCCTAACAATACGGGTATTGTCCTATCTGTAGGGGTAGTTGTCCAAAAAGGGTAACCATCTTATCTAGAGGGTAGTTGTCTCATTCATAGGGGTAGTTGTCTATAGGGGTAGTTGTCCTACCTATAGGGGTAATTGTCTCAAGGGGTAGTTGTCCCATGGGGGTAATAGTTGTAGGGGGTAATAGTTGTAGGGATAGTTGTCCTAGGGGGTAGTTGTCCTAGGGGGTAGTTGTCCTACAATCCTAACAAAGGGGGAGTTGTCCTTTAGTGATACTATAGAGTACTTATCATGATAGCAGGGCTGTCCTAGCGATGAGGATAATTTTGTTAAAGCTGTTGTTGACCCAGCTGTAGGGGAGGTAGACTAAGCAGTTGAGGAAATTGTTCTATTGAGGTATTTGTCTTGCAATGAGAGTATTCCTATCTACCAGGTTGATTGTTCCATATAGGAGTTATAGTTTGCACAGGGAACAGTAAAACTAGGGGGTAATTGCTCCCAGTGAGGTTGTCTCCAGGGTAGTTGGCTCAGGAGTAATCGTACTTGGGGTAGACAGTGGCCCATCTGAGTATGTCACAGACAGATTCTCTGTGAGCTATCAGGGCTATACACAGCATCCAAATCTGATTGGGTTCCAGCGAAGTTGAAGGGAGTCAAAGAAATCTGAGGGAGCTCCAACTAAATCTGAGGGGGTTCCAAGGAAATGTTTAATAGTCCCAAATATATTTTAAAGGGGCCCAAGGAAGTTTGAGGGGGTCCAAATAAGTCTGAGGGGGTTCTAACTGACAATTAAACCAAAGTTGAGCAGGCACTCTATCAGAACCCCTTTGATCAATACATTTGAAAATCTGGAGAGGTTCCAGATATCCTTGGAACCCCTCCCTTAATAAGACAGTGGCTTTGACTTGATATCCATCCGTGACGATCTCAAAATACAGCAATTATTCGTCATATTAAATTTTCCTTTCCAAGCTGAAAAATTAGAAAAGAGATCATGAAAAATATTATTCCCTGAGAGATATGTTCAATGCTCATTAACTTTGCTACGTTATTGCAGTATCTTCAAATATTTATTACACATAATTATGATTGGCGGATGCACACAGGAAACTCGTGCACTGGGTAGGTTTTTATCATTGATTAGTGTACACGCATAAAAAAAACGTTTCTATCTAGAGGGAATTAACTGAGGGGCGCAGATAAGGGATAAGGGAATGAGTGCTTGGGGAGGGGGGCAATTGTCATAACCATATAAACATGCACCCATTTTCAAATCAGCTATAGGAGGCCAGGTTCGATCCTGGGCTGGGCTGGGCTGGGCTGGGTTGGGTTGGGTTGTGCTGGGCTGGGCTGGGCTGGGCTGGGCTGGGCTGGGCTGGGTTGGGTTGGGTTGGGTTGGGCTGGGTTGGGTTGGGCTGGGATGGGCTGGGATGGATTGGGTTGGGGGTTGTGTTGTGTTGGGCTGTGTTGGGTTGGATTGGGTTGGGGGTTGTGTTGGGATGGGCTGGGTTGGGCTGTCCTGGGTTGGGCTGTCCTGGGCTGGGCTGGGCTAGGCTGGATTGGGTTGGGCTGGGTTGGGCTGGGTTGGGCTGGGTTGGGCTGGGTAGGGCTGGGTTGGGCTGGGTTGGGCTGGGTTGGGCTGTGTTGGGCTGTGTTGGGCTGTGTTGGGCTGAGTTGGGCTGGGTTGGGCTGGGCTGGGCTGGGCTATGTTGTGTTGTGTTGTGTTGGGTTGTGTTGGTTTGGGTTGGGTTGGGTTGTGTTGGGTTGTGTTGTGTTGGGCTGGGTTGGGCTGGGTTGGGCTGGGTTGGGTTGGGTTGGGCTGGGTTGGGCTGGGTTGTGTTGGGCTGGGTTAGGTTGGGTTGGGCTGGGCTGGGTTGGGTTGGGTTGGGTTTGGCTGGGCTGGGCTGGGTTGGGTTGGGTTGGGCTTGGTTGTGCTGGGTTGTGTTGGGTTGTGCTGGGTTATGTTGGGTTGTGCTGGGTTGTGCTGGGCTGGGCTGAGTTGGGCTGAGTTGGGCTGGGCTGGGCTGGGTTGGGTTGGGCCGGGCTGGGTTGAGTTGGGCTGGGCTGGGCTAGGTTGGGCTGGGTTGTGTTGGGTTGGGCTGTGTTGGGTTGGGTTGGGCTGGGTTGGGTTGGGCTGGGCTGGGTTGAGTTGGGCTGGGCTGGGCTGGGTTGTGTTGGGTTGGGCTGTGTTGGGTTGGGTTGGGTTGGGCTGGGTTGGGTTGGGTTGGGCTGGGCTGGGTTGAGTTGGGCTAGGTTGGGTTGGGTTGTGTTGAGTTGGGCTGGGCTGGGCTGGGCTGGGCTGGGTTGGGTTGGGTTGGGCTGGGCTGGGCTGGGCTAGGTTGGGCTGGGTTGTGTTGAGTTGGGCTGGGCTGGGCTGGGCTGGGCTGGGCTGGGCTGGGTTAAGTTGGGCTGGGTTGGGTTGGGCTGGGCTGGGCTGGGCTAGGTTGGGCTGGGTTGTGTTGAGTTGGGCTGGGCTGGGCTGGGCTGGGCTGGGCTGGGTTAAGTTGGGCTGGGTTGGGTTGGGCTGGGCTGGGCTGGGCTAGGTTGGGCTGGGTTGTGTTGAGTTGGGCTGGGCTGGGCTGGGCTGGGCTGGGCTGGGCTGGGCTGGGCTGGGCTGGGCTGGGCTGGGCTGGGCTGGGCTGGGCTGGGCTGGGCTGGGCTGGGCTGGGCTGGGCTGGGCTGGGCTGGGCTGGGCTGGGCTGGGCCGGGTTGGGCTGGTTTAGGCTGGGCTGGGCCGGGCTGGGTTGGGTTGGGTTGGGCTGGGCTGGGCTGGGTTGGGTTGGGTTGGGTTGGGCTGGGCTGGGCTGGGTTGGGTTGGGTTGGGCTGGGCTGGGCTGGGTTGGGTTGGGCTGGGCTGGGCTGGGTTGGGTTGGGTTGGGCTGGGCTGGGCTGGGTTGGGTTGGGCTGGGTTGGGCTGGGGTGCTCCACCTCTCTGTCCTTCCCCCTGTGCCAACTACAGGGTTATCAATGGTCCCTAGGGGATTACTGGCTGTTGTGTGTAGGATTCAATCACCAAAGACAGAATTGTCAAACCCTGCTCTTGATGTGATATGACCAAAGATTTTGATATGATGTTTAACGCCATTAACCAACCAACCAACCATTGCATCATTGTGGAAAGCTTAAATTTTCAAGTCAATTTCTCTTTCACAGAAAATCAAAACATATCGTATCTTACTCAATAATCTACTGTTGACTTTGTGAATGATAAACATCAGCAGTCCGTTACCTTAATCATATTTCTCAGGGCCACCCTTCCCCCAGCCATAACATAGTCTTGATATTAAAATAAATAGTCTAATTATCTAACAGTAAGCAAAATTCAAGTGCCAGATGATGACCCTTATTATTTCTAAATGACGCTGGCAAGGGGAAAGGATTCTCTTTGTGGATATTCAATATGAGAGAGGAACAACTTCAGATTCATCAAAATATGTTCAACATTAATGTAGTTACAGACTCTTGAATGCACGCAGAACTCCCAGCATTTCGCAAAATAAAGGAAAAAAAACAACAATGATTCAGTGTTTACAGAGATACTTGAGTCTGTGGAGCGGATCAGGTAGGCCCTGCCTCCAGCCAGTCTCTAAGTGAATTGTGGCAATGATAGGGGGACATTATGAACAACGCCCCCGCACGGCCGAGTCCTAAAGATCCAATGGGGGAGTGCGGGAGGCGGTGTTGGTGAGGGGTGGGAGGGAGGCGGGCTGAGGAGCGGGGGCGGAGGGGCTGTTCAGAGGTGTCAAGTCGAAGGTATTATAATGGGGAAAGGGGAGAGCAATTTTCAGCGAGTGTGTAGGCGGGAACCAATGATAGGGGCGTCGAAGAGGGATAGGTGGTAGTGTACAACGTTGAGGCGGGGTGCTGAGATCTCGAGGGAGATGGATCGGGGGTGGGATGGGTTGGGGATGTACACAGAATTTCGAAGGAAGAAAAAGAGAAGGAGAGAGAAAAAAAGAGAAAAAAATAGGGGGTAGGGAGGGTTGGACAAAGGCTAAGTACTAAAAACATCGCACGTTCGGCATGTACACGTGACGTTCTTTCTCTATGTGACGTAAAGGGGGGGGGGGGGGGGGGTCAAGACCCCCTGGACCCAGCCCCTGGATCCGCCCCTCATAGCTAGGGTCTGGTCATGGGCAGATCAAGGGAGAGGATCCTCTCTTTTCCCTGAATATTGACGATTATTTTAATCAAAAGTACGGGCCAAAATCAATTACTGAAAAAAAATCCAAACAGTGCGCCTCCACCTTTTTAAATTGCTGGATTTGCCAGTGGATCATGTGACGATGAGGTGGTATTCAGCGCAAGGATTATACCTGGGATTTGGTTTATTAATAAGTGGCTTTGCACTTGAGGAAACACGAACGTGAGACAGGACAAGGAGGGGTTCGAACGGACGTCATTCACCATTTGACCTGATTTGCTGCATGGTCCGAGCGAGTTGTTACCATCACCTTTTAGAAACCTGCAAGCAATTCATTTTGCTGTTCATTCTTACTGCATCTGGTTTTTGTTTTTAGTGAGTATTTAAACTTAGTTTGTAGAGGATAACTTATAAGCCATGTCATTTCAGAAGTGGTAGGTAACCAATCAAAAACTAATTATGGAGATCTTACTATACTGATTCAACGGCATATTCCAGTATTACCCTTTAATGTTGAGTTGCTCTTTCAACAGGGATCTACACTTCAAATTTAAAGTGGCAATGTCAAAGTAATCATACAGTCATGTATCTATTTCAGCATTTGGCGTGTTATTTTTGGGGCTCTGGATGGGGGGGGGGGGGGGTCCCGATATCGCATGTCGATTTTAAGAATGGGCCTTGTCGCCTTGTCGAATTTAAGAATTGGCTATGTCGCATGTCATTAAGCCAAAAAAGGGCCGTGTCGCCGTGTCAAATTTAGTGGTCATCCCCCATATTTTTCCTAGATAGCACAGCATTAACATAATAAGTGTCTGTGAAACCTCCCCCATGCCCCACACCCAATTTTAAAACGGGTATCTTGTCTGGATATTATTTTAGATCTAAAAACACAGGTGACACCCTCACATTTGTCTTATAACATGTTTTATATGAGGCGTCATTAATCTCTCATGAATGGGTACCCCAGTTTGTTACTCCTTTTAGACTCTGTTATTAATACACCCTTACTGGCCCCAGCAATCGTCATCAGACCCACAGTGCCTCCTGAACCATAAACTGCTCTCAGAACGTCCAGCTCGGAGCAGCTCGCTGTAGTGCTGCATGGGAACCCAAGCGGAGACCGAGCAGCACAATGATGCCACATCCGCCAGGAGAGTGACAATGACAGATCCTCTGTTGGGAGAGTGATACGCCGCTGGTTCTGTTTGTGTTTACCACCTACGTCACAGACCACGTGGGCGAGGGTTCCCCTCGTGACGTAAAAGACCTGAGGGTGAACGCTCCGCTGGTATTGGTCATGCTAGGGTAACCATGGCAACTGGGGCAGCACTTCCCACGCCCCCTGAACTATAGAGCCTTTGAACAAAATAAAAACAAGACAAAACAGGTGAGCTTATCTGACCTCCTTTAACTACTGTCTTAAAGCTGCGTTAGCATAAGCTCATTTCAGCAAAATGTACAGTGTGAACAATCTATGATAACATTAAGACATTTATACACACTTTTCAATAAAGTAGCGCCCTGCTAGCTGGTAGAACTGAACTAAGCGATTGGGATATGGGTATACCTATGGACCCATGACTAAAGTAAAAATGGTTGGGAACAGGGGGAGGGTTCACTGCGCAGCTTCATGAAAAAGGTGTATAGAGATTATAGAACACGAGACCGTCTGTATATATGCTGGGAGAAAACAGTAGATAGGCATAAGGTCGGAAGTACAGATATATACATATATATATATTATATCTGATATACCTAGGACGCCGGGTCGTGCGCGCGCCGCGTGCAGCGCGTGCCATGTGCATCCGGTCAGGTAGCGGCCCACGTACAGAGGACCCATCGGACGACATCCGGTCCGGACAGCAGCAGTCGTCGATAATGGGGCGGTAAAAAAAGAGAGGCGTTATCTAACACAAGCTGGCTGGAGTAAAGGGGTCTGTATCGGCCCAAACAGCTGATTAACACGTGGTGTCCGCCGCCCCGCTCCCGCCCTTGTCAACAGCTGGCCGTCATTGAACACCCTGCCGAGCCATTGTCCACCCCCACTCCTCTCTGCCCGCCCTGCCGCTATTATTGAACCGCTGATTTATTAAAAGAAAAAAGTCCATGTGGACCTATTCCCAGTCACAGGGAGAGCCTTTAATCTAATTGTGGAATGGTTAGTTTGTGTGGTGTTCAATAGGGAGGGTTTGGTGGTGATTTCTGTGTATAAAGATAGCGCAGAGTCAGTATCGATCCCAGCGGCCACCGCAGCACTGCCTCCGCCACCGCCGCTGCGGCTCCCCCACCCACGCGCAGGAATACATTAACCTGAGAACTATATAAACAGACACGGACATCGCCTCGTGTTGTTGTAGTAGTGGGAATGCACGGACGACCTCTCTCCTCTCGCCCTATTTGCTGATGAGACACGACTCTATTTTTTATATTTTTGTACCGTCAATACTTTTTTAAAACATCATAACCCATTATCACAAAGACATATTTTTGTAATCTTATCAACTGAATCACTGACGACAAGATCTGATATTGGAGCTACTGGATTCCTGCTGCCCATGCCACTGAAAAAGTAAGTATTTCTGTGAATTTCTACCATATTGTTCCATGCATTGCCTGGTGTTGCCATGCGGGCAGACTGGATGTATTGCGGCAGCAGTGCTGGGGAGTTGGGAGCCCTACTACGCTTCTCTGTGCCGTCGCCATCTAAACATATGGACGCTACGGCGACGCCCTTCAAACGCTCCTACCTCCACAAACGTGTGGTAACAGCCTAAACCCAGCGGCCGGACGCTCCTGGAGGGTATTAAAGGGCTTTTCTGACCAGGGGGAAACACTGACCTTCGTCCCTTGTCCGAGGAACAGGAGGAGATGCCAGTCGTTCCGTCCCCTCCCCTCCTCCTCCTACGCCGGCGAGCGGAGGCTCACAAGGGAAGGGGTTCCCATGCCTCGCGACGGGCGATTTCTGGAAATATCCAGCATTGCCGCTGCCTCACAAAATAGGGTTGGTTAATCATTTCTTTAATGGCATCAGTCAGTGGTGGAATCAATTGCCCCCAACCCCGATTGCCTTTGTTTGTGCCAGGCTATTTTCACGATGTGAAGGTGATGCTATATAAACTGGCGTTGCAGACAAACTGCACCTATCAAGTATTGATACACGTTTGTGGCACGCGCCTTATGCTCAGAGCTGCTGGTGTCATGCTCAAATAAACGACATTCCAGATGGACACTCATACCGTGGACATACGACCCTCATACACAACACCTATAACATTTCCAAGCTGGGTTAATTTCAAATTATAAGTGATCAACAAACTCAAGTCGAGAGGACTGTTCGGGCAAACTACTGTTGCATCTGTGGAGGAACCGGGATGGCAAGGGTGCAGTGGGAAACCAAAACAACACACGCCTCCCCCACCTCCTCCAGCTGCTGCTGCTGCTGCAGCCCTATCCCCTCCTCCTTCTGCCGTCTCATCCCCTCTTCTCAGCCCCTGCTCCTTGCCTTTAGACATTCTCTGAGATTAACTGTGTTCAGAGCCTTTACTCTCCATGTTCAGAGTAACTTCAAAGGCATATTCTCTTTCCATTATTAAGCGAAAGCTGAAGGTGTGTGTGTATGTGGGAGTGGGGTGTAAGTAAACAAGGTTACTTTCAAGAATAGGAAGTTCTTGAATGACATCTTATTAGTTATTGGATGTAGGATAGTTGCCTTGAAGAATGGGTTATCAGGCTTTGGTTCTCGAACTATAAATGGTTCTAGGGTTTTCTGTTACATGTGCGAGTACATGCCGCTGGCACATAGTAACGTTACGTCCCATGCTGTTGTCCTTCAATTGTTATTAAACCAATTATGTAAGTTCTAGGCAGGAGCAAGGACATGTCTATGCACTTGTACAGCATCTTTGCATCCACATTCAGGAATCAACAACTGTACATGTGACCTAAACGGCGGATGGTCAATTAATTCTATGCAGCCTCCAGAAAATTGCTGAACATTTACCTGTGTTAGAACTTGCAGCTGCCACGATTACTTGTTACCCTAAGGAGGCAGGCAGCTGCATGTGAGGGTTACAGAGGATGTGCCATCGGTCACAGATGGACATCAAACCCTGCTGGGGGCTGGTATTGCTTGTAAGCCAGACCTTGATGTTCAGGTGGACACACTATAGTGGTGGGGGGGGGGGAGTTCCCAGTAGATCTGGAACCCCATCAGAAATTTCTCAAAGTTTACATAATGAAACTGAAAACATAGGGTATATCATCAAAACAATATGTGGGAACTCCCTCAGATTTTAACGGACCCCCCTCGGATTTACATGGAACCCCTCTCAGATTTTAGGGCAGGGTACGCCCATGACATCCGTCATACAGTAAATGACACCGCCCGCCCCCTCTGCCCCTCCCCCCCCCCCCCGGCTGACCAGAGCGTGGGCGGACGGCGGCAGTGGTAAAGAGTGTGCCAGCAGCAGCAGCAGCGGTCGCAAAGGCAATGGAAAGCCAGGAGAAGCAGGCGTAGTAACATAAGCGCGGCGCAGCTGTGACAGTGGTGGGAGTGTGTGAGCGGAGTTTCTAAAGGAGTGGGACTTTAACCCTGTGTGCGGTACGCCCACATGTTCCCTCACAGTCACAGGGTACCGCTACTAGTTACCATGTTAACGTCCTGCACTATTATGTTTGCATGTCAAACGTATGTTGGGTATCGTCATATAACCACGTGGCATGCCTCAAAGACCACATGCACACACATATAAATACGTATATAGTTATATGTATGTTAATATATATATATATATATATAAATATATTGCGTGTCAGGGAATCAAGGAGTTGATTATTGGTTATCTAATTGTATTGGTTATGGTCTTCTTTGTTGATTCCTATTACCGATCCTTTGTGTTAAGATGATATAGGTGTGGTGGTCGGATTATGTTACAGGAAAAGTCCAGGCGTGCATCCTTTACACAGGCTCATAGCATCCGAATATTCAAACAGAGGCAAAGTTTGCAATGACGTCTATGTAAAGGTTTAAAGGCAAAGGGAGGAACAGGTATGGCACGGGGGGGTCCCTATTACGGCTTATGGTTAGTTATCATATTTATATCATTATAGGAATAATATGTTGGACCTCAACATCACGAATCTAAAAGTTCACCTGGCTGAATAAGGTTAGGTTTTACTTATAGATAAACGAAAAAACGTCTCATGTTACTGAAGTGTGCTTTGTGTATAACTATGATGAATTAGTGCGTTATAAGGGGCTGTAATGAGTCTATGTCTAAAAATTGATAAAAAAAAAATCTGACAAACACAGCTGTACGCGCGCGCGCACACACACACACACACACACACACACACACACACACACACACACAGATATATATATATATATACACACACAGGTAAATATATGTAAACTGTACAATGAATTCCGAAGCAGACGTCTATATATACTCACAATATATTGGAATATACATACGTACATATTATACATACACACATACACACCCTCACACACACAATATGTATACTATCTTTAGGAACATAATATCTATCTGGAGACGTTTGATAAGTATACATAAAATACTTTCTTCATATGATTCACGAATCATGTTGAAGTGTAGATGTCGCTGATTAAACAATCCAATTTAATGTTTATTTTATATTACTACAGATTTATAGCCAATTAAAATGACATCATTTGACAAAAGAATAGAATATGACTCACAGAACTTGACACATGACAACATGTCTCATCGTCTTTTCTGACAATGAGTTTTCTGAGGGAAAAAGTGCATACATGTATGTATTTGATTCCCACATCACAAAGCCTTACCTGAGTTTCTCAGCATGCGAGATGCATGTAAGAAAAGCTAAAGATGAAATATTAGACTGACTAACTAAAGAAATATATAAACCTCTCAGATCAGAGAATACAGTATGGACGTGTCCGTATCACATAGCTGTTCGTCATGGTCATTATTCGGCTGGAGGCGTTATAATGATGGACACGTTGGGAGAACTACAGCTATACTGCTACCTGCATGTATTATACCGCACCATCTGGCACATTGTCACTGCTGAATAGCAACAGAGTATGTGTGTTTAACAGATTATATAAAATATACAATATGCGTCAGGCAATATCAGTCTGACATCTCTTATCATTAATTATTTCCCCACTTGACTGCATGGGTTAACTGCCAATTTTTAACTGTTTAATTATGAGATCAATCAATGATAATATTGTATAGTTTTTAGTAACCTCCTTTAGTTTGTTGCAATCTGAACGTAAACCAGTCAACGACAAAACGTAAGACTAGAAATTGTAGTGGGAATGAATACAACAATATAACAATTACCCATGCTGAAACTAATGATAAAATACTAATACAGATAACTGAGTTTTATGGCCTGCTATAAAATCATATCAATTGGGATGTATTATTTACAAAAGAATCTTTAACAAATAAATATTTTGAAACCGAATAGAGGAACATGGCACATACACAGACACACACACTTGTGTGTGTGTGTGTGTGTGTGTGTGTGTGTGTGTGTGTGTGTGTGTGTGTACAGGCCCGTAGCCTTGGACAAACCCTCCTTTCACTTCTATGGCCCTATAAATAAAAAAAGGCCCAAAATTCAAAAAACGCCCTCCCCCTCCCCCACACACATACTTAAAAAAAACTATTAGTCAAAAAACGAGCCCCCCTCTCAAAAAAGCTGACTTCCGAGTTCGGACCTGGTGTACATTGGTGAAATGGGCACTGAAACTTGGCACGTTATACCCTGGCTATACTTCTCGCCTGGTAGATCACGCCTGCCGCTCCCTGCCCTCCCCTCTCATCCCTATTGTTCTCCTCCCAAGAAGGCTTCATGCTTGTGATGACTGAGTCAGGTCCAAACAAAGCCTGTCTATGCTGATTAGTGGTGGCCGAGTGCCTCTGCTCCCGGCTGACCAGCAACCTCTATACTTTCTATACTCGCCACGTCCTATAGCAATTGACATGTTATTTAAATAGCTATATTATTCCGGTGGGAGATGAAATAACCCTTATAATTATGTAACCAGTAAAATAAATGACAGTTAAACAGCCAAGCGGAAAAATTGATGTGAGGTGTGAGTTATGAGATGTGAGACTTGTTTGAGTGCCTCTGCTCCTGGGTGAGCAGCTATCTCTGTACTTTCTATACTAGCCACATCTTACCAACTGACATGCTAGTTGGCTGTATTATTCTGAAGAGATGTGATATAACAACCCAGATTGGGAAAGTATCTCCTTGCAAACTGGTATTAAAATTTAACCTAGTCAAGTAGTCAAGGCCACATTGTACCTCCAGGATAAGAATAACAATTTTTAAAAAAGTGAGTAAAATGATGTGATATGTGGAACTGATACTGTCTGAGGCATATTGTATATTTCACATGACCTGTTATAGATACATGGAAAGACTGGACATTTAGATGGTGTGTTTTTATTCCCTGAGCAATATGTGAGGCACATACATGAGTTTTGTAAGGTGCTTTGTCGTTTTCAAAAGGTTAATGTATGTGCAATGTATATATATAGCAGAGCATATGACAGGTATGGATTCTACACCGGAGGATACTGCATGCAGCTGGTGAGCCAGGGAAAGAGGCAGTGAATTGAAACTGTGAAACGCATTTACAAAACCGAACCAAGGCATTCCTATTACCACCTCTCTAGCCTCAGTCATAAAACCGATCAGCTGTCAGTGCTAATAACATGGCCATCCCTAATTAGCCTGAGGATTATTAAATGGGAGCTGGGGAGGTCAGTGCGTGGGGGCGGGGCGGGGGGTTGGTTGGGTGGGTTCTCCCTAGGCGTGTTCGATGACCACGCGCCGGCACGCGCCGCTACTGCTAAGGGCTATTGGTTATGGGTAGGCACCTGGAGAGGGCCTGGTCACTAGGGCAGAGGTTATTAGGACCCTGGAGTAGCGCCAGGTAGGCCAGTAGTCTCACATTTTAGTATTATCCTAAAGTCTGTATTCCACAAGGAGGTTATGACTGTTTGTTATTGGTAATAGTTAATAAATTGTTACCAGTCATACTGCAGAAGACCACACATCTTACATATCATTTGAAAGAGAATTCGAAGACCATTCTAACGGTATGTAACATGTATGTGATTGACCGATATTCCCAATGCTGATATTTTTATATCGAAAGTAAAATTGTCTGGTGGAATACATCCTTAACTGGTCACAGATGGGTGCACCTATGATAAGATCATAAATGTCTGCATTATACAACTTAATCATCCTCTATATATTGCACAATGACGGTCCAAATGAAGGTTATCAGAAGTTGCCATCCAGCCTTGCCAACTGCTTACCTATGTGGGCCCAGTGATGGCTAAAACTGCCATAGATACCACCACCACCTCCACTACCTCCTCCTGGCCCACTCGCCTCTAGCCATCAGTGTTTACAGAGACACAGACATACACACCCACGCCGGCCCAGGTAGACACACGCACACACACCTGTGCCCAGCTGCCTGCAGGTGCTGGAGGAGGCAGGAGGAGAGGGGGAGAGAGGCCCGGGAGGAGTAGCAGGGGACAGTTGGATTCCACTCCTTAGTGGCAATACACCTGAGTACTACTACTTGAGATCCAGGTGTTGGGCTCAGGTCTCTCTCAGCCTGCTACTGGCTACTACCACCACCGCCGCTACTGCTGCTGCACAGAGAGAGTATACACACAAGCATCTGGGCAGGCCTTGGGGATGGGAGCACTGCCTGGTATTAAGCCTAGATATTAAAACTGACACACACACCAATACCACTTGTCTACTATTACTACTGCTACCTGATACACACCAATATTCAAGTCATGGTAAGTCTCATGCTAGCTTGCACTTTCAATTCCTTCAAAATACCACTGTATAAACTGATGAGAAATTGCAAAAGGAAACACATTTTGAATTACGTGATAATCATGCGTGGGATAGAGGAACGTTTCGAGCTACTAATTAACTTAGGTGTTTCAGATAAACAGTGTTAATTACAGATGTCAAGGCTTCAGGAGACTTTATGCATTGGTTGCACAATTGGCTGCAATACGATAGTAAGTGAAGGGCAGAAGCCCACTGTGATATCAAATGTCCCTGTGCATTAAATTAGGAATATTTAAGAACCTTTCATATCACATTTATATTATATATATATATATATATATATATATATATATACAAATTCAGTGACATAGACAATATAATATTATCAGGGATACATCACCAAGCGTTATTTGTTTTCAAAATATTTGAGTATATGCAATACTATGTTATATATGATAAATAGTATATATAACAGTATATGTTATATAATATTATATTAACAGTTACTTGTAATTTTTTTATTGTAACAACTAAGTCGCTGTGGCATAATTGATGCTACTCGTGATGCCGTGCCTCAGTGTGTGCTATACACAGCTGGTAGTTGAGGGGGCGTATGCAGTATGCTTTAGCTGAAATCAATGGGTGTATGGATTCTAGGCAAACATATATAACCACTTGTAGTTGTACAAGTCAACTGCATATATGTACGGCTGAAGAGCAGCGGATGTTGAGGTCATGATGTATAATAGTATGTACAAGAATTTTGTTCGTACTATACCGAAATAGATGTCCCAAGATATCCCTAATCGATGTCATTTATTTGAGGAGCAGATAGTGTATGCATGATCGTACTCTTTGACATGCTAGTTGTGCAATATAGATTCTTAACAATGATCATGCACAACAATTAAGGCTTAACATGGAACCTTCAACCATAAGCCCCCAAAAATATACGTAAATCCAAAAAGAAATGTAATAAATAACATTTTCCTGGCTACCTCGGGGTTTGCTCCGAAGGAAAAATATGGGTTAATTTATTTAGATAAGAAAAATGCACCTTTATAGATCCGACCCACACACCTATATGATCAAGCACACAATATTATAATATCTGACCTCATTTATTGATTATTATTCGCATAAGATATCATTATAATATCCTGAATAAAAAATAGATTGAACTGTCATAAATATGTCACTAAAATATTACATAAGATGCACATAAAACACTATATTCAAACTCTTAATGTACATGGCGAAGCTATGTGCTTTAAAAAGTGAAAGCAATTAAAGATGACATACATCTAGCGCTTTAAAAGAGTATTCAAAATGCCGAGTGCATGTCAAAGTATGAATAATTGACGTTTGACGTTAGTTTTATTGAGCTCATTAGAAGTGCACATGTACAAGTATAACAGCCGGGCTGAGTTCGATAGTGTAGGTCTGGCATGTGCTGCTGTGACGTCAGGACAAACACAGGGCACCCATAGGCTTCATTTACATTGTTACTAAATATAACCTGGCCTAGAATGCATTCTGAAAGTAAAGCGTACTATTCAATTTAAAAACAAAAACAAAACAAAAAATACACTAGCACATGCCTGCTCCGATGCAAAAGGTTTATAAAGGCGATCCGTTTACCGTTATTGTCTTTGCCAAACTGATAATTGGACTTTTTATAGTGTTTATATATAGCTTATATGAAATTGAAAGTTTTCAATGCTCTCCATGGATGCAATCATTGGTTAATGGTATTGTGCACTTTTAGATTGAACGACCTTAGTAATTATAATTCAGACTATAAGCTACCCCATTTGGGGATTAAAACAATCTGAAGCTAGGGATCAATTGAAAGCAGTCACCTTTTTCTAGAATTAGGAAGGGGTAACACCGGGACATCCTCCCTATTTCTTTTTTTTGGTGGCAAATATGATTGTTATTATCGTGCCACCAAAGGAATCACCAGCAATGTAATAACTTCTCCAGCCAAATTGTGATGTTTGATTATCACTCTTTGACCATATCCTATCAATTTGGTCAGTCTAAAATTGCACATAACTGTGCATTTTTTGATGATGTAGATGAGATCTCACCAAATCAGATTGTCATTTAACATTATCTTTTGTGATATTATTGAGGATTTAACCAAAACAGAGCATTACAACAACATTCAGTAGTAGTTGAAGAACATAACAATTTAAGGGTTACAATAATCTTGCAGTGCAAGGTCTAGAAATCCGATTCATCCCTTTTTTGTGTTGCAATGGAGGGATACATTCTGTTTCCCCTGCATTATAATACCCTTTACAGACTAGCCCCAAAATGCGCATTATGCATGTATTGTACTATCATTATGAGCGCATTTTGAGGCTAGTCTGAAGAGTGTATAAGTCTCGAGTGATCCTGTTTAGTTGCCAGTGGCAATTCATAACGTCCCCAAAACAATGTATATAGTGTGTTATCTCAACATTCATACACCATAATTATAGGAGTTAACCAGATACGCCTGGAGACGGGTGTAAACGCGGCCTAAGACTCTCTGGGTTTCTATACGGCGCCTCACGCTGGTTCAGAGTAACTCATTGATCTGCTGCGAGCTACTCATCAAATTTACATTGATCCTGGAGAGGGTTGGCTGACCATCTAAGGCTCCAGGGCAGGCGAGGGGGAGGTCAAGTAGTTGAAGGGATATTTTATTTTACTTGTGAATTAAAGAGCGATATCTCTATACAAATAATTCTAACAAAGTTAACAAATTTAACATTTTGTTAAATAGCTCATGTATTGAAAAAGCTACTTATTGATATTCAGATAAGAAGATTGGTATTGCTGATGACTGTTCATATTGAAATTCTCGGTATTGCTTGGAAGTGTTGTAGTACGTTAATGACATAATTGGCTATATATCGACTGCATATGAGATTGGAGGGTGATTGGATTGAATAGTCAGTCAACGAAATTGGAAGATTGAAAAAAGCCTAAATATCACTTCTTCATTTACAATGTAGGCCTATAGAAGTTGGGATCCGATGGTCTTAACTCTCAATCTCTGAGCTTTAATATGAAATACAAAATGGGATACCCTTCCCAATTAGACATTTAGAGTAGATCGCCCAACGTTTCCACAATAACCTTTGGGTCGACCTACAAAAAACTGTTTACATTGTTAAAAGACACTTTGAACTGTGACCCCTAAAGACCTATTTGTGTTTGCCTCCTCCAAAACAACTTCTAAAAAGGGGGGAGTATATCTACATACATGTATGTATTGGACATCCCTTTGGACGGACCAAATTCTCTTTGTCCCTTTGTTCGACGTTAATCTTGGCCAATAACGAAGATTCGGAGAATCGTTAACAATCTGACACCATTGCCGCCAGTCATCCGTGACCGGTCACATGACGCCAGCTGTGACGTCACATAGGTGATGGCGCTGGCAGGTGGCGTGTGTTAATTAGGTATGACAAGACAATGGGAGGCGCGTGTGGGGACCAGCGAAAGGCGGCCGGGCCGGGTCAGGGGGGTTATGTGGACATTAAGTAAGGACGGGCTGTAGGCTATGTTACATGAGAAACGTCTGATGAGGACGTGAGGGTGTGGGGGAACACAGGTGGCCAGCTGGGGGAGCGAGAAGATGGCGTCCTGTCCATACTGATGTACTGACGCGGATGGTCAGTCCAGACTTTAGCTTAACTGTTCCAGTGTGGAACCAAGACTCAGGGCTAAGAGTGTAACTCTCAGTGCTACAGGGGAGAGCGTATAAACATATGACAGGTATACAAACATATGTAAGGTGCAGTATGCGCAGCAGACCGCAGAGCGCTGCTAGTCACCATTGTTGGTTAAACATCCTGGAAAGGTTGGTACTAGAAGCCAGGTTCGAATTGAAGCTGATAGACTGGTAGTCAGACTGGAGCATTGGCTGGGTGTGGTTGAGTGGATGTTACCCTTTGGATTGTTCATTGTCAACAGGAGATATTGTCACTGGTATACACACATTGCGAGTGTTATGTCCTTCATAATTATACGGAACTATGTTATAGATTGGACTTGCAGTCTGGTTGGAGACAGACTGCTGATGGAGCTAGCTAATATCTATGGGAACAAACAATACGACATCTAAATAGAACCCTAACTTATATTGGATATTTAACCTCTATAGTTCAATGAAAGGCCCACATTGTACAACATGTAAAGGTTTTACCTACAAAAATAGGCCTAACTTGAATTGGACAGAACTACGTTTCGATACCTTCATCAAAATAAGCGCAATACGCTCTAATTCAATGACTAAAGAAATGAGGATGATCTTCACTCGGAACATAGATATACATGATATCACAATGCAGAAGGAAATGATATCGTTTAAACAACCTGAAATGTCAAATATAGTTATTCAGTGCATGTTTCTGTGTTACTATTACAGAATGAGACTTTCTAAATACGCACAAAACTCATTTGTAATTCATGATTGAGACGATCTGTTGATTCAGTGGATTTAGAATTGTTATATATCTATCCCCGTTGCCTATAACAATAACTAAGTGTGAACCATTGACAAGGAGATACGGGTCAGGGCCAATTGAGTTATTCATTCAATTGTTCATCATTTGTTTCTAATTCACTAGCAATGTTAAGCTCTCCCATACGCCCCCGTGCCCGCTGTCGCCTCTCCCACAGTTAGACATTAACATCGCATATCATTCCAATTACAATTTCTTAACAACACGAAAAATGTTTCAAACTGCATAATAGAAGTTCTGTTTTCACACATTTCGACTATTATGATGATAAATGATTCAGTACCCAAAAAGCTTGGTACCCTTGCCCAAAAACTATATAATATAGTTCTTGTTTATACGTGTGATGCCCTGCTAACAGATATATCTGAACCAAGGTGTTGGGATATGGGATTCAACGGAACCAGGCCTCTGGTTTTGGGTACAGTGCTTATATGGGAGGGTCCACTGCGCAAACTCGTCAGAAAGGTGTATTTGCTCCTTTACTGCTTACTCGACATGGCTTCTTGTGTCGATAGCGTTGCTTGGTGACAACTAGCCAAATGTCAAAGTACCTGGTCCCTGTTCAGGGTTGTAAATCGACCGTTTAATTACTATAATGCAGGTGTTTGTTTTATGGCAGGACGTCATGTATGTACAAAACGGTCTTTAGAAGCATCTCATTAATTGTACCTGGTATAAGAAGACTGACAAAAAGTACGCACCTGTACATATCTATTAACTACCAACCAAAACAGTTCTATGGCCTCTGTTTTGGCCTCTGTTTTGGTTATTTGGACCGCGTGCACAGTTGAAATAGATCAAGAATTCAAAGAAAAGGCCGTTGTTTGGCTGTTCGTCTGTGACGTTTGACCAGGGGACATTGTGGCCGGAGAGGGGCTCGGTCACCATGGTGACGACGACCACCCTGGAGGACGGCTCACGTCACGGCGGTCAGGTGTGGACAGGTGCGACTAGCAGTAAGCAGACCGTCCGTTTCCATGACGACTGAGACCGGGGTCTCAGCTGGGCGGCAGTCAGCCACTCTTAGAACAGGCGAGCCTCAGGGTTGACATGATAATGATAGAGGTGGCAATGCCTCACTCTGCATACTGTCAACGTGTTAATATTCGCGTTGCACATACATTTTCGCATATATATATATATATATATATATTTGCGGTATTAAACCGCGGTTGTTAAACAACCGCGGAAAATATAGATAAACAAACTCTGTCTACATAATAATATATAGCACTTGGCAGTGGCTGATCCAGGGGGTAGGGTATCCAGGGGGCCCTTTTCGATGGACCCCTAAAGTGCAAAGGGAAGGGGAAATGTATATATCCATGCAAAAGCACACTATTTTAGTACCAAACCCCGCCCTTTCGGAAATCCTGTATCCACCTCTGCTTAGCGTACGGTTCACTTTCCTCCTGATATGAATGATATAATGATATATCCCCCCCACCCACACACACACCCAGCCGCGTCCCCTCCAACGTACCGCCCCTACAGGAGGGAGGGTTCCAGGCACTAATCAATGGAGATCAAAGACAACGTTGTCGCCCAGGCCCTCCTTGCTATATCTTAGTCGATCTATTTATACATAATTCAGATGTATTCAATAAATCTACCCCTCTGTTTGATGTATCTATAGTTGGTTATTTGGCAGTTTCAAGACCTTTGCAATAGCCAGGGCAATATTGAGGGGTGGGCTGAATTGTGGTGTTTGGTTGTGAATAATTTGGTATTTTGTAGTGCGCTGGCATTACCTCATCACTTTCCATTTATAACCGATGATTCTATCATGCATGCGTTTATATTTGATACTATACTATAATTATAGTTTTGATATTGAAATTAACGAAATTCAGGGTGCGATTTGCTTTGTCATAGTGCTTGGTCAGATAGAATTGAAAACGCACGAATTCTTTGAAAAAAAGACTTTTGAAATAATACAGTAAGTACAATATGTTACCTTACATTTTGTTTTTCTTTCATAATTGTGATGTAAGAACTAGTATTCAGGGTACTTAGAAAGTATCCCCTGTTCTCCTTATATTGTCCTACAATTCCTTACATTGCTATCCTTGTATTCTGCCTATTGTAGCACCAAAGTCCATAAGTGCTAAGTCATTCAAAAGGGTAAATTCCACGAGAGTCACACGAGAGTCCAATTATTCAAGCAGGAGGGAATGTTCTGGATTGACTCATTAGAGAGTTGACACATTCAAAACAGAATTGGTTTACAAAATGAATCTAGACATCTCTGGTGATTCAGAATGATAGAATTGGACAAATATAAGAAGTAGTATAGGCCAAAGGGGGTACAATATGGCGGCTCGAATACATATGATATCAAATGTTGCAAAATCAATGTACTGCTATATAGTTACAGGAGAGTACATAAAATCTAGCAATGCCCTGTTTAGTCACTACGATGCCCCATGTTAAGATGATAGTTAGGGTAGTATTAAAAGAAAATGTGGTCAGAATAATATTATTAGAAAATACAATGTAAACAATACATGAAAAACATAGTGTCTGAAATATTTTCGGGACTGTTATAAGACCTCTGGGATGAGGAGAACTGTCAGGACCATAAAAGGATTATCTTAAACGTTATCATTTTGACGGTATGTATAAATGGCCCTTTAGCTGTATAATGAATGCGTGTGCTCGATTCGTCGGTGACTGGTCAGTTGGCTGCTTCCATGTCCAGGTTCTGACCCTTCACCGTACTGTATGATACCACTATTTATCTCCTATTGATTCCCGCCTATAGCTCTGAGACTGTAGGAGTTCTCCAGTACAGACGACTGTACAACTATATCTAGACTGTTTGCTCATGCATATCTATGAACGGGTTCTCATTTCTCTCAATACTAACCATGGTAAATGATTAAACAATCAAGCATATCGAGTCAAACAATGCAAATTGAAATAATGAAAAATAAAACAAACATCAATTATGAAAATTGCCATTAACTTAATTGATATTCCCTTTGATATCATCATGATAGCAACAACATTAACCAATAGATCTAGTTTACTTATATATAATGTATTGCATTATATATAGGGGGGGAGGGGGAGGGGGGTTGTTACACAGGCCGTCAAAATCCTTACGAGATTGATTATCGTAGGCTTTAGGACATTCCCGACAATCATCCTAAGGGTCCCGACAGACTTACGACGGTCCCGACAACATTTCTAACACTAGATTATATTATCTAGGGTTTACATTAGAATTTCTGAAATTGGCCCAGTTCTCTTTGTAAGAGTATCTATAGTACTGCGTAAACCAGGCTTAAGCCATCGCAAGGAGCTGCTGCAACGATTTGTTTCATGTATGCAAAAATTATATTATTCTTGTGAAATTAGGGAATTTAAAGCAAATATTTCTAAGTAGTTGGTTACTTAATTTGGTGTGCTTTTCCAAAATTATTAAGGGAGCCTAAGAGCATAATGCAGTAAGAAACAGGTGAATGGCGAATAGAGTGTGACATTCCGAACACTACCTCCGAGATTCACCTTAGTGTAGTCTGTCTAGACTTGCCAGATATCTATAACCAAATTCCTCATCAATAACGAACGTGCTTTTAATACTCTAGATTCAGTATACAGTTATTTTCTAGGTCATTATTTTCATTATTCACAAATCGATAGAGAGGCGTGAGAATATTTAAAAAAACAAAAAACTTAGCATCGGCAGGAGCCGTTCAGAGTCAATGTGAATGGGAGTTGCTAGTCAGTATACTAGTAATCATCACACCATTTCTGTAATTCTCCCTACTACAGATAGCTGATTTACAGTATTTTAAGCACCTGCAGGTTAATTATGGCAAATTTTGTCGACAAAAACTCATGAAAACCTAAAGAAAATATGTGAATATTTGCCATATTTCCATGTGTGATGAATGAATTTTCAAAACAACTTCAAAAATGATAAACATATACAAATAACATATGAAATTTTTTTTGACATTGATGGCCATCATTTCAAACCACAAATAATGCCATGATAAGTGAAATTTTCTATACTTGAGCCCTGTGGTTTGTCGACATATTTCCCATCATGCATTCTGATATAGACTAACCTGCAGGTCAAATTAAAGAAATTGGCTATCCGTGGTAGGGAGAATTCATTGATTGGTCAGTCACACTGAAGGTAAAGGTTGCAAAAAATAGAGAAGACGACATGGATTAAGGAGAAGTGTTGGAATGGGGGCAACAGAGGGAAGGAAGGGTGAAAGATAGATTTTGAATTGTAATATTCATGTAGAAGATTGCAGGTTAATGTAAAGAATCGGAATCATCGCTCCTTGGCGCCAGAAATAGGATGTGCCCAATAGCGGCTATTTGAGGAGCAACTAAAATAGTAGTGCTAATTCAATAAACCAACTGAATGAACCTGATGAA
Source organism: Lepidonotus clava (assembly GCA_936440205.1). Lineage (NCBI taxonomy): Eukaryota > Metazoa > Annelida > Polychaeta > Phyllodocida > Polynoidae > Lepidonotus > Lepidonotus clava. Next base: position 51,258,215 of record OW387135.1, on the reverse strand, counting down.
CTATTTATCTGACAATGACGTCAAGGCTTGGTCCACCGACGTTGGTCCACCGACTGGTGGAGGGTATGTGAAACACATGGGTCTCTGTATAACATTTCTAATGATGCGAAGGAGAGTATAGAGGTATAGAAATTACAGTAAGATTTCGATCGGTTTTAACATAATATTGACTGTCTTCAGTTTCATAGTTTCTTCGTCTAGGCAGTGCAGATGAAAAACACAACAAAATAATATGATATGGTTTTTTTTTAAATTTTTCAGTTTTGTGTGTATACCATTAATATAGCTTCCCATTGTCCAATGATGGAAATGAGGTATTTGCAATAGCCTGATATCATTTTCTTGCTATGTTTTGGCTTACATTAATGATGTATATATGTAACCAAGAGATATCAGATACTCAATTGTAAAAGGATCAGAAAAATCAATACGATGTACACGTTGTTTACAGTTACTGTTGTTTCCATGAAGACAATCTTTGTGGATAAAGCTATGCCTATCTCTACTCAAATGTGACCTAGTAATCGATTTAAAATCATAACACTATCATACATACTTACAATTAATGGGGACTCAAGTATTCACTTTCTAGAAGTAGTAGTAGTACCTAGTAGTTCTACTAGTAGAAGTAGCTAGTTGCAATAGTATCCTATGCAAGAATGCCATGCTCCCTAAAACATCTTTACAAGCTAACATTGTGACATTGCTCTGTAACAGTAAGGTATCAAATTTACTAAAATGTGATGTAATTATAACATTCCTTTTTAGTTCAACCTAACCAAAAATAATGTAACTGTTACATGAAAGTTTAACAAGTAACAGACTGACCAAAAGGTCGAATAGTTCATATATATGATAGTTACTATGCACACATACATGTATCTATAAATGCACTCACTCACACATGTACGTTTCTACGAATGCCCTACCCCACCACTGACAACCCCCCAACCTCCCCGCGCCCCCCATCTTTAGTCACCTGTCCGCGCCAAGAACTGACCGCTAGACATTCTCCACCTACCCCCACCCACATACAAATGGCGGCAGTCTCCTAGGGACCATTCATTAATGCAGCAGGCAGGTGGCGGGGGGGCCATTTCCAGGCGTTTGTCAGTGGACAAAGGCACTTCAGATGACCTCCGTCCTTCTCTCTTTCTTGTGCCCTTCCGATTCTACAATATCTGCCACTGTCCACAGAGTGGTAGTTCTCACATATCTGGCTTTTCCAACTGTGTTTAGCAGAATTGATCGGACCCTAGCTATGGCATTTAGGGTTTGCATAGTGGCCGAGTGATGAGAGTGACAGGAGGAGGGGTGAGGAGGAGGAGGAGTAGATAGGAGAGGAAGGAGGTGGAAGCTTAAGAGGAAGAGGAAATTAGGGAGGAGGAGAAGGAAGGGGAAGGAGAGAGGAGAAGACATTGTGGTCAATAAATATTACAGCTGCATTGTTATCATGACCTTTAGATACTTCTTGTCAGTGAATTGAAGTTATAACTTGCGAGAATCTTTGTTAAATATAACCGAGAAATATTCAGTAGATCACACTGAAAAATTTCCCTTAATCTAAGGTAAAGAACACATTCACAGATAACCAATAGTATGTTGATAACAATTGGTAATGTGAATGGGGACAATAATGCCTGTATATAAACCTTATTGTTTAGCACGATTTTCGCTGAATTGCAGAAATCAAGCTACTAGTGATGCAATCAACGCCCTCTTCAGTTACCAGGCTCCCCCTCCTTGGATTACCTAGCCATAATTACCACTAATGGTCTGGCCCATGCTAATTCCTCTGTAAGGCAAATTGGATAATGACTTTAATCAAGACTACTTGAAGCTGAGCAATCGCAGAAGTCAGATGATGAATTTGAATAAGCAACCAAGACATTTTGGCATACATTCTCCAAAATAGCAGCGGGGCTAGCTCAATAGATTACATAACCCGGTAATCTGTAGCATAGTGGAAGATAAAGGCAGTACATCGAGGGTAATTTGTTTGATTATTCTCCTCTTCCCTGTAGCAATGTCCAGTTGCCTGCTTCATGGGGACTTGCTGATAATAATTACAGCATTTTGAGTTTCCTAATAATGTTAGCGATAACCTTTTTTTCCCACACTGTAACTTAAGCTAGGGAGATTGGTTCCCTTATAGAAGTTTTCGTTCCTTTTTGGTGGCTTAAGTTACCCTAGGCCTTGCAGATATTTTTGTGATGGAACTAATTTATCAAATTCTCCTGGTGTTATGCAAGGGAAACGTGATAGCCACGGGGATTCTCATGAAACAGGCTGTAGTATTCGCAGAATGATGTCCTACAACAGCCCTTGTCACGGGGGTTTCTGGTGTGTACATGTATTATGAATGTCATTACACACAGTGACAGTAGCACCAGGCCATATAAAGGGAGAGATAATAGGTTAAGCTTGCCTGCTTGGCATTGTGTATAGAAGGTCACCCAAGCCACTGTCATCTAACTAAGGAAGGCAATTAGTCACTGTTCTGTGATAAATGAAAAAATGAAATCTTATTTTGAGTCACAAAAATATACATAACGATTTACTTTTAAGTTTAAAGAATATCTGCAAACAGTCTGCAATGAACTTCTTCAAAAACTGTCTATTTCGGTAATGAACAATAATAGGGTACACTGAACGAAGGATTGCAGGGTGCCCAGGCAAGTCTTATCATTCTTTTCACACAAAAGGCTGTTATAAAGGTCTCATCAAAGTCTGGTTTCTGTTTCTGAAAAAGCGTGGGCACGTACCCTGTCACAATAATGATTCAGTTGTATTCAACATATTTATAACGTCATTTCAGTTGGAATTCAAACCCCGAACTTGTCCCGATGTGCCCATGCAAGTTTATGTCAAACTTTACCATGAAAAGGTGTTAAAATTGCTTCGTGGTTCATTTCCCAGGGACATGATCATAAAACAAAACGATCCAGGTAAATTATGTTGAGAAACCACTCCTAAAGTTTGTGAAAAACAGCAAAATATAGTAGCATTTCCCCCATGCAGGAAACAATACTAAAACCTGTCAGTCCAACCCACAACGTCTACCTTTATTGGCATAAAACAGGCCTACTGCATTTTGATTCGCTGGCAAACTTGTAAATCTGTCAATCGATCAAATTTGATAATGATTTAGCATAACTTGGAGGTATAGACAACCATTAATCTTGCATTTTCTAGTGTGATGACTTGGAGTGACTGATATGGTTTATAAAGTGTCCAACCCTTGTCAACCCCCCGGACATACACATTGTGGGATGGGCTTATTTCAACGTACAGGAGTTGCTTCAGGCTCGTTCACAAACATTGCAGGACATGGCGGTAGATTAGGTTCAGCACGCCTTGGGTAGGCAATGGTCAGGGATGTAACATTTACAAACATGTAAAACATGTAACCCATGCATGCGAACCACGTGTTGCTGAGCACGCTCCTACTCTTTATCAGTGACCAGGATGGCACGATTAATTAAACCAAACAGCCAACAAACAAGTATTATTAAGATAAATACTGTGAACATTGGACGGTAATAACTTTGAAAAACATCTTATAGTTTGTGAAGAATGATGACTCTGTTGTTGTGATGTGTTTTGCTTCAAATAGAGAAAGGTTATCTCCAGGTGCTTTCCAACACAAATCTTGTTTGGCCATACATAAGGAGTCTAAGCAACCGTATCAAAAATACATGGGATATCCATAGAAATACTTATTGGTTAAATAAAAGGGCCATTGCCCAAACTATATATAATTATCTTTATATCAGAGATACGTTACTTTTCATTTAGGGAATGTGTTAGGGTGGATAAAATTTTAAAATTCCTTAATTTGCTATTTCATCAATAATATTTAGTGAGGTTTCACCAATTACATACAATTTAGGAATCACCCAGAACCTCCATCAAGTCAACGACTGGTATTAACGATTTCCTTATGTTCATTATTTTCTTAGTCATAAATGGTATTTCTCTACCGTTTTCCTTCACCTCTTTGAATATTCATGTAATACAGGTGGAAGTCAGGGTTATAAAGGCCCAGAGATATATGGGCAGGCCGGCTGCCGGAACTGTGCAATTAATTTGGTGTCAGGCTGCCTGGCCTAATGAATGGGCCTTACTATGGCCAGAATGTGGGTTGGCAGGTGGGTTGGGGGAACTGCGGAGGTGTTGGGAGGTGTGAGAAGAAAGGTGGATATTTATATAGTACGTGGAATACGTTGGTACACATATTCTAGGTAAAATGGCTAGGTAAAACTTTGAGGTTAGAATAAGGAATGGGGGGTGTATGAATGAAAGAGATATCGATGTGAAAGTTTATGCATGTATACATGAAAACATGAACTGTGTGAGTGTGTGTGAGGACGGGGGTGTGCATACATACAATAATTATATATACCTAGAAAAATATAAATATTATATACTTATCTATCCCTGTCAATTTGGTAATATATCTGCCATGTATTAAATTGTTCAGCTGCTTTCAATAACCCAAGGCCAGTTCAGTTACTAGTAGCCTATGGAGGTTGTGGGGTTAGAAGGTGGTCAGACTGTACCTACATAACGACCTTTACCTCCCCCTCCGTGTCAGCGGCGCAATGCATGATGGGTCAACACTGTGAGTAACGGGACCAGAACGAGGCTCTGTATACCCGCAGCCGAAGGTCAAGGTCAACCTGACATGAGACTCGATTCTCATCAGACGCATGTGTTGCAGGAGTGATATGGGGAGGGGCAGTTTTTATTTCAATGCCCAAATGTGTGTGATTGGGGGAGAAAAACAGACTCATTCTGAAGAAGAAATATTGCTGTACAAAATACCCATAAAGAAAGGGTGATCTGTATAATTCCCAGCCATAATTATTAGATGTTTATACTGTAAAATATGTCATTATTGTATGAAGACATCATAAGTGCCTTTTCTCATTCACTTTGGTCTGTTTGACGCAGAATACGTTCGGTCTCAGCATTTTTCTACATGATTTTGTCGAATAACTTTAGAATTCATAAATTTTTGACCCATATAGTGAATGAAGATATATACTACCCTCATTTAAAAGTTAAAAAGGGACCCATGTCCATGTCCGAGGAATTTTGGCTTATTTTATCATTTTTGGTCATTTTCTGTCTAAATATTGAACATAGACCTATCGAAGTGTATGTTATTAGGCCCCAAATTCGCAGAGCTGGTCACTCTTGGACAGACCATAGAGAGTACCTTTCAACTTCACTCCCTCTGGACAGACACTTACTGGCCTAGTTAAGACTGAGTAGGCCCACGGGATATTATGCAGCTGAGGAATGAAATGCAATCTATCCTTTGGCCTGTCAGGCTTACATAAATACTGCTCGTGGGCGTGCAAAACAATTATAGATAATTATGGCGATTAGACTATCATTTGATGTATACGTATCGAGCTGAATAGATAGGTTCCAGTGGAAAATGACTGGCTACCGGTGTCATCTTTGGTTTCAAGAAGATCGATCGGACAAACGTCATTATCTATGTAAACGATCCAATCACTCTTAAGTCGAGGGTCGAGACTAAGTGATTTTGATAACGGATTAGAATAGGTGAAACTGTAACAATAAGTATGGCTGGTAACTCTGGAAATGGCACTCGTGTGCGCCGCTCGCAGCCAAAAAGAGAGACAGGCCCATGGGGGGGCGTCTTTTAGATTGACCTTCTGAAAGAACTGTGGGGATTCAGATAAAGAAAGTACCTTATCATGCCACACAGCATGCTACAAACGAACAAGAGAAAATGAACGTTTCAGAGAAATGACAGGTGGTGTCATTATGACATGGAGAGGTGTCTCTGTCGTTATAAAACTCTATTTTCTTGGACATTTTCCTGGAACCATTCTATTTAGGTTTAGAAAGCTCTTGACGTGTGAAACGTAGACCAATATGCAATATCTGTCACACACACACACACATATATATATGAATATTATATATGTATTATATATATATATAAACTTTAATGTGTGAAATTCAGCTATTGAATTACCTCCATCGGATGTCTTATTATAAAATTAATGATGATGATATAAATTTTTATGTATGCCTTGGTGCTGAGGAAGATGTTTACCAGATATAACCACCATGATGTGGGTGAAACATTGAGGCCAAGGTTATATTGATACAAATTGTATACCGTGCATGTATACCTTATCTTTGAGAAGAATATAAAGATCGATCTTTTAAAATGATCGATCTTTTCAATTAGTCTATTTCTGTTGCTAAGTACATGTACTTTAATCGTTCGCAGTAGACATTTCTACATGTACCACTGCATGAGGTGATCTCTATTGAATCCAACATTTTGTAGATGGGGCAATTAAGGTTCATTAAAGATATGGGAAATTACAAGACCTAGTCAAGACTTATCTGGTGACCTTTAAAATTCTGGAAAGGTCATGTAAAAACGTCCTTTCCATTACATTAAATGTACTTTTCTGGCCCCATTTACAAGCTCATAGGTCAGTAAAGGTATATTTCACACAGAATACATTAGTCATGTGCAATAAATGGCTATATCCGGTTTAGTTTCTTATGGAAATAGATAAAATTTAGATATATAAAAAAAATCCCTGTGGGCATCGAGGGTGCAAATTCCCTTTGGTGTTACCCGGGACGAATAGGCCTTTTCCCCTGCTGATTGTAAAGGGTGATCATAAGGGTTTGGGTAGACAGGTGGCCATGGACCACCTCACCTGGCCTGGTGTTCACCCTTACCATATGCCCTGTGCCCTAGCTATCAAGCCTAGTATGGCTTCTTCTTCATTACAGCAAACCTGACATAAGGGTTCAATTCCCTGCTGCTCTTTATTCACTTCCAAGGGTCCAAGATAGGTGGCAAAACCAGATTCAGGGTTCAATTCCCTGCTACATGACCCTGGCATTCATTTCAACATTTCAACTGTACTTGCAGTGAATATGAACATTGCATTTGGAATGGCGTAAAGCAATTAACCATTACTAACTCACTCAAAACGTTGAGACATTGATGGGCAATGTAGGCTCAATTAGTGCAACAATTCACAGGTGGGGATTTCAGTGGGTTACTTTAATGAGTCCTGATTACATGGACCTCCTAGGGGCAAGGACCCCCTGGGGGTCTCAGTTTTCACTTCAGCTCCCTGGTGCACACCCGTCCCTGGGCTTGACTCACATTTCATTTATCGGAGCTATATGACTCTGCTGGGTTCTGGGGGACGCCGCTATGGGGACTTGTACGTGGAGATTAGCCTGCAGGTACAAATCTATCCTGAGTAGCACTGGAAACAAGATTTCAGAAAGTGTGTGTCCACATACAAAATGCCCTGAAGCTGCTCCTGTTGAGTTCATCAAATTTTAAGCAATTTGATGTCATGTGCAGCCCCTTGACCAATTAGATTGCTGCAATAATCAGCGTATTCCTCTTAGTGGACTTCTGGAGGACTGGAGTGGCACTGGAGTAGGGGTGTAGTGGTACCATGCAGTGTACTGTACCGCTATGGGCACCCTGTAACAAACTTATGTAGATGCCTTAGGGCCTTAATGCAGCAAGGAAAGTAACCTAGGGGGGTACTTCAGGTTTCAATAATATCATGGCGATATTTGGGTATTTTCTGACTACTAGATCCTATTACGTCGTAGAATGGTGACAACGATATTATTGCAGAAGCTGAACAAGCTAAGGAAAGTTATCACTAGTAATATCATACCTATGATGGCTTTCATGCTAAACGTTAACTTTTGTGAGCTAGCCTTTGAGAAACCAAGTAATGAGGTATCTTGGGTGGACACAGATTAGGTAAATATGTCGGTAAATGAATGAAACCATATGAAACTATGAATGAGTACATGCATGAACAATTGAATGAGTGAGCAAGTGAGTATATGAGGACGTTAGTAAGAAGTGATCAAATACGGTTTCACATCAATAAGTTACACGCACAGCTTACTGGCAACTCGAAGACTATCCAGGCTTCGAAGGGTTAATTCTGCCAGGGCTGCTGCAGAGAACGCTGTTGCTCATCCATAGATGGAGACAGGTGAAAACCCCGCTGAAACAAATTTATACGGTCAGCATTTAATCTCCTAGTCTGCATATACTGAGGCCTTTTTCAGTGCAGAGAATGTCGCATGCTGTATGATGAAGACATGTCACATGCAGGATGATGAATACATGCACTATATGATGACTCAGAAGGATTCAGAAGGCGACCTCTCTGACTGACATAGAAGGCGACTTGTAGATGAAAGCTCACCTGCGAATAGACTGGACTCAGATAGCAAAATACTTGTAAATCCGATGCACACTAAAGCTCATTAACTAAGATAATTATAATTGTAGGAAGGATGCATATATAGTGTGTGAAAGTATAGAATAGTATGCATGTGTGTAGATGCATGTATACATATAAATGCATTCGTGTATACTTATCTATGTACATATATATGTATGAATATCTAACTCTAAATGTATGTATATATGCACATTCCAATTTGACAACGGGCATTTGAGACTGTTTGTTGATGTAATACAGAATACTTTGAAATATTATAACAATGTATAGGTAAAATCCGATAATATGATTGCGTGACCGCTTAAATCATATTCCTAATTTCGAAATCTTCACGCACCTTATTATCATTAACCTATTAACATACGGCGACCCAGTATGAGAAACAATAATGTTGAAAATTACCACTACGCCTGCCTGTGGGCGTATTCGTGGGTAACACATATTAAAGGGCAATGCAACGCACGTTGGCCATCCGTCGAACTGGAAATATAAATAATGCACGCTTGTTCTTGGGAACAATCAGCTGTGCTGTTATCTTATCACGAGAACCAAATGATGTTATCATCATATACAACGGCTGTTAACATAATCACCACGGCCGAGGGTTATCGTAATATCACCTTTGTTTAGCATTGTATGGCCGTATATATCATAAGCTTATACTTATAATACACAATGTCATTTAGCGTGTGGATGTATAGGTGGTGCAACCTGAGAGTAATCACACGCATTTTCTGTGTCTTTGCAGGCCATGACGATATTATGAAGGCAGCAGCCGTGTCCGTCTAGCAACCCACATAATACCTACACAACGGACTCTTACTCACGAGGCTCCAGTTTGCTAAGAACAGTGCATCCTCGAACCTTTCGGTGTGCGGGAAGACGTCCTGGGAGTATATACATACAAAGTAATACAGCCTTTCCACCCACAACGCCCCTCAGGATGCACGTGGAGGTCTCGGTGGCGCTGAACTTCGTCATTTCCTACCTGTACAACAAGCTGCCCCGGCGGCGGGTGGACATGTTCGGGGAGGAGCTGGAGAGGGGGCTCAAGAGGAAGTTTGACGGCCACTGGTACGGCGAGCAGCCCTTTAAAGGTGAACCATAAAGAAAAATATAAAAATCCCAAATACAGTTTAAATCTATTGATTCAAGTGTATTTTAGATAGCCTTGGAATTCAAATTACTGTACATACAGTGTATGATGATAATATATTAAGTTTTGTTAATGTGTGAAGACACTCTCACAACTTATCTCTCTGCTGCCTCACAGGCCTGTGACATCATCTAGGCTATCAGTCATAGGCGAAGGGGTGTGCAGTCATCCATAGCAGGAGTCTTTAACACCTAGCCCTGCTTATCTATAAGAGCCTAGATGATGTCACACGCACTCAGTAGAAGCTAATATATCATTGAATTTTTAAACTTAAATTTCTCTCATATTTATGAAAAATTAGCAGTTATATCTGTAGATATGTTTCAGAAAACACATATTCACCACGATATGAAAATTAGAATTGCCTTTTCTCTTTTTTTAAAGGATCGGCCTACAGGTGTATCAGGGTGACGGCCGAGAGGGTGGAGCCCGTCATCGAACTGGCCGCTTCCCTCAGCCGCATCGACATCGAGGAGGTGGTCGACTACCTGCCGCGCGACCTCACCATCTGGATCGACCCGGGAGAGGTGTCCTACCGGATCGGGGAGAAGGGGGTGGTCAAGGTGTTGTACTCCGCCAGGCAGACCAATGATGGCCTTCACCTGGTGGACCGGGAGATCGCCGCAGCGTCCCGGGGGTTCAACCCAGACGCGCAGTGCTTCAAACCTATTGATTCCTTATCGTCGTCGCTCTCGAATTTGAGCGTGTCGCCGGGAACGACCTCGCCGACCAACGGGCCGACGTCGACCGTGGCGACGACGACCGGAAGTGGGGGTTTGGTATCGTCGGCAGGGGGCGCCACGAGCCCCTGGGCGACGGGGTCAGTGTCGCCGATCGGAAGCGGAAGTCACTACGGATCGTCGTCGCCGTCTTCCGCCGGAAGTGTGGGGTCGTCGTCGGCGATGCAGAACGCGGGCGTCTCCCAACAGACGCAGCAGCAGCAGCAGGCCCCGCTGGGCCCCCCGCAGCCCATCGCCTCCTTCCTGAACCGGAACCAGAACAGCACCATGACGACGGCCATGTTCGCGCAGACCAAGTTCGGGTCGACGAAGCTGAAGACGCAGGCCAAACGCCCGTCGCGCCTGTCGCCCACCGAGCTGGGCGCGTACATCAAGCAGCGCAGCAGCCCCCAGGCGTCGCTTCTGTCGTCGCCCTCCGCAGGGCCCCCTGGCGGCGGCATGGTCGGGCCTTTCGCCGGTCCCGGAAGTGGCGTCGGGCGCCAGCAGCACGCGCCGTCATCCCTCAGTCCCCGCGGCGGAACCGGAAACAGGGGAGGGCCCATGCTGCCCCCTTACGGCGTGGAGGGGAACCGCGGACTGCCCCCGTTCTACCTACTGGCCCAACAGGGAGCGCCACCCCCTCCACCGCCTCCTACCACTTCCGGCGGCCATTTGCAGCAGGGGCCCCCTCAATCGACGCCACTTCCGCCGCCGCCCGCCACGTCGCTGCAAGAACTGTACGGCCCCGTGCTGCCCTCTCACTTCACCCACCCGCCGCCCGCCCCCCACTTCCCCTCCCTGAACATGCCGCCCTTCCACGATCTATTCCCGACAAACCTCTCGTCGTCGGCATCGTCGTCTGTATCGTCGGCGACTTCCGGTGTTAACGCGGGGGCGGGCATGGCGGCCAACACCCCCTCCCCCGACGGCGGCCTCTCCCATAAGACTTTCCTGGAGGGCCTCAACTACGGCAACCTGTCCAACTACCCCAGCCTGCAGCACCTGCTCGTCGCCAACTGAGCAGCACACGGAAACATAAAAAGACCTGGAACTGATCAGCTTAAAACATATAACAAAAGTAGAGGTTTGGAGACATGCAGAAGGTATGATATACAGTTTAAACAAAGTAGCAGCGCTTAACGGACATACCATTTTATAAGAACCTTAATTATGTAACGGCTACTATTATCCTACGCGACTTTGCTGCTGCTGGGCTGTCACAATTCAAGACGGTTTGCTGCGGGACTGCAAGATGGCGGCGCCCAATGACCCTCTCCTTACTACAGGACTATAACTAAATAATGACACAATTATTATGGAGGCTCATGACCGTTTGTTACTACATAAGTACAACCCAGTTGCATTTATGGCGCCCTATAATAACCCTCTCATTGCTATACTAACAACGCAAGTTTTTTTTCTGCTGCATAGCGACAACAAAATTACATTTCTGGTGTCTTGGTATCACTCTGGGTGTTTCAGGAACAGTCATTGCTGTCGAACTACCTGATCAACAAAAGTCTCTTGCTTCGGAGGTGCATGTGCCATGATCATCATAATGTTTAAATGCTGGACTACGACATGGTGGCTTTCAATGACATTTTCGTGTTACAGGACTGCACCAAAATGTTGTTTGATTAATGTTGCTATATTAATACTGTAGCTTGCCTGGAGAGCATGGGATGGCGTCTAAGCAGAACTTGCTACCACCAGACTAAACTATACAGGTGTGGATCCAGGGGGAGAGCGGGGTCCGGGGGTCCAGGGGGTCCTGACCAGCCTCCCCTTTTTAGTGGGTACTCAAACTTGACAAAGAGAAAAAACGTCATGTGCATGTGCACATTATATGCACGACGTTTTCGTACTTACCCTATATGCTAATTCCCCTCCCCCTTTCTGAAATCCTGTATTCGTTTCTGTGTTAGCATCTCTATGTGGTGCCATTTCTGACACAGCACGTTCTGACTTGTATGTTTCAACGTTTCGAGCACCTAACCAGATGAGTGAAGTATTTTGGTAAACACCATGACGCAGCCGCCTCATTTAAGATGAGAATTCAATGGCTAAGTTACCAACGTTTGACAGGCCCTATCTAGTCCCTGAAGGGTTCTCGTGGCGACTTGCCGCAGAACCTGTTTGGGTTTCCCGTGTTCCTACGTTGTGCCTGTAAAAGACCTTTATAAAAATGATTCACAGATTGAGATATGTATGTCCCCCTCTAAGGAGGTAGGTTAACTCATAACAACAATTTTTTTTATATATTTGATATTTCAGTATAGGAATTTGCATCGCTTTTTGATATATTACTACAGAATGTCCATATAGTTAGGTCAATTTGTTTTGATCAGATAGAAAGAAGTATGTTGGACTTTGAAAAAACTTGATTAACACTGGCAACGCAGCTTTAGACAATGTGATGAAATTCAGTGACTGTAGTTGAAGTTCTATTGTTTTGAACGTTCAATAATGGATATTTGTCGGACGACACACAAATTTCCCACTATAAAGCAGCTACTTAACTTATATCAAAACAAAACCTATGACGACACTAATGAAAGTAAGTTTTATATCTGTAGTTAAGCCAGATGTCTCTTCCATTCTAGCCATGTTTGGCTCTTGACTTTATATTTACCTGCAGGAATACTTTTGCTACGTGAATGCCCGATAATGAATATATTTCATAACAGCTAATCGTTAATATTTTGCACTTTAAAATGACACAGTACTAGTGCCATCAATGCATGCGACTGATGACATTTTCATTTCATATTGTTATTTGTGACGCAAAGATTTGTATTTTCAACAGCTCCATATGTTACATTGTGTTCATAGCTTGACAGAAATGAGTTCTTGATGACTTGTTTGAATGAATGAAATGTCGTAAATCACGCAACGATCTGACAACCAGATTAATTTAATATTCTAAAGATTCCGTTAAATTCAACTAGTGTGCACGGTTACTAAGGTTATTCATTTAAAGGTTCTAAATGTAGTGTTTATTTATTTAGGTTAAGTGTATGTCTCTTTCCTTAGCATTTTTGTTACCAAATAAGTAAATACGAATAGCACTATTTATTTTGTGACCCACGGATTTACAGATCCTTACATACTGGAACTGACCAGAGTTTCGTATAACGCTAGACTTGTGATAAAGTCGTGTCCATTGTGCATATATGTTTTGCAGATGTAATATATAGGAGAAAATGGCATATAAGAAATGAGATATAATATATATTATATATTTTGTAGTGCGATAGTTTACTTTTATACCGAATATAAGACATGACTTAAGGTGAAGGGGGCAGTGGTGGGATGACTAAAGGGTCTTGGTATTTGGTTGGGGATGATGGAAAGTATTTTTTGGCTTCACTGAAAATACACTTGTAGTAATAATATATCATATTTTTTGCAGTGAATAAAATTTCGCAAATTCCCTGTGTGCGATATGTTAATATATAATACTACCAGATGTTCCTTTGCACGGATCTGGAAATCCAGCTCCTCGTCCCAAATAAATCCACAATGAGTATGTTTTCGCAGAAGGTGTGTGCAATATACTGTACAGCTTTAATTGTACTATATCACTAGTCTATAGACTGGGGAAGGAGTGTTCATTGCCATGGTCTCTCACTGATTGATACTGACATAACCTGGATATAACGACAGGTGACATGATAAATACACTCTGCGAAGATTATTCTGTTTTGGGTGACATGTAAATTGGAGTTGACATGTAGCATATCCTTTGGACAAATTCTCAGTATCCAAGCCACCAAAGCGTTTGGCAAGACCATTGGGTTTACCAGCAACCATATCCTTGCATATTTTGTCTATTTTGGTGAATATATAACAGAGATTTTTCAGAGACCGGGTTAAGAAACTGTAGGTTATATGTATCTCATGACATTTAGTCCGAAGACGATATTGATTTTAATATGTGTGTGATTTGAATTGATTAAATAATTACATGTATTGCTTTCATTCCTCGACAAACTGTGTGATACTCATGTTGAGAGAGCCTATTTTGCTTAATTTTTGTTTCATAAAATTATACATTTTAATGTATTATAATGTTCTTTGCTAATAATGAATTAATTTGTTTCATATTCAAAAACGCCTCCTTAAAAAGCGCTTTAATCTTAATGATTCCTAGTATTGTTAATGCAATCATTACGTTATTTCTAGTTTTATGTTCCATTAAGCTTTAAAAAGCCTGTTTGGTATTAACCATGTGAATAGCCTGTCTATATTGTTAATGCCATTACGTCGAGGACCGCATGCTATAAACTGGTAAAATGCTATTTTCCATTATAAAACAAAATGCATAGCAAATTCACATGTGTATGTATCGGAGTAAAGGTACCCAGTGGTGAACATATAGAATACAAATATGTATTGATATTATATATATAAATATGGATGCTATACATTTATTTGGGTGATGATATGGCATGATCTATCTTTTCTACCTTCTTGCACGATATACGATAGCATGGTTTATGGGTGTGATTTAATTTTCTATGGAGGGACTTAGGTATGATAATACACAAGGAACCTATGACTAGAAAATTATCATTAGTTATATATACAGGTAAACATGGACAAAGTAATTGTGCAACATAATCTGTCATATTATATTCCCTACCCTAATACCATTTTTTAGTTTGATTAAATTCTTGCAAAAGGGATCTACTGATTGCCAACCTATCTGAGAGAAGACTTAAGGTGGGTTTAGAACTGACACTGTTTTAATGTGTGACAACCTGTGTGTTGCATGTACCTTCGAGGTGTCAACTCTGAACCTACCTTTAGTCTTAACCCTTTTTCTACAGGATGTGCAATACAACTGGTTCCGAGGAAAAAAAACTTGAATTCATCCATGCCCCAAATGTTGCCATTATTGTAAGATGTTTATATTGTTACATATTTTTAAGTTTGTAATAAAAGAATGACATCAAAATATGTGTCTATGTACTTTTTTGTTTCTATTGTTTATCTATTGAGACATTCATACATATATTTTAATTTGACTAATTTAAAAAGGTAAGGCAAATCATTCTATTTGGTAACTATATTATCTTTAATCTATGGTAAGCTTTAGAGTCAGTCAGTTTTCATACTTCTTAAGGCCTGTGACCTCTTTTTGAATGATAGAGTATCAGAAGCAGGTACATATATATATTTGCATTATGTAAGAGCGATTTCTCTCAAGGACAAGACATTGCTCACAAGATAGAAAATTTGAAAAATGGCATTCACACGTTGAGAAACAAGGTCCTCTTTCGTTAGAAACGATTTATTACACGTGGGATTTCCTTTTATATCTTAAGGAAATAACAAAAACAGATTCAATAATTATGTTTAACATTTAGTTTCTTGCGAATCTTTGTCATGTAGTTGTAGAACTTCATAATCTCCATCTTGAATAGACAGTTGAAATGCAGGGGACCTCACTGCACGTAGAGAATATGGATTGAGTGCTTAGAATGACTCATGACTCAAAAAAAGCCGTGACTAAGTAAGGGCCAATGCGCAAAGAAATAAAAATAAAGATAGCATAACAAAGTACCCAAGACAAATGGGAACGAACAAGGAAGTTGTCGTAGTAAATATTTCACCTGCATGGACCTCGACCTGATCTGAGCATATGTCAATGGCGGCTCCAGGTGGGTGGGGGGAGGGGGGGGGGAGGCACGGGGGCACGCGCCCCTCCCTTTTTTTCGGAAACTTTTGCGTTTTGTTAAAATGTAAAACTCGGCCAAAAGGTAATTAAGGAGAATCTGTCCCAATACCGCGCCCCCTCCCTCAAATCCCTGGATCCGCCAGTGTATGTAGGCACATCTTAGAGCACATCTGGAAAATACCCTATTCTACATCTACAACATCTACAACAATCTGCTCTCAATTAATCTATATTGGCCAGACTTTGGATTACAATTTGACCTTTAGTATTGGAACGCCTCCCAGCTGTCATTTCGATTCAATTATTTTCAGTATGTGTATGAAAGATGCCTTACAAAACTTTGATCAACAGCTGTTATTGGACTCCGTGTATGTACACGTTAACCACAATACTTCATAAAGATACTTCATAAAACAGTCTTGGAGATAAAAGAGTCGATGGAAATTTGGCTCACTAGTTTTCATATCAACCCAAATCTATGACATCAATCTTTCCCATAGAAGCGATTTCAGAAGTACTTTATACAACTCTAGTATCAGTGGATGTCAGAATCCCAAAGATGTCATTTGAATGAGATTAAAATTCACGTAGGAAAAAAAATGAAAATATATGAAAAGGTTGGCGTAGATTAAGATGTTGATGCAGACAAACGGTTACAATGTTATCAATCACTCAGGCCATAATATCAACAATAAAAACGCAAAAACTAAATGTATCTCTATATGTGGCTAGCTATAGTTGGGCCTAGGTAACCCCTCATGTGGTAGCCTACATAGCCTACCCCCCCCCCACCCCCACCCCCACCCAACCAGCCTGACGGGACGCAGGGAGGTGGAGCAAATTGATTGTAGATTAATCCGCGGAGTAATCCGAGCGGCTCAGGGCGGTAATCCGGCCCTTGGCGGTAGGATCTGGTCGGCGTGGTCAGGCTAACCCGCTCAGCCCCGGGCTCTAACTGAGTCCCCTACCAACCACCTACTCCGTCCCGCAGGTATACCAGGGTTAGAATATGTGTGTCAAGTATCAGCACCGAAATTATCTTGACTTTTTTTGTTTTCCTTTACACCAGGGCCCATGTTTTCGTAACTAATTAGGCTAATCAGGGAAATTATGATTAGGATCTCAAGCTCAGCAATTCTGTCTCTTACCAAAAATAATGGTGTTGTTGCAAAAAAGTCTCAAAGAGGGAATATTAGGTGCAAAATGTATTCATGATAATTGTGAGATGCTAATAAAATTTTCCTTGATTAGCCAAATTAGTTATGAAGATTTGGACCTAGGTTGCTTATCAATACATTTCCCACAGGTACCAAGTTCAGCAGTTCTAAACCAATTCATGATTCTTATACGACATGTACAAGGCAGTGGCGTAACAAGAGGACTTCCAAATGTATGCAAACCCCTTACATTTTCCAAAATCTGGAAATATTTGCAAGAAAATGTTGGATCACCTCTCCCCTACCTTTAATCTACCTATAATCCCTTCAAGCTTGGCAAACCTACCGGAGGAACCCTTAGTGTTATGCAATTTGAGGATCCGCATCTCATGGTCATCGTGGTAACAAGCTTAAAGATGGACCTCTCATCGAAATGCAAAACGGGTTACTTGGTAAAAACTTGAAATCCAACTGCTGCGGCTTAAAAATACAATATGATTGTGTCAGGTCGCAAGTTTGTTCTTATTGATGTTATTTGCGAAGGCTGTGTTTGGATGAAGAAGACGGTTCTGAATTTGTATGATACATACATGTACGTAAAAATGCGTTGTGCTTTGTATAGGTTATATTATCTCAATCAGTCTCTCTAACATCACTCCTCTGAAAGTAATGACTGATTTATGATTCATGCATTTATTTCCTCCTCTTCCTTTTTGGGCACTTTCTGATCCTACCCTTCATGTTTATCATATTCACAAGTTAGGAATATTCATATATTTTATATAAATGTACACGTAGTTTATATGAATATACTTAATTTTTATCCCCTTTTTGCTTTCTTTTCACTTTTCTTTTCACTTTTCAAATAAACCCATTAAAGGGCGTTCTTTATTTGATTTGTCCACTCCTGTAAAAAAAAAAAAAAAAAAAAAAGATTTCAAATACTATTTTCTACCTTTTTACCAGCATGGAATAATATGTTGATTATAAATCCAGCTCACGCAGATACAAAAGTAAAATAACTATTTTCCGCAACTATATGCCTGTATTTGCCCTGTAGTGTTTTCGGGGCGACAAAATGGACAGAAATAGCTGTAATAATGAGATAACATTGAAGGTTGCTTATTCAGCTAACGTTGAAAGACGATGTGGGTTACTTGTTTGTGCGTCGGAATGCCAGGAAATGAGTGTAGATATAATGGATTCTTTTCATTACGTCGAAAACATACATTCAATAAATTGCAAGGTTGGCGTTGCAATTTTGCATTTCTATTAAATCGGTCATCATCGGATAACACCCACCATAATCGCCCTGAATAGACCTGCAGGTTAACTCCTGGGTCGGGGGCGGTTCAATACATACCTGCAGGTCACACAAAGGTTGCAAAAAGTTACCTGAGACTGGGTATTTCTTTCAAGGATCTTTTATTACCCAATACACATTCAGGTTATACCCATGGTTTTCAGTGGTATTACAAAAGAATATAGTATTGTTACAAAAGAATATAGTATAGGTATTATACATCTAATAAGAGAAATTACTCAAGTTTCTGGTTCATTAACTCGTTAGTATACAGCCATACACATTTACCAGCATGTGGATAAATATTGGGAACAGTGCTAATATTCGCGAATTTATATATGGAATTGACTAACTAGAATTAAGTCTCATATCGTCTGATGGGATTGATATAATAATGATATGAGTTATGACCAGCATAGATGCTGTCCCATATTTGTGGTTGCTATGGTAACAGAAACAGAAGAGAAACAGAAATTAAGGCCAGTTTTGGTTTTATTTTCGTTACCAAGACAACCAAATTCACTCTCTTGGAATACTTAAGTTGAATGTTAGGAAAGATCTGCCCGAAGTATTGCTTCCTGAAATTTGACTTGACCTTCCCATTCGATTTACACATGTCAGGGACGTACACTTGTTGTTGAGACTTTCTGAATAACCACCCCTTCCCTCCCTTCGATCCGTAAACATGGTGTGATGAATGGGTATTCATCAGGTGTCAAAGCAAGAATGTGAATGTAAATCGATGGGGTAGATCTTTGAGTATATTGTTATGTAACGGGAACGAAACCCAAAACCCAAAACCCAAAACCCAAAACCCAAAACCCAAAACCCAAAACCCAAAACCCGAGAAATAATGTAAACCAGAAATGACGTCAGTATGACTGCGTGACGTCACTATGATCACGTGATATGAAATAACCAATCAGAGCTGACCGCTAAGGTATAAAAGGGGCGGTGAGGCCCGAAAATAAAGAGTTCCTTCATAGTACTCCTGGTGTTCACAAGTGTCTTCTTCCTCTAATAGCTCCTTACGAGGACTTCAATCGATAAGATGATCTAATATGGATTAAATAACTAGGAAATCGAGGTTATATTGGCAAAGTTCTGTAAAACTAAGGCTTTAAATAGTGCGGGGTCCGAAGGCCCGAGGGACCGAAAACCATGGCACGAAGGCACGAAACTGCCTGACCTGCGACGCGAGGAAGGAAGACTGGCCAGACAAAGAAGCCCGAAATAGTTAGCGGCAACCCCCTGACCGGAGGCATTAAGGCGCAACCGGCTCGGCCCCACGCTACCAAAACATAGGTGACCGTTGGCCTGAGACTCCCGGTCAGGGAACGAAGGAGTAGAGCTCCCCTAGTTCCGGTCTGAGAGACGAAAAGAAGCACCGGCCTGGACCCCTACCATAACAACAATTCGGCCCCCGCCGTCCTCCACGTTTGATAGCTGCAACCCCCCGGCCCGATCTGACCAAGACACCCTCCCGCCATCAACGAATACCGATCCCCCGACCGACCCACTCAGCACCCCTCGTGCGCGAGGCACGACTCTTGATCTCATACCTCGGCTTCTTGCTCGGCCTCCGTGCCCAGCTAAGAACCGAAATAACCCCTCCCCCCATCCCTCGGCGGTAGAAACTGGAAACCCCGAACTACCGAGGAACGTCACAATACTTTTATTGATAGAACGCTACTGACATGGCTATCATAACTAATAATGAATAAATGCATTTTACCTACGTGGAAAATCATTGTGTATTAATGAGGTTAAATGATAGTAATAAAAAAATGCCCCCTGCCAATGATTTAATATATTTTAGGCACATGCAGGTTAATTTGGACCAATTTTGTCGATAACAAAGAGACAAACCTATAGAAAATATGCAACCATTTACGATATTTCTAATTGTAATGATTGCATTTTCAAACCAACTTAAAAAATGATAAACATATATATGCATATACAATATGAAAAATAGTTTTCCTTAATGCTTAACCCAAAAAAAAACATGATTAAGGAATATTTCTATTACCTGAAACTAATGTAAAATATTGTAAATTTTCGGTTAAAGAATTGTAAAAATAAACCAGAAATGATGCAGGGCGTATGGCCTGGCAATACGCCCTGCACACAATGCGCCCAGCTCGTCGATCCAGAGGGTAATAAAACTACATCACAAATGGTTCCAACTGTTTCAGTTCAGAGGGATAGTACTGAGCCAGTCGTGGACAGAAGTCTCTCTAGGGCTACCTCTTGTGTGTAATTTCAAAACTAATCGCAGTTCTACAGTTGCACGTGTCTCTCTCTGTAGTGCAATACATGTACTAAGATCCACTCAGTTCCTCCTTTTAGCAGCATTCACACATCTGATTTCGAATCTGTGGCCCAAAACTTCTGGTTAAAAACCTTGCTTACGACCTGTCTGACCCGTTAGGATATAAAATGGTCCATAAACCATTAAAGGTATTACTGACTGTTCTTCCCAAAATTAAAACCGATTACAGGCCTGTGAAATAGCCTTAAATCATTATGCCTGGATCATAAGAACATAATTAAGCAACAAAAATGAAGAAGATGTCAATGTCCTTATTTTTGATGTAGGTGGTGAGGACGAGGAAAGTCTTAAGGATAATGCCCACTAACTAAACGAAACATGGAAATGCATTGTAATTTGGTACAATTGATCCCCTGATGATATAGAGCCAATATATAAAAAGAAAAGTAGGGGTCCCGGGGCTAATTTAAGAGCTATTAGATGATACCTTGGGACATTTTCAGAGAAAATCAGAAATTAAATACTCATCAAATTAAGATACAAGATTTACTTGTTATTAATGTTTATTGCATGAAATATATCAAGGAGGTGCTATAGATTTATTTTGTGGCTAAATATTGCATTTGATATATATTTTGCTTTATGAAAAAAATGTTAGATGTCTGAGGAGGCTCTTTTTGAAGCCCTTATTTTGCCTAAAACCTGATATAAAAAAAATTCTAAACATGGAACTTGTCTCAAAATCACTATGTAAATACCTACATATGTTGTGAACATAAAACTAAAAAAAAAAACATAGGTCCCGGGGTGATCTATTGAGTTAGGTGAAGAAATATGTGTAAAAAATAGGAAAAAACATCATACCGTTTTGGCATGTTTTGCAGTGCAGAGACAAAAAAAAGATGCAAAATATGTAAATCACCAGGTAATTTTCAAAGCAGCCAAACTTGTTAACATTTGTATCCTCAGCGATCAGCTTGTAAGGATGACATTTGTGAAAAAATGTGTTTAGTGACCAAGTGCCACATTTTGCCCAACAGACATTTCTAAGGCAAAGGTAATTTCCCTAAACCAATCAAATTTTGGTTTAAGTTTCCAAGACGGACCTTTTAGATTATGAATAGCATGTTAGATCAAGTTTTAGGACATTTCCCTATGTCCCAGGGGGATTTTACAGTTTTCACCACTAGGGGGAAGCACTAGTTTGTGGGCATTATCCTTAACTAAGAAGTCTATGGAAACGTCAAAGTTTTGCACTATTCAAATGTTGCCATTAAAACTGAAAATCCATCACCGCCTCAACAAACCTAATAAGAATTTTTGCTTAAAACTTTTATAAATTTTTAAAGAAAAAAGATTTTTTATGAGTTTTTTTCTTCCTGGGCAATTAATTTCTACTGAAACTGCTTGATTTATACTAAACCTTAGTATATACTACCGCCCCAGAAGAAATTCTTAAATTTCAGGGGTTAAGTTTTTTCCCCACCAGGTGGTGCTACTGTGCCTCTTTTTGAATATCTGTAATGATTGGTGTAGACAAACGGATTGTGTTCATTGATCTTTGTTAGGAAACAATTTCTACCCATCTTTCTATGAAAAAAAAATGAGTAAGATTTTTCATTTCTTGTTATAGAACATGTACCATTATACAACATACGATACATGTATATATCAAATAAACAAATTAAACATTGATCAAAGCGTCTTAATCTTTAAGGTCTGGTGAAGATTAGAATACCCCTTCAAACCTATAAAAGATAAATATCATGTAATAGATCAGAAGAATCTTAAAGGGAATTTATACACGAACTTACTCCCCAAGGGGATTGGGAATAAAATCTTTGAAAATATGTGTACGTGCTTGTACAAATTCAAGAAACAGGGTCAGAGCGCACTATGTGAAATCCATGGTCCATATCCCATCCCATCTGGCCCTAGTTACTACCCCCGCCACCAGGTTCGCACCTGTGCATGCCCATCGCGCCACCTAGCGGTGAACTCACGACTTCCGGCCGTCAGCGCACACCAGGGGGAGCCACCGGGCGGGCTGCTCGCGCGGCGTCTGTAACGACGGCGACGCTAAGGGAGGACTGTAGTATCACCAGGGAGACCGGCAGGGAGGGAAATCTCCCTAGAACAAGCAGGAGAGCCGCGCGGGCATAGGGGGGCACAACGCTCCCGGCTACCTGGATTTGGATTTATTCGCCTGTTGCCCGAGGGTCCTGGCTGTGTTTGTTGGAGGTAGGTGCCTTTTCCCCTGTTTTCCCCGAGAAGTGTCATTGTCTGCGGCGGCCGTCTCATGGCGAGCACACACGATGAATCATCACGCCTGTGGCTGGGCCTCTGCTGCATTGCGCCGGACGCTAGCAGACTACGGACCGCTACATGCAGCATGGGCACTGCGCTCCTACGAGCACGTGCCTGTAAGCCTGTGCACGTCCGTACTGGTAAAATGATCTCTCTGGAACTCACAGATAGTAATCTCTTTCATGCCACCAATTCCTCGGATAGCCAGGGCAATATTATATTCTTTGGTGTGGCAATATGGCCCTGTGAGGGTATAGGGTATAATTTAAGTGTTAGCACCAGAGTCTTTTAATATCAACAGTATAAGGTAGCCTATCGTTAGTGTATGAACAGCTGTGCAAGACAAGAAGGATATATATGAGGAAAAGGCAAATTACATATCTATAGATATGTTATACCAATCATTATCAGGCCTAATTGTTATCCTTATCATGGATTGGACAGTCAACCCCCAATGTTATTCATACATTCTGGCTCCGAAAATATTTTCCCATTCTGTATTAGCATAAAGAGGTGAAATAATCTCTCTGGGATTTGAAGATGATAATATCTTTTATTCCAACCGATTGCTATGATAGTTATGGCAATATTTCATTCTTTGGTAGTGAAATAACCTTGCGAGTGCATTATGATCAGAGTGTTCTTCCTAAATCCAAGACTCCATAGAATTCACCAGTATTAGAAGGAGGAAAGGGGGAAAAGTCAAAATAGATATAATTGTTTGAGATGTTATACCGATAATGATTTAATTGTGATAATCATAGATTAGACCCTAAGACGGTCAGAACCAGATGGTTTTGATAAGTTCTGGTTCAGAAATGATATTCCCATTATAGTATAATGATCCTGAAATAATACTTTCTTATATGCGACTGCCTATCATTTTCACAGAATGCAAAATAGTTTCAATGAAAAACACTATTCATTCATACATCTTTACACGGGAGATCTAGACGTTCTGTTCAGATTCATTTAATTTCCATGGAATGGATATCATTGCTGAATTCTACCATCAACCAGTAACGTATAGTTTGGGCCAAATTATCAGTAATTCACAAAATTCATACCATATTTCATGAAATATTGTTCACAGAGTATCAAATGTAGGATCGTTTTCCCATATTGAGTCACATAATTGCCGTAACAACTCGAAATGGGAGGTGGAGGACACATTGAAATGAGTTCCTGAAAAAGGGAAAAACACAACGTTAAATAACTCATTCACAGAACTGCAATTAGCCTGAGGTAGACAACTTTATTTCATCATAGCATATTACGCCAATATGCAGCGCTCGTCGTCCACCCTGCTGGTGATAATGGTGTTTATTTCTTCTTTTAAAACGACCTTTGAAAAGAATGATTCGAAATAAAATTCATATGCTATTTTCTTTCTCCCCTCCCATTTCAATACAGCAAAGAATTATTACGACCATGCCATTCTATGCTTATAGATAGGAACGTTGTTTTTACCAACCCCAAAAAGCAGGGGAGTGGGTTCCTAAGATACCTTGCTCGGCGGAGGGTTCGGATTTCAAGGGTTGGGGACTTCCACTGCTCCAGAAATAGCCCCAGGCTGAGGTACTCCTGACGTGTATATTAGTGTTGGTCCTGTTTGTTAGTAGGATATGAGTGTTGGATACAAAACACCAGGGAAAGGTGCCAAACAATGAGACAGGCAAATATTTCCAGTCAGACTATTTGCTGAAGTTTCACTGAATATGTAAGTCATGCTGTATAGATAGTGGTATACAGCCACGTTTCCTCTTGACGCTTTCTCATTGCGATCTGAGATATAATTGCAATCTCCTTCTATTTAGAATTAATATTTTGGGGAAATGTGTTTGTTGTTTACTAATGAGCCACCAAGGTATAAGGTTGTGCGATTATTTGGTCAAAATGATAGTTTTTATGCTTGCGATTTTAAGATCGCAGTGAAATATTGACCAGGGAGAATGGGGCTGTAGTGTTGCAGTGATACAGTTTAGTGGTGAGGAATTCGGTTTTCTTTCCGGTGAAAGTTGAATAGTTGAAAACACGTGCAAAGTTGAATAGTTAAAAACACGTGCACCATGTAACATTACTTCCCGTGCAAATATGAACGATGCCATCTTGTTTGTATCAATTAATGGTAATACAAATAGTGCAGGCATAGTCGCCTTCTCATATACAATAACAAATGGTCTCTTACCCTAGGAAATGATGGCAGGCTAGTCTACTTGAAATAATCGTAAGCATCTCTCTATCCACCTATAAACAGACACTGTATAAACATTTTATATACATATACCACGGTAGGCGGGGAGAACAATAGAAGTAGGCCGTGAATATAACGCGTATTCCACCAGTCAAGCGGAACGCCTCCACATAATCTCACGGCGCCAGAGAGGTGCCGTGAGGTCTGGACTGGCCAGTGGAATGGGTCTGGACTGGGGGAGGGGGGAGGGGGGGGTGAGGAGGGGGGGGGGGGAGGGGAGGGGGGGGCGGGCCCAGTCTCAGTGGCGTACCCAGGGGGGGGTTCCGAGGGTGTCTGGAACTCCCTCAGATTTCTCAATGTTTGTATAATCTAATTACAAATATAGGACATTTTTTTTATCAAAATAACAGGTAAGAAACCCCTCACTTTTGCATGGAACCCCCTTGATTTACCGGGAACCCCCTCAGATTTTAGGGCTGGGTACGCCCCTGGCCTCATGGGTGATGGGGGGTGAGGAGGGGTGGCGAGGAGGGGAGACGGGTCCTGAAAGGGAAAGTGGTTTACATTTAGATTTTACCTATTAGAAAAAACTGTCCATAGACATTGCATACACACAAACGTTTAAGAACGATGGCATTTTTTATGAGGTCAGATTACCTTGAATCTATAAGATGATTATTATTGACTCCTGCAATTATTCTTCCAAATGAAATACCAAATATTGATAACACTGCAACTCAGTTTTAGTTTTTTTTTGGTTGAAAAACTAACTTTTCCCAATAAATGATTATAAGAAACCCTTCATCAAGACGTACGGTTACAAAGGTTTACTAGATTGTTTGATGAGTGTACATCCACGTGGGTGTGTATAGATCATTTAATATCTAAGATATGAGTATTGGTACTTTACCTTATGGCAAATCAGATGATCCTCACACCAAGGCTGACCACTACAGACTGAATATCTGTGACTGACCACAGCCCCTTTTATACCCTCTGGTGATCACCACCCCCCCTCCCCCTGCCCCCCCCCCCCCTCCACCCCCCAAACCCAGACAAACAACAATTAAACCCGTGGTATATGTCAGATATAGCCCTTGTCTGTGACTGCACTTGATACATTCACTCGGCTAGCGCCTCGTGAATATATCGCGTACAGCCACAGACTCGTGCTATATCTACCACATGTAATATACGAGGATAATATAGGAGGAATACAGAAGTGCATCGAATTGTAGGGGACCTTCCATGGGCTCGCGTAGAGAAAGTTTTGTGACTAATGCAAAGTCTGACAATGTGAATGCTCTTTGTTGAACTATTTTCTCTTACATAAAGTATTGCGTAGGGAGAATAATAGAAGTACGTAAAGCTACAATAACACTATTTTTAACAAATAGTTAAATGGGGTTAACGTTGCTAGATTGCATGGAATTTCGCTTGGTAAATACTCACAGATAAAACTGCATATATGCATAGGGCAAACAGTCCTTATTAATTTCACAACCCAACTTTAGTTTACTGTGACAAGCAGAATTGGTTGTATCTACAGGTCGATGTATGCCAATCCTGTATATGGAATAGTCCAATGAAACAATCAATGAAGCTGCAAATGACCCTTGTGAATACAGACAGATCGAATTATATGCGGTCAGGACAATCAATAGAAACACCTGGGTTGCAGGTTTGTTTAGTAGTTGCATATATATGCACATGTGGTATTCTATAGTCGACAGAATTATTGTCTGTATTATACCAATACTACCACCACAGTAAATGCGCCAGTATGTTTGATATGTATGCAACCGTTTTTTAAGTACATATATAGTTCTTGAATAAAAAAGAGTATATATATTGACCCTGGCTACCCTACATTACGATGCTTTATCGTACGCAGGGCCCTATAGCTATAGTCTAAACCATTTTGCAGAATTTTGGAGTGATATACAATAGAGCAATGGAGTAGGCCATTTTAATTATATTTTTGGCTGAATAGTTAGTATAATCTCCTATATTTTAATAATGATAAATACAAATACCCTTGATAGCAATACAATTGACAACACTGAAAACACAAACTCGTCAGAAAGCCCCTTTAAAGTTGTCAGAGGGTTGTCATAGGTGACTTTTGGGTTGTCATAGGTGACTTTTGGGGGCAGAGCAGGGCTCATTTCAGGCTATTGATGCTGTGTGACAACCTTGTGACAATCCTATGACAATTCGGAGGTGGTCAGAGGGTTATCATTATGAATTTTGAGGCTGGATGACGACCCAAAGGTTGTCGTTTTCTCCCGACTACTTTGGGCCAAAAAGGTCATCAGAGAAGCAAAAATGAAAATCGGGTTGTCATATGTTTGTCACAGAAGAAAATGAGAAGTCAAAAGTCCTGCCTGACAACCCTAGGGTTGTAAGTGAATGGTGCCTAAAACGACAGCCCAAGGTTGTCATAGTCTCGGTCTATGACAAAGTGTTGTAAGTGAATGGTGTAAACACATAGGCCTCCTATGTGTAATGGCCATACCTAATAACTAGTAATAAAATAATAGGAAGCCATTATTATGGACTATGATATATACAACATGAAACTATTCATAAATAAGATTTTTTGTATAAAAGACACAGACAACCTGGGTTGTCATTTTTGGCACCACTTTTGACAACTCTGTGTTTTCAGTGAAGTTGTATATCAATTTAAACGACATGCCACATAAAAGTACTTTTATCAAACACAATTCCAATACTGTTTCTCATTAGGTGTATTGAGGGGGGTTTCGGAGAGTGTTTGGAAATCCTATCTGACATAAAAGGAAATTGCAAATTTGGTAAAATTCTCACCTGGAACCCGATTTTAATTGAAACCATTTTGAATTATGTAGAACCCCCTCAGATTTTCTTGAAATTTTCAGAATCCCCTCTCCTCCCCCGGTTTTCATGGATGGGTACAACAGGGGCAGATCCAAGGGGGGACTCAGGGGGGTCCTACCCCTCACCCCCACTTTGGTGGAAAATTTATCTTGACAAAGAGAAAAAACGTCGCATGCACATGCATGTGCAGCGATTTAGTACTTAGTGCGCCTTATGCAAAACACCCCCCCCCCCCACCCCTTTTCTTTTTTTTCCCAAAATGCTGTACCCGCCCCTAGTATGACCCTGGAGGGACAGGTATGGGTGCACGTTGTATAGGTGGGCAGCCTGGCCCAGATCGGGGCTAATACTGGGGGGAGAGTCGCAGCTGGTTTGTTGCTGGCAGCGTCAAAGCGACCAATACCTCTCCTCTTCATCCCTGCTGGCAGGGTGGGCAGCGGCCTGTGCCACCCGGCTTTGAACGCGTCCCCCACCCGCCTCTACACAAGCCTTGTTTACGGATTTCTCTAAAATTAGTCGTCCTCTAGGCCCTATTACACTACACGATATGAGCTGCAATATGACGATGTCTCAGTGAACGTATTTGAGGCATGATTCTCTCTTTTTTTTTTTTTTACACAGGTGTAATTTACTCAAGATTGGTATTTTCAACTATATCGGTCCTCTATGTTATTTGTCTGTAATGTCATCATATGGCATCCCATGTCACAGTAGTGCAGTGTCATAGGGCCTTCACATAAGCCTTGCTTACCGATTTCTCTAAAATAAGTCGCCCTCTGTGGATCGTCTCCCCGCCCTTCCCCGTGGTGCCGTGTCATCCTTAAGCCCCGGCCACACTGCACGACTGAACTCAACTCGACAGTCGAGTTGAGTTGAGTTGGGGTCAGTTGTAGAGTGTGGCCGGCACTTACGACTGGTTTGCTCCGACAGTTGAGTTGAGTCGTAGATCTTGAGAAGAAGAAGATGTACGACTGGATCGTTGGGTCGTAGGGGGGCATGTAGTAGATTGTATATATCATATATTGCATTCTAGCCAAGACAGTAGAGTCGTTATCTATGGCATAGTAGAGTTTTCTACCTAAGATTATAGACAGTCGTAGGTCGTGGCGCCAGCAAAACCTGCGACAGTCGAGTTGAGGTCAGTTGGTCAGTGTGGCCGGGTCTTAAGGCCCCCCCCCCCCCGGGAGTTATTTGAATAAAATTTAATGGTAAAAGCATCAAGCCTTTATTGACTTGGCTCTATTATCAGAAAAAGGCAAAGTCATAGAGGGTTAGTTTATTATTCCGAATATTCTACAGTTGTATATTTTTGTATAATATAACATATGATATATTGTGACTCTTTGGTTTTTCTAAGTGATCACATTCTAACGGGTATTCCATGTACAAAAACTATCCTTGTACATATATAAGAAAGTCTTTATATTCTAATTTCATGTAACAGCTTTGGATCACTAGCTTTTTATAAGAAAATAATACTTGTCTAGTAAGTCTTGGACGTTATTTTAAACCAACATTATTCCCTGCAGAGTAAATTTACACACGCAGCATATGTATATCGTATTGAATCAATGTGATAAATAGTTGGTTCTTGCCATCTCATAAAGATACATTAAATTATTTTAGCATAGACTTATTGATAATCATTATAAAAAAAAGAGAGAGAAGATCATTCTGATAGAAAACGCAACGGAACGTGCAACATAAGAAATGATGCTAAACCAGGCCTTCAGGGCTCTCTGGCTCCGTAGTTCTGATGACGTTCATGTAGGTCAGGCGTCCTTTCTCGGGGATTTATGACAGAAATATGGAGATATAATGGCCATGCTGACTTCATCTTAATCTTTATAAGGGCCAACATGACGTGTAAGTGACCAGGGTCCGCCATTGTTTGCTAAGGTCAGTCCAAGGTCACGGTGGCCTACCGGTCTCATGTTTTATACTCCCAGCTGAAGGACCATTTCCTCTCCGACGATTGCTGGAATATTCATCAGGGTAGGCTCCATGTTTTACATCTGACCAAGGCATTTTACAGGGAATAGGACCTCTGATGCAGGTAATGCTACTTTCTGTTATAATAGTTTTGGCCATTAGTTAAAAAGAACACAGCACAAATCGTAAAATGATTGGAGAATGTGATTTATATAAGATCACTTTCATTTAGTTAGTCATAAAACAATGTTGCGTTCAGGTAACCCGACCTATCCTGATAATTATTCTGGCCCTACCCGGTCATTTCCTTCATGGAAATCTTTCTAGAAGTATCAAAATTCAATAAAATTGACTTCAATGGCAGGAAATAACATATACAATGTACTCAAATGAGAAGTAGTAATGTATCCTAAATGCTAGAATCTTTTTCCTGAGGATGTCCTATGTGATTTCTGAATTTTCAAGAATGATTCTATTTGTGTAAGTTACAAAATAGATTGAAATCAACCAACCTATCCCAATTCTGATGATATATATGTAACCTGAACATAACTATTGTGCGGACTTCCATATGGGACTGTATAATAGAAGTCCAGGGACTCCTTAACTGTATGAAAGAGGGCCAACGTTCTTTAGGTTGGCGTGGTTCAGTATCCTTCTACCTTTTTGAAGTTTTATCACTCTAGACACAGTAAAAAGAAACTGATTAAAGTTGAGTCAGTGAAGCTGTGATTGAAAAGAAAAAAGGTAAGCTTCTCATGAAACATAAAAACACACTCCCCATAAATTAACCCAGAGACCCTTGGTACCATTCTGTTTGATTAGTTAGTTCTACTGAAGACCTTTAACAATAGGTTTGTACCTTCGTTACGCTAAGTACTAATGCTCAGTCTAGTGTTCTTGGGGCAGAAAGAACGGTGTGTAGATAGGTGGGTAGAGAAAGATGGCATGTTATTAAGGTGGGTGGGTGGGTGGGGGGGGGGGGGGTGATGGTGGAAGAGGCACCGGAAGCGCAGGTAAGAGGAGTAACGGAATGAGGTCAGCGTCTGACTGGTTGCCATGGTGACCGGAAGGAAGTGGCGGTCCCCGACGGGGCCGGTAGGTCGGGTCGGGGGTCGGGGGGTCGGATGGACGGGGGGTCGGGTCGGGTCGGGAGGTGGGAGGATATTCGTCTACCTTTGTGACTATCAGAGACAAGAAGACGAGTCCAAAGGGGTCTACTCTAGCTGACCATAGATCCCTACGGCCAGGATGGGGGGGGGGGGGAGGTTCCACGGTCCCTGTCGTTAAAATGGCCCATTAGGTTCACAGTGTAGGGAACATTTCTCCATTATCTGCCTACATTTCTTAATAAAATTGCCCTTAACTAAAGAAAAAAGTCCCTATAGCTTGAGCAATTGGGCTTTTGATGCATGCTTGAAACGTTTTCCATGTATAAACCTACAATTTCGCATGTTGAATTCATGATATGCAATATTGTATGGGGTTGACGCTCGTTACATCCAATGTCACACTGCGAATTCATTTCAAAGGTCATATCTCCATGTCTATTTGAGAATTGGGCCATGTCATATGTTACTAAGGTCTATGTCGGATGACGCATTTAAGGAATGTCCATGTAGCCGTTTTGATTTTATGGGTTTAGTGCCATCTCGCATGGCAGAGGGAAATATATATGGTAGTCGTGAGTTATGAATGTAGCTAAACTTCATACATCACTCTATAACTTTGGCAGGTTTTATCCAATGACCTACTGTTTTCTTATCGAAGGCCATGAAACCCTCCACAAGTCTTTATTGAATCCATTGACAGCTGTCCTTCTTATAGCTGCAGGAGTTAGTCAAGTTAGACTGATGAACAAAGCATGCAGATGAGTCTCTAATGAATGTTGATCATGATTGATTAAGGTATGACAATCTGCAGAGGTTACGAGATTATCTTCCCTCTTAGAGGTACTATAAGCAGCTGGAACTAGTTCTTTTTACAGTGAGTATTTGCAGAACTAGACACTTTTTCACGGAGTATCTGTCACGATAACAGGGACCCTCTTTCCTATTTCTCTGCCACCGCAGGAAGTAGCCGAGAAGATAAAGTGAGAGTGCCCTGATGACCTGAACTGACTGCCTCTATTGATCTCCTGCCAGCGGCTCGGTCAAATGCTATCTCAGGTGACAGGGGTTCAGTGCTTTTAAATGGGAGTATTTATTTTTTTGTATCTTTGAGTTGAGTGTTGAAAGAACCTTCCTGCTCAGTAACGAAGCTAGAATTGGGCTTCTTTTAAACCAGTCGGCACACCGTCCGTGATAACAGTTAGCTTGCACCCAGGAGTGTGTGTGTGTGTGTGTGTGTGTGTGTGTGTGTGTGTGTGTGTGTGTGTGTGTGTTTGTGTGTGTGTGTGTGTGTGTGTGTGTGTGTGTGTGTGTGTGTGTGTGTTTGTGTGTGGTGGGGAATTCCAAAGGTATCTGGAACCCTCCCCGATTTTGAGTGGTTTAGGACAGCTTTAAAATGTCATCTGGGAACACCCTCAGGTTCTCATGGGAACCACTTTTAACTTACTTGGAGCTACTTAAAACACCTTGACACCCCTGAGATTTGCTTGGAACCCCCTGAGGTCTACATAGAATTCCTCTTATTTACTGTCATGGAATCCCCTCAGTTGTACCTGGAGCCCCATGAAAGTTTGATTATGGACATGATGGCTCGAATGAAGAAATGTTCAGCATAATATGCATAGGTAGCTTCCCTCAATTACCTAAGCATCAAGGTTGAGAGGCAGAGGCGAAACATATAAGTAGGTATACGAATAGATTTAATGTGTTCAACTGCCAAAGGGGTTGGGGTTGTCTTGAATACATGATAAGAATGCGTGCACGAATAATGGACGTCCCCTTACTTTTACATTTGCTTTTTTAATCAATACGAAATGCTTATCGATTTAGGCCTCCTTCAATAAAGTAAAGAAAGGACAAGATGTAACTCTAGACCCAATAACGTTCGGAATGCATTTGAATAATGTCGACTTTAAAAGCTGTCTGGGAAGATGACTGTAAAGTGAGATGGGTTTCTTAAAACCTCTTTCCTAAACTGCATTAACTAGCTGGTATCCATTTCATGTATTGTGAACCAAACATTACACACTTTGACCCGATCACAGTGAATGAAACATTACCAAATTGACAGTCCAAGGGAAATCCAAGCTTATTGTAGGTATACATAAGCTTGGATTTCCATAGGACTGTCACATAAATTACTATACAATCACATACTATTATTTGTATTTTGCACCATAGGATTACCCACTTTAATGGAAATTTACCACTCCCGCCCTATATATTTTTATTTGCCATGATGGAGTAACACTGAGGGGGAAGAGGTTTCCTGCGATCTTGGAAACGTTAGATCATAGCATTCTTGTAACATAGGAGAGACAAAATGATATCCAACATTGTTTTGTCTCTCCCATGAGATTCTAGGAAGAGATTCCACGTTGTATGTTATCCATTGTCTCATACTGTGAATGCTATGCCTACTTTTCATTTGCTCAAACTTGCAACAAGCATTTTAATTTAAAACAGCAAGGACTAGTTTATTTCATCTAGGGAACACAAATTCTTACAGCATAATTACCAGGTAAGAAATACGCCAGTCCCCTGTCTTCATCACCAAGTCAAAGGCTAAGGACTAATTAATTCAGGAGTATTATAATGCAGCACATTGCCTCAGAGTATGATGTCAGAAGACAGAGTATTATAATGAAGGACATTACCTTGGTAGGATTGTCATGATGATGTCAGAAGATGCACGTGAGTAGGGTTACGTCAGTCAGTAAGGTCAGGAGGTCACCCTCCGTCAAGACGTAAGAGATGGCCGTTTCCTTCTCACCTTTCTCATGATCCTATTCACCCAACAGAGGTGCTGAATCTCGTCCGCGAGAATTGCCGAGAGACATGGGTTCCGGTCCATTTTTCCTATCATTTAAGTCATGTTCAACCAGGTATTACATAAAAGTTATACAGAATTCCTCTCATTCCCGTAAATATGATAAAATAGATGGGGGCTATTTCAGCTGTTTTTGCAATGCCAAAGTGATGCCAAAACAAGCAACTGCTTTACTATAGGTTATAAGAAACAGCCTCAAGGAAGCCAGACCCCTAAAATCTGTCAAAATGCAATGTATTTCCAAAAATTATGTTTTAACAATCTATGTTTTTTGCATATCAATAGCAGGGATTATAACTGAAATATTTTGTAGTTTTTCAGACTTTTTCATTCAATAGATTAATTTATAGAAAAGTTTTAAGTAAACAGGTACCCCTTCCACGCAGGCATTATGAGCTACCTCTGCTGGGCGAATGCAGGCCTTCTGACCAGCAGGCTCAGGCTCAGGTGAGTGAAACCATCAAACCAGGTAACTGCGCTACACACAGGCCAGCAGTGGGACCATTCAGCATACAATGTCACGATTATAAAGTGGATATTTCATTGTTATCTATCAAATAAGCATAGGAAAATATATATTCGTTGCTACCTTATTCCATGATAAATCATAATACTTGAGATTTTCCAGGGTTGACTGACTTTTATTGTTATTAAAGTAAGAGAGCCATATAAACAAGTTAGGTGCCAGTACCCACCAAGAGGGACTGTTTTGGTGCGCAGCTTGATTGACTCTTTAGGGGTTCTGGGATGTGGAGCTGAAATGGCATGAAAAACCACAGCTACCCTCTCTACCTTTCCACATTGTACTCACTGCTAACAAGTACAAACACTTGACCATTTGTTTTGGCAGGCAATCTCACTGACCTCCGCTTCCAGGCCAGCGGTGTAATAATGCCACAAACTAGACTTGGTGCCATGTTAGTGATCAATGGAAACTAAGTATTGTTCATGATTAACAAAAATCTAGGAAACAAATTCATATTAAATTTATCTTAGATAATTAAATCAAGTCAAGGAAAACGATTCATATAGGTTAAATTGAATAAATACTACATGTATCAAGCCACTTGGTCAGACACAGCACATGGTGATCACCAAAAAGTAGACATTATGACCAAGTCTGCACAGGGTCTATTGATCTTCATACCCCTCACCTGGGTGCTGCAAAGAGGGGTGGCCAGCCTCAGATAGAAGGGTGTATACTGTCGGCGCCTACCTGTACTCTGTGGCCGCTGACAGACACCTATGTCATCGTATACATCCCTGTATTAAGTCAGCCCTGCCCCCTGACCCTGGCCGCAGCCTCCAAGGACAGCCTGCTATATCTGTAAGCGACGACTGTCAGGGCCACGCTTAGCCTTTCTGACATGCAGGGGGTTACTATACAGGGGCGGATCCAGGATTTATGAAAATGGGAGGGAGGGGTCAACATATGGACGTTGTGCAGATGACATCACATTGTCCAAAATGGGCTGGCCGCCATATTGGTGATCAATTCATTTAAAGTATTATTTTGAGTTCTGAAACATCTAGAACAACAATTTTTGGCAAATTAAATTTAAAAAAAAAAAACAGAAAAAAATCAACACCCCCCAATCTCAAGAATTCATCAATTTGGAATTTATTTTATAGCTACATACACCACATGGTGATCACCAGAAAGTGATACGTGACCACATCTGCACCAGGTCTATAGGCCAATTACTAAAACGTCTAAAAATTCTAATAACCTTGAAATTTGTCCACACTGAACTTGATGTTCTAACATCTTTTCTTAAACTTGATCCCCACCCCAGCCCTCCTATTCCATGGTTATTCTCTCTGATAAGTCTACCTAATTTATCAAAATCTTTTTTGAATACCCACAATAGCCAACTATGATCTGACAATGGAGCCGGACTCTGGTTCACGCTATGTCTTGTATTGTAGACGTACACCATTGAGTGACATCAAAGACTCGTGGATCCGGGATGAGGCACAATCCCTTTGGTAATGGTCTGCTCAAGTTTGTTTCTTACTGTATCAATTTTCGCGTTCAACATATTTCCATACACTTTTCACATTGCCGAAAATGTGGGAAAATATAATATGAGTGATTAAAAAACCCGGATCAAATGGCAATACCATAACTGTGCTGAATTATGAATTATGACAGCGCACAAGGCCCCCTTAGTGGAAATTTAGCGGTGCAAAAATATACGCATTTACAGTATATAAGAATATAATTTCTCTATGAAGATTCATTCCACGTTTTGTGACTGTGCACCAGTACCCTAGGATTACTCATAGATGTATACAGGTTTAAACGTCTTTTCACGTCAGCCTCAAAAACAGGTAATCCTACTTGGCCTGGGGTTGTGATCTTTGGGCGTGTCCCCGAAAGTCAAAGACGCGCATACGTTTGTTACCAAAATTGAAATCGATTCGAAGGTTTTAGAGGATTATGATGTTCTTACTCATAGTTGTTGTTATCGTGAGTTTTCAGGTAGCACCTTACCTTATCATACACTGAGTGCTTCCACTCATGATGCTTAGTTAATCAAACAAAAGTAACAGCCCCCGTGGGGGTACTGGGGTGGGGCTTCTGATCCTGGGAAGAATATAGGCTTCCAGTAGCCCATGCTGATTGTAAAAGGCGACGATAGGGGGACCCAGCACTGACCAAGTGGTTCATTAGGTTCAATTCCTGATTGGTGCTTGGTTCACTAAGGGATGAGGTTCAGCAAAAGTGATTTTCAGGGTTTGATACCCTGCTGTTTGCCTGCCTTGTCCCTCTCATCCCATAGATACAATCACCAAAGACTGACCAAGTCAAAACACATGTCTGAAAAGTCAGAATTCGTCTTCACTTGTTTTCACCATGAAAATGACCCTGGCTTAAAACATCCATCACTCACACACACACTCAAAAGTAATAGCAAAAGAAAAAGTCTATTTCCAATTAAATTATCTAGAGGTAAGTAAAAAGTGCAATTACGTGAGATGTGTATTGAGCAGTAGTTATCTGATTAGATCTGATTCATCTGAGCCTGATATCCATTGATTATCATATCATCACCAATAATCCATTATAATTATGTTATATAGTTCAATCACCAACTACCGGAAGAATGTGTTTTCACATGGAACAGTTGATAAACTTTATTTCAAAGAAGTCGAAAGATTGTTGTGTCATTGTTTAATGCATTCAATAAGACATTTCAATTTTTTTTAAAAATTTCGCTGCACGTACATGTGGCTGGACGCAGAAACTACAATAAACGTAGATATTTTTGTGTCTATAAATTTTCGCAGTAAGTGCAAATATCACAACCCTGTAGATTCATAATCTAAATACGTAAATTAGCGAATTTCAATTTCTTATAAACTCTTTATGGTAAAACTTAGCAGATATTCGCGACGTACATTAACTACGACGCAATAAGCGAAAATGGATACAACGCGAAATAAAGTGGGTTCATAATACCCTCTCGACCCTGCCACTTCTTGGGCTTCAGTATTAACCGAGCACCTCCTCCAGGGTCTAAGAGGATGCGTCCTGTCCAGGTGTGCTTTCCCACCGTCAACTCACCTATATATAGCTCTACGGCCACATACGTCAGCAGGGGTGACATACCCTGGAGAACCGGGGGGGGGGGGAGGTAAAGGTAGGTGTATGGGTCCGAGCCTATACTATAGATCTGGGAGCAAGAAACAGGTCATTTTATGTTCCTTTTATAGTGATATATGAACGTTTTAAGAGTTCTGGCTAGATATTATAAGTGTTATTTTATATGAAGTATTGCACATCTACAGGACACATATTTCCATTACACTTTGAATGTGCAATTAGAGCTGCATTTTGGTGAATTTATGAGAACATAGGAAAAGACGAACTTACAGGAGGTGACAGAAAATGTTCAGGTTTTTGAGTTGTTTCTTGTGTCCAAGATCTATATACAGGTTCGGGTGTCTTTCATATACCCTTTACAGACAAGCCTCAAAATGCGCTAATAATGTGAATATTAGAGGCACACTGCGCATTCTGGGACTAGTATGTAAAGGGCATAAGGGAGTCGATATCTTGCCCAATGTCCACCCTCTGAGCTCCAAAGAGCCGGCCAAGCAACACCCTGCTCCCATTAACAATCTACCAAAAGGCCATCACGTTCCACGAAATAGCACATAAAAGGAGGGTGCAGGCCCGTACACAGGGGGGCGTTCCAATGTGACCCTAGGATTCACTCTTAGATCCTAAGATATGTTGGTTCCAAGGTGGCCATCTTAGTGTTATAATATCTTAAGATGTGATAGGAGGGCCAACTTAGGAGGGAAAATCAAACTAGATTTAGAGGGTTCCTTATCTTAGTAAATGAGTTTCTTATCTTAGTACAAGGGAAGGATTACATTGGAACCAAAATATCCTAGGATCATTTTGTGACAAAATTTAAGATATGATGATTGTCATAAGATTACATTGGAACACCCCCCTGGTTCTGCAATAGGGTTTGGCAAAGCTCCCTCACTGGAACATTTGCTTACGATCACAGTAATTTCAAACTGAAAGGTTGTATAGTGAGCAGTGTTAAGTGGAACTTTTTGATAATTTCTTACAATTGTTGGGTATTGTTACAGTTAATTTTGGAAGAAATGTGGAATTTTTTTAAAGTGTTCTCAGTCGGAGATTGGTGCACCATCTCTCCCCCATATATATATATACGGACCTGGTATAGGGAGGTAAAGGTAGGTGGATAGGGTTCTGCTTGGACCTATACCACTAACCTCCTTCTGCATCTTTAACCGTCCAGAATCGGCCGACACTCGAGCCCTATATATAGTCTGGATACAATCCAACTCGCGATTCTCTAGCTCCAGGTACTCATGAAGAGGTTCATCGAAATCACTGTTTCTCAAAAGCAGATCCAGGATTTCTGAACTGGTGGGTGGAGCTGGGGTACTGCCTAATTATAAACAGCACGTTGCATATTCAAATGCACAAGCGCACCGTCTTTCCCTTTTGCCTAGTTTAGGTGTCAACCAATAAAAGGAGGGAGGGGTTAACGGGTAGTCAGGACCCCCTGTGACCTTCCCATGTAACTTATAAGGCTATAGTCATTATGAGCTGAAAGTTAAAGTTGAATACTTAAGGCTAGGGTGACCAAGGAATGTGGTCTATACCAACCAATAAAAGAAGAACCAGCATTTCTAGATGCACATCTATAATACCTAGGTAGGGGGGTTAGAATGGAAAGCTACCAGATTGTATGACAAATTAAAAAACAGAAACTTAATGCTCGGCCTCTTCGTTGACGATTACAAATTGTCATCTGTAAAACATTGCCGAAATGTTTACTTTTTCCATCTCCAAATAAAGTTGACTGAGTAGGCCTACCCTTGGAGGAATTAAAAGAAATCCGATACCATGACGCGAATACGCAGATATACGTATTATGTGTTCTTCTCTGCCCAATGGCTTTGATCGAGATTCACGTATGTGGATGTACCTTTGAACCTTGAAAGCAGTATATGTCGATGTACGTATACCACACTGACACCTGGTCTCTGATACCCCCACCCCCATTCCCCCACCTTTCAATATGCCTTTGGATACTTCGTTTATCGTCTTTTTAACCGATCTTCTTTCATGTATTAACAGCCATGTTAAGGAATGATATTGCGATCAATGCAAGGTCGCCGCCATCAATAATCTATACCGATATGTGCTGTCGGTGCACGGCGGGGTGGTACGGGGAGTCCACGTGTCTGTTACTTGTATCGGGCTCAGCCCTTTAGACTGTCACCTCTTCTCTTTTGTGCACAGACTGATGGTTTTTCTTTCATTGGAGAAAGGAAGGACGGCCTATGTTTAAAGCCTGATGTTCGATAAGGGACTCTTTGTGTGGTGTTATACCTGAGTAAACCCTGGTCAACCCACAAGATGGGTAATTGGATCTAGTGGCGGATTTAAGGGTTGGAGGCTATTTTGGGCCAAATATTATTGTTTTTTAATGTAAAATTCTCAAATCCGGAGGGTCCGGAGGATTTTTTTTTATATGAGCCAGCCCCCCATTTTATCCCCATTTTGAAGATCTCTGGATCCGCTCCTGGTATCGATAAAGAAATAATTAAGGCTGTACATATATTACTATGCGTTGGTTGGATCAGTACAAAATCAAAAGTGAAATACCAAATGAAAAACACATGGTGGTTTACACTTTAGAAAACGCATGCAAAAAGTGTATCCCAAATCGGTACCCAACCTGAAATTTTCACATTGATTACACAATGCTTTTGGGTGGAGTTGGGCTTCGTGATATTATGCATTATAGTAAAAACCGAGAAAAAAACAACACGTGGCGTAACAAAATACAATGAACGGTATAAGAACTTCTTTTAAAGGGATTACAATCATAATTGATTGACGCTGTAGGTTAGAATGATTACAATGTCATCAATATCACTTTATTAAGTTTCGTAGTTTTCCCTACAAGCGGATGCTTCCCCCAAAACGGCATATTTGTCACTTAAACATTGCCATCGAGAGGAAAGGAACTGAAATGACTGGTATCTGAAAAATGAAACCCCAATGTAATATAATCTACTGCAGTTTTTACCTTAACGTTCATACCTGCTTGTGGACCTTTGCATTGAGGTCAACTATGTAAAGATTTGTTGCCAAGCAACCAGAAAATTGTTTTGAAGACGAATCGCTTGCAATTTCATCTTTCTTTCTTGTAAGTCCCGACTCCACTGCTCGAAGGTATAGTTGAGTTGAGTTGAAGTGAACTCATTATTACATTCGAGTCGGAGCTATGATTGGACTGGTCGCTCTTTGCTATACGATTGATGTGTGGTGTCTTAAATGGTAGGATGGACAAGATGCAAGACCCAATTGTCGGGTCCTTTGGAGGGTGTGTGTGCGCATGTGATTTAGCTATATATATATATGATATATATATTTATACATGATACTGAATACGATTAATTAGTTCTATTGTACGAACAAGTAATTCTTATGGAATGTTGCATCGTAAGCAGCTTCGACAGTCGAGTTGAGTAGGGTTGACAGTGGAGCCAGGGCCTCAGTTTGTACGGTCGTCCTCCTGTGTAATACTTACAAGAACAGCGGCAACTTTGTCATATTTCAGCCATAAGAAAATTTAATGATAATTCATTATCGTGTTGCTATAGTCCTGTTATGCATGCTGTATACATTGCCTTTAGCATGATGTTACACGAAGAATTTTCAATAACAACTAAGTTTCAATTGTTGTAAATATTCCTTTCTAAATAATTATATTGCCATGCAGCTTGAGCAGCAGCAAGGAAATTTACCAGTAAAGACAAAACAATACTTATTTAGTGTAGCTGTTTTGGGGTTCTTTCTCAAGTCCCTGGAATTTTACAAGTACTCTTTTACTGACATTTAGTTGTATAGCCTTTCCACCTGGGTCTAAATTGCTGAGTCTGCATTTTTCACTGACTGCTTTGCCAGTGGCAAGTTGAGGACAATGGGGTGCAGGTGTCCGCAATGGTGTTGTCGCCATCTACATTTACCAAGCCCGTAATAGTGGCTATGGGTTGTGTTTTTTTTTTCACACCTTAGTTTTTTTTTCAGTGTCCTCTCTGCTCTTTCGCTAACCTCTTCTGATTTTGTTCCAGTATACATTCGTATACGGTAAAGACCAGAATCGATAACTAACTTTGGTTTTTGAAAAAAATGTCTCATAAGCTTGGGTTACAAACAACAATATCGCACATCTTTTCCCAGCCAAGGAGCGACGAAGTGGTCACATTCTGCGACGTTGTAATGACGTTCTGTGACGTTCTGGCACGATACCATAACGTTTCTTTTGAATGGTTAGCTTAGGTAAATTTAAAATCTCTGTGAAAGATCTTCAGCATTGAATTTTGCATTCGTTATGCGCTTATTATACAAAACATACAGCCCAGGTAAGGATGTGACATTGTAGAAGGTTATTAGGACATCAGAGAATGTATCAGAACGTATTTAGAACATCACATAATGTTACTGTTTTAAAAGGGGTGGGGGGGGGGCTCAGCATAAAGGTTAAGTACTAAAACGATTCGCGCATACGCATGCGACATTTTCCTCTCTTCTCGTAGCTTAGGGGTCCAGCAAAAAGGCATGGGGGGGGGGGGGCAGGACCCCCAGAACCACCCCCCTCTGGATCCTGGCTTCTTGGCGGCTGGCAATGCACAAAATTAAGGAAATCTCCAGGTAGAATCATTCAGTGTAAACGTGCGTCTCATATACCGGCTAGGTCATGATCGCTGACGTCGTCTGTTGGCGGCAGGTAGGACACATTGATCCCCGTTTTAACCTACCTGTGCCATC
Organism: Lepidonotus clava; assembly: GCA_936440205.1. Lineage (NCBI taxonomy): Eukaryota > Metazoa > Annelida > Polychaeta > Phyllodocida > Polynoidae > Lepidonotus > Lepidonotus clava. The sequence continues at coordinate 51,216,047 of OW387135.1, read as the reverse complement.
TACCTGCCGCCCAGCCTGCCCTACAAGCCCCGACCGCCGCCTTAAGCACAGACGAACACGCCTTTCCCATTATTAGTCCAGGCTGCTGGCAGGGGCAGAGATGTCGTTTCTAGGCCTGCTTTTGGCGCTGTTGTTTTAAGCCCTCCGCTGCCTCAGGTTGATCCGGGTGTCATTGCACATGTTGTAAAACGGCAGTATGCCCCCTGTCAAGACCACGTTATGGATACCGAGTAAAGGGGGGAACCCATTAAGCGATTTAGCTGTAGTTCTGGTCGTTTCGACCAACTTAAATTGCTTAATTCTGATTGTTTTGACCAGATCTGGTCATAAACGGGTAGAAATAGTGTTCCCACTTAGCAATTTGACCAAATAATCAAAAAATAACTTTCCAAATATCTGACAATGTTAGATGTTTGTAGCTGGGGATACCCTAATCAACCAGAATTACAGCTAAATCGCTTAATGGGTTCCCCCCTTAATGGTGTTGGATGTCGCGGACAGAGGTCACGGGGGCCGTCTGAGTGCTGGTGCTTCCTGACCAAGCCAAGGAGCGATGTAACGGTATAACATTCTGTAGCGTTCTAATAACGTTTTGTGACATGCTATAGAACATTCTGCAATGTCACATAATTGGGTTGGGAGAACCACCAGTTCAAACTGAACGATATCTGAAAGTGATTCTAGTTTAAAATGTTAATCAATTAGATCATGTAGTTTTTTTAGCTAAACTGGCGGATTTCTGAAATGATTCTAGTATGAAATGTTAATCAAAAGGACCATAGCTACCAACATGTGTTATAATTATGTTTAAATCGTATGCGCGTGTTGGTTGGACTTTGATTTTGAAAATCATGCATACTGGCACATTAAACCTTTTCAAGGTGAACAGCTAGGATAGATATAACCACCTTGTCTTCTCCAAATGGTGCAATAAATGATCAATGTAACTGTAAGGACCAGTGTACAACAAAAGACCCCAGCGTGCAATCAGGCCTTCTTGAGATTCAAAGCACATGACTAAATAGATTCATGACATTTCTAAAAGGTTTAATGCTTTTGCAAATAGGCCAATCCTTCATTGTATCTAGTGCCTAGAAAAGCTATTCTGTGCACAAAGGAGGAATCAAAGGCTTTTGGTGTCCTCTCAATAGGCGACCTTTTGGCTCCCGCGACCTCTCACAATGCTGTGGACATGTATGTTCATACTGACTAGTGCATTATGACATTTTCCTGGTATAACTGCTGAGTGGTTAACCTTTGTTTAATGCCAACACCAAATGCTAATAGATTAGGGTACACTGGCTGGGTTACTTGTTCCTGGAAGTGGGCTATTTCTAGGTAGGAACGCGCACAATCAGCCTCAATTGCTCAGGAGAAGTTGTTTGTCATGGAATCATTACTAAATTAGGGAACCTTCTCTTTTATCTAACGACTTCGCATAAGCCTACATGTTCTTCAAGTTGTATCAATACATAAGGAATTATTTAAAAGGGAGAAAAAGTATCATTACTTATATTTCAACAATAAAGAAATATAATGATATTTGTAGAGATGTGATGGATGATCCTACAAAGTCAAAGGTGACTGGTCTGCATCAGTTCAGTCTTGTCATGTTCACTCCATTTTTAAATCAGACTTTTGTTGTTGATTTTGTACTGATTCTGATAGCTAGTTCCAGAGATTCACTCCTGTATAATATGGACTATGTAATACCTATTTGAGATCAGTTCGTTCTACCTTGAATTTGATTTGCACAATTTACAGGATTTTTACTTTGGCTATACACAATCATTTCTCACATCTTAAATGTATAAGGTGAGATGTTTCCTACAATCATTAAAATTGTATCTTAACTATTAGAAATGTCACCACGTTATAGTCAAAATATTTTACTTGAAAATAATTTTTATCGTACAATTTGACTACAATCAAGTTGCCATTGAATGAGATACGTACCTTCCAGCTATAATGAAATGATGGCGCTGACGGGGTCTCTGTTGCAATCTTGTGAGAAGAAAAAAGGAGTAGCATTCGAACTATGAGGCGACCTGCCCACCAATTAGATTTAATTATTTTTTCAATTAACTATTGCCCATATTGCATACCAAGTTATACCTCCTTCAAGATGGTATTACACTACAGGACATGAGCTACAACATGACAATGTCGCAGAGAAATCGCTAATTTTAGAGACAACATTATTTGTTACAAATGTACGTGTAAACTACTTGAAACTGCCATTTTCAAACATTTATAATACTTCCAAAGGTGGATTGTCATCAAAGCATACTAATGGACCAGTACATAAGAAGGAATAACCACGCCTCGCATGATTTTAACACTGCTTGTCGGTTCAGTGCTGTGCATGTTTAAGAGAGAACAATTGTATTGAGTAGCTGACATGCTGTAGCCACAGCTTTCTAGTAAGGTTATACCAATGCTGTCAACTTGTGACTAAAAGTAAGGAGTCACTTATATAGTGCAGACTGAGAGGACACATATTCACTGAGTGTTGTGAGAAGGGAGACTTTGACATGTTCATGTATGGATAGAAGAAATAAACAACATTATGTATCTCAAACTACAAGTACCTCTTCAGTTCTGGAATTGAACCCCCCGTGCTGACAACGGACGGGACATCTATTATCTGACTAATTATTGAGCTAATTTTACCTCTATACAGGAGACCAAAATTGCCCTGATATTGTAGGTTAACTTCGTGGAATGTAAAAGGGCTTCCCAGCCAAAGTGCGACATAACAGAACTGTTCTGCGTCCATACTTTTTTGGTCAGTCTGTTACTTAATAACATGGCATGTAACAGTTACATTATTGAGGGTGAGGTTGAAACCTCACCAAATCAGAACGTTATTATATGGTGAGGTAAAGACAAAATCATAACAGAACATTATAAGAACATTCTGTTTGAGTTGAAGAACATAACCAGAATGTTGCATTGACATCCCAGTGCAACGTCACAGCAGTCGGTTGCAGTGACATAAATCAGAGTCATCAAAAGAACATAACAAGAACTAATACAGAACCAACCAGAACGTTGTTGCAACGTTATTATAACGTCGCATCCTTGGCTGGCTTAAACCCTACTCTGCCCCAGCCCTGCCCCTCCCCATACCGATTACCCATCAGGTTGTCATACCTGCCTCCTTAGGGGCTCCAGCTGTATGTCAATTGGCCGCTAAATGATGAGACACTTAGGCTGTCACACCGAGGGATTCCCACCTTACGTCACTCCATCGGCTCACACCCTATACCTTCTATGGGATCAGTGGTGTAGCCATTACACTTCCTATTTATGATACAGTTTGAAAATGAGGTCGCGTACTTGAATGCGTCCCTCTAACACTCAATTGGTTATTATCAGACTGATTCATTATTCTGATCATATCAGAAATGAAATTCCTTTCCTATTAATCAAAATCCGTCAATATCTCACCAAAATGGGTCTAGTAGAGACTCATCAATTCTACACATTTCAAATTGAAATTTAATCATCCTTGTCATAATTATGATGCCAAACATTCATGGTATGTTGTTCTATACGCCATTCCCACGAACCAGCGGAGTCACCCTCCTGCCTACTTTTTGGGGCTTTTGTTACTGGGTTACTTACTTCATATAGGTTAAATATAGGGAAAACCCAAAACTTTGTTTCAAATTTAATCCACCAGAGTAGCGACACTTCACAAGGTGTAGGCACTGACTTTAGGTAGTATACCTTTACTTTAGTGTTGACGTCAAATGGCTTACATTGTTTTCATAATGGCTCAAATAACACTGGAGCACAGGCTAAGCGGCTCAGTTAACCCCGGAGCAGATCAGGAATCCCTCATGAGCAGCTCAGAAACAATGTGGTATCTGAGACGGTTATGTATGTGTGCTCAGTCCTGTCCACTGAGAGCAACTTAGTCCGATCGTCTGAGAATCAACCTCCGTATTAGTAGGTGCCCCGATGGACGGCCAATAGTTCTCTACGTATAAACCTTTACCATGAACCTGCGCAGTCCATCAGTCTGTCAACTTTTAAGGCTTTCAAGGGGTTCACTTCATATAGCTTAACTATAGCAAATTCCTCAAAGAATTGTTTCAAATTTAATACACCAGGGCAGCGCCACCTTAATTAAAAAGATGTATAGTCATGCCGTTCCCTTAAAGAGAGGTTTTCTTATAGGGGTATCAATCATTGAAAATATGTAGGTAACATACAATTAGGCAGTCCAAAAATGTCTGAACAAAATCGTAAAATAATGTGCTCAGGTCATCAAAAAACCCTTGTCTTGTGTCCGTACCCTCTAAACCCTACCCTAATTTGATTTGTGTGCGTTAAAATGGATGCGTAGATTATATGCAAATTAGAAACACTGTATTAATCGTTCTATTTTGGTGCATACATGAGTCGAAAAGAATTGATTTACGAGATTCCTTTACCTCTAATTTCCATTCAAGCTGAGATACGGAGGGAGTTTTTGTAGCAGACTGTTTTTCTTACAACGTGAGGCCATTGACATCTAACGTAGCCCGGCGTTTTTCAGCTGATTGTAGGTAGCTCAGGTGTCGACAGATCCGTGTTAATCATCTCCCTAAGGTGTGGGGGCCGTACAGGTATTGTAAGCCCCGAGCAGCTCCGAGCGGCTCAATAGGTATAGCGCACCTGTCAAACGGGGCCGCTCTGTACGTATAGGGGTGTTCATACCCCGGGGGTGGTACTTAGGAGGAGAGATAGCTCAGTGGGAGGGCACTTGTCCGCAAAACCAAAGGTCATGGGTTCAATTCTCTGCTTAGGGTGTAACGTCGCAGAACCTTATAAAACGTCACAGAACAAGGATGGAAAGGGTTAAGACTCGACGGCGTTCCAGCGGAGACAGCCTTTCAAAAGCCATAATGCCACCTTTAGGCCATATTACACTACACATTTTTTTTTATTCACGTCCGGGCGTTTTGATTCGCGTTTTTGGTGACACGAATAGCAAACGCAAATCCCAACGCGAAGTGTAATATATAAAAAAAGCAAACCAATTGCCCAACACGACCCCTAACGTGACCCAAAATGCGTAGTATATAAATAATGCTTCGTGTTGCGTTCGATGCGCAGTGTAATATAGGCCCAACGTGAATAGGTCGTGTTGGGCAACACTATAGCTACCCAACGCAACCCTGGACCCAACGCATAGTATAATTAGGGCTTAACAGTCATCAGACTTTACTTATGTAAACCCGTCTGAATTATCAGCATAGACACAACTTTAATATCCACACGGAAATGAAAACCTGATCATGACTTTTTATAGAAGCGAAAAACATGTTTGTTAGTTCCTGTCCGATTTTTTTGGGGATCAATCATGAAATTCCTTATAACTCTAAGAGAATTCCAAACTTACCATGGCCTTATCACAGTTCAGCTTCATTTGTATGGCAACGTGTTTTGTAGATTGCATGTGGATTGACCTTAAATGTAAGGCTACCAAAATCAACGGGTGATTTTCTTTTACCAAAGACTGAAAACAGATTATATAACTGTTTCTGTACATGCAGTAGCTCAAACGTGACAATCAACATTGACCTATTTGTCTATATCCATACGGTTGATGCTGATACTCCTCAACAAATAATTGCTGGTGTCGTTATTTTGATGGCTCTAAATACCGATACAATAATGTACTGCTGGGACATTGCATTGTAACATAATTGCAATGTTCTGGTTATATCCTTCAACTAACAGAGAATGTTATAATAGTGTTCTCGTTTGGTGTGTTGGTTCGTTGGTTATTGGGGTTTTAACGCCGAAGCAAGATCTAAAGTCATATCATGGCGAGAAAAAGATTTTGATAATTCTGTCATTTAGTGATTGAATCTATGGAATGAACGAGTCTATGAGAAGATAGAGACCATACCCCTACACATTTACACAGGCAGGTGTTCTTTAATGTGCTTGGTCCCATATACAGGGCCATACACACAACAGCCGGTGGTCCTCTAGGGACCTTTGATATCCCTGGAGTTGGCACTGGGAGACATGCAGAGCGGTGTAGCAGCCCAGCCCAAACCCAGAGTTGAACCCCGGTCGCCTGCACAGCAGATTGTCGTGCTAACCACTTCACCACCCTCCATGCCTCTTTTAGTATGTCTGAACATCATTTGAAAAATAAACCATTATTACAAGGTTCTGATTTGATGAGCGCTCAACCTCACCATTACGTACAATTTTACTAAGTAACAGACTGACGTAAACTGAATAGTACAGTTACTTTGTTAAGGTTAATGGCCGAGATAAGGAAGGTGTCGTGGACTCACGGCACCCTATACACCCTTCTTTTTAAAGGTGGGACCCCCTCTTGGTAGAAATGTGAACCCTGGTGAGGGGAGTGCAGTCTGCAGGACTGGTCACTTGGCTTGGAGCAGAGTTGAGTGAGGATTGGTGCCTATTTAGATAGCCAAGGGTCTGTACTTGTTAGTAGTATCCAGAATGTATGTGTGGAAGAGGGGTTAGTTGTGGTTGTTCACACCAGTTCAGTTTCACAGCCCAGGGCCCCTAAACACCCACTTAAGCTGAGGCGCAAAACAATCCCTGTTGTTGAGTACCTGTCATTGACTTGTGTTTACAGTTGACTCATTTCAAAATAAAAGTCAATCTTGCCTCAAAGATTCCTTAATGTATCTAAACTGCATCTTTTATCAGGAAATTAGGTTACTGGGAGCAAAGAATAGATATTTTTACATGCAGATATGAGTGCTAAAAATGATCAGTTTACTTTATTGTTTGTTTATTGATGGGATTTAGACAAAAAGTTCAAAATTGTCCCTGTGTTAGCCTATATGAATGCTCTGGCCCAGAGTGGTGGGCTCCTGCCACCTTGGTGTGCCACACAGTAGGTCTTCACTGCGCAGGGTCATGAGAAGGGTGTATACCCTCTGTAAGACGGTCCACCCCTCGAGCCGGCTCCGACGCCTCACCTGAGCAGGTGAGAGGATTGATCCGTGACCAAGGACGCCGTACCTCCCTCACTGAATGTAAGCCGACGTTCAGAATTAAAGGCTGTGTTCCACTGGCAGATTTGACACCTGATATCAAAAATCGGCTGCGGGAATGTTAGTTAAGCATATACATGTTACATATCATTAGGGAGGTCTTCAAATTCTCTTGTTGTAGAACACGAGAGATGTAATAGTGGGTTCATGAAATTGCTTGTTCATTCATTCCGTTCAACGTCTAAGATAAAACAGAACAGATAAAATAATGGGAATAAGCAGTGGGCAAAAGGTTTGGGACCAGCATCCCGTTCCATGCTTTCCTTTCTTTGTTTTTCATTTCTAATTTTCCGAATTACGGCGCATTTATCACGCTCATTTTGTATTTCATAGCCTCCCTCTGCAGGGGCGTACCCAGCCCTAAAATCTGAGGGGGTTCCAGGGAAATTGAGGAGGTTCAATGTAAAACTGAGGGGGTTCCGTCTAGTTATTTTGTTATAATTCCTTATTATTTGTAGTTCCATTATACAAACTTTGATAAATCTGAAGGGGTTCCAGAGACCTGCTATTTCGATAATTCCCTATATTTTTAGTTTAATCATTTAGAATTTGAGAAATCTGAGGGTTCCAGACACCCTCGGAACCCCCCCTGGGTACGCCACTGCTCTGCAATCGTGTTATTTAAAATGATACACAGGAATCCAGCATTATATCTTAAAAATACCATAAGAACATACTTATGAAAAAATAGAACCTGCTAGATGCGAGAAGACTTAGCAGTAAAAATATATATACATTTACAGCATTAAAGATTATTATTGGTGGTCATAAATCCTGCATCATATCTTTAAGATATTATCAAAACATAATAATGTTTTGATATACCATAAAACCATATAACCTGCTTGCCCTAAAGCGCACCATATAAAAGCAGGGTGATAAAACAAGCCTACTATTGGTACAGTCGGGGGAGTGTGTCAGTCAAAGTGACATTGTGCCTGAGGCCATGTTTCCGTCAGGTACATGATGTACACCATGTACTAGGCATGTAGAGACATGTCAGCCCACCACCCCGACCACCGCCTCCAGCCTCCGCCCCCGCCCCCGCGCCCGCGCCCTATATGGTGACACGTGTTTTCACTTAGCCCTATACACACAACAGGGCAAGCACATCCCTACCTGGGGTAGGTGAAAAATTATAACGTTGGGTTTTCTTTCTGTGATAATCGATATCATAATTCTGAGGCACTGGAACATGTGAGTATTAGCTTCATGCTTTGTTGTAATTGTACCTCAACATAATTATGGGGGGAAAGTTATTTAGAAAATAATTGGATGGTATATTTAAATGTACGCACACACAAAATATGCTTCTTTTCATAATTTTGTTCGTTTGTTTGGTTGGTATTTTCCCGCTAAAATAATTTTAATCAAGGTATGGTGATTTTCCTCAAACGACCTTCAGGTGGGAAATGACGATTACAGAATGAGACGGTGCCGTCCTCGTGTGAATGTGTACTGCACTCTTGCAGAACGACAACTTAGATCAAACTAACAATCACCTTTACACTTCAGGGGCCATATCTTCGAAACTGATTAGGCTGATCACGTAAAATTTGATTAGGGTCTCATATTGTGAGATTCTATACTTCATCAAAAGTAGCAATGTCATTGGAAAATAACCTATATGGGGAATTATTAAATGTAGATGTTTTTTATCCAAGACAAATATACTAATGATAAAACACTAATCAAAATTTACCTGATGACCCTGATTAGTTACGAAAATATGGCGCCAGGAGAGCCAATGAAGTTAGTTTACCGGCCAATAATAGCTCATTCACTCCGTTCGTTTGAGTTAGTCAGTTTGGTTTCCAATATCATCCCATTTTGTAACCTTGACTGTACCATATTCCACTAACAAACAGCATCAATTCAATTCGGTATGCAGGGTAATGGTTTAAAACTTGAACTTAGACTTGAACTAACCATTACTTGAACTTTTGATGATTTGTCATTTTTAAGATTAAATACGTTTTTATTCCTCAGATGGAAACGTAATGATTATTATGACAGCTATTTCAGTAGGTAGGCCTATCTTTGTGGATTAAAAACTGATCAATTCTAACTATTTCTCGCTGAGAGTGAAAAGGGGTTTCTTGGCATGATGCAAGGAGTTTTTACTATATATATACCGTTTCTTTGTAATCATTGCGACATAGTACGCAACCCATGCTGAAAGTGAACGTAATCTAATGACGTCGAGAGCTTAATGCCCTACTCATATAACAGGTACATTCATAACAAGTAGATCTACAGGTATGGTGAAAGAAGTAACCCCATGCAGACGCACAATATGAAAGACATATTTTAACTTTTTTTTTTTTTTTTTTTTTTTTTATTAAACCATCTTCAGGTTTCCCTGATCTTCCAGACGAAGTACAATAAAGAAAAAATATGTAAAGTAATATTTACATGTCAATTTGCACTCACATTTAACAAGTTACAAAAGTTTTTTATACAGACGATTTTCACCCTTTAAGTAAAGCTTGAACTGCTGTATATCACCACACATTTGAATATTTGCTGGAAGTTTACTCCAATAACGCGTGCCTAAATAGAACGGGCTTTTTTCATACAATGTTCCCACATATTTTTCCGTTTTAAAAACATAGCTATTATCAGTTCTTGTCTTTCTAACTTTGAGTTGACGCATTATAACACACCCACAGGAGAGGAACGTGCCCCATGTTGGTTTGGAATTCAGGTGGATCTAATTGTTAAACATAGTAATATAGAAACGTGCTCAAAATAAAATCTAATACAACTTTTTCCAGGTTGTACCATAACTCTTCCACCACCTGTATTATTCCCTGTGTGATTCAATGTAAGTTGATGATCAATATGATATGAACCATAATATTAAATTTTGTTAATTATATTCAGTATGCTAGAGCGAATCTGTCTAAAACTGCAATTTTGAAAAACGTGTTAATACAACGTGGTGCCGGTGCTTAAACACATCAGCGGACAAATTGCAGGTTATACGCTTCTGCTTGTTGTAAAATGCGTCAGAAATATGCTATATATAGTAAGTAGAATGTTTTAAGATTTCAACCAAAATAACAAGGTTATCCGTATTGGGAGACAAGGGACTCAAAAATCATTACTGTTTCACTGATACTTTCCAGTATAATTATGTAGAAGTACTTATGTTATCATAGACTAGAAGGTAAAGCATACAAAAATTAAGAGTTGAACTCATCAAAATACAATCCGATACATTCGCATCGGTTGCCGTGTATCTGTATCCCCAATCAAAGGAGTACGGAAACTTCTAGCTAATCAGGGTTAGAATTGACTACAGCAATATTCCCGATTCTTGATTGTCAGGAAAGGTATCATCAGCAAATATTTCACATTTATGGCCCGCTTTCTTTTCAAAAGAAGAGTTAATATAGTTGTATCAACTGATGAATAATTCTATATAACTTACATGCTAGAAATTCACCAGGAATGCTATAATATGTATGTTGAATTACATACGCTGTAAACAAGAGGTCATGTCCTTACCCATCACCATCAGGTAGAGATCCCCCATCCCCTCACACGGCGTTCTGGGGGGAGATGGCCGAGCCACTCATTGCCAGGTATGACTAAGCTTTGCCAGGGGGACATGTAACTCTCTCCAGACAGGACCGAGCAAAAAAACACACTGAGGTGAGATTGAATGGGCGGCGCGGTATGGGCGGCTCGCCGAGAGGGCCGTAATGACTAGGCCGGAGGGGGGATTGTAGTTAAGAGGGACAGCGGGAGGAGGGAATGAGAGTGGTGACGGGAATTCAGACCTTTCCCCGCCTCCCCTAAGCCGGGGGTCAGCCCCTCGTTTGTTTTTCTCAGACGTGTGATAGTCTCCAGAGCAATGATCAGCGCTTCTTTTTGCTGTCAGCATTACTACTAGAACATTCTGTTCCACGTCCGTCACTATAGACATGATGATTATGAGGATATGGGAGTGTAATGTCCATGGCCACTCAGCAATTATTTTGCTATATCAAGATTACATTACATTTTTGTTTCGTAAAAAGTACTAATGACTGAATCTCTGTGGGTGAGAAGCAAAGAAAGGTGGTCCGACAGAGACAGGTGGCCATGCAGACACCTGAGGGAATTGAACCCAGGCCTGCCGTGCAATGTCCCACATGCTCTTCATTGGAGCATCCCCCACTCCCCCTTCCCCTTCACCAACAACAGAATTCAACACACACATAAGCAAAATAGGTGCATTTCTCACATCTTAAAATCTTAAAAAGAAATTGTTTCCAGGCCCCTGAGTCTGATCCCCATATCCCATGTATAGGTTAGATGAATCTAGCAACGTATACAGAGGATTGCAATTCTCAACATCATCAGATCAATGTAAAAACACCTTGTTTTTTCAAAAAGAATATGTGTGAACCACCCCCTGATGAGCCTTGTGCCTCGGAAAAAAAGTTCACGTCTTTTGCATTATCATGTGAATTGGTATTTTTCTTTCGTGTAACACCAGCGAATGTACGCATTATATGTACGAACGCCCGGTTCTACATGAAACTAATTTGTGCATAAAGCCTGTTTTATACAGTACAGTAACGACCCTTACGACGACTATAACTATAATATCTGACGATGGATGAACCAGAGTTTCGGAAATTATGATATAAACCCTTTGTCAGAAGGGGCCTTCCATTAAGTACGTACGCACATTTGAAAAAATGTCAGACCCCCCCCCCCCCCACCCCCACCCCCACCCCTGGATTAAAGTACACATTGGATTTGCACAGGAACATATACCACACGTTTTAAAACATTACCAGACCCACCACCCCTCCTTGGTGCGTACGTACTTAATGGAAGGCCCCCGAACATGTCCATCATAAATATTGTTGAGACTGTCATCAGGCTGTCGGTACACTTAGGGCAACTGTCAGGACTATCATAAGGCTGAGGGTAAACGTGATCCTAATCATATTGGCGGCTTATGTAAATCCCCTTTTAGGTGAACTTACTTTTGTTACCGCACAAGACAAGGCATGGACTGGCTCTTCGTTGTCCTCGTTACTCACCTGGGTCTGCTCCTACCTGTGCATGTACCGAGGGCTGTACGTGAGTCTGTAATTAGCTTTTAAGTAAGAGGATGACCTCGGGAACCAGACATTAGGGGGAACAGAAGGCTGTAAGTAAGGCAGATTCTGTGCACGCCATGGATGATCATTGATGGTGAAGGTCATAATAAGCCTGACATTATATATGGCGGGTGTGATTTTTTTAAAAGATAATTTAAAATGTTGAAGAACTGTATCAACCCCAATTCCGAAACCTTTGGTGGACAGTGTTGTTTTATTAATGTGAGTTTGAAAAGATGTTACATCGATATGTTTCAGTTACTATCTTCATTAGGCTTAAAGAGCAATAGGGCGTTCGAATGTAATCTAAAGACGATCATCATATCTTCAATTTCGCCACACAATATGATCCTAAGATATTTTGGTTCCAAAGAAATCCTTCCTTTGTATCAAGATAAGAAACTCATTTACTAAGATCAGAGATCCTCTAAATCTAGTTAAGTATTTGCTCTATGTTAATTAGCTCTCCTAATGCATTTTAAGAAATTATAACAAGATCTAATGCATTTTAAGAAATTATAACAAGATGGTTACCTTGGAACCAATATATCTTGGGATCTATGAGTGAGTGAGTGATGGATGCTTTACGCCGTTTCAACGACTAAGGCCATATTCATGGTGAAAATAGGTTGGGATGAACTCTGACTTTGGTTATCGAATCTATGAGATGAAGGTGACAGGGCAGGCAAACAGCAGGGGATCAAACCATCTTTGCTGTAACTCATCCCTTAGTGAACCACAGCACCAACCGGGAATTAAACCCACTTGGTCAGTGCTGAGTCCCCCCAATCGTCTCCTCATACAATCAGCAGGGGCTACTGGGGGCCTATTCTTCCCGGGAACCCCCACTATAAGTGAATCCTTGGATCACATTGAACGCTTCCCAACACCATATACAGTGAATATACAATAAGAATACCCGGTTCTAACTGGAAATGATGCTGATAGTGCATCGGGCCAACCACCTGTTGCTACCACGCAAGACATTTCTGGTATGGACATACTTTGGTCCCTTTACTCACCGAGGTCGATTCCTACCTGAGGATGTACCCCTAGCTGTGAGTCTCTAATTAGGTTTTATATAAAAGGGGATGACATGTAGTGTCATGGCACAGGCAGTGGGAGGAGGAGAAGGCCTTAAGTAAGTTAAAGGCTGCCAAGATGTAGACTCTATGGATGCTGGTGAACGCTATAGTGAGCTTGACATTATATATGACTGGTAAAGGTTGGTTTCTACATGCTGACTAGTTTGAGCTCGTCAGTGGCCAACTTAAATTTCTGCTGACAAAATAAAACAACATGTCTGAACCATATGCACCGACATAATCAACTTGTGCAATTTGATAAGTCAGCTGCAGCCATGTAGAACCTGTCGGCCGACATAAAAACTCTCAACAATTAAAATATAGATGTATTCTCTTGTAATTGTTGGCATGTCGTCCACAGCACCCAATATACATGACAAAAACTGCAAGTCAGCCACAATCATAATTCAGGGGCTGCTGACGAATTTCCACATAGTCGGTCAATTGGGGTGTCTGTCAGCGAAGTGTAAACCAGGCTTAACTGTCAAAGGTAATAATCCGGGAGGCCGATCCAGGGACAATTTACGGAGCATTCGTATTTAAAAACACCAAATACAAAGCATTTTCTTCAACCAAGGAAAATTTACGAAGCAAAAACGGTGCATTTTTTATGATTCGTAAATTTTACAAAGCAAAAAAATGTGTCGTAAATGCTTAAATATATGATCACAAATATTGTGATTGTATATTCTAAAGTGTCAATATTATACAAAATTACTATTTCAAAATGATAGAAACATCATTTTACTCATTTTATATTGTTTATCAATAGGTATGACGTCCAAATTGATTGTATTAATGCTTTCAAATTTCCTAATTATGATTCGTAAATTTACAAAGCATTTACAAAGCATTTTATTGTGTATTTTTACAAATCATGGGTCTCCCTGGTTGGGAAATTATAAAATATTTGCTTCGTATATCTGCAATACAAGCAATTCGTAAATTGTCCCTGGATCGCCACCCAGGAAAGGGGGTGGCGGTTTTTAGAGGTCACTTAAAGGCTAGTGCTTACATCAATGGATAATTGCATCAAGTTCAGGTAGGTTGAATTACCTTGACAGTCTAGTCGTTTGCATTGCCTGATTTGAAGGGTTATATAGCTACAAATGTCAATGCATATACTGCCTAAGTGATAATCATTATTTTATGTTCTAATTCTTCAGAGAACCCAGGAGACTTCTTGATAAGACTCTATAAGTCTCTTATTGAGTCATTCTTTCACATAAGTATCTTTACTTACTCTAGATATAATCTAATTAGTGGTATTATCAAGCACTTGTTATTTTCCACTCTGAGCTGTAATTGTTATCAAATAGAAACGCAATTTGATAGATTAAAGTAGTTTTTCTAGAAAATTGGCAAACAGATGTGGAGTAGAATTTCTTTTAGCCCATTCGACTAAAGTGGAAAGTATTGTTTAATATTTCAATCATTGACCGAAATGCTGACCGAAATGCTTCAAAACATATTCTCATAGATTTGTTTCTTTGTCATTATGTCAAAAGCACACAAATGGTTTATCAGGTGCTTAACTTTGAATTGACTCTTTTTTGCAACCGTTTACAGTACTCAACAGTCGTCCACTGACATTGTTCAGTGCAAACAAAAAAAATATTATAGATCGTATCAAAAAACATAGGGATATCTGAAGGACTCCCTTTTGGAAAGTGAAAGGGCCTAGGACACATGCACCAGGGCTAAGAACACATCACTCGAGGATGATGACCAGATAGCAGATTTCACAGTTTCACAAAAACCAAAGATCACCATAGAAAGAGTATCATCTGCTTGATTGCTTGGAGGTTATATCACAGGCTTCTGATAAGAATGGAAATGACACATATTACCAACCGTGCTATCTTTGTTCATCTTGTCTAGTGTAGGCAAAATATCTGAGCATTAGTGTAGGAATAAAACAATAGGAACGGTAACATTGATATACCAACAAGCTGTGTCATGGCCCATAGATATACAGTTTGATAGTGTTGTTCTCTGATTCAATGGCTTCACCTAGAAGACACTTGTTGATATGCTGAGGGGATTATTGAGGCCTGGTAGACAGGAATACCTTCACAGACAATTATAACCGCAATATATTAATGTACAATATTAAATGACACAATTTACAAAAAAGAATCCCTAAAGAAAAATATATTTTAAACCATATTTTCTGAGAAAAGGATGACTAAATTATATTTTCTGAGAAAAGGATGACCGTGTCATTTCTTTCCCCTCTAGGAAATTATTTTTACAACATTAAATGTCACAATTAAATTACGCACACATTTTGTTATAATGTGTGCATTTTAGAGGCGCAACCAGTTTTTTTTAAAGGGATAGGGTGGTCAGCAAATATATAGAAGCAACGTATCAAAACGTCCTGCCTTTTTCCCTCTTTGGATAGTAAAGGTGTACACTGGGGTCAGAGTCCACTGGACGCCCCTCAAGGATCCGTCCCTGCATTCTGGGGCTTCTCTGCAATGAGTAGGAAGACCATGTACTGTATGTGATATTGGCAAGTAAAACTGTTTAAAAAAAGAAGGGTTAAAGGCAGAGCATCACAAGAAAATGAATGGCATGGTTATTCACTGAATAATGCATACTCATTCATGTTTCATATCTGATGTTGGTGGTATCTTGGATAAATAAAAGTAATCTGAACATGAGATAAAACTTATATTCCATATAGATGCAACGTGGTGCCTTTGAGGAATGATAAACGTTTTAATTATGCAGATATTTATGTTCCAAAGGAGCGGTTGTATTTTGCAGAGAATACCATCACTTGTTTTGAATTGATATAAGGTCAAAAACGTGACCGAGTAGAGGCAAACCATAAAACAACAAAAAGCATAGTTAAATGCAGTCTTTACATTGCTTCGCCCAATTTGTTCCTCAAAATTAGTATCCCTCGGTGAGGATTGGCTGCTTAGTGCTTTGATAGTTTTTCCTGTTCTTGTGGTGGAACCGGGAAGAAAATGCTGACCTTTGGGCCTCATGCCATGCAAGTCGTGCCTTGCTGTGAAATTGATGTTCACACTTGACATGTCATGGGGAAAGGCCAAAGCCATTAAGCCTACTAAGTTGTAGTGGTGTCTTACCGGTCTGGTCACACCACACCCCAGCATCTGTCAATGGTGGCTTCACACTTTGTAATGGTGCTTCAGAGAGGGTGGGTCACCACTGAAACACTCAGTCTGGGATTGCTGGCGAGGTGTAGTTAAGAAATATTAGCGGGCTATTTGTGATTGAATAATAAGAATGTAAGTGCCTTTGCACTGAAAGAATAATTACTCCCATGTAAAGGCCGTATTCCACATAGTCATACTTAAATTGCGCTGCCGATTTGATGCTGATAAATTTTAAATATAATTGGCACTGCGGATCTTA
Organism: Lepidonotus clava; assembly: GCA_936440205.1. NCBI lineage: Eukaryota > Metazoa > Annelida > Polychaeta > Phyllodocida > Polynoidae > Lepidonotus > Lepidonotus clava. The sequence continues at coordinate 51,199,421 of OW387135.1, read as the reverse complement.
ACACCGAAAAACAGCAGCATTCAAAATCGGCACACTTTTGGCACACTTTCGGCACCAAAAGTGTACTGAAAGTGTACAGAAACTGACTGCTCCTGAAATCAAATGTTTCAACAGAACAACTATATCAACGTTGCCTCACTGCTCAAATCGACAGCCTGAACTTTCTGTATGTGGAATATAGCCTTAAGGATATCAAAAACTAAACTTTGTAAACTTTGGAAAATGAATCAAATGTTTTAGGAGTTACATCAGGAGGAAACAGGTTTGAAAGTATTTTTCATGTATCGTGTTCCTCATTTCAACAAATAAGTCTATTCCTCATGCTGTGTTTTATTTATAGGTTATAGTGCTATTTGAAACAGCATACCACCAACATGTATTTCCACATCCAGACATAATGATTTAAATGTATTACACTAGGCCTCATTGCATACCCTTATAGTTGTCATTTGTACCCTATTTTATGAATGTAAGTGTTTTTTGTAATTAGATATATTAGGACAAACCCAGAATGGGAAAAGCTTGGATCAATCTGTAAAGCTTTAAACACGTTTTCACCGTATCAGCGATGATCGATTTTTACATATTATTTCAAAATAATTGGTTTAAACTAGACAATGATTTAATATATATCTACGGAAAGAAACAAAGTATCATCTGGTACTTCCCCTAAGAAAAGTGCATTGATTAAAACCATGGTTGCCATGTCTACAGTAAGAAGCGAAACAAAGGAGTCGGGAAATTATAAAAATAAGTGCTTGACAGTTAAGTCAAAAAGTCGCAATAGCACTTAAAGAATCAAGGCAGCTCTGATATAAAAACAACTGCGTCTTATTCCCCCTTATTTGGACTTTTTAATTGCTCGGCCACAGGTCGTTTGCCTTAATGCTATTTATTATCATGTTAGACTTGTTATTGTCTGTGCTCATGAACTTTGGGAATGTGTATGATATTAAAAAAGGAGGTGGGTGGGGGCTGCCCTGCAGACCAGCTGTCTACCGGCTATAACTACAGATGTTTTGCAGATGCTGTCACACCTCGTCAACATGGGCTTGACACCATATTGATGATCAATTTACGATGAGGGAAGGACTACTTTTCTATGTCTTTTGGGTACCAGCAATAGGGTATCAGTGTAACACACCAGAAACCTTCTTTGCTGCTGATTACTGGGTGGGTAAACCAATAGACAATAGATGTTACCCATGCAGTGGCCCAGAAAAGTTCTTCTCCTTATTGTTATCATTCGTTATTAAAAACACTCAGATCCAATATTCTTTCTTTATTCATATTTGTAAATAATGAGTTCCTATGAAATAATTGAAGTTAATGGATATACAATCTCACTGGACTATGATGTAAACAAGCATTCAATGTTAATCTTAATCCAGGATAAATAAACGAATTCAAACAAATATATGCTTAATTTTCCTGAACAAACTCTTGAAAACATGATCAAGAATTATTATTGATCAGAAATTGATAGTTTTGGATGTATACTTTGCCACGTGCTTATGGTGATCACATAGTGGTCACCAAAAAAATGTCCAGATGAACGTGTCTGCATAACATCTATTGGAGCCTGCTTTAGGTTGCTGGAGGACCCACTGGCCACCACCTCCACCGTCATCCTGCCCTGGAAGAGCCCAGGGGAAATGGATCTAACTAGGAACGTGACCTTTTCATTTCCTCATTAGGACTTAATCGAAAGGTTGCTCATTACTTCGACCGACTCTTTCCCAAGAAATTGGTTAATTCAAGTATTCCCTCTACTTAATTTGTATCAACTTCTTGTATGTTAAAGGGCTCTTTATGCAAGTTTATTTTTTGAAGTAGTTAAGTTAAATATCTTAATTGCCAATTTCTTACCAAGTTATGGAAAACAAGCCCTTTAGTCATATTTATTTTGTTTATGACGATTACTTATGATTATAATTTGTGAAAACACTCTCTACCTATATGCAAATGTATGATGATTATGCATAAATGAGGGCGTAGTACATACATGTATGAGTATTTGCTATATTCAGTAAATCACTTCCAATGCTATTTGATATCCCCCATCTCATTATTTGTTTATCACATGAAGTTTCATGTTTTCACCACTTCAATTTTTTTTCACCAATGCCAATCTTCTTTTTCCAATGTTTTTCTTGACTGTTAACCACACGCAGAATTGCAACTGAAATAGCAATGACCTTACCTAACTGCCTCAGACATTATCTTAATGAATTACTATTTAAATCCAAGTGCATTTGCTTTCGGAGATTTGCTACACTAAGGGACTAAAGCCGCATCCCCACGTTGCGACTAAACCTCAGCGATTAGTTGTGTATGGTGGCCCAAAGTAGCAAGTCCATGCATTCCCATCCATCCATGCATGCAGTGAAGAAAAAAGTTAATCGCCACGTTGGGACGCTCTTGCTACAAATCTGCTGGTGATAACTGGTCACTTTAGTTCCCCAGCCCAACAATTAACTGCACTAATTGCCGGGGCCTAGAGAAAAATATTAAACATGTCAAATATTTCACCAGGAACCACGGCGACTAGTGGTTTAATCGCCAGATGTTACAGTGCCAGTGTATAGTTAGTCACTGGCTGACTAAACCACCGTTATCACATTGGTCACCATCTCTGTATGGGGCTCTTATCGTCAGGGATAGGATGGGTTTGGCACTTTGGGCCACCATAGGCGTCTAATCGCCGAGGTTTAATCGCCATGTGGGGACGCGGCTTTAAGCCTGGTCCCCACAGGGCGATTAATATGCACCAAAACGGCGGCGACCAACATGATAATCGGTGGTCTAGTCGCCCGGCGACTTAGCATTCAAGGGCACCGTGATGTCTGGCGATTAAACCACTAGTCGCCCTGGTTTCTGGCCGAAATATTTGACATGTTTAATATTTCTCTCTAGTCGCCGGCGATTAAGGCAGTAAATCGGCGGGTAGGGCGACTTGTGGGTCCTCTAGTCGCCATCAGTTTGATATCAAGAGCGTCCCAACGTGGAGATTAATCTTTTGGTACCCCGGCGATTAGTTAGTCGACCAGCGACCAATATTTCTTCCTTGGTCGCTGCTGAAATGCTCTAATCGCCGGGGTTTAATCGCCACGTGGGGACGCGGCTTAAGGATGCACTCTCTACACAGGAGAGTCAATATTCCCTCTGATGATAAGTGATCAATTATTCTGATTAATCTGTATAGACCACTGGTCTGAGCACGTAATTGTGTATTAGGAGTAACGCCAGTATCCATGGCACAGTACAAAATAGGACGTGATTCAGTAGCACTTAGACTAACAGCTGCTGCTCATATAAAGTGAATTGTTTTACACTCACGGGCACGGAACCAAATTACGTACACTGTAAAAAATAACCGTAGAATATACAGTGAATCACTGTTATTCATGCTGGTAATCTACCGTTATTTATTTTACGGACAAAAACTTTATAATCAACCATATAATGGTTTTCAACCGTACATATAATGGTAGTTGATTTTTACGGTAGAGTTCTGTAAACATTATGTTATTGAAATATGACAAATCACTGATAGTCTTGGTAAGGCAGACTCACTTTGAACATAATGAGTCAAGCCTTGTGATCTAAGTGGCCCTGGCCTTAAGTGTTAGAAAATGCATTTCAGTAGGTTCTACTACACTTCAAAACATTTGCAAAATGTTTTAAACACCTTTTCTGTAGGTTTTACAGGTGCACACCTTTTTAGTACAATACCCTTGTCAGCTATACCCTGGTAGGTTTCAAATTTTTTTTCAGTATTACAGCCTAAAGGGAGTCCCCATTTACAACATTTGTCCATACATAGACCTAGCATTCCCTAAAAAGAAATCAAATTACTAGCTTAATCCTTTAACATTAAGTTCCATATCTTTGTATTAATCATATCAAAAGAATTCATTCAGTATATGTGCTCTTACTACCTCAAAGTATTTGAAGTTTTACAACTTGGTCCTGCTGAGTCTTGAACCAGCGACCTCTCACATACAAAGCCTATGCTCTACCACTGAGCTATGGAGGCTTGTGGTCAGACAAAGGCAAGCAGTTTTACTCAATTGAAATAATAGGGTATGAGACTGGGTATAGGTAATAGACACCAACAGAGTATTGGGTCAGGCACATGCGTATTAGAAGTCATGGTTTGGTCAGAGTTACTGGATCACAATACCGGACCTAAATAGCGCAGTGTTAGGCCGCTCTGTCAGACTAGGAGGGGAGAATGTAAAATTTAGGCTGACCAAGTGCATAGCCAGAGCCACCTTCATTATTCTTATATGTAGTTCAATATCTCTCCACCAGGTGACAGTCTATGCCAATTCTATGCAGTTATTTTCTTCTAAATGTTAATATAGATTCATTATAAAATTCTGAGAATTTCCTTTCACTGTAGAGCATATAAGAAATGTATATGTAATGTATTAGAATGTATTTCGAGTTTAAGGAAAATTGTCTTGTATGAGTTTTGGAGATGTACTTTGTTTAAGCACCTTTTTCACATGTGGACACACATAGGGACTAGGGTATGGGTCTCATATTTCTTGCACTCACAAGAGGTATCCCAACCATACCCTGGTTCAGAGGTCAACTCTGCATTTGTATATGCATGATGTTGAAAGAGTTTTGATTCTAGCCTTGAACTTTACCTCTTGGTGGATCAAATATCATTGATGTATCCAAAACATGGAAGAAATAGTGAATGTCACTGTATGTCACATTTACAGTCCTTTACAGGATCCTGAGCCAATTGGCCTGTAATTTGAACAATTCAAAATGTATATACAACGGTAATAAATTGTTAATAAAAACGGTACTGGTCAGTCATAATGAAGGTTGACTGTAATTTTCTACGGTATAACACTGTGAAAATTAAACGGTTTTGGTCCGTACCAACTACGGTCATGTAGTAAATACGGTCATCCGTCAAATTAACGGTACTCTACTGGAGCCACAGTTGCCAGTAGATTACCGTAAATTCTACGGGTATTTTTTTACAGTGTAGGTAAATCTGTATGAGAAAACTGTAGAAAACTGTTTTGTCTGTCCCTTGAAGGATATAGAAATAGCCGATTCCTAGTCTTGATTGTATTCATTTGTCCAGACCCCATGATATCACAACACGTTAACGTTGTTTGACTTGCTTTGGGTGCTTTAAGGACATATTCCACTTTGCATTTGCATTTTCGTTGGCAAAGTGACAAGGCAAGTGGTTGTGTTTCAAATGCCAACATGTAGGTATCTACTAGTGCAAAGACCCATAGAAATAACATAGAAATATGCTTGCATTGCAACTTGCGTTACATAAACGCAAGTCAAGTATCAACGCCATCACTTATCTGTATTTCAAATAAGTATAATGCTAAACACAAGTCTAACACCTAGGCCTAGTTGAATATGGCATTTACTTCTGTAGAATGACACCAATGCACGGAATATCAAACAATGCATAGTTGAACATATGCGCATAGTACAGACCTTGAGTTGATAATTACGTTGGGGCAAGCATGTACCAATACCAGCATATTTATATGCATTTTCTATGGGGTGCTTGCGTTGACAAACACAAATGTGTTGCATTCATAGCTAATTCAAACACAAATGCTACCCAAGGCATATTGGAATATGCCCTTGGGTCCCTATTCCATTATGGTTTTCTTGTGCTTTCACAGCGGGCACCAATGCAAGTATTGTCTAGCAAGGTAGATTGGAATATAGACAGTACTTGCGTTGCTTCTTGCATTGTGTCAATGTGATCAGCAAAGCAAGTAGCAATGCAAGAGAATTTCTATGTACTCTTACATTAGCAGATCACCATCTTGTTGGTATCTGGGGAAAAAAACCATTTGCGATTGCAAGTGCTACCATATACACGGTGGAATATGGTCTCTAAGTGATATGTTTTTTTTTTCTGAAACCCAACACGGGGCATTGGACCCCCCTCCCCCTCCACATAAAGATTCTCATATGTGCCAATCAGCTTTGTATTTAACAGAAAACACCGGGTCGAGGCGGACCAACACCTCTTTCAGCACATCACGAGTACCAGGGACTATATAGTTATTGTTAGCCTGTTGTTATTTCTAGCCGCAGTGGGCAGTATAAACACCGAGGGAGGCCTCTCAGGTGCAACGCTCCCCACCTGCCCTAGGAGATGCCTGCAGTCTGTGTATATTTACATCTTCATAGGTTATAGGCCCACACTGACCCGCCTCCAGGGTTATATTCTACCCACACCCTCCCAAAACCCCGCCCCATACCGACTAAGCGGTTTCCACCATCTCGGATATTTATACATTTTTCTTCCTTTGTTTTTAGATACAATGATCACATTATTATACTCATAACATGTTACATAGATCAAAATTTTGTATTTATTACATCTTATTTGATTTGCACTCAGAGGTCACAAAATTATGATATTTTGAGTGTGGCTTCACAAACTAGTTCCGGTCATAAACAATGTAGTTCCGGTCTTTCTGATAGGCTGATTCGTGACCCTCATATGCCGTATATTAGCAGCCTCCCCCTGTCCTCTTGGTCAGTTCCCATGCCCTTTGGCCTTTGGAAATACGAGATAGATTAAATCTCCAATGTAGAAGGCCAAGGACAAGCAACCAACCAGATTATTGAATTATAAAGCCTTGTGGCGCTCCTCCTCCTGTGTGGAGGGGGCTGAGGGGGGATGACGTGGATGTAAGGTATTGACCCCCTGAGTGAAGCCTCAGTACAGATCACGCACCTGCCAGGTGTATGACCTATTCACAAGACACAGTTCCCAATTAATTAATGGCCAACAATAGCCAAATGAATAAGGAGAAGTGATCATAAATCATCGTAAATGATGGCCTTTCTTTGTGATATGACAGTTCTGGAGAACTTGCAAAAGCTGCAGGCAAAGAGGTTATTAGCGTTTGGTTCCTTCCTGCGAAACGTCTTTGTTCACTTTATAGGGTCCAAGACAGGTGGCAAGCTGGTCATCCATCTTCTAAAACCATTTCAACATTTTAATGTTTCGATTTTTTTATTCAGATAAATTTATACATCATTTTGAACCTCAGTGTACATAAACACTGTTCTACCGGTTTGATGCTGTGCCTGGTATCGGCACTATACATTTCTAGTTCAATTGAGGCTGAAAAATATTTTTCAATAGGTTAGTGCATATCCATTTTCAAGAATATTAATGGACATATCAGTAAATAGATAACATATACAAATAACTACATATAGACGAAATAAAATAAGGGTACAGAAATGGGGTAAATCTGATTTTGTTCATACAGCATATTATAACATTTTTTACTTATCTATTTTTTTTATAAGCCATTAGGAGAATCCAGGAAGTACAATAATATATCACATATGACCATAGCTGTGGGAACAGCGTGAAACTACAATTACTCACTCACTTAAAAAACTGCAGCATCTTGGGTTGTTTTTCAATGTGTGACACGTTTTGTTCACCTCCCACTCCCCCTCCGGCTGTCACATTGACCTCACCTTTTACCTGAACCATCTTCCCCACTCATAACGTACGCTACCAGTGACAACGTGTCTCATTATCCCACGCTACAACAAGGTGCTGGCTCAATACTGCTGCAGCCTCCAGTGTGAGAATAGTTGAGTGTGTTTTGGCCCTATCTTCCAATGGAAAAGGATTGTGATGGTAGGGATATCTTTTAAATGGACAGCGTTTGGTGATTTAAACCTGAAATAGTAAAAGAAATAATTTACGATATAGTAGTGAAAACGATGATATGATATTGACTTTTGTAATACAGCATTAGCTTTCTGCTGAATTAAACAAATGTTATTGGTATTGATCACGTTAATGATTATAATTATCAGAAGCCTGAACCTGCCGTTTGGTATGACTTTTTTTATTTGGATCGACACAAAAACATTGATAAAACCTTTTGTGATATGATCTTTGAAGTGCTATCTGTCAAAAGGTATGCAAATATTCAATTCCATTAGAGTTTATCTTTGTATACATTTCCTTTTTATACAACCTTTAATAACGTGTGTTATAATACTGAAAACCAAGGGAGGCCTTGATGTTATAAGAAAAAAAAGTAGCTGAAATAATATATAGGGAAGGCTACACTGAACAGGTATATAAAAGAACTGACTATCCACGCCAATTTCTCTCTTAATGAGCACTTGACCCATAGTTAAAAACCGCATGGGATAAACCAATCAATCTTATCTCAAATACATAACTGTCTATCCTAATGTATCGATGCGATGATCCAAAATCGACCCACAGTTGATGTACGGAGCCATAACCTTGTGGCCAGTGTTCACTATAGTTTGGGACCGCTTCCTTTACAATAAAGATATTCTTGTTTAATCAAGAAACATTCTTGTGGTGAGTGCGCTAGAGTGCGCTGTTGAGCTGATTGTCAATTTTCCCTTTTCAATTTCTCCCTTCCTTTGTTTCTTTATAATTATAACATATGTAATATCTCTCTTTTCTCTCGGACCCTAATGGGTATAGCAATGTGTAAATTAAAAGGATGTTTAATTTGTATCAATAGGCCTATGCATAGTTTCAACCGGGCTGATTTCCTATTAGTTTCAGTCCGGTTTCATTATAATCTAGATAGGTCTAGGTAAAAGACGATCAAGTAGGTCGAATACACTGACGAGGACGAATGCCGTCTCCCTCACAGAGTCTTTTCTGCGCGGCCTTGGGCTTTGAGTCCCTGTGGTCGGTAAATGGCCTGAGCAGGTCTGGGTGATACGTAGGCCAAGCCACCCCTTCATTTCAGACCTCTCAAAGGTATGAAAGGCTTCGCTACCTGGCCGTCAGAGACACAGCCACGGTGTATAGATCACGTGCAGATACGGCCATAATTAGTGTCCTATAGACCTTGTGCAGATGACGTCATAACTGTCATAATGGGCTGGTGGCCATATCGGTGACATATTTATAACCCTTGCTTTCTTAAGTCTGAAGTGTTTAAAACATAGTTTTATACTACAAGAATTCTCACTGAGTAAAAGTTAGCAACTATCATTACATAGAATTGATTTATTTCTATTAATTCTATACCCATGTGGTCTGGATCACCACGTGGTGATCACCAAAAAGTGATCACGTGACCACGTCTGCACAAGGTCTATTCCTGGGCTCAATTACACCTAATAATGAATTCATGTTATTTGACACGTGCGTTGAACTAGAAAAAAAACATAGCTAGCATATAGATCATGTACGGATAAGGCCATGCAACCATAATTGAGGTGCCATATTGGGTCTCAGTTAAAGCTAATAATGAATAAATCCCATGTTCCACTATGCAGTGATATACTTGCAATGGGTAGTTTTCATGCAACGTTTAATATCACCACAAGCAAAATAATGTACTGAAAGGTAGAATATAGGAAATTGCTTACGTTGCAAGCAATTTACTGTGGATGCTCACTCTGGCAGATACTGATATATTGGTATCTGAAAGTTTGGCATCGACAAAAAAAGGCATTGCAAATGCTAGCCAACATATATGGTGAAAATCCTATTTGACGTAATATCCATCAAACTAGAAAAACCTTTTATATATGCTACGCCAGATTGATACATATGTATATATTCCCAGATTGGCATCCTAGACGCTAATCTGTCCCTGTGACCTTTATCCTTAGACGGTCGTACTTACCTGTGACTGATCTAGGTAGGTGTGTCTCCGGTGACTTCTCTTAATTCCCATACTCAGGTACTTACCTGTGACTGATCATCTAGTAGGTGTGGCCCTTGTGACTTCTCCTGCCTTACTCCAATGCTTACCTGTGACTGCTGATCTCACTAGGTGTGGCCCCAGTGACTTTTCCTCTACTCAAGTACTTACCTGTGACAGCTTATCTAGGTAGATGGTGCCCTAGTGACTTATCCTGCTGTACTCAGGTACGTACCTGTGACTGCTAATCTAGCAGGTGTGGCCATGGTGACTTCTTCTGCCGTACTCAGGTACTGTGACTGCCAATCTCGCTAGGTGCAGACCTGGTGATTTCTCCTGCTGTATTCAGGTATTAACCTGTGACTTCATGCTTATCTAGTTAGGTGTGGCCCCAGTGACTTCTCCTGCCGTACTCAGGTACTGTGACTGCTGATCTCGCTAGGTGCAGACCTGGTGATTTCTCCTGCTGTATTCAGGTATTAACCTGTGACTGCATGCTTATCTAGTTAGGTGTGGCCCCAGTGACTTCTCCTGCCATACTCAGGTACTGTGACTGTCGATCTCGCTAGGTGCAGACCTGGTGATTTCTCCTGCTGTATTCAGGTATTAACCTGTGACTTCATGCTTATCTAGTTAGGTGTGGCCCCAGTGACTTCTCCTGCCGTACTCAGGTACTGTGACTGCCGATCTCGCTAGGTGCAGACCTGGTGATTTCTCCTGCTGTATTCAGGTATTAACCTGTGACTGCATGCTTATCTAGTTAGGTGTGGCCCCAGTGACTTCTCCTGCCGTACTCAGGTACTGTGACTGCCGATCTCGCTAGTTGCAGACCTGGTGATTTCTCCTGCTGTATTCAGGTATTACCCTCTGGCTGTATGCTTATCTAGTTAGGGGTGGCTCCAGTGACTTCTCCTGCCGTACTCAGGTACTTAGCCATGACTGTTGCACTAGCTAGGTGCAGACCTGGTGATTTCTCCTGCAATACTCAGATAATTACCTTTGATGGCTTATCTAGCTAGGTGTGGCACCAGTGACTTATCTTGATGTACTCAGGTGCAACTGGAGCAGGGGGAGGAGCTATCAGGTGAGGGGTGAGGGTTAACGACGGCCTCTTAAACTTAAGTACAAGTGGGGTGGGGAAGACGTCGGCAGGAGAGGGTGGCAAAATCGGGAACCCATTGAGCAATTTGAATTACACATGGTTAGTGTCTAATATCTAACATTGTTAGATACCTTCCTAGAGAGTGGTAATTTTTTGATAGATTTCTGATGAATGTCCAACTAAAATGTTAAGTGGAAAACCCATTTAGCCATTCAACTAAAAATTTGGTCAAATCGAAAATTGCTGAAAAGCACCAGAAATGGGCTTGCAAGGTGACCGAATCAACTAATGTGATATGATAGGAGCCTTCTGGTATATGGTCACAAAATTCCCAAGGAGGCCCCTTGGATGAACAATGAATCCTTGAGCATACTTTAACAAAACATTAAAGCCAGATAGACTTTCCCTTTTTCTCTAATAATGATGCTGACCTTCATTACACTTCATTAGACTAGCAATCAAGGGTAAATTAAGTACTTGATATAGGCATTTATAGTTTGAATAACAGGCTTACAAGATCTATAACCTTGGGCTAATGCTAACATACGCGTCTTTATATCAGTGACCTACACCAATCATGGCCACCAAGCTGGTTTTATGTGTGCTGCTCAGCGAAAGGGAGGTCTATATCAATATGTGATGCACAGTTGGACATAGAAGCAACAGCTTTCACTGAATTAAAGAATATAAAACTGGAATTGGTGAACGGCCGCCGTATTGCTGCTATTTTGTAGTATGGGGCTAGTTATGTGTGTTCTAATAGGACTGTAGCTATCGGGAATTATTAATGTCATCAATCTGGATCATGTGATGGATATTTCAATGAGACCTCATGAAATAAAGACTACCTCTTTTCATTCCACAATCAAGTTCTCCCATCTGTGAGGAAGAGGAAGACCTGGGCATGGGACCCTTAAATCTATTAGATCAATAACCAGGAGAGAAATAGAGAGTACATTAACTCTAATACTAATAGAACTAAATGAACCCTTGTTGACAATGTTTCCAATTCCGAGAAAGAAATCCTAAAAATAAGTACTGTAGATGTATTATTGGCGAGATTACTACAATACCAATGCTCACCTATAGGCCTATGGCTATTCTAACAACTATTATTGGAACGGACAGGAAGTTATGTGCAATTATATTGTGTCACCCGGATATTAGGGTTATGGTATTTCGTAGTCTAAACACAACTAATGAGTCCTTGATTGGTTTCTAGTTGCACTTTCAATCGAGATATTGGGGATGGATTATTATTGGAAGTAACCATGCACGAAGTCAGTCCACAGACCTAACCTAGCATGAAACATCCGATTTTCATATGTCGGTATCAACTCCCCTGCAGATATCATGCAAGTTCTCAAAACCCCTCCCAGAGATTCCCCATAGGCTGATAGTTACTACTTTTCTGGGTGACTGGGACCAGCCATTGGCTATTGGTGTATCTCGCCAGGAGCCAGTGGCAAAGAAAGTTCCCGGCCTGGAAAACTGATAACATATTGCTGGTATCTAACAGCCCAGAGAGGTAGTCAACCTCCTCATTAACTTAAACCAAAAAGCCTGCCTCCCTCTAAACATTCCAACTGGATTCTCAGGATGATATTGTGACGTTCTCCGGTAAGTCGGGGTTGCCGATTCTTACAGCAGAGGAACGTGGGGATTGTTCGGGTCTCGGGGCGGACGGGGAATCCGGGCCAAGAACCGAGATGTGTTTTTAAAGTCGTGCCTCGCGCACGAGGGGGGTTGAGCGAATCGGTCGGGAATCGGTGCTCGATGTCAAACGGAGGACTGCGGGGAAGGGAAATTGCGGTAGGGGTACGGGTCGGCCGGGGTTCGTCTCGCTCTATCTCCCAGACCAGCATTGACCCCTACCGGGCGGTCCACCCCTCGTTCCCGCTCCGCGGGGCCGTCGGGCCGACGGTCGCCTATTGTTTGGTAGCGTGGGGCCGAGCCTGCCGCGCCCTAGTCCCCGCGGACTTCATGCCTTCGTTCCACCCTTCGTGCCTTCGTGCCATGCTGCGCCTATGCTCTCGGAACGGTTTCGGGCCTTCGTGCCCTACTTCGGTCCTCCGTTCCTCGTTCTCGTTCCTCGGGCCGTCGGGCCCCTACCCTAAGTTTCTCCTATTTATCTCGAACTTCGACTGTTTTATCCTAACTTCTGGTTAATTGCTCGGATCGGCTCATCTTAGCGGTTGTTTCAGGAAAGAAGACACGTCTGGACACAAGGAGAACTGTTAAAGAACTCTGTTTATTCGGGCCTCACCGCCCCTTTATATACCCTAGAGGTCAGCCCTGATTGGCTGCTTTCAGTCATGTGGTCTACAACTGACGTCACTTCCGGTTTACATTCTCGTTTCCGGTTTACATATCACTTCCGGTTTACATCTTTCCGGGTCTCGTTCCTTTACATATTCGTTCCTTTACACTTTCGTTCCTTTACATATTCGTGCCTCTTTTTCGGGCTTTTTACACTTTCGTTCCTTTTACATATTCCGTTCTTTTACACTTTCGTTCCTTTTACGTACATATATACCTTTCACAATATTACCTTATTTTCTCTTATTTTGATCTCTACATGTTTGGATGAATAGGCATTCATCACAATATCAATCGCTCGACCTAGAGTAAAATGGTCACTTGGTGCGTATACCTAGATCCCGGGAGAGGGGGGTGACTATTATTAGAAGGTAACTATCAACTACCTCCCCTACCTTCCCTGACTGATAGCTCCTCCATTTTGGTTGGCTGGCCCTTATTTTGGGAGATACAGATCACTATAACTCACCCCCAAACAACTGAAATAGACACAAAATCATCTATATTGATTTATGGAAATTCTGATAATATTTCAAATATGTTCTTTAGTGAAATAAAGTAAGACGGAGAGGAAGTTTCATGTTATTGTTCTCATGTTGTTTTACAGAAGTAGTTCACCGCCTCCTTTTTTGCCAAACAAGTGTCTGACCGCCCCTCAATTTTGACATTCCCTACCTCCATTCTACTGAGCCGTTTGGCAGTGGGTACCTTTTAAGGCCCAAGTGCCCCCCTCAGGACACAGATCAATTACGGCGGACCCCCTGCCGAGCCCCAGCTCCAGCACGTGTCAGCTGTTGTAGTAGCCTCGGGCAACCCGCCCCGGATCAGGCCAGATTATCGCCGGATTTAGGATTAACCGTCCACACGCCATGTCTTACCCACGCCCACCGGTTAGGGTCAATCTGCTTTGCTGCCATCTCCTAATTGCTTCCTGCATAAGAGCATTATAGTATTTGTATGTGTTGATAAGATAATGAGGAGGTTGTAATGCTGGAGCCAATAACTGCGAATGTGGCTGACGGCGAGTGACTTGTGTTATTGGCGGTGAGAAGGCAGGTAGAGTAGGCACGCACGGTAGGTGAGCTGTAAATATTACCTCATATCAACATAGACAATTATATGTGTGTATACGTATATCTATGGAAAGTGGGTTCAGGGATGGGGGGCATTCCCCTTTGGATGCAGAGGTACCAATTATGCTACTCTTGTAGGATGTCCTACTTTTACTTGATTTTGGATTGCACAACCGGCTTTTCCTACATTGCTATCTGTTTTAGAGTAATTTTTGTCTGTCAATTTTAGGCTGTTAAAACACATATTTCGCGTCAAGACTCCATTCATTAAGACTCTTCTTTTAGTAGCTTTTGGCGGGGGAAAAGTAGGAGAATTGTTTCCTACTTTTCCATCAGTCGGAAATGGCATCTCTGGAATGATAGATGTTCAAAATTGTCGCGACATTCTCAGCCCTACTATAACGTCAACAGCTCTGTTCTTCTCAATCAAAGCCCAGATATCCCACTTTCTAGCCTTTTACCTGTCCTTTTTTTCTCGACCTTGCTTTTCTGGCAGTACTTGAATTACAACATTTTCAATGTGCATTCTCAATATAATTTTGATAAACGTATAATCAGTTAATCATAACATCTTTAAAATGCCAATCGTGCCCGTCAACAATACTCCTTATACATTCTCTTGTGCTTTAAATGTCTTGTTTCCCACAAACCTATAATGCCTAGAAAGAACGCAGTAGAAGTTGGTCAGAAAAAAGGTTTTACTTTTTCCCCTCCACACCTGACATCCGTCACAGGTGTATAGTGTGTCAGTGTGACCTGTTGTCGGCCGCCTCACTTGATGGGCTGCATTCAGGGACATTGTGGGGCTGAATGAAGCCTTTTACATACATGGCGTGATGTGTATTCAGGGTCCCACAAACGTGCTGTTTCCGAGCAAAGCCAGCTTCGATCCAACCAAAGCAGTGCTTCCATAAACTGGTGAAGGTGTAACGTATAGGCAGGCTCGGCTCTCTGTGTTGGCTTTATTTACATCTGGCCTACCTAATAATAAGGTCGAAATGTTATTACTCTTTTTTAGTTGTGAGTAATACATCGTATTGGCATAGTAGAGGTTTGACCAACATGCAGCTATTTTTGTACTAAGGAAGAAGGTAGAAAAAATGTAATGTTGCCAATTGAAGAGATCAATGGTTAATGCCATTTTATATCGCATATAAACGATGCCCCCCTTAATTATAAAAGCATCAGGCACGCCATTTTTTAGATGGAGGTTTTCGACATTACATTCAGCTTTCTTCAAAAACACACATATTGGGGCCCATTTCCACCTTTGAGGTTGCCTTAAAATATGTAAAATTCCGAAAATAAGGAAATGGGGATATATTTGATATAAAGAATGTGCAGAGAAGGTAAAATTGAACAGATTGAAACACGTGGAATATAAACAAATATGAAAAACATTCTCAGTTCGACCACTGATTACCTCAGAACTATGAAAAGATCTACAGGATGGCGGAAATGGTGGGATGGAAAGCTAAGAGAAGTACGATAATTGGCGCGTCCACGTTGATCTATCTATTTATGATATAAAATGCAAAAGCGTGTCTCATACATATTCAAGTTATGCACGGTTCCCTGGTTCCTATCAAAATGAACAGGCTCTAGAGGAAATTAAATACAAACGCAGATATATCCTTTTTCTAACCATGCCTTACTACAGAAGGACCGTCCTCACTTATATCAATGTAGCCATGCGCTCTGACATGAGACATATAGGACGTGGCCGACCACCTTGGTCTGTCCAGGGGCCACTTCCTTCCCACGGCCGGGATCACGTGACCGGCAGCGTCTCCGTCTCCCCGACCCCGCCCAAATCGTCCAGCCATCAGAAGGTCACTTTGTAGCAACAATTGCCTACAACGAGACGGCTCAGGCCATGACAGGATACATGAATGCATGTTTTTGTTCATCTTTTCTTACAAGAGGAAAGCTATATAATAAAACAGTGCTCTTCCAGTAGCCGTATTAAGGGTGAAAAAATGAAGTAATGATTGATGTACTGATGTTGACATAATTATGTGTATATATTTCATATACACTTATTGATAGCGTCTTAATTTGATTTAAAATTGATATCATATTTCACCAATGCCTTTATACAGAGACCTTAATTAATCAATTATAAAAAGGCTTAGATTAAAAGGCCGGAAATCCCTGCCCTGAGGCATGAGTAGAGAAAATAAGGAAGTTAGAAAATCATTTTATCTAAGAAGTATGCCATTAATCATATTGGGTTGATCTGCTGATATAGAAGGTGCACCTGGATTAGAAATGGAAATCAATTAGTAGAAGTCCTTCAGAATTATAAGAACATGTCAATCTCAAGAGGGAAAGGTAACAGGTAAAGTATTTGACAGACCAATGGAAAACCAGGAAGTCATGGGTGTATCTGTTGAATTCTGATTGGCCAATGGAATCTAGGCATGCGACTATTTTGAACATTAATCTACAAGTAAGAATCGCACATACATTTTCTGATTGCATTTTCCATTTAGTTTAACCATATCTATCATTGTCCTTTATGTCATGGTAGTTTCCAAACGAAGGGATCAACGTAATGTCCGGCTACACTGTCCTATAGATGGGTTGGAGATAATGTGCATGCTATCATGTGTATTTCTAATCGTCTCTCTAATGCTTGTCGGGTTTGAGTTGGTTAAAAGACTCGGCCTGAATAACCATCGCTATGGTGGGTTTTCTGCACAAGATAAGGGCTCTCATGAAACCAAAGAAAACATTATGGGAGGAAATTTTAAACAATTAAAGTAGGGTGTAAATGTAGAGTATCACCAAAATATTAGCCTCACTACACTTAAGCTTACTACTAGCCGATTAAAACGTCCATTCTGTGATTGTTCAGAGGGCTAAAAATAGCCGTCAACAAGAAAGTAGCGAGCAGCACAGTGCAAGCAGGGAGGTCCGATAACGTGTACAAGTTTAGAAGGCTCTTGACATAAACCTTTTACAAATAACCAGTAATTAAACTGGCTATGTTCAGTTGGCACTGGATTTTATGTAAATTGCATGTAAGGCGTGATATGTGGATGAAGCAGTTTTGAGTAAACGTAATTATAGCGTATTTAAATTGTTGGGGGGCCTATTGCTTGAGGAAGCTTAAGGAGTAAAAAAACCGCCCTCAACACTCACAAATAGTGGTTAAGAATTGAAAAGAACATTGTTAGGAGCAAAGAAAAACATGAAAATGGCTTACCTTGTGGGAATTCGTTTAATGTTTTTCAATTCTTTGCACTTAAGAGCCTGCTTTGAGTCAACAAGGTACAATTTTAGCATCTCAACAAAGATTTTATCATTTGTGTACAATACCAATCTCATGCAATAGTGTGAAATTTCACACACGTGTCAAAATGCACCCCATTATGCAATAGTCCCAAGTGCTTTTTAGAAAGTGCATAGAGCATGCAGAGCGTGTTGCACGTGTTTTCCTCCCTTGACATGTTTTAGTAAACATGTACACATAAATGTACAAAAGAACAAATCAATCTATTGAATTGTCGCCATGATTCAAATTGTGATAACAGCCTATGAGGGTCAGGGGTTCAGCCAATTAACCAGAGAAACCAGAGCTACATTATTTATGAATGGAACTATAATAGTTTGTAAAGCCAACATAAAATTTTATTTTTTTTATATGGAACTTACCTTTAAGTCATGAAACTGATGCTTTTACATGCAGGTGATAAGTAAAATGTGAAAATAATGCTTTTTGATATCAACAATTTTCAAATAGGTAGGAAAGCCAAGAAGGTGAGATAATTAAGTATGGCTGGTTATAAACATGTCATAAGAAGCTGCTCTAGGAGAATCCATCCGATGAGGAAATAAGTCTTATGAGATATCAAAAGTTAGACCAAGACCTCTCAAATCACCTTTCAAACCTTTTTCGATTGGAACTGCTATCTCTCAGCTGCTAGAGAGTCCCTACATGACCCCCATTGCACACCTCAGTTAATTAGGATGGAATGGCCTTTAACAGCTGTTTAACAGACGATCCTTGCATCAAACCGTCCCAATGGGACGCAGATAGGAGGTTTAGATATTGACTTGTGTCAAGTTGAACGTGATGTGTTGCGTCATCAGTTTCTGCCATTGGCTGCAGAGAATTGACCTGGATTTGCTCTTCACATCACGGTAGAGTTAATGCGAGTTACTATCTGAACCGTCCTGAGGCATGTTGCATATTCGTCTGGCCAGAACATTACCCCTCACATCCAGTCCCACAGGCTGACCCGCCGTGCGGATGTTAACGTTATTTTCAAGAGCTGTCTTACTTGTTTTATTGAAAATAGCTTGGCAGGAATTCTGACTTCTTTATTTATTCGATCTCTGACAAGCACTGTTGAATTATGCAGAAACATTATACTCTACTGACTCATCAGCTTTTTTGTTATCAATATCGTTGTTTGCATTGGCCAAGTACGAGAACTGCGTCCAGCAGAGGCTTTTAAACGAGTAGGGGCCTTCCATTGAGTGCGTGCGCACCAATGGGTTGCGGGAAAACTGAACAATTCTTGAAAATGTATTGACGTACTTAATCGAAGGCCCGTTGTTTGCTTCACACCAGGGCCCCTTGCCCTCTAATTTCTATGGTTACCTCAAATGTTTGAGAATAATATTATGAAGCCTTGGATGAGGATTCCTCAATTACACGTTTATTTAATAGACCTAAAGCTAGGCCTATATATCACATCTATTGTTGGTTTATCGACAGACATTGCTCTTCATTTCTATATTCTTGTACTTAGGACATGACAACCACAGTATGTATGTTGAAATGCAGATACGGCCAACTGATTATATTCTTGTCCGAGGAGACATATTTGAAAACAAAGCAGAAAATGGGATCAATTAGACTAATGCCGCGTCCCCACTTTGCCGACTAACGACGGCGATCAGTGCGTTCCCCCGGCGACCAAGGAAGAAATATTGGTCGCTGGGCGACTAACTAGATGCCAGGCTACTAAAATATTAATCGCCACGTTGGGACGCTCTTGCAGTTAGTCGCTGGACGACGAGACAAGACTTTAGTTAGTCGCCCGTCGATTAACTTTTCACTGGCCGTCATAGAACAATATTAAACATGTCAAATATTTCACCCCAAAACCACGGCAACTAGCGTTTTGGTCGCCAGACATCAAGGCACCAGTGAGGACTTGATCGCCGGGCTACTAACCACCTTAGTCGCTGGCGAAAAAAAGAAGTTAATCGGCCAAGTGGGGACCAGGCATAAAGCGTGCACTTAAGACGGGATCTACATGGACCGACGTGTTCACCTCATAGATGAAGCTGTAGAAATCCAAACTGTAGATTATTTGTTCTGTCACAGCCCACCACCACCACCGCCCTCAGCTATGCAAATTTCACACCTGCTACAAGCTAAGTGCATGACCTCGTAGTTGCAAAATTAGAGCAAACTTCCAAAGGTTTAGTTCCTATTATATAGCGCATTAACAAAACAAGTAAGACTAGCTGCCGTCGGGTGCTGCTGCCTGACCTTGGGAATGTCTGCTTACACAAGAGCACGGTAATAGATAACAAAAGGGTACCAAGATATTTGGAATTCAGGTGGGGCAATATATTCATACAGGCCTATATGTTTTCTTAAACAATATGCTGTCAACTTCAAGAATTCAAGTGAACGGACGTGTCGGGAGAAACAATGCTATTCGTGTCGCATAGGCCCATAAAAGAGTCTCTTTTGGTGGAGAGGCGTTCTGTCAATAGATTTAAAAATACATGTATACGGCTTTTGTAATTTTTTTTACCTTACGTCCATGTACCAATGCACCCTACGTGCATGCAACATGTCGACACACACACACACACACACACACACACACACACATATATATATATATATAACTAGCTGGCGTCTATACAACGTATGCTTCAAACTACAAAGTACATAACTTAAACAATTCCATTCCATATAGAATTGCTCTAAATGTTTACTAACATTACTGTACCGACAATAATCATGACCTTTTGCTCTGTTCACAGAAAACCCGGCCCCCAGTCGCGTGCAGAGTCCCGCCGTCTCCCGGTCAGTCTCGTCCACTCCCCACCACGTCACGTGATACGTCAACGGGCTGACCTTCTGTGACGTCATACGACCTTTGTGTGGCGCCCTCTGGTGCCGTGTGCGGACGACGAGGTCGGAGAAGCCCAATGGTTCCTCCACTGTGCGCTGCGTTCTCCCGCCATTGGCATCCCTCTGTGATTGACGGATTGAGGCTAGGTTTCCCAGAATCCCCTCGCTACTGGTCAGTAGCTGTGAGGTAGTGTGTGTGTGTGGAAGCTACAAGAGAGTATATATGTGAACAGGTTGACCACACATGCGCAGTGCTAGGTTCACAATCCAGAGGGAAAGTTCAACCGACAGGAGCGGTCCGATTTCCTCAGGGGCGCGTGTAGGAGTTGCCCCACGCTTTCTCGCCGTACACACACACCTGCCAGTTTGAATCACACCTTTGAATCATGGAGTTGGATAACCTATTGCCTGACGTCAAACTCGTGCAATGTCTCCAGTATAGCACGTATGCTGTCCGGTGATGCCAATGTTATACCTGGAGATACTCAGAGATCACCTGCTAGGCTGCAGTGGAGACTAAATGCTTTCTGTCACTTTATAACAGAGGAATGGGAATAAGCTCTCTGTTACTTGGAGAGACCAGTCAATAAGCAGAAGGGCTGCTCTATCAACGTCCCCTATCCGTCTAGAAATACTACCTCAGCGACATACTGCAAAGGGATACGAGTCGTACACAATCAGTGATACTCACACAGATTATACCTCTGGAGGATGAGCTATGAGCAAGAATACTACTTCTACTGACTGACCAACTCAACACAAGTGCCCTCCACGACACTGACCAAGCATTTATATCGGATATATACATAACCAAATTGAGGCGAAATAGTCACGGTATTGCCAAGTATCCAGGCTCATACGAGAACAACAATATTGTTATTATTATATCAGCATAAAAAGTAATACCTTATATCAAAAGAAAAGAAATTGAATTCAAGGTAAGGGTTGTGCACTTTGCATGGTTGCATTATATAGTGTGTGCGCATTTTATACATCTGTTTTCTAATTCTTCTGTCCAACTACACTTGGAAGTGTTCATTTCAACCTGCTTCCAATCCTACATTTAAATCATTCAACCAGTGGCTAAACCATTAAGAAGTCTTGTTGCAAATGCTATAATCCTTCTCAAAAGTGCAGGTATCTCACGGTTTTCTATGACAAGACGTAGGTTTATGCCATTGGCGCTCTCTCCCTTTCTGTCCCCATAGCAACCACCATAGCTATGGCATGGGTTCAGTCGGTCCTGTGAAGGAGTGGAGTGAGGTCTCTTATTGTCAAATAACCAGCGACTGCTTAAACATAGCCTGAGGCCGCAGGGCGAGGGCAACCAAACTGCTACTGCCAAACAAAAGGCGCTTTAATTCTAGCGTTTGTTTGCCCAATTGTTGCTAATATTACTAATCCAAGTAATACAATCGCAATTATCCCATCTTAATACGTAGCGACCCAGCTAATCAAACCTATTTGAAAATGCCAAACTGCCACTGCCAGAATATATAGAAAGGCAAACTGCCGCCCGAAGTTTCTGAAATCCCCCGACACGTTAGTAGCCGCTAATCAAAGCCACCAGTACAATTGCCAAGCTGCCGCTGCCACCCGAGAAAGCCGTCCAGGCGGCCGGCCGTCGCGCCACCACCCACACCACCACCCGCCAGCACCACCGCCACCACCCCAGCACCGCCGTGGCCTCCACCATGTGGGCGCTGTTCAACCACAGGAAGTTCTTCTTCTCGGGCGACGTGGACCACGTCTTCTACCTGTAGCCGCCCGCGCCGCCTGCCCACCCACCCCGTCACCGTACCCGTAGACCACCACGTTACGGCTACGGTCACGGCTACGGTGAACAGCAGGAAAATGAAGCTGCAGGCGTCGAGCAGTGACAGCACGGCCGGCTCCCAGCTGGAGCTGGTGGGAAACCAGCACAAGGACCCGGAGGCCCCTCCGTACAGCCCGAGCACGGCCACCCCGGTCACCCCGGTCAACTCGGTGGACACCTTCAATGACTTCTCCAACCGCTACTCCACCGTGCAGTCGCCCAACGGGCCGCTGCAGCTGCACCGGGAGAGGTGGTACTCAAAGCGGGTAAGGCGGCGGCTGGTCTACAAGAACGGCGAGTGTAACATATCCCACGCGAACATCAAAAAGCGCCGGCAGCGCTATTTAGCGGATATCTTCACTACTCTGGTGGATATCAAGTGGCGCTGGAATTTGCTAATCTTCATCCTGGCGTTCACGATGAGCTGGCTGCTGTTCGCGTTAATCTGGTGGCTTATCTGTTTCTCTCACGGGGATTTCGAGAACAGGGACAATCCCGAGTGGAAGCCGTGCGTGGCTGAGGTGCAGGACTTCACCACGGCACTGCTGTTCAGTATAGAGACCCAGCACACGATAGGCTACGGCAGTCGGCACACCACCCCCAACTGTCCCGAGGCCATCCTCGTCATGATGATGCAGTCCTGTTTCGGTGTAATAATCCAGGCGCTCATGACGGGGCTGGTCTTCGCCAAACTGTCCCGCCCCAAAAAGCGAGCCGAGACGCTCATGTTTAGCAAGAACGCTGTTATCTGCAAAAGAGACGGGGAGTTGTGTTTACTCTTTCGTGTCGGTGATATGCGAAGGTCCCATATAGTGGAAGCTCATGTTCGAGCCATTCTCATAAAGAAGCGCGTCACGCTGGAAGGCGAGGTGATGCCTCTGTTCCAACATGAGCTACAGATGGGCGAGATTGAGGGAGAGTGTAAATTGTTTCTCGTGTGGCCTGTGATACTTGAGCACCGCATCGACGAGAACAGTCCCTTCTGGGAGATCTCGGCCGACGACCTGCACCGGGAACAGTTCGAGCTGGTCATCATCTTGGAGGGCATTGTCGAGTCGACGGGTATGACAGCTCAGGCTCGCACGTCTTACCTGCCAGGGGAGATCCTCTGGGGACACCGCTTCGAGCGGCTCGTCACCTTCCAGAAGGAGAACGGCGAGTACCAGATCGACTACTCGCGTTTCCACTCCACCGTCGCCATGGATACGCCGCAGGTGTGCGCCAAGGACCTCGCCGACATGAAGAAGAGCGTCGACGGCGACGAAGATGGCGACGGGGAGGACGACGATGATGAGGAAGACGACGACGATGATGACTCGACGTCGGTCTCGTCGAGTCTCGCCGCGCAGGAGACTGGGCGCCAACTGACCCCCTTAATCATGAAACGCAGCAGCACCACGCAGACGCCGACCACGCCGCCCCCGGCGTCTACCGTAGCGCCCCTACCGGCAGCCCCCCTGGAGGAGGGCGGGTCAAACAACGACCTGGATAACGAGTCGAGGAACTCTGAGGAAGAGGACCGGGAGGCGTCCTACCACTACAACATGGGCAACCACATATGAAGACTCCGACCGGGTTCGACTCTGTGTGGCATATACTAGAAAGGTAGGCCTGTTTTTATTATGGAATTCTCTGTCTATATTATACCACTTAATTTTACCAGAAATTGCACAGTATATGAATTAATGTGCCATAGGCTATTGCATCTAAAGATTTATTTCAGGTCGTCTGCAGAAACCCATTGGGTTACACCTCTAGCTAATTAAGAAACCCTTACGTATGAAAAATAATTTACACTGTGAAAAGTTTATTGATACTCCACGATGAGTAAGCAGTCTTCAAACAGAGATAACATGTAGTGCTAACCTGTACACCTGCTTAGGTCTTGAAACAACAAACAAAGGCACTTATAAAATCCATGTGCACGAGAAAATGTTTCAACTAATGCACAATTGCTAATGAGGAGAACTACCTTTCTGGGCCTTTGGGTAACAACAATAGGTTATCAGTGTACCACACCAGGAACTTTCTTTGTCTCTGCATAGTCCCGGCGAGGTGATCGAATAGCCTATGGCTGATACCCAGTGGCCCAGAAGAGTTGTTCTGCTCCTCATTCAAACACAAACCTATCTTTCCGCCATGTCCTACTCAGAGGGCTATCCATCTTTCTTATAATAAAGCTGACGTGACTAGCTTTGCAGTGATAATATTAATCTGGTTATGTTTCAAATAATGCATAATCATAAATTGAAACACATATATACTTATAGTTTCGCAGGGGTTAACTGATAATTCTTAGTGACGATAAAGCTGAGATGATTACCTTTGAAGTGATAATGGTTTCTCATAATGATTCAGATTATGCACAATTACAAAACTGAAAGGGAAAAAAAAGAAAAAGCATGTACCTATATTTCTGCCATGTCCTACTCAGTGGGACGACCCACCTTTCTTGCGCTAAAGCTGAAGTGATTAGCTTTGAAGTGATAATGGTTCTCAGTTCACAGGTGTATCCCCATGGCAGTGGGTGTGCTGTGTAACATGGCCCCATCGATCACCTGTATTATTCTCCAGGCTACCTTTGAGGCCCACCTCTGGTCCTGGCCCCAGAAGCCTGTCTCCAAAATAACTAACCTTGTGATCAAAGAGGAGCGCGCAGCCACTTAAGACTGTCTGTAGGTATACACATGGGGTTAGGGAAAGATTCGTGCTGTTATATAAGAATACAAGGTGAAATGTCTCTGACATATATGTAATCTTATTGCAAATTATTGCATTGGAAGATGTTTAGGGATATCATTAAAAAGCAAGATCTACCAGAAGTCCCTCAGAACCAGGACTTGTCCAGAACTAGGGCGGTGTGGCTAAAAATAAGTGGGTGTGTCTTGATTCATTAGTCGTTTAGCCTGTCCATTTTACAGGACAATATTAATTGGCCATAGTAATATTGGTTCCTGGCATATAATCATTCTAATCGATGCTCAGTCCTTTTTATATTATTTGCCATTGACTTGCTCACTATGTTTTAAATGAACCAAAAACAGCGGATATTGTTTAATGTTGATTATTAGAAAGGGAATATTGATTTAGGAATCTGCTTAATCAAAATGATAAGACTATGATTAATTGAGAATAGGGCTACTTTAAAAGAATTAACTTCCTCACGTGTTCCTAAAAATTCGAGACGGGGAAGCATGACTGCACTTGTTCATAGCGTACATAAAATGACCCTTAACAACTAGGTTGCCAATTTCTTGCCTCTACTTATTACAGTTCTACTTTTTTTTTATATATATACCCTGGTTTGTAAAACTCGTACGTTTTTAAAAAAGATATTGCTAGAATGATAAGTGACAACCCGAAATTTAAAACTGAGCAAAACTATAGCATAATATTATTTTGAGATGTATGAAGCTTGAGAGTCTAATTCAAAAACCTCTCTGACATTTGAATACCCTTCTATTTATGTCATCGGCTTTCAGGTTAATCATATTCATAAATATAACAGTACATTAGGTGATGAATGCTTATTAGGTTATCTGAATTGACTGTAATGAGCCTTTTGCATACAATAGAGATAGGGAATTAACAATGCTAAGTTTTAGCGGCAGACTTCAACATTCATAATAAGACCTGAGGGCAATGACAAAACGTTCTTTTTGTATGAATATCATTGACAAGGTTCTAGCAGTGACTGTCACCCGTTCAGAATATATTTTATGGTGAATCACTAGATGGGCTGAGAAGAATAAACTTATTGTAAGGTTTCACCATGCTGAGACACGCGCAGGCTATGTAGCCCTTTAATGACCCACCTTCGTACCTCTCCTCACAAATCATAGTCAAATATTTGCCATCAATATTTATGCAGGAAAAACACATCTTTGTTATGCTCTACGGTGAAGTGGGATTCTATTTCGGAGAAATTGCATGCATAAATAACATTTTCTTGGTATACATTCCTTAGATTCTAAGCCTGTGAATCATTATCCCTTCAGTTTGTTATCCCTACCTAGTACGATTTAATTGGATCCCATGTTTACCTTTAATTACATGTTTTCACATATCTACATACCTGTTAGTGCTAATAATGGGTAAATTGAATAAAGAATTGGGTCTTTGCAAACATTGAGTTTCTAAAGGGTTCGCCGCTATAGCATTTCCCAATATTAAGCAAGCCAAACGAAACAGGCACCTTCTGTGACCATATATACCTTTTTGGTATGTCTGTTACTTGCTTAATTTTTATGTAACAGTTTTACGAATTTCTTGTGTATGGTTGAGACTCACTAAAACAGAATGTTATGATAACACTATATTTTCAGACCATAGTGACGCAAAATATTGTAATGACATTATCTTTTAGTGAAAGAACATAACCAGAATGTTACAATAACATCACAGTGCAACATCACAATTGTAGGTTGCAATGGCATTATTGAGTACCATTAAAACAGTGTTACAAGAACCAAAACAGAACTAAATAGAACATTACTTCAACGTTATAAGAACGTTGCACACCTGCCTAGGCCTTCATTAGATGGCTTGACCCACCTGTAGGCTAACCAATCAGGACATCTAATGTCATCAAAGGCAGGTGTTTATTTTGGTCTCACTGCTGCCCACAACCTGTCACAACCTGCTACAAACACAATATTAGCCAGCAGTCAACCAGTCAAACCTAGTTCTACCAGATGTAGCATTTTAGAGCAACGGCGACTTTTTGTAATGCTTTGTAAGCTTGTATTCCGCAGGTCAATTTTGATGCTGCCAATTTTGTATTTGTTGATTTTGTCCCCCCGAAGATATTGTGTGCATCCATACATCCTATCATGCAGTTGAAAGGGAATAATAAAAACCTTTCTACTGGTATATTATATGTCTATAATTGACCTATCCGATAATTCCCCTTGCTGATCTTCCAAATCAACAGGTAAATTGGCATATGAAATACATGTATAGGCTTAACAGACTAGCCTAAGGATATGTATAATGTTGGCAGTTCAAAAAGGACAATATGCGCATTTCTAGGTCAGTGTGTAAATGGTGTTAGTCTGTAGGAACATCATTTGACCATGTTAATTACATTTGAATTACTTTGCCAGCGGGATTCACTTCACGTGATTTAACATTTTCACGACCTATTTCAATCACGGCTATTCTCCCAGGCAAGCAACGACCTGACGGGCACATTCCTTACCTTTTTTGGTTAATCTTACTTGTTAAATTGTCACATAACAATTACATTCTTTTAGGTGAGGTTGAGTCTCCCTAAAAAAGAATGTTATAATAACATACCATTTTAATCATGTTGAGACCTTACTCATACAGCATGTTATAATAATGTTATTTTTACGTGAAGGAATGCAACAAGAATGTCACAATTACGTCACATTGCAACATCACAATGTTAGGTTCTAAAGACGTTTTTGGGTGTCATCAAAAGAACATAACAAGAACCAAACCAGAACTAAAGAGAACATTGCTGCAACGTTATAATAAAGTCACATTTGCTTATATGGGCTATATTAGTTATCAGCAGATGTCAGTGAGGATGTCGTACTTCGGCCTTGGGTCCAGCCCTCAGGGGCCATGGCTCCTTAGTCCAGCCTGCCCCCTGCTGATCAGACGTCAGTCAGTGAAACGATTCATCAGGTTAGGCGGCGTATTGATCTTCCCGTGTTTCATTACGTGCGATGGCCACTTGACAATCCACCTCACCGCGACTTACATAATGTTTATCTGTCTCCGCGCAGCCCCAGTCAAGGTCGTTAGGAAGCAAAGCCAAGCGGGCAATGGACAAAGCCCATTGATCAAGCCACTTTGATTTGGTAAATAATTCAATTACATCAGAGGTCGGTCATTGTGTATGTTGTCATATTGTGGTGCAATTTTGGACTGACATTGCAAAGCCTTGGTTGGACTGGATGGTTATATCAACGTAATGCTTCTGACGACGAATAACTGAATTTCCTTGGCAAAATTGTAAGGCACCTGGGGGGGCGACCAAGAAAAAGTTACGAAATTTCGTGGAGTGGTTTTTACCCATTTTTCGTGGCCACGATAGAAATTCCTCCCCCAGAAAAAATGTACGAAAATTTCGTGGAAATTAAAATTCAGTGAAAAAGCATATTAAAGTCATTTATAATATATACATTCAACTGAAATACTTTCCTATGTGTATTTGAAGTACATTGGGACACTGTGAGATTGTATAATTTTGAAAAGAAATTGTTAAAAAAGCCACGAAAATTTTTGGTCTATAAAAACCCACGATAGGGAATTTTGCTATCGTGGGTTTTAACACCTTTCGTGGCACGCGATTTTTCGTAACTTTTTCTTGGTCATCCCCCCTGCAGGTTAACTTGGACTGATTCCGTAGACAAAAAACAGGGTTTGCTATAGCTATATACAAAGAATAAAGTTTCAAGCAATCTCAAAGTATATCACATACACATACAGTATTGTTTATTTTTTGATATGATTTTTTTAAATTGAAGGGCCTCACCATTCAGAAATCATTCGATCGACCCCTAGTCGACCCGATCGACAGTGCACATGGTTAAAGTTGAACTACCTTAAGCAATCAGTATTTATGCGTGTAAGTATATTCAATTGGGTTATTATCTACTTGCGAATGAAACCGTAACAACCACGAGGGGAACCCCTACATTAGTTACTTAAGAGAAATTCTATATAACCCAGTGCAATGGGAGTCGATTATCTGTCAGTACTTTCATGGTTGGATTCACGGTATAGGCTTGTCGCTCCTGAGAAAAACCACAAGTGCGGATGTAACACTTAAAGCACACCCCAATATCGTTTCAAATACATATATTAATATTTCTTGTTGTCTCAAAATGTCTCTGCTTTAAATCAAAGAGTGCATATTATTTCTATTCAGCCTGGGTTTTATCAAAAGCGATTTATAATAGTTTGCTAAGAGCTATATCCTATTGAGTGTGACACTCATAATTCCAGGAAATTTGATTTGATTCAAATTCAAAGCCACCTCCTGAGCCTCACGACAAGTTCAACCAGATAATCTCATCTCACGGCTGAACGAATCTGTACCCAAATTAAGGATGTCATAAACCCTCGACAAAAGGCCGGAGACAATATGTACTTAATTTTCCCCAGTGGGAAAGCAGTGATCTTATTCCCTCGCCGAGGTTTGATGCTATTCTTATACGTCTGTACCACAGAGAGTCTTCTGATATATAATTCAGCTCTCAATGGTAGGATTAACATGACGATGAATCAATCCTTTGCCCCTGCCGCTATCATATCCCCACCTCCACGCCCTCATCACAGAGGGAATATTAGAGCAATGGCGTTGCCAGGGGCAGGGTCTTTTTTATATAGGGAAATATGAATCTCGATACCGTCTTTGGAAAATAAACTCATCCCATGCCGGCTGGCCAACACCCAATGACCAGAAGATATGAAGGCATTTTCTATTATGGGTGAGGGAAATGCGCCCCCAAAGACTACGACAAGCATCGGTGGATTTCTTTCTTGTTAATTATTTACGGGTTGTATAACATGTGATTGGATATACCATTTCGATACTGATATAGCCTTACGAGTGAGAGGGTGTAACGTCCGGAAGGTACAGGTCTGAGGGTGTCTATGTCATATTTTTTTTTTTTTTTTTTTATTGTTTCGAAACTATATCACTATACAGTGCTCTTCCTACAGTTGTTGGGTGTTATGTATGATATGATGTGAAAATTATGAAGTTGTTAATGGAAATGTCTCAGTATAGTTTTTTCTTCAGTCGACACACCTCTCATTCTATGATCCATCAGTTCCTTAAGTTTGTGACAGGGAATGATCCCCCTCACATGTCATACTCTTAATACAGTCTAAGCTCCTACGTGCTTTTGAATATCTCCAGCCAAAATAAACCCGTATGATCTTCACTCATGTCTCTCTGTCAGGGAATTGTCCCTCACAGCTATGGGTACTTATCCATCAACAAATATATCATTCCAATTAATTTTGATTGGCTGGTTTGGGAATGATCCCATACCAGGCTTCATCTCCACATCAGCTCAGTCAATTTTATTTTTTTCAGTGCTGATTTAAACTGCTGTCCATCTTCCAGGCTCTGTATTTCTGTTTTCAAGTTGTCCCACAACATACAGCCTCTATAATAGGGACTTCTCATGACTTTCTCACTACGTGTAAATTTCTTCACAAACTTGATGTTTTCATTGTCTCTCAGATTAATGTTGGGTCTTGAATTGTCTATATACATGTTTTTCAGTTTATAACCGAACATTATCTGTAACAGCTGTCGACGTCTTCTTTCTTCCAGGGATGTCATCTTTAAATGCGCATATACCTCCAACAAATTATCTAAAACATATGATTTGGGTTTCTGAATAATGTAAGACATTGCACGTATATGAAGTCTGTCTAATTTTGCTATCTTAGAAAGTGAAGCACTATCTATTAGTATACCCACATATTCCATTATGGGTAATACTAATTGCTTATACAAAAGTAAACTTGTTTTTTCGTCCATAAAACAACAAGTTTTCCCGATCATGTATACTTTCTTATTTGTCCTATTTACTAAAGTATCAACATGCTGATTAAACTGTATTTTGTCATCAATTAATACCGCAAGATAATTATACTCATTTACTATTTCAAATTTCCATCCTTTCCCACAAATCTCAAGTTTCTCCCGAGCATTGTTTCCTTTGCAATTTATCCGCATACATTTGGTTTTCTTCATATTTACAATCATTTTGTTCACAGAACACCAATCTAATAGCAGATCAATCTGTTTTCCTAAGTTCTCATCAGCAGTTTCCCATGATTGATCTGCACTGGTTATAACGGTATCATCTGCATATACATTGATACTTAAATTGTTGTCGTTATATTGATATAACAGATCGTTGATGTAAATGATAAACAATAGTGGCCCTAATGAGGACCCTTGGGGCACGCCACATCTTACTGGTAGTTCACTAGATATAACTTTATGAACCTTAGTGCTTTGTTTTCGGTTACTTAGATAAGATCGAAACCATAATAAATGGCTATCTCTGACTCCATATATATCTAATTTGCGTAGAAGAATTTCATGATCAATTATGTCAAATGCGCGACTATAATCCACAAAACAGCACGTTATTTTCTTAGTGTCGCTGATGCCTTCAAATGTTTTTTTGACAAATTCCATGACAGCTGTTGTTGTACTATACATACTGCGGAAACCATGCTGTTTCACATTCAATAAATCATTATTATTCATTGCGCTATACAATTGTTTATATATACATTTTTCGAAAATCTTTCCAGGTAAGGGCAAACAATTGATAGGTCGCCAGTTTTCAGCTCTCAACATATTGCCTCCTTTTGGAATGGGTGTTATAATACTTTCTTTCCACTTAGCTGGGTAATCTCCCGTCCTTAAACTCTCATTAAGCAAAAAGACAAACTCAAACAAACATATTTGTATACAATCTCTTAATATTAAAGAATTGATTCCTTCCACGCCAGAAGATTTATGTATATCAATGGCTTTTAACAATTCCAGAATTTCATCCTCCCTAATTGGCGTGAAAGTAAACTGCATAGGTATAATGTTCTTCATATATTCTTCATGCCAGATTCCTGTCCTTGCTCCAATCAAGTTCGTGCTTATGTTGCAATAATAGTTATTCATATAGTCTGCAGCATCTTTATCATAAAGGATATCACCATTCTGATTTTGTATACATTCAATACCACCACTTGGTTTTTGATTACCTGTTGCACATTTTAGATTTTCCCAAAAACTTCTTGAAGTCTTAGTGGTATCCAACAGGAGTCCCCTAATACTTTCATTCTTAGTATTCTTAATCAAATTCACAGTTCGTTTCTTTTGTTCTTTAAACTTTGTCCAATCCTCCTGTTTTTTTGTCAACAGCGCCTTTTTGTACAAAGTATTTTTTTCACGTATGGACTCTCGAATCTCTCTAGTCAACCAGCTCGGTTTATTGGGCTCATAAGACATTTCCTGCAATGGACATAATGAATCTATTGCAAATATGAAAATACTATACATAATATCCCACAGTTCATTTACATTCAAATTTTCTTTCCAAAAATTCCTCCAGTCATTATTGTATTCAAGTAAGTTTTTCAAGTCATCATAGTTATAATTTTTATAACAACGACCAATATTTTTCTCCTTTCGAATATAAGTACGCTCCTTTTTTTTGACCACATATACTGGATAATGATCACTTATGTTATTAACATAGATCCCTCATAGATGTCTCATGTTAACTTAAAATGTGATGTTTCTTCATAACTTCTGTTGCTTTACACTTACTCAAAAGAAAAAAAAGTTTTAATAATATTCCCCCTTATTCCCCTGTGAGAAATGTACTAGGTCAATACTGATAATGTAAAACTAAAATGAGATTATGCATTTTTCACAGTGTTTGTCTTATCTATGAAAAATGTATTTCCAAGAGACATTACAATAGAATCCAACTGAATGTAACAAAAACATGAGAAGAATATGTTTGCCTGAAAACCATTATTCAGTGCGTGATCAACTTTAAAGGCTAACTGCCGTGGTAAATCAGCTGTTACAGTTGACACTTCCATTATTACCAACCTTTTGAATCTAGACCTTTCTTTGGCATATCTGGATACACCCCCACGCAAATCTAGTAGAAAAAACTTATTGTAATTGAACACATGGTGGTCATGCTGCTGCATGGAAAACTGTTGATAAATCGCACTTCATAGAATCACTGTAATCTTTATTATTGTACAGGCACACTTACATACTATACATAAAGTAAAATGAATATCTAGATAATGATATAACAATACTATAATGTCAACCTGTGAATTGGAAATTATTGGCGAACATCCATTCTCTTCACTTATACCTTCCGTACATGCATAGACTAAGATGCTGGTGGAATTAGGGATTACTTGCGACCAATATATGACAACTCTAAAATTATAGATATACGTGTCTTTTATTAATTTATGAACGCATCGCTCAATGGGTGCACTTTTTCTCCGCCATTTCTTTTTTTTAACGATTTCTGATCCTTTCTTTTATTTTTTTATTTTTTCACTAAACCTGATCACTTCAACAACTAGGTGCAACCAGAATTTCAGTTGCATCGCTTGATAAGTTTCCACCTTTATGCAATCTAATGAGAATAATGACCTTGAATCAGAGGCAGGGGGAAGCCTTACAGAATCTGGGTTAGCATGCCAGGTCTTAGAGGCAATATAATGCAATATAATAGAATACTTTAATGCATTAAAAGTAATTGGCAAGGGACGACAGGTACGACAGATCAAACGCCTTTATGCTAATCATGTATTGTGTATTCGTGCGGTCTTGATCATGAACATGAAAAAGTTATCCTTTGTTTCATCACTTTACACGCCATACCTACCCACTTGCCTATCGAATTGCATTAGCTATGATTCTGAAAAGTTTGTACTTCAATACTTATTATGAAGGTTTGTGGCGTTTAAGTTCTATCTTTTCGTACACTGGATTTGAAGATTAATAAAACAGAATAGAACATTATATCACTCTGTCTTGCATTGTCTGAACCTTACATCAAAAGATGTAACTATTATGTGAAAATTGGGCAGGTAACAGACTGACCGAATAAGCATGGTCACAGAATGTACTGGTTATCTAGCTGCTTGCCTGGGTATGGAGTGACCTGAGCTATATAGAAGTTTGAGAGCCAACAACATTAATGAGAACATGAATGACAAAAAACTATAATAAAGCGTAAGTCAGATACATAAAAAAGTACATTATTGAAAAACATATGCATGAGACGGATTAATATATTATACATAAGAGATCTGATTTTAGATGTAAGGAGAGTAAAAATTTGGAGAGGGGCCTTGGTCAGAACCCACAGCGACTTCTATAAAGTCAGAAATATCATGATGACGGAGAATCATCTCCAAATATTCAGGAGACATGAACATGCTTTATTGCTGACAATAGTGCACAACATTTAACTGCTTTATATTTCTTACCCTCTCATTTCATATGTTGGTCAAGGCAGGACCTTCTCAGATAGAGATACATTTACGAAGATAGCCTTCTCTGCGACCTATTAAATTTTGGTAGAAAGGGAGATTGTTTCATAATTCTAATGTACAGGGTAGATTATTCCACACTCTCGCCCCTGTTTGATTTCTCTTCCAACTGGGGATACCCCCTGAATTCCACCCCTCTCGATTCCCTCTGATTTAATCTCTCATATATGATTGAGTGGTTTAATGGATACTCACTCAAAGAAGATAACAGGGTG
Organism: Lepidonotus clava; assembly: GCA_936440205.1. Classification (NCBI taxonomy): domain Eukaryota; kingdom Metazoa; phylum Annelida; class Polychaeta; order Phyllodocida; family Polynoidae; genus Lepidonotus; species Lepidonotus clava. The sequence goes on along the minus strand of OW387135.1, from coordinate 51,164,987 downwards.
CCTTTGGTAGTAGTATACACAAGAGGCATTGTACAAAGGTACCCACCTTATTCACTGTACTGTAAGTGCGTTAGTTGGTTTGCGAATCTATGTTTAGAACTCCTGTTCGATTTTTAGCGTACCATCCTTTTAAGAACCTTGTATGTTATATCGACAAGCCATTGACTTCTACAGTGTCCCCCAGTACCTCCCTCCCCCCGCCCTCCTCTCCTCCCTTAACTCGCTCTCTATGTAGTGGCGACTGTTGTTTTCTAACATGCTGATACATGTTTGTCCATAGTCGAAGCCCTCGCTACAAATATATAACTTTTCATCAATCTCTCCATGTCATCGTTATGTATAAGGTCAATGGACCACTATGTGTTTTACAACTTCCAGATGAGTGTTGTAGGCCCCTAAAACACAACATAAGAAGGTCCGTGGGGTATGATGTGATCTGTTATGGTTTTGGACAGAAAGTGGATAAATTGAATAGTTCCTGGCGTCAATTTTATGAAATGGTTAAATTTCTTAAATTAATTTTCAATATAGCAATATTTAAAGGGAAACTGCCCCGAATTATGATCAATAAATGCTGAGATTTTGAATTTTCTTATTCACAAAGAATGATTTCGAAATAGTAGATGGAAACCTATTAGTTAAGACGCTCCTTCCATTTTGCCTCGCGTTCAAATTATTTGCCGTGTTTACAGCAGCAAGTTGATCCTATCGTTGAGATAATTGAATTCGAATCTACCATCAGATAAAAATAAAGGACGTCCCATCTCTAGTAGACCAATGACGGGCCTAAATATAAATTAAATTTGTGGAAAAAACCTAAGCTATAGGCGTAGACTAATGATAGCTAGGCGTAGAATAAGATCTATTATAAGATCCTCTAAGTAGGTATCTACTGCATCCATTGATCCACTCAAGGTAAAATGGAAAATAAGTAGTACCTTGATTGCCTTTACCTCAGTCAAATATGAATCATTGAGAGACAGGAATCCCGTTTGAAAAGCACCAAAGAGGTGTACAGCGTGATGAAAGTATTGCCACTTGAAGAACGTATAAGGACATCTAGCAACATACCGTTTCGGGGTCGAAGTAAATCGCCATGCGTACTATTGGCGGTTTTCACAAAGTTGGGCGACTGATTGGTGCTGTAGTCGACCGAATACAATCAAATAATCGGCTAGTTTTAACTCTGATCAAGATCAAGCGTGTACATTTCAATACAGTATACTGATAGGCGATCATAAGAATAAGCTGATTTTAACACCGATTTATTGGCTGACTCTGCTGAGATTGCTTAAAGGTTCTCGGCAAGTGAAAGTTAATCTTACATAGCGGAGCGGACACATAAGGGGGTCAACACAGCTTCCAACATTAAAAATAATGATGCACCGAAATGCAGGACGCTTTAGCCCTGGCAATTGACCAGCCCCAGCTCCACCTGACACAGCCACAGTTCTGCAACCTTCCCATAAAGATCTGCGACGTCACATCCTTGGCTAGGCAAAGACTTATTGGACTTGTCAAAGGTGATCGCAGCCTAACAGGTGGAAGAAAGCTCCAAAGGAAAAATACTTCTTGCACTTTTTCTTTTCTTTAGACATATTTAATAACAAAATTTATTATAAATCCTGTCGGAGCCTATGTTGATGTCCAGTCCTATTCTGCCTTGAAATACAGACCTTTTATTAGCTAGCAAACTTGTAAATCTATCAATTGATGCTATTGGAGAAAGTATAGTGTTTTAGAAGAACTTAGGGATGTAGAAAAAATGGTATTTCAGTAACCCCGCCTCTATGAGATGAGGATGGCTTATACCGTTATTTTGTCCAACCGTTGTCCAACCCCAGGATATACCAAATGCAGGATGGGCTTCTTGTGTTGAAGTTGCTGGTTCAACCTAGAATATCGTGAAGGAATGGGTCGCCAAGGCCGTGGATCTCCTTTATTTTCCCTCTTTAGCCATTTGTAATGAAACAACACAAAAGGGGCACTGTATGAAACAGAATCAGATAACAGGTGGAACTTTTTATTGGAGAAAGAGTGGAACTAATCTTTGATGATTCCCCCTCCCCCCTCATATATGGGCCTACATTGGCCAGTTTACGTGGTATATCATGTACACTAGACATGTACTTTTCTCATGCAGTTCATGAATTTCAGATACAATGCAGAGTATGCTTCATCTTAAAGGGATACTCGAAAAGCAGCACAATGTTTATCAGAGTCGACATCTAGTACATTTGGATTGGTACGATATCGATAAGTGTATACGACGTTTCATAACTTTTCTAGCTGTCTTTGGCCAGTTACAATATGTTGTCAGTGATTTACTAGGAACTTACACAACCTGTAAGGTAAAGCACGCTGAGACAATAGAAAGCTTGGTGATGTAAGGCTAATTAGGACAGTGGATTCATTTTGTTGGCACAGAGGGGGAGGCCTTCTGGGTGTCATCATTGATCTATGATTCTTGTAGTGTCTGTTATGTCTCCCTTACCTGTCAAAATACTCCACTAACAGCCAAGGTTCGATGGCCAACCCTAAATACCACCGTGCAGGTGTGGATCTGGGGGAGAGAGTCCAAGGGGTCCTGACCACCTCCCGTTTTGGTGGACCTTAAACTACAGAAAGAAGGGATATTGCCAGCCATGTGCGCACAACCAAATGCTCACCGTTTTAGTACTTGGCTTTCATGCTGACCTCCCCTTTCGAAAATCCTGTATCTGCCCCTGCTGTGGAATCACAGGTAATGAAATCGTGTCCACTCTGGTCTACATATGTTGTATACAAGTATGGGACACTCTCATTCTTCAACTTATAGCTACATATATTTGCTTCCCAAGTAAGCTGTGATATGACATTCCCTATTTCGGGCCTTCGTGCCAGTCCGGTCCTCCGTTCTCGGGACTCCATCTGGGCCATTTCGGGCCTTCGGGCCCTGTTTCGGTCTCTCGGGTCTTCGGGACCCCGTCCTAACTTTCGTCTAATTTCCTCTAACTTTAACTGTTTTCTCTTGTACTTTCTAGTTAATTAGCCTGTATTGGATCATCTTATAGGTTACCATAGGAAGAAGACACATGTTGACACAAGGAGTACTGCGAAGGAACTCTTTTATTCTCGGGCCTCACCGCCCCTTTTATAGTCTAGTGGTCAGCCCTGATTGGCTGTTTCTGATCACGTGGTCATAATGACGTCACTTCCAGTTTACATTTATCACTTCCGGTTTACATATTTCTCGGGTCTTTCGGGTTTCGGGCTTTTACAATTTCGGGCCTTTCGGGCCTTTTGGGTTTTTTGGGTTTTTCGGGCCCGTTACAAAATATACTTTAATCTGTCGCATCGTCTTACTTTTCATATTTCAACCTTGATAACTGATGAATAGACATTCATCACAACATAAACGGTTTTGGAAATCTGTTTCTTGCTAGATTTTCCCATAACAGTTGCATTATTTTACATGAGGTTGAGACTCACTAAAACAGAGTGTAAAATAACATAACATTTTATTGACCTTACCAATACAGAATGTTATAATAATATTATCTTTTAATGAAAGAACATAACAAGAATGTCACAATTATGTGGCAATGGTGGGTTCCACAGAGGCCATTGTGTATATCAAGATAAAGTAACAAGAACTAAGCACAACATAGAATCTTACTGCAACGTTATAATGGCTTTGCATGCTTCCCTGGGTGTCAGCGACATCTCTGAAAGGCTAGTCTCACGGACAGATTGCTAAAGTGGCCGTCTAAAGCATAGGTAGGCAGGCCAATGTGCTAACGGGGGAATAGTGTTAATCATCCAAAGAGAGCAGCATTGTTGTCAACAGCCTCATTAGGTCATCATCTTTAGTTTTTGTCGAGGAGAGAGTATCATTGATGTCACTTCTTCATGGGTACCTGGAACAGTGTTATTGTAGATTTACCCTCACCTGCTATTGCCCTGATTAAAAAGATTAAGCTCCATACCCACTAGGAGGTTTTTACATAATTGGCCTACAGACATGCGCTAAAATCAGCCAATTTTACCCCAATAATCGGCCAACTTTGTCGACTGCATGAAAGTCAGCTAGTGGGTATGGGGCTTTAGAAGTATGACAGTGTGAAATGGAAATTCCAGAAGTGCCATTCATTCTAAATTCAGCTGCAAATGCGTCATTAGGTTTGAGTGTCTACGTTTTTTCTTTTGGCTAAATCTTGGTAGCTCGAGGTCTCACCCGACTTGAACCATAAAGATGAGTGCACCCTTACATTGATCAAAGGCTTTTTCTTGGGAATACAAATCTATTTCACTATACACTCTGTGTGCTTATATTCAACGTTACGTTTGAGCCGAGATAGTAAGGTGAACTCCCTTTGACTCCTTTGGCTCCCCTTAGGCATAACGGATGGAGTGTTAAAGGCAACACTATCTCGCAAAATGTAGTCGATATGCGGTGCATGAACGTATGCGCTCAGTGTATTAAAGCCTCATGTACCGACATTGATATACTGAGTAACAAAATAAGTTACAAGAGTGCTCTATGATCTGCCTGCCATGCATTTCTATATTCAATACACGTAGCACACTATCTGATAAAGAGTGTTTGCTGTTAGGATCCTCGTGCATTTTAGTCTGTGTTTATCAATTCCCAATTCATTATATCGTATTTATCATTGCATCATTTCCTTGCCAAATAAGCATTCTGGATAACATTTTGTAGTTGTTATTCTAATTATTATCTGTAGATCTAGGATCCATACATGTAACAACATTGCTGTTTAATACTGAAAACGCTTAGACCGTCTCAGATCAAACGAAGTCTTTTGTCAGTTGTTTTTCTCAATTTGTATCTCGATGTATATGGGTTTTATAAAACGTAATACGACTCTAGCGTAAGGTACAATCGAGGTAAAACCTAAGCTTCAAAATAACTTGGGGGGAGGATTATAGTTTTTCTCGCAAACACAAGGGGAACAGAATTGTACCTGAGCAAACGACTACAATGGGAAGGTGCGCGCCGCTCTATTTAAAGGAGGAGGGGCAGAGGGTGTTTGTGGGGGTAGATTTGACGACGATGTCACACCTGTTTGCCGCTCGGTATAGATTTCCCCATATAGGGGTCGTCCATTAAGTACACACGCACCTAAGAGGTGTCTTTGTCTTCTTTTACTTCTTTTTTTTTTTGGGGGGGGGGGGGGGGGGGCTGTAATCACTTTTCAGTTTTTTGAAAATGTGCGTATATATGCCTGTACAACTCCACAGCGCACTTCAGCCAAAGAGGGGCGGATTCAAGGGAAGGGAGGTGTCTGAAGTATTTAAAGATGTGCGCACGAACTTAATGGGCGGCCCCAGACCTTCTTGGGGAGGTTGTTTTGGAATCTCCTCCTTTTAGGCCCACTGCAAACCCTGATGTGCCACGCCCTTCATCTCCAATGAGGAGCAGTCGCTCCGGACGTGGCGAGGCCACCTGCGATTGATTTCGGGGTTCTTGACAAAAAACACAATTGAAGGTGTTACAAAATATCCTTCTATAAAATGCGTATATGTTAGGATGAAAACGTGCAAACATGCTAGACTTGTACTACCGTTTTATGACCTAAATCTCGCATGCTGAGCGTTAATAGTATGATATGCTGGCCGATCTGAAATATGAACACTAAATAAAGAAAACATGAGACGATATGGTAATTTTGTCCTTGGGAATTATTGATTTATCCACAAGAATAAAGGTCCTATAGAACCAATGACCACGGTTTTGCGTAAACAATCCTCCAATATGCTACCTGTTCTCGAAATGAACGTTTTCTAATTAATCGGGATACGTTTGTAAGACCTGAAAAATACACTCCCAATAAAGTATACCTTTAGGGTCATATATTTACAGTTTTAGGCCTATAGGTATCTGCTTTCTATGGAGAAGGTGTAAGATGTGATAATCTGTTGCCATGCTGTTCAAGTGAGATATGAACTTAGAATTATCCAGTAATAAGTGAGCTAGAAGCTTTAAATTATTAAAATAAATGGCATTTTTCACACTGGCTTATACCTAAGGTCATAAATGCAAGAATAAGATGATTAACGTATGACCAACCGTCCTTCACCTAATAGCACAACTGTAGGATGGCGCTGTGTAGTATAAAACAATTTAATGGAGGCTAACCTTTACCCTAGGGACGTGCTTCCCTTAAACAGAGACTATAAATGTAATGTAGTGAGATTAGAAAGCTAGTGGGAAACCGGTGTCCTCCTTAAAAGATAGTAAAGGTTCTATAGGTCTGGGCAGCAAGAAACAGCTCATTTTCTTGTGCTTTTGGTTAGGACTTGTGTGTTGTTTAAGTTTAAGTTTGATTCTAATTATCACGATTAGATTCAGGTTGTATATATTAACAGAAAGTATATCATTTGTAGATTGGATATATTCACTGATATTTGTAGTTTTGTAAAAATGTTATAAACCTCGAACAGAAACACAATTAAGACACAATTAAGATGTGGCAAAATTACTCTTAAGTTTTTTAGTGGTTTCTTGCTTCCCAGAACTATAGTGGAAGAAGACATCTAAATTTGTATGAGTGATAGTGATCTATGCAACCTTCATAGTCCAACGTATGACCTTTAGGAAAGGATATAGACCCGCGTAATAACTGATTTTGGTAGTGCTACAAACATTCACGTTGGACATGAATCTAGCACATGGCCCTTTGATAAGGGGATATAGACTAGACAGACTGATTCTTGGCTTTTACTTTGGACCTAAAGTATGTCACATAACCCAGGCAAGCAGCGATGTAACAAGCACACTCTGCGACTATACTTTCTTGGTTAGTCTGTAACCTTCACATAACAGTTACGCTATATTTAGTAAAGTTGAGACTTCTGAAAAAGAATGTTATAATAAAATTATATTTTAGTGAAGTTAAGACCTTACTGATAAAGAATGTTATAACATCATTATTATGATGTGGAAGAACATTACAAGAATGTCAAAATAATGTTACTGTACAATGTTGCAATGTTAGGTTTTTGGGTGCCATAAAATAACGTAACGAGAACCAAAGCAGAACTCAACAGAACGTTACTGCAACGTTATAATAACATTATATTCTTGCTTGGGAACCTTTCTGTAGAGGATAGACCCAACAGACTGATTTCAAGCCTTTAGAGGTTTTCAAACTTTCAATTCAGATCAAGAATCCCACACATGACCTTTTGTTAAGGAAATATACCCAACAGAATTACACCTGGCTTTTTGAGTTCAGCAAACATCCAAACATGTTGATCATAGGATCTAACACATGAGCTTTTGGTGAGGCAGACTGATTTGTGCTTTAAGAGTACTGCAATCATTCACTTTTGACCTAGAGTTCTACATATGACCTTTAGGTAAGGGGAGAGACCTGACATACAGATACCTGGTTTGTAGAATACTGCAAATAGAATTATAACAGACAGAAACTGGGCGTTCTTCTCTTTGATTGGATGAAAAAGAGAAATTCTGTATTCCGTCTATATAACATAAGGTTTGTATGTGTATGTGTGTTATGAATGCTGCTTTGATGGACTTTCTGTATCCTTATGAATTCAAGAAGGGTGAACTGAAAGCATGACCATTTGCGCAATGGCCTAAGGATATCTTAGATCTGGTTGGTTGGAGAACTACTTAATTAGAAATAAGGGTCCTTTCTCTTAAGTCTGAGGGTTTAGGCAAACACATTTCTGTCAGATCCATCTGCATGGTTGTGATTACCAGAGAGTGCTTTCCAATTCATGGTCTTGTTTTTGAAGCCTTTAAAACAAAGAGCCTTCAGTAAATTGTTGATAGATTGCTTTTAAACAGTTGTGTGTATGGATTTTAAAGGGTCTTTTAGTAGAGCACTGTCTGGTCCGCTAATGCAAAGGTCCACAGTTCATTCTCTGCATTGGTTGTTAATGTGCAATTCTGATTTACGCCAAGTTCGTGCCTCTCCAGTACCGGGCGATTCATATCTGTTGTAATTCTTTTGTCCTGTAGGGTTCTTGCTTTTTCAACGAAAGTTTCTAGATCTATTTCCTTATGAAAAATACCACTGTGTAACATTATTACACCGAACTCAATACATTCCTGAAACCCAACCTCAATGACATTTACAGCTTACATGATTCTTACCGAGAATACAAAAGTCATGGACATTCGTGATAGAACACAATTTGAAGCCTAACAGTTTCATGAATAATAAATTATGCTCCTTTTCATCTTACAAAATGCTATCTGATACATCTTTTTTTTAATGTCTTGATCGAATACGTACTGTTTGATATGTATAGGCCAACCCATCCATATCCTGTTACTGGAGCATGCATTAACGGGGTAATCAAACCCTCCATTGACCTTAGAAAGTACCAGGTATTATTTGCTTGGTTTTACTCTGAACACTTCATCATCCAATCAGTTGGAAATCAAAAACGGGGCGTCATCATGAATCACTTGCCCTTTCATTTAATCCTTCCTTCCCATCTGCCCTGCTTTTACGTTAACCCTAATGACTTGCCAGTTGAGCTCCAATCGAGTCGGTTTTACATGGGTTTTTTCCTATTTTGAATTCCACTTTTTCTCCAAGAAATCCGTTTTCTCTCGGGTTTAAAGTACAATTTGAATTTGGCAGTGACCTTAATTTCCCCGGTTCATAAGGGTGATTTGGCAATAGGTGGGAATCAGAGATATTAAAAATCCCTCCAGATAGGGCTTAGGACGTTTTATACGATAATGACATACCTTTTTAGAATGCTTTCCTGCTGAAATAAAGTCTGTTGCAGTTTGTGTAAAGTTTCGGAGAGTGCATGCAATATGTTACATCCAACAAGCAATGATTGCTGTAAAATGGATACAAGAGATCCAATAAGTATTAGACTACCAATATGATATATTCAACAAGCCATTCTATGAATCATCCCTGTAAAACAGAATCAGAGAATAAGAAATCCTTTTAGGATTAGACTACCAAAGTTAAACTCTCTAATTGTAATTGATATGAAAGACCTTACTCACCATACAAACATGAGGTATGTCAAACACGCCAATAATCTGTTGTTTCCCTCCACGAACTCTACCCCTGAGATTTGAGAGGATGATATTGATTTATTAGTGCAGCTGTCCTATAACAAAAAGGGGGCCCCAGACGGAGGTTCTGTAGCACGCGGACGGCGGCCTATCAGGAGAAGGTGACATTTGGTTCAGTGGTCGGCTTGTTGAGGTCGGGCTGCAGGGATTACATGGTCTCCCACTGAAAAAACACACTTTGTTGATCCACCTTACCAAATGGTTTTTGTGTGTTAAAATCACTTTTTCTACTGACTTCTCGACATGTCACATTGTTCTGTTTGACTGGGGTCCATAGGCACACAACAAACATTCTGAATCAGTTGACCCCTGTGATTGATCTAAAACACTCAGGGCTAGCGGGGGGATCTAAGGTTATTGTTGATCTCATGATTTCCTACTTTACATACAATCGAATGACATTCATATCTTCATTCACAAGAAAGCTAATCACGTAGGCCCTAATTATCAAACTTTACCACTGTCTGCAAATTCAGGCATTCCAGACTTCCGCGAATCCGCTGAATTTCGCAGTTTTTGAAGGGCAAATTTTGAGATTTTTAAAATTTGAGGAATACAAATCCTTATGTAGGAGGGGAGAAGCATCATAATTTATGTTGATGGCCATAATGAAAATGAGAATTTTAGCAGGGATTTCTCGGAGAAATAGTCATTAATAAATTTCTTGTCCTTCACATATATAGGCCTAATAATTGCATTTTTCCTTAAAATAGAGATTTCAAGACGATTTTGGTGAATTTCATGGTTTTCCTCGGAAATGGCTTTTTGTGACTGGCATGTCTGTAGGCTACTAGATGCCTTAGTGGTCCCGCCCCGTATTGTCAGACAGGGCTAGCTCCCTTTGAAGTAGGAGAAAACAGCTCAGGTCCGCACGGACAGAAATAAAGGGACTCCTCACCACACACTCACTCCTGTCGAGGAGAGGACAAAAGAACTAATACTCACACAACTATAAATAGTGGCTAGTTGTTTCCGTTACGAGGCCTATCGTAACTTAATTCTGTAACTCACTCACAGCCTCTCCACGTTAGAAAAACATTGACCGCAGGCGTCCCTCTTTGGGCGCCGTTATCGGATGTAACGTGACGTCACATCCGACGACTTCCGCTGACGTTTCCGGTTCACTATTGCTGTGTGGTTGTGTTACAGGTTGTGAGCATGTGAACATCCGTCAGGGAAATGTGTCAATGGGTAGGCCCCTATGTGTTAGGCCTACTGGTATTTGTTGGTTGGGGAATATAGGTGCTAGAGTCATTGTTGGTGGTTTGTGTGTGAGTAGAAGCAATTTAGAAGAAGTATTTAATCCCAGTCATTAGCCTCATTAGTATTGCCACCTGGCATGGCGGCATGGCCGTAGGTGTGGGGGTGGGGGTGAGGGTGAGGGAGGGGGATGTTGGGGGAGGGTAGAGAAAGGAGGGAAGCAGGGTCGAAGGTATGCTACGACAACCTGTCCAAAGCATTGTTTCCCCGAATACCTCTACTTTAACCTCTTTCAATACTGGGTATTTTCAACCTGCATTCTCTATAATATTGATGCTTTGATCCAACCTATATGCCAATGGCATATTTTACGAGAAAGGAGGATCTACTCATGAGAATGTCATATAAAGAATTCGGGTTATAAAATATCTGAGTCGGGCCCGGGGTATCTTCAAACTCTTAAATACGTCAATATAATGGTGATGTTGTCCCATGTGATTTCCGTATAAGAAAGACAGGCCTAGGCCTATTAGTAATTCTTTTGGTTTTTTCTCAGCTTGCTGTGCGCACAATTATGTCTCTTTCAGTGGTGGATTTCGCATATACAATGTCTTAACTCTGCAGTCATAGTTTCACTTAAATGAACATGTTTACCAATAATACAATACCCGGGTCGTTTGGCATCAGATGAAATTCTAATCCTGTGAGTAGTATATGGAAATGGGACAACTTACGCGGTAAAATGGTGCTAAGTATTACAGACTAAGATTCTTAGCCATTTGAGCCTCCTCGGCAGTTCAATAGTACATTGCCATTGTTCACTACTCGTGTAACACTGTCTTATATAGTACATATAACCACAATTTAGCGCCAGATTCCTCTGGTGCGCTGTCTTTCCCCATTGGCTTCTGTGTGGTAACGAAACTCTACGAGGCCACAATGGGTAAAAATTTCAAATATGATGCTTTCCCCAGACGCTCAAAACTAATGCCATGCACAAAAGGATTTTAGGCGGATTTTCTTTGTACATTTTCTGAATGTCATCCTAAAGCCTTTCTATTATTAAGCACTGATTTCTCTAATCCATGTTAATTTAGGTCATTCTATGTGCCTGGACACTAAGCTGTGTCCTATGCTATAAGAGAACCTTCCCTGGTGGGCGTAGGCGGACACTCCCTAAAGCCCGGTTTACCCTTTACGTACCCAGCTACCGTTACGATGGTGATTACGATAATTGGGACAGAATTTATAATGTTAATCCAAAGGGGATGGGCGTGGGGGCCAAGCTACTTCGGACCTCACACAGAGAGGCATGTGTTATTTAGTAATATATTAGTCCTATAAGAACGTGTTTTCTACTCCAATACCAACACATACAGTAGGTTTTAGGTCTCTTTCGCTGCTCCATTTTCTGCCAATTATGTTTAATCTCCATGCTTTAAGGACAACATAGATTTAGGAAAATGAACTTGAATTAATCTTTTTTATCTTATCATTTTCCGAACAGCTAGAATATAGGTTTTAGGTTATCTGCCACTGCTCCTCCATTTTCTGCCAATTAAGGTTGTCCGAGTATATACCGAGAGTATACACGAAGGACGGATTGTTTCTTTGGGGCAGAACTAAAAACGAAAGAACTTATTAGGGCAGACCTGTCTCTGTTGAACCTAATTACGACAGGGAAAGGTCTTAGGGGGTGTTGTAAGCACAAAGGCCTGGTTCAGTAAGAGGATCAGTGCCCTGTCGCATAAGGGCTTCCGCTGTTGCGAACATTGGCACATTTCAAAAGACCTCTCCCTGTTCAACAGGGAGCGAATCCACCTTTCATCCTTACAGGGATGGTTTGACCACCCCTTTTCTTTCATGTCCCGGGGGGACATTTTGGGGTGTTAATTTTAACATTCTGTTTTCAGCAAATAATAGCAGTGTCCCTCATCTTATAAAATATAGAGAAGGTAAGTGGCGGAAATGTATTTATCAATCAATTAAATTAACTTCAAAGTGTGTGCAAAACCATCGCAACAGGGACAATTGGCACATTCCAAAAACAAGGAGAGAAAAAAACAGCGAGAGAAAAACAAAACCATCCTTAATCGCTCGCTGTTGCGTTTGGTTATGCGACAGGGCACAGGGAGAGGAAAAATTGTGCTGCTTCTCTTTACGAGGAGGGGCATCTTCATGCACAAACACCTACATGTGTCTTTATTGGCTTATTAAAATGACGTTGTAAAAACGTTTTTCAATGAGTGATTGTGTTTTGCAATCTTAACCTATATAGTTAGATGCGCCATAGGCCTATGGATTTTGGAAAAAAAGTATTTATCGAATGTATTCAAGCAAACTCCCGACAATTCTGAAGACGAAAAATAGAAAGTATCAACAATACAAATTATCCAGGTTTCATATTGATATTTACAGACTGTTGAAATTGTCCTGTAACTCTAAAAACATAATTCATACATTAATTATGTGAAGCTGTTGCAAGCTAGATAAACATCTTTTTCACGAACTCTGCCAACGATATCTCGTTTCCAACCGTTTGAGCCTTGACTCTTAGAGAGATCCATATATCAAGCGCTTGGTTCAGATCTATCCGCTAGAAGGGTGCCACACTATCGAAAAAGGCATTATAGACGTTGTACAGATGATGTCATATCCTCCAAAATGAGCTATCCGCCATGTTGGTGATCACTTCAAGATCATTATTATTCATAGCTCAGAAACATCTGTCACATAATTTCAAGTGATATTTGCATTAATGACAGTTATAAGACAAAGATGTACCATTTTCAATAGTCATAGAATTCTTTAATTTCAGTTCTATTAAGTAGGCACGTGGGCATGGAAAGCACATGGTGATCACCAAAATATGATCACGTGACCAGGTCTGCACAAGGTCTATGCTCGACAAACCAAACTGTCGTGTTATTTATGGGGGCGAGCCACGCTATGTTTGCACAGACATGTCTCAAAGACCAAGGGAAGGGAGTGACTTTCATCCGGGTCCCTGGTCAGTGTGAGGCCTTCCCACCAGAGGGCAGTACCAATCAGCAGTCACGTGACGTCAGAGTCATCCCCTTTCTTTACTGTGGGCAAAACCTTGTCCACCGTACACCAGTAGCCTGAAGCTAGTCCTTTCATGACCTACTTACCTCTTATATATTAGGTCCTTACACCCACAAGAGGCCATGGCTACTATCGGCTACTTAGAATTTCTGCAAGGAATCCTTTGATGGTTATCAGTGTGCTGGCTGGTTTATAGCCCTACCTGCCATAAACCAGCAGCTGCAAAGCATTAGGTGGAGATTCCCACCTAAAATGGTTGCTGGTTAACAGTCCTAGTTTGAGCACCTAGCGGACTTGGACGTAACTACAGTCTACCTGAAGACGAGACGCCGTCTACAGTGGGTCTCTTATCGCCTAACTTCTAATGTAAAATTATGGCACCCAGAAATTTTGCTATAGCATGCACCCCTTTTGTCAGATTCCTCGATCCGCCCCTGAACTTCTATTCATGATTAAAGTCCAGGGTTACCACCTTTCAGGGAATTCAGGTTTAAAGTATTTTTTTCTCAAAATTTAAGCAGTCGCCATTCAATATAAACGTTCAGTTTTATTTATGTAAAGTTACATTCGATTTCGGAAAAAAGTTCAATTTTTCCCTCAGTGCTGTCTGGCATCCCTGTGATTCACTCTGCGTGTGTCATCGCTGCTAGTCCTAGACATGGTGGTTCTCATCCAACAAACATCTCAGAAATCAGCGAAATGATTTTCTTGCATGAATATGAAGAGTCCTTGGTATACAAACCTACACCGAAGAACTACATAATTGGCTTCAATTGCCTCTCCTTTGGCTTTAGCTTAGCTCTTTAACAGAATAATCCCCGACCCCAACAATGTATTGCAATCATAAGGGACTATGTTGCAGTCGATAGTACAAACCGTGATTTAGCAAATATATTTGGAGCGATGTACACAACATTAGAGTTACTTGAATTGTTACCCAATTATGAGTGGGAGCATTTATAAGATCTGTATATAGGAAGACAGAGACTATAAATAGTGTACCATGTTTGTTCTTTACTAGTATCGCATCATGAAAAGCACTGTATAGTGATGATGTTTGTTTCAATAATAAAAAAAAAACAATGTTCAAATTGACAATGGCACTACAACGTAAAGTGTTACACATACAGTTGTTAGAATTTAATACTCTCTGATCCCAGAATTCCTGTTAGATAGCCCTACATATCATAAAAACAGAATCTCATAGTGCCTGAATAGGAAATATAATTAATCCTTTAAAATATACTCTAATCCTTGATATCCTTCTCATCGCGGTATACGCCGGTAAACCTTTAAGTCCATTTAATTATACTTAAACGACAATGTTTCCCCTCCAATGTCGTCGACAGTGGACACGAATCAACTACAACAAAGCCCTTTTTTATCACTGAATACTTTTTGACGGCCAGTGACATTTTGACCAGGAGGCTAGACCATAGTAGATAACCGACTGGGAAGCTTGGCCTGCTGTTTTGTAGACTGTGTTAGTCATCAGAATGTGTTCACTACACTCAGTGCAAAGAGTTGAGTCATGGGGAAACAACACCGTATCTCTGGATGTTTTTAGTGAATATTGAATTTAGTGGACACTGAAACGGAAGGACACATGTACCGGCCAACTGATCCCCCTCCCACCTTCAAACAATCGGCCTACGTATATCATGTAAACTTATTGATTGGAAGTTAAAACCTGTCCGACATCTGGTCAAATATCTCTATGGGTCAGGGAAACGGGGTCGATCGCAACATATCAATTAATTCACATGTACACAATATACCTATGCATATTATATATGCAAAACATGCCACGATGCAATACCATTTGGAGGAACCTATATAGATATTCTATCTTATACTCTACTAAGCTTTCAATGACTTGCAAGAACGCTGTCGAATTTGCAGGTTTTACATTGTCAACATACGGCTGTATTCCACTGCTCCCACTTTCAGAAATCGCTAGTGATAATAGGGATTAAATATAGACGTGTTATGTATCATTGGAAAGGATTTTGTATTCCCTTTCAAATGGCATGTAGCATACATGGGTTCCTTTTATTATAGCAAATCAGAAATTACCAAATTCCAGAGAGTTAAAATTGCCTAGTGGAATATAGTCTTGATAACTGTATTCAGGTGACAGGACACTTACCCCCTGGACACTTACCCCCCGGATACTTACCCCCAGACACTTACCCCCTGGACACTTACCCCCTAGGACACTTACCCCCTGGACACTTAC
This sequence comes from Lepidonotus clava, assembly GCA_936440205.1. Lineage (NCBI taxonomy): Eukaryota > Metazoa > Annelida > Polychaeta > Phyllodocida > Polynoidae > Lepidonotus > Lepidonotus clava. Next base: position 51,149,403 of record OW387135.1, on the reverse strand, counting down.
TCCCTAGGATGCTTACCCTCTAGAACACTTATCCCTGGACACTTACCCCTAGGACACTTACTCCCTAGGACACTTTCCCCCCAACCTTGCAGAACTCAGTCCAATGATGTTTTGACACTTCCCCATCCACTAACTGTTGAGTAGGGATGAGTTAGCCTTTTAGGTATGAATCCTAGACATCTATAAGAAGAGAGGGATATTTATTTAGTTTGCTTTCCATTAGAAAGACCAAGTTCTTACCAAATAATTTCCTCTACATTATAAGCCAAGGGGTGGGGCTAAATGTCCTGGGTGTAAGTGTCCAGGGGGTAAGTGTCCGGGGGTATATGTCCTAAAACCATTTCTAAAGAAAAGTTTAAAATTAGCATCTTCCTAGAGGTCAAAATTGCCCATTGGAATACAGCCTTAAAGCCCCACACCCACTATAGGCAATTTTGACCAAGTCGGCCGACTGCTCGGTGGTAAAATTGGCTAATTCTAGGGGTACGATCGGCTGATTTTAACACTGGTTCAGATAAAACATGCATATTCCAATATACTTTACTTACAGGCGACCTTAAGAATCAGCCTATTTTAGCGCCGATCCGTTTGCAAACTGTGTAAAAGTCACCTAGTGGGTATGGGGCTTAAGAATCGGCAAATTTTAGCGCCGATCCGTTTGCAAACTGTGTAAAAGTCACCTAGTGGGTATGGGGCTTAAGAATCAGCAAATTTTAGCGCCGATCCGTTTGCAAACTGTGTAAAAGTCGCCTAGTGGGTATGGGGCTTAAGACTGTCAGAGATCGACGCGCCTGTCGCTGTCCCGGATGCTCCTCGGGGTCGATCCTGTAATCAAGCCATTCACCGAGACATTTCGGACGAATCGAAGGCTGCACTTACCAAAAGCGCATTATTGCTATGTACAAAGGTGGGTGGGTCCTGTTTCCACAGAGACTAATGGAACAACATAGGCCGGCTAAAAGTAGGCTGATTGCAGGGAGCCCCATATAGGCCCGGTGGTATTATTTTATACAAGGGCCGGCTTTGCTGCCCTGGAGACGGGTTTAGTTGGTTAGTGTTAAAGATACTTGTGACCAGTCCCAGGACTGTCTCCTGGGGCATTTTAATTCACGCCTCTGTTTGCTGTATTGTTATACTGGTGCTACATACATGCTATACCAGGGACGGATCCAGAGATTTCAAACGGGGGGGGGGGGGGGCTTATGTAAAGGTTGAGGCGCCCCAATCCTGGGCTAGAATTTTACATTATAAAAATCTAAATTTGGCAAAATTAGGGGGCGGGGGAGGGGGGGGGGGGGCGCGTGCCTGAGGCTCCCCCCTCTAAATCCGTCCCTGTGTATGTTAAGTTTTACTATAGGGGTGACATGGGAGGTCTGTGATCAACGCAGTAAAATCCTGTGATTTTTCTTTAGGATGTTGATAAAATCTTAACTAAAGATCTGTATGAATTTTAAGGGAAAAGAACACTGATTTCTTTCCTTCACTTTTTAAATTTAAAAACGTAAAAGTTCTATAGAAACCTATAGTGATTGGATCTGAAGTGTTTGAAATCCCCCAGGTGGTAAGAAATAAACCTTATCATCCTTCTGGTCATGTAGTTTTGGTATTTTGAAGAAAATCTTGAGGAGGTATGGAAGGAAATTTCGCTGGAATTTAAAATCCTGCTGAACAGGTATACACGTACCTTTAAGTTGGTCTCGATACTTTTATTAGGTCTTAAGGGTTAAGGAGTACTTTATCTTTGTCTTTATAGTTCATGGGAAACTTGATGTTAGGTTCTTCTTTAATAAACTCTTTCATACTATTTTACCCATACTTGTACCCACATAGATAATGGTTCTTTCAGTATCTATTTAATCAACTGTCCAACAAAAAAGTATTAAAGGAAATTATACTGCTATTAAAACGCGGATCGGCATTGTTTTATGCTATTCTAATCACTGTCGTCCGTATTTGGCAAGGAAAATACTTGGATGTATCCTTTGTTGTTTTCAATAAAATAATAATGGAAATCTCCATTCAAGGTCTTCCATTGTCTAAGTCGTGCAGTTCATCGACAGAATAATTATGGGTGTCCATAAGCAAGTTCCATTGCATGTCTATATGAATTGTACATGTCTGTACCTAAAGAAACCAGGTTAGTTATTGAGGTGGGGCCACACAAGTCACGGTTGATCATGACACAAAAACTCCAGTCAAAAGAGATACTGATGATGGGGATTAAAAAGAAGAACCTACTTGACCTCTCATAAGTCATGAGATAGGCTGCTTTGAGAACAGGATACGTGGGTGGGGTAACATTCTTATTCACATGTCTTCTTCCGTATACATGTCAGACAATCCTTTTACTGAACCTATGGCTTTAGTTTTTGATGGTAATATGGATCATAAGAAATCTTAGATATTCTGGAATCAGTTTCTGATTACAATGACTGTGTGTCAAGATACATTTGACGTTTTCCGTTCACGCTTTTTGCATTTCATTACATTCGTTGTTTTTTTTGTTTTTTTTTTCTAGGATTAAGATGAAATGTCTTTTTCACAAATACTGGTGATTTCTGAATTGTCATCATGTTTCTTCTGGGGTAGAGCCGATGGTACATGTGGAAAAATTTAAACCCCTCTACCTTTTCGGTAGAGAATCCATACTGTTATATATATTGGTAGCTTCATATGAGTGAAACAGATTGCAGAGTTCGCACATGTCCCCCCTGAAGGGAAATGCGTTCATTTGGACCTTAAGCCATCGCTCGATGACACTTTAACTATGTTGTGAATAGATTAGCATACGAAAAATTGCTATCGCTACCAGTTGCTGCTTGTTGAAAAGGATTGTCACTTTTCACAGACCTTTCTTTAACGCCACATCATTTACCAAATGCCAATGAAAAGCGCTTGGAATCTAGAAGGCAAACTCTTTGACTCTTTTATGAAACTAATATAAAGGTGATCTAAGCCTAGAGCTGGCGTTTGTTCTGAATGGTCTAGTTATTTTAAGCGTTGTAAAGGCGTATAGAGGCCTTGTGTATGTGTGTGTCCCTGATCAGAGGGCTGCAGGTTTCTTGTTCCTTCGCTGGTGTACATAGAGAGAGTTGGCAAACAGCTCCAGGGACTGTACCATAGGACTTGTACTGCAGAATAGACCCTCACACCTGCCAGAACAGTTCTAGAAAGACTGAAGAAAAAGATTGGCATTTAAGGTGAATAGTGAGGTTGACACTTTGTAACTTGCAGTCACTTAATTGAAAATGGTTTTACAGGAAAACGTTTTCGGTTTTCAAATGCTCATTTTTTGAAACAGGAATATGTGTTTAAGGTTAGCATCGGTTGATTAAGATACTTTAACGTGTATGTGCTTTTGGAGTTTTGGACCACTACACTTCGTTCAAAAGGATTTTATTAGGATTGATGAAACAACTGTGACTGAGTTTCCTTTCAAGAAGGAGATAGGTAAACCAATTGATAGTTATGGAGCTAGAGCAACTGTTAATCCCATGTTATGATCCCCTTCCATATAATGATATTTCATGATAATCCTAAACTGATATCTCGTACATATATACATAAAGGAAAGAAAGGTAAAATACATCTGAAAAACATGTTTAGCATAATAAAAACACTTCGCGATAGATACATGCAGTTCAAATCTAGGTGTCCCACATAAATCTGTAAAAAGTCTAAGCTAGGGGGAAAGGTGACTTATGTATGAGATTCTGAAAGGTGATGAGGCTGCTACAACCCATTCTATTTTGAACAGATTACACCAGCAAGGTATTGGTGGCCTGTCAGCCATGGTCCTTCTGGTTAGGGCTGACTGTAGGTGAGTGGGCCCCGTCAAATGGTCTCCAGATGACAAGGTCGTCAGCTGGTCGGGGCTGCTGGACCCTGGCCAGGGTAGGGAGGGGGGGAGGTTAGGGGAGGGACAGGGGGTAGACCTACAGCCCCGCCCAACCCACCAACCAATCAGCAAGCCCTACCCCTATAACTAGCCTGAAGGCGCTGTTACACTGCACCACTTTGAGCTGTGATATCAGTGTGATATGATGTTGTTACAGAAAAATCACATGCAGGAGACAAATAATTGTTTGAAATAGGCAATTTGGAGTATTTTACATGTATCAAACAAACAATGTTATCTCTGATATGAGTGCTAGTAATCTCTCCTACATGGTCATATCGCACTCATACCTTATAGTGTGATCTTCAGCGCCTTAACGCCTGCATGTATTCCTCCAGGCCCTTATTTCATAATTTGTCACACGTTACATGTAATATTCCAAAAGACCACAAATCGAACATATCACCTGGAAAATAATTCAAAGATCTTTCTAATGGTGTGCAACATGCCTATGATCAGCCAATATTCCCACTGTTGACTTTTGATATTGGAAGTAAAATCTGGCAGCGGAATTACGGCCTTAACCACGGCCAGCAACTCATAACTGCCTACCTGACATTCTGTGAGGGGCGAAGGTTATCGCCAGCTCGACGCCTTCTGTCGTTGTGGGGAGGGTTGAGGAATATAAGGGAAATGACAGCTGGGGACAGCTGGAGACAGCTGCTTATTGGTGTATAGAGGGTGGAGACCTATGAACATTGGGGAACAGGGAATTGGCTGGCTGATTACCGTCCTGATTTATCATTGCCCCTGCAGCTTGAGCACTATGTTGACCACAAGGACACACATGTAATTGTTATTGTCACATTATTAGCAAGTTTTATGCAAGCGTCAGATTCTGTAGATCTATGCATGTGTGCATCCCAAATGCTGAATATGTATGTCAACAAGATGTAGTACACAACCTTTGAGCCACCAGTTGATTATAGCAATAACTTCTTTAGCTGATCCCCGTGCCCCCCATCACCAATTCTACAAGATAGATTACATATATGCGACACTGGATGATTTGGTGGGGATACCTTTTTTTACAACCGCAGATACGGATACAGGATTTCGAAAAGGGGGTGTCCACTTATAGGGTAAATATTAAAAAGACGTGCATTCGCAAAATGCAAGTCCCCGCAAAAGGGAGGGGGGCGTCAGGACCCCCTAGATCACTCCTCAACCCCCCCGCCCCTCTCCGTTGGATCCGCCCCTGCAACCTGTGACCTGCTCTCACAGACAATGCAGTCTATAACTCCGGGCAGTAGAACGGAAGTTGAAGCCATATTTCCATGGGCTTACTACAGCGCATATTGATTTGGTTTGCCCACCAAGGTGACGAGTTCTGGGGCAACTGCTCTAATCGTTAGGGAATAGTCTAAAAATATCAGAAATGTCTGATTTTCTTAAAAACTCAAAACCACAGCGATTGGTGTATCTATAGATCTGGGACACAAGAAACAACTAAAAAAAAAAAAAAGCCCTAAACATTTTTAGTCACCTCCTATTAGTTTGTCTTTCCTATATTCTCATAAATTCACCAATATGCAACTATAGATCTAATGGCACATTCAAAGTGTAACGAGTTTGTTGCTGACCAGGTCTAAAGATGCTTGCCATCACGGTGCCCCTATGCATTTAGTGAGCACGCTTTAGTTGGCGCCGATTAGATGCAAACTAAAATCAGGTTTCCACAGAAAGACAACATGAAAAATTAATGTTAACTCTTTCCAAGCACAGTAACTATTGGCACCAAGAGACGTTGGTCGTTGAGTACGGAAAGTGTTAATACTGGATGACCACTGAAAAGCATGGTTTGTCGTTCTGTAGAAAACTGCCTTTTACCCCGGTGAAAACCAGACCTTGAGTGTTGGCGTTGACAGACAGCTGTGGATTATGTGCTAATTTCCTGTAACTGAAAGCCAGCCTCCGCCGAGGGCGTGCCCGGCTGGGGCCGGGGGCTGCAGGTATTTCCTGGGGTCGCTGAGTGGGGGGGAGGGGCAGGGTGATGTAGTTTAATATGCCAGTGAATACCCCCAGCGCCACCTGTGTATAGGTTAACGGGCTTCTTTGGGGGTCACCTCCTGCTATAGTCTGCGACGCTTCCTATCACCAGCCCCCCCCCCCCCCCCCATATTGTCATATCCAAAAATTATCAAGCCTGTTGCATTTGAATGAAGAATTTAGTATAAAAAATGTTATGTTTATGTTTTTACAGTCTACACACTGACCTTACTTCAAGCCATAGTGAAAGAACCAGTGAAATAAGCTGTTATAAGCCAGTCCATTTGGTTGCTGATTTGTTTAATAGCTTTTTAAAGGACCTGTGGGAACCAGCAAATTGGGTCATGACCCCATTTCTTAGTTCCAGCCTCATCCTCCATGGTGTAGTGGTTAAGACTCACCTCCAGACCCAAAGGTTGTGGATTCGAAACCTGGCAAAGCTACTTGTTACCCTACTTCTTCTAAAATGATATCCTTTCGCATGTTGCTGCCTACATACTGAACTTTCTTCAGGTCTTAGTCATATACAAAGTATATCAAGCAAGTTGAATTTGAGTGAAGTTAAGACCTTATCATACAGAACGTATATTTATGTTTTCTTTCAATAAAAGTCACTGGAGGATTTGAACCCACAATGTAGGTGTTTGGAGGGGGTTGCTAACCCTAACACTATGAAGTCACATAGAGTAGGAGAGGGGGACTAAATAATGGTGTCATGACCTTATTTGCTGGTTCCCCAGGTCCTTAAAAAAGCTGTTTAACAAATGAGCAACCAAATGGACTGGTTTATAACAGCCTATCTCACTGGTTCTTGATACAGCCTGAAGTAAGTTCTGTGTGGGGGTCTGTAACATGCGAAATGACAACATTTTAGAAGCAGTAGGGTAAAAATAAGAATATTAATGTAATATACTAAGGTACAATAGAATTACATTTATAAAAACAAGCTTACATAAATATTACTACATACAAGAAGTATAGCAAGTGACTAAACTTAGCTGCTCCAAATAAGGGTCAGGTATGCATGCAATCCTGTACTAGGAAGGTCTAATGTGGGGAACTGGTAGTTGGACTAAAAACCAGAGGGAGCATTACAGCCTTCATGCTAGGCCCACTTGTTAATGGATCTTGATAGAAGAATTACCTGTTACCTGATAAGGCTATGTTAGTGGTTGTACAAGAAAATCTATGTTACACTATACACTGAAAACACAAAGTCGTCAGAGAGCCACTGCAAGGTTGTCAAAGGGTTGTCACAGGTCACTTCTGGGCTCTCATATGTGACTTTTGAGTCATCACAGGGCTCATTTCAGGCCATCAATGCTGTGTGACTACCTTGTGACAATCCTTTGACAACTTTGGGGTGGTCAGAGGGTTGTCAATGTGAATTTTGAGGCTGTATGACAACCCAAAGGTAGTCATTTTCTCCCGACTGCTTTAGGCCAAAAAGGTCGTCAGAGAAGCAAAAATGAAGAATGGGTTGTCATAGGGTTGTCACAGAAGAAAATGAGAAGTCAAAAGTCCTGCCTGACTACCCTAGGGTTGTAGGTGAATGGTGCCTAAAGTGACAGCCCAGGGTTGTCATGGCCTCTGTCTATATCAACCCAGTGTTGTAAGTGAATGGTGTCAAAACCATCCAACTCATAGGCCTCCTATGTGTAATGGCCACACCTAATAACTAGTAATAACATAATAGGATGTCATTATAATGACTATGATATCTACAACATGAAAATATTCATAAATAAGATTTTTTGTCTAACAGACACAGACACAGCCTGTGACAACCTTGGGTTGTCGTTTTTGGCACCACTTTTGACAACTCTGTGTTTTCAGTGTAGAGTGGAGTATTTACCATCTTATTACGATTGCTCAAGTGGTAACTGCGACTGGTGAGCTTTGGATCAAATGAATGAAAATCCTCTCATAAGTGCGTGTCATCATTAATTTTGTTCTGGATGAACTACTGGGACAAATGATGGGTACAAGAAAGGACGATGAGGCCATACTTTAATAATATGAACAAGGAACTGAGATGATAACGAATAATATCTTGTTGAGCTTGTAATTAATACCTCATATAGTTCAGTAACGTCACAGTGCAAAGTTGCAATGGTAAGTTACAGCAACCTTATTTGAAGCCATCATAGTATTGTAGCAAGAACCAAAACAGAACGTTACTGCTATTTTATAATTTTGCATGCTTACCTGGGCCAGCTGCGCCATGCAGGGATTATAGTATTATACACAGAGACTGATGCTTTGTCTAACCTTCTACCTGAATCCTGTCAATTTGTGTGGAGAAAAGAAAATAATATAAGTATTTTATTGACAACAACGAAGTCATTACAAACTTATGTGTCAGACAAAGTGGATCACAAACTAGGCATGAGAAAGCTACAAATATCTACAGCTACACTATAACTACACATTTATGACTAGGCAGGACTAGACTAGCACAGTTCAGTGAAGGGGGTGAGCCACTATACTGTCTCAGACGGTTGGCATACACAGTTTGCCTCCTTAAATAAAACAATTATTCAAAACATCAACAATAGTACAAGGCCTTGTAGGGCAGTTTAGCACCTGGCAAAATAGCAGAATTATGTCTGCAATAGTAAATCTGGAGGTAGTATGGTCGGGTTAGTTGGGATATTGTAATTCTGAGTGTCATGGTTACTCCTGTACGGTATTTGATCTATCTCTGAAGGCAAGATAAGTGTATCTACTTAAATGTTTTAAAACTGTAGGGTCTGGCGAGTTCATTAGCTTTATAAATGCTTCAGTCTCTGTGAGAGTTTGTAGACCAGGGATATATTTCTCTAGGCTCTGGAAAAGGGGGGCTCTAAGGTTTTCATGTGCCTTGCAGTTCATTATGAAATGTATTTCATGGTCCAAATAATTCAAAGGAAACAGGTGACAGGCCCATCTATATAAAGGCCAATTCCAAGACAGCATACGCTTTTCCTTAATGCTGGTATTATTAACAACACTTGTTGATAATACCAACTGTACCTACACCTAGAGCCAGTGATCTACGAATATATATCTCCATCCAATTATAGGCTCATATAATTTTCGTGTATTCAAACATAATATTCTGGCGTTTGTATTTCTCTTTGGGGATAAACATTGTTTTACGGGATGTAATGAATTGCGTTATTCATGGGAATTAGCACTTCTTTTTTTTCTGATTTCCGAAATCATTTCAAAATTGGGCAATGATCGCGTTGTGGATCACCACTTTAATTAAAGCGGGTTTCCACTGGGCGACAAATGTGGTTCCTCAGCGGATATTAAGTGTTAACCCTTTACATACTAAATGACCAAAGCCTGTTGACGCCAATAGTCGCTGATATTAGAAATTAAAGGGTTAATTAATTTTCTCACGTTTGTCGACCTATGGAAACCCGCCTTTAGTTTACCACTGACTGCTAAAGTGGAAATAATACCAAAAATCGCAAGTAGTGAAACTAGGTTAGAGCTATATACCCCCCGCGTATTATGAGCAATTTTAATTAATATTGGGTGGGTTGCAATTAAAGGCCATGCATTATTCGCGAGGCAACAAATTACCCACTGGGCAGTAGAAGGGGAGGCTGAGGGGCGACCGCCTGGGACTGAACGGCACCTGTCAAATGTCAGAGTGTGCTCTACGTAATCACTAGATTCCCTACGTCAGGCATGGGACTCGGCAAGGAGTACTTCCCAGAAATTCTCTGATAATTAGCTGCAAGTGTTGCCTTTGGACTGAAATAGGACGCAGATGAATATCGTTATAGTAAAAGTATCCTCACTTAGAGATTTATCATTCAGAGTATCACATTATAATGCACCTGTGTTCTCTTTTTGGGAGGGAATGTCTATTTATGGAGGTAATTTGCAGTAGTCCAAGAAATTCTCTGATAATTAGCCGCAAGTGTTACAGTGAGACGCCACTGAATATCGTTATAGTAATAGTATTCTCACTCAAGGCTTCATCAGTCAGAGTGGCGCATTATAATGCACCTGTGTTCGTTCTTAAAAAAGAATTACTAGTCAAGGAGGTCACTGAAAATCAATTAGTGGAGATCAATTACTAAATAAAAACGTTAACAAAACCTACAAAACGTAAGAAGTAGTCAAATAAAAGATGTATTGCAGAAATATTTCTATATTTTGCTTTGATCATAATTATACGGTTGTAACAAACAAACAAAAAAGTGAATATAAAACTGGTAACTACTTTTGAATTTTTATGAACTATAATGATATTGTGATTGGAATGACTATGTGTGGTATTCGACATTAGAAGAGCGAGACATGTTTTTTTGATATAACCTCTCTATAGGAAAGGATGCATTAGTCACCGATATTCGAGTCTTTACAATGGAAGAAAACGTGCTTTCCACTTCAAAGATCCAGAAGCAAATATGAGGGCTATAATAAGATATGAAAATCGCATACAGAAGTAATTGCCATGGCTCCCGTTTCTCGTAAGGTGGGGGTACAGGTATGTGTTACTGGAAATAGACCCTTTCATATTATAACGCCTGTCACTATTATGTACGTCTCCTGTCATGTTATCGCACTTTATGCCAAGTTATGCACCAAATGGGATGTAACCTTCTTTACCACCCTTTGTGCGAGTTAAGCCTGTACTCCACATACCTATTTTAATGCTGGCTATTTTGTATTTGTTTGATTTTCTCTGAGAATATGGCATGGAGCAGTTCATCCTTTATACCATAATGAAAGGGAATAATACAAGATTTCTAGTGTAATATAACTTGTTTATATTTCTTCACTGCTAATCTTCGTTTTCTTTGGCAGCAAAAGCTTCATGTGATTATACACTTTAGGCTTTTATCCTCATGAATTTAATGTAGTAATGCATGCTTAGAGTTGTCTCTATATGTGTCATGCAGTATTTGATCAGCTCATGAAATACAAGGGTAATAACCGTCACAAGTATAACAGGCCATATACAGTTTTCAGTGTCACATATGTTTGGTAGACATGCAGTGTAGTCCTGGTGGAGGGTTAAAAGAAACTGTTATTTATTCACGTTATAGTTGCAAAAGAAAGTGTCTGATGCAATACTGTAGCACTGAATATATTAATGTGAGGAAGGTATTGCATATGAGCCTGATGCTATTGGTTATTTGGAGACTGTAGCTTGGGTGGCAGGACATTCCATTCATTTCTCATACGTCAGAACAGAGATCGCTTCTATTAAGGGCTGCAGTGGCATTCAAGGACCTCCGCTTGGCTTGTAAGAAAAAGAATAAGATAAGGTAATGCTTACCGCCTAATTGATCATACGTAATTGTTAGGGATTTAAGAGCATACTATTATGATGTTTGGAGGTGTGCATCGCATATCTTTATGTCAGCTATTTTTCTCCCGCATTTGAACCTTCTGTCAACTCAGAAGTATGTAACCCACAGCATAAAGATATAGGAATAAAAAAAGATATAGGAGTATGTTAGGAAGGGCTACATGAAAATATTTCTTTGTGTCATGTTTTCACTAGTATCAAATTTGGAAATCTAACCGTACCACACTTTAGAATACCCATTTCACATATCTCTAAACACTAGAATATTAAAAAAAGTATAATAACCTAGCTGCAGCCTAAAAGCATTAAAATTGGACGGGGAAGACAAGAAATGAAGACAAGAAATCTTGCCTAATTACAGGTCACAATCCCTTGTCAGAATTCGTTGACAGATCCAGGCAACTTTTTCCAAGTGGAGCAGCTCAGAGCAGATTGGCCCCTACTCGATCCTGCCTCGTCCCCCATTTTCACAAGCTGTTGGTGGCAGGTTGAGGGGGAGGCAGTGGAGTGGGGGGAGGCAATGCCTTCAGCCCAAGCCTACGAACAGACCGAGAATTGGCACATTCCTTCCTCAGGAAGCAAGCCGTCTTTTTACTGACGCCACTTCAAAGGGGTTTACAGTCAACGAGAGTAAACAACCCAACATGAGTCCGAACCCAGCCAAGCATGTGACGACATTATAACGTTACATTCTGTTTTATTCAGATTTGGTTCTTGTAACGTTATATTGATGGCTGTTGCAACTTACTACTGTTAGGTCACACTTTGATGTTATTGCAACATTGTGGTTACATTCTTCAACCAAAACTGAATGTTGTTTTGGTTGTAACTTCACAAAAAAATAATATTACAATAATATTCTGATCTGATTTGGTGAGGTCTGAACCTCACCATCAAAATATTGTACTATTATGAACCATTCTAGTTAGTAACAAACTGACCAAATGAGTCTGGTTGTAGAACGGAACTCTTACATCGCAACTTGGCTGGGTATCTTTTAGAATGGTCACCAGCCAAACTTCCACGTAAACAGGAACTTACATCTATATCGCGTTTATTAGTATTTTCTTGTTTATCACTCACTTTCCTTGCACTGATTTTGTTGGTATCAGAGTTGACACCATAGATAAAACAAGATTTTCCTACATTTTGTGTTAAATCCTATCTCCAAAATGGTTGTATTTATATGTTGCCAATGGATTTAACGACGACCAACATATAAATGATATTAATGAAATTAATAATATTAACATATTATGTTAATCGCGTTAAATGTTCAAGTGATATCTATATCATTTTGTAAAGCTATAGAGGTTATGGACTTCCATTAGATTAAAAGTTTGATTACACACAGCAGAATATCAAAGATCGACCTGAAAAGTGGTACCAAAATACTTCGGTTCCTAAAAATGATTCAGTTGTTTCCCCCAGGAGGTCTATCCCTGCTTGTTGGTAATGGAGGCGGGTAATTAGAACAGCCCCAGCCGTAGTTGTAATCCGGTAGTCCAAACTATGAAGGTGTACATAAGATTACCTAGAGAAATATTGGTGGGGATCATACTAATGCATGCACGTGCGCCACACCTCATCCATAGTAAAAGGTGTCGCGTCACCGATCTCAGTTCGGGTGGGGCATTTTCTGAGACAATCATCTTAAGGATCCATTCCACTAGCCGATCGCGATATCACTACCTCTTTAAAAAAAAAGACCAGCAGTGAGAATGGTGGTTATCCATAGACATGTTACATATAATTAGAACGGGCTTTTAATTCTCTTTCAAATGATATGTAGCATGCATGGTCTTTTGCCATATGTTACTGTTGAAAAGAAATTGATTACCAAAATTCTGACAGTCAGAATCGTCTAGCGGAATACGGGTATGGAATCCCCACAGTTTGCTGCGGGGGCTTTGGAGCTTGTTAATTAATAACCCTCCCAATGTGACGTCTCCAAGGGCCCTGTTTTTTCCCCGGTGTCATCGTGATCCCGCCGCGCCTTACCTGTCCCCACCTGCTCCCTCTCCAGCTAGTCCCAGACAAAACACTTTCTTATCAAACGTTCCCTCGGCCCCCTTCTCTCTTTTTTGCAGCATGTCACTTTCACTATAGTCCCTCTTTTTTGCCACTTTTTATTGGGTAGCAGATTCCCAGACGGTCGATGTTAAAAGTGTCAAGGACAATGGCAACTCCCTCAGATGGTTAAAGATGCGAAAACATGTCTCAGCGTAACAGTGTTCCTTTCCCTTTTAATCTTCACTTAAAGTTTTAATTTAGGCTAAAAAAAAAGAAAAATGATTGCCGCTCTGGAAGGCGTTTTGGGTTCGCTACATTTAATTAGATTTTAATTAATCTTATCTTTCTGAGTGTCTCTTGGCAGCTACTATTACCCACAATATCAAGAAAATCATAGAGAACCGTTAGTTTGTGTGAAGCCTTATATAACATGGATTCCGAGAACCAGGTGACAGCTCTGATAATTAAGGCTGTCTTGATATTTAAAGGTATAAGGCTGTATATATATATATATATATATATATATATATATATATATATATATATATGTAAGATGGGCTGAAAGGATAATTTCAGCTCTTATAATTAATATCACAGAGAATGAACTACTCAGGGTCCATACATAATATGGTCAATTCAAGGCAGTGTGTTTCTAAGCCAAAGGTCCAGGGATGCATTTTCTCACTTTACAGTTTACTGAATTTAGTCTTAATTGTTTTCGTGAGTCCATAGTGTTCCGTAGGATATGTTTATTGTCAGATGTACATCGAATTTATTAGTCAATCGCTACTTTAAACATTACGGGCTGGTAAAATAGTGTGATCAATTTGTAGCAGGGGCGGATACAGGATGTAGGAAAAGGGGCTAAGATCACAGCAGGATGGATAGTAAAAGATATATCTTATACCATAACTTTATATTTCGAATCAAACTTTAAACTACTGTAACCAACGTTCTGAATCGGTTACGCCAATGTGACCTCACACCAAGAGGTATATCGATACGGAGCGCTATTTTCATTGATGTAAGACGTAGACACGTAGTACTAAATACTGTAAAATTTAGGAAACAGTGCTGTAATTGTAAAGGAAATTTGATTGAAACTTTTTTGCCATAACCTTTGTTGTAAATTCACATAATTTATTTTTGACAGTGTAGACCATTTACATTCTTTATACCATAGTGAACTTTATGAATAATTTGTATGGTTACCCCAGTGTGACGTCACACCGAGGGGTCTATAGAATTGGAGCGCTATTTACCTGTTTGTGATTCGTTTTATCTCGGTTATCCGTATACGCACCATCTATATACCCCCGCACCCCTTCTCAACACGCCCCTGGGATCAATGCCTGGGGTACGGGAGGAGGGGGAGGAGGAGTTGGGGAGGGGGGAGGAGGAGGGGGAGGAGGAGGAGGGGGGGGGGAGGCAGGAGGAGGAGGGGGGGCGGAGGCAGTGGGTCCCACCCTCCTCCAGGCGTTACTGCCTACGGTGGCACAGGGGTACACAAATTCACACACACCCTCTGACCCTCTCCCCCATTCTTAATCCCCAGCTCCTTCTTAATCCCCCCCCCCCCCTCCCTTAAGTCAAATCATACCCCCTAGGTCGGGTCAGGCATATACATCCCCCCCCCCTTTCCGACCTAACCCATACCTCAGCTAGTCTTTCCAAATGATCTACTAGGGGTAAATCGAACCGACCCCCACCCCACCCCTTACCTTGGCACTTCGGGGGAGGGGGTTGCTAACAGGGGAGCTCCTATGCTCTATAAGGGTAATTGGGGGTGCGCATGGTACATAGGGGGGTTATCTCTAGGATAATTACCCCTAAGGTTGATATTTTGGTATAGGGAAGATCAATAATGGTGGGGTACCCCTAGCAGCTTCCGCCAAACCACAGCGGACGGGGGCGGGGTGGCTTAGAGAAAGATGTATGTTTGTACCTCTCGGCCACCGTAGCCGCCACCTCCTCCTGTCCCCTCCCCCACCCTATACCTGCGCCACCCCCAGCCGTGCCACAAGGGCGCGGGGACTGTAATAACAGCCGGGCGGGCCGGAGACACAGGGCCCCTGATGAGGGCCGTGCTGCTCCAAGGTCAGCAGAGAGTCAAAGAGTCGGCACACATTAACCTGGGCCCAGTACCTGCCATCAGGTAGGGGAAAGACAGGGGAGGGGGGGGGGGGTACGTGGGTGTATCACCTGCGGCGTTATATAAGTTTTATAAGGGTCCACTAGAAACCAGATAGAGACTTTATATTTTATGTTAAAATTCAGCATTCGGAACTAAGATGAAAGACACACATGGCATTATGTCAATAGGAAGGTTTTGTAACTCTCTTTGAATGGTATATAGGATGTAGGGTGTCATGCCATAATCCCTGAGAAAGTAAAAAGAAAAGAAAATCGCCAGCACCAAAATCCGTATGTGGAATTACTCAGTCTTAGCTATTCTATTTGATAGTTTGATGGTTTGGAGTACATGGAGACTGGCTTTGAAGTACAAATATTCTCTTTTCAAAAAGGTTTAGTTTGGTTCTAGATGATTAATTTTGGCAGTATCAGCAATACACAACCCTGAGACGCCTTGCAGCTTACATAGGCCTACATGAATACCTTAAAGTGAAACGCAGTTCGACTAATTAATCTGCGCTGTGCAGCAGGAGTCATGTTAATTTCAAATGCTATGATGTTCTGTTCGGCAATGGATGGGCGTGAACTGATTCAGTGAAGGGGTATTTGTGGATGAAGTATATGGTATAAAATCATGTGAACCAGGTAGAGGGATGGGATGTTCATAGATAAAACTCGAATTTGTTCGGTCTAACATGGCTGTCAATGAGCCGCAAGTCAAATTTACGGAATACCAATGTTGCCATGTCCATAGCCTTCTTGACAGCCTAATGTCAAATTTATTTCACTCAGCCATATTATGTCTTTCTGGTGTGGTTAAAAAATAATAATAAGGTCTAAATGCTTGGGCCTATAGGACTAATTATGCTTATCATCTGATTATGCTTGCTAATAACCTCTAGGCCTATGCGTCCTGACAATGTAGTCACTATGAATGATTATGTACACATGTACTCACCTAGGCATAATGTCAAGTTTTTCATTGATGAGTTATCTTGGTTTTACGTTTAATGGATTTTAATGAGCCTTCATATCATGTGTTTCCCCCGTTTGCCCCAGATCTCACATCTCCTATTATCATTGTCATTTCAGACTTCAGTCGGAGCGCCATCTGGCGGGCTGCGCTCGCGGCGGTAATCGGCGCGCGCACCGCCGGAACCGGAAGCAGGGATTTCGTGTCGGCTTTCTTAGCAATCGTCGTCATGACAACGCTAATTAGCATATCACCTGCTGGAGGAGAAGTGGTGGTGATCCCCGACAGCCGTGGCTCCGTCTTCAGGGTCAAAGACAACCGAGGCACCCAAGGCCAGCGGGCGCGGCTTACGTCTACGAGATACTGTGATACGTTTCGACAGGACCTAAACCCGGGCACTGCTGTAGTCCTTCCATGGCCTCGTTGTCTCTTGCATAATAGTTTGAGCAATCGGCGGACTTGGATGTAACTACAGTCTAGCCGCCGCCCTTTTACTGGGGGCTGAAAAGGACAAGAGGAGCTCGTGTGCCAAAAACAAACAGAAATGCAACGCGACGATAATCATTATGATTCTCAGTCCCGTTTTACCATCCAACTGTTTCTCCTTGAGTAGTTGCAGAAGGCCAATAGGCCCTACAGGCCTATAGGCTATAGATGATAGGCCTACTGATTGGCTACCAGCAGACCAGAACTACGGATAAAGGGAAGCAGCTCCTAGCCAAGGGTCGAGAAAGTATTCTTGCCTCTCGGATTTCATACTTCACCCTCATCACTGTTTGTACCATGACCATTCCATACGTTATCATTTACCCCTATACCGGCTCGACCGCGCCCCTACCCGCCACCTGGCTTAGTTCCGGGCCGGGCACTAGGGGGCAGACCTGCTGCAGCTCTCACGACGTGTGGCGTTACCTAGTGACCCTTTTCTGCACTCTCTGTTCCTGCTGTGATCCAATGACTATTAGGACTAGAAAATAATACATGCTGGGAGAATGAAACTGTCTTTACCTTGCAATCTTTGTTTCTCCTTTACCATTATAGGCCTACTTTCATAATTGGGTCCCAGTGAGATGGGACAAGGAAAAGACTACAACTAGGCCTAAAGGACTTACTGACCTTAAGTACAATAGGGAGCTTACTGAGATGGGAATGAGATAGTCCTATCTAAAGGCCATGTTTTGTGAGAAAATGCCTCTATATCTGTAGTCGAAAGCTTTTGCATAGGGAATAAGCAAAATGTGAGCCATGGGCCCCTAAGGCGGGTGATTCCCTTGACCTTATCTATTTCTGATTAGGGGACAACTTATCTGAATGATAATGAGGGATCTGAACATGTATTGAGTGATTATTGCTGTAACCTGTAGCTATATGGACATTTCGGGTACTTAGGTCTAACTATAGTGAGATTCAGAGGCATCGTTCGGGCGTACGGACAATCTGTACCATTGGCAATATAAGCTGTGATATCGTGGTGGGAAAAGTAGTAGTTATGTAGTGTTTCAACAAAAATGTACCTCCTTCTCTGAGTAATTTGTAACACAACTATAACTATGATTTCTTACCTTTTTTATTTAAATTTCAGTAGCTTTATTCAAACGTCACTAGGGTATAATTTGGCCCAATGTGGTCTTGGTTATCAGGTTTCAAGCTAGTAATGTAGAGATTCAATTCCTTTTAGATAACGACAGATAATGCTCCCTTTCAGAATATATATTCATCTGCCAAATGTCAATCACATTTCAGACAGTTATGAGCACTGTCAACTGAGCCTTCCGGTGAGTTTTTGTAAGGATATAAGGTTGAATCTTCTTAAATTAAAAAAAAAAGAAACATGTATATGTAATTTGAGGATCAGAAAAGTGAACAGCTTCCAGCATCACCGTTCAGAGATAGACTAGACTTTCTTCCTAATTACCTGACATCGTTTTCTCATGTGTTATATATGATAAATTCCTCTTTTAGTCCAGAAAACTGTGAACGTCTGAGTGTAAGTTGAGATTACTTGTACACCACATGAGTGCCCCCTTTCAGCAGAGTGTACGGGACTCCTCTATTCTGCTATGAATAACTATTTTCTCAACTTGTATATAATCATAAGCTTTCAAGAGGAATTCTTTGTATGATATTCACAGGAATTTTCACACCGCCAAATTAGGGACCTATATTCACCTATATTTTCATCAGTGCAGAAAGTTCTCATGGGAAATCTGATTTAGATTTGATGAGAAATAACAATCATTCATTGGGTTGCAGAAGAGAAACACTATTGCAAATTTTGAACTTGAAGTGGGATTTAGCAATGGTACCTTTTTGTAGCTAAGTGTAGGTTGAGACTTCATGCAGACAGTATTTCCCATGGACTTAAAAAACGCATGTCCACTGCGTCATGCCCCCTTAATATGTAGCCTTATGTGACACCATTGCATAGGACGAAATCCCATGGATCTAGTAGATTAAATTAAACCATCCATCTCAGGATTTCTCCATTGTTGAATAACCTTTTTGAAATGCTTTCTATAAAATGATGTTATCTTATGATGTCATGTAGTAATTGCATTGAGGAAAACGGTTAGCATAAGGTGCAGGATACCCGTGGTAGTTTTTAAAAACAATTTATATATCAATCAGTGAACATATCTTCGGCATTACCTTAAATGAATATATCCTCATGTCATGTGCCTGCAAGTGATGTGATTTCGTTCTCACAAACGTGGATCAATTTGTAAAAATGCTTCACTTTTATATCATTTCATCCAACATGCTTCCATTCCATGTCCCAGCATTCAAACCCCATTATTGAAAGGATGCATGTGTGCATTCGAGGATGTTAATCAGTGGAATGCAGTGATTCCTATCATACTAGTGGCATCATCATGTGTATAAAGTGTTAAGTTTTGAAACCTGAGCAATTTACATCAAAATGTATCATATCGGCATTACTGGTAGTACCTTGCGAGGAGCATAACCACAGGTGACTCGTGTGTTAGAGAATAGCTGCAATTCACATATTAAAAGAGTGAACCTTTCAAACTTTACAGCGATGAGATTTCGAAAGGAAGCGGGCCTCCAATAGAATCATCTTTATACACTATGCAGACCAGGCTCAGAATGCGCATTCCGCTGTACTTAAAAGTCATTGTATGCTACTTCTAAGCCTAGTCTGTGAAGGGTATCAGGAGCTAATACATTATGCCATTCCCTTCTCCTTTTGGAGAATAGGCGGGAACAAAGAGAAGCCTTGGGGTTGTCACCTGAACCAATGGAACCCACCTCTGAATTCGCCCCTATTACACCAATAGTATCAAATGGTTGATTTGAATATTTCTCAAATATAGTCTTTTCATACTGAAGAAAGTGTAATCCTTGTTTTCGAAAAAAAGATATGCATACAATCAGAATCATCCAGATGTCAATTTAAACTATAGGAGAACTGTCTTAACATCTGTTTAGAATACTCAGAACTGATTCTGAAGGTCAGAAAAGATCCCACCATTAATTGTCAACTCCATGCATGATCTGAGATATGTACAGGAAGCATCTTAACTCCCTTCTGCCTTTCAATTTAGTTACCGGGACCTTTACTAAGTTTAAGGCATTGGGGGCTTTATGGTTCCTGTATTGTTCAGATATAGCATACAAATGCCATTTACGTGGATGGGGTTCAATGTTATGTTGAGGAAAGTTACTTATGTTCAGTCTTGTGGTCAAAGAGAATTCATGCAAAAATTTATGTTAAGACAGTTGCTTATGCATAATATGTCTCAATTGCCAGACATTACCTTCGGAAAATTAGGGTGGTCAAAAGTTAACAGTTATGCTTGAGTATCCGAATGGATTTCACATCTTCCATTTTGGTTTCTGGTTTGTACCTAAGGCAATGGAAGATTCCCCTATCTCTTACCATAATTATGATCTTGGTATAAAGTTAATTTACAAATTTATTGTCAAATCATTACTTTTTTTTTTATCTATCTATACTGGCATTATCTTTAGGTATAAATGGTATTCAATATGATTATGCTCTTATTTTACCTCAAAGTATAATGGGATGAACCTGTGTTCTAATAGGATATCTCTCTTTGAATGTGTCTGTTTCTCATTACAGAAATTACTCTTTCATAGGCCCATTTTTTCATTTGTATTTCTATTCATGATCATCTTAGGTTTCACTTGTAATGTAGGAGAGAGGATAAACGATGTATTTGCTCAGGTTTATACATTTTCAAATGACAATAAAAGATGCAGATACAGATTTTGCGTTCTTTATTATCTGAAGTTCCTGTAAGAACAACTATTGTATTGTGATCCTTAAAGCTATGTTCCGGAAAGAATCGACTAAAGGCTTTTTCTTCGGTTACATCATATATTACAGGGAAATTAAACCATGTTATTTCATATATAAAAATTCAAGAACCAAAGTAATTGAAAAATACACATTGATGATGAATAAGTCGTCAGTAAGATAGTAAACTCAGTGCTACTTATTATATTGTGAATGAAAACCGATTTTCACTAATTTTCTTTATATTTCTACAAACACCGGTAAGGTGCTGCCGTGGACCACAAAGACCTAAAACAGAAGGCTGCTATAACATATAAGTGCTAATATAATGATCTATTCAATAGAATATATTCAAATGAAAGAACAGACATCTCAAAATAGTATTCAAACAGAAATTATTCCTAGAGATTCAAGTTTCAGAAATTGCCTGCCTGCTCCCTAGAAACCGCATTAATAGTGAGTATAAGAACATTAAGGGACCACAGAAATACTCAGTATAACACACAAAACAATGGTATAAGTATGCTTTGTGAACATTAATATCATTGTAATTTCTAGACAGGTACATGCCAAAAAATAACCTCACTAGTTACAAGCGCCACTTCATTGGACGGTTTTTAACAGAAACAAAAACAATAAATGTAGAACTTATATACGATAAAGGTAAAGTGTATAGTGGTTTCAAAATATAGAATGGATGTTGTAGTGATAGTTTTTGAACAGCTGTAAATAGAATCATATGTATGAATGGTATACATAAGCTAATGACATACATGACATACATGTAACTCCTTATGAATATTGACAGGGTAACAGTGTATACAATATCTCTGAGTTTTTCTTCATTCCATTTCGAGTATCTTAAGTAAAAAGTTCAAAAGGTTTGCAACAACATTTGGTAACTATTAGCTTTATCAATGAACATTTCTATGACGTAAGGCAGACTCTTTGCAAGCTGGTGTACTTTGCAAAATTAGAGTAAAAATGAGAGCATTAAACTCTTTCAAGGCAATTGCAGGTGCACAATAAAAGCGGACAAAGAAGCCATTTTAGGCCTGTTCAATCTTTACCAAGCTCTCACTTCTATAGTTATATCCATTGTATATATCTATAATACACAAAATATAGAGTGAATGTAGGTTTATACTCCCTGTTTCTGGTCTCCCTTGGCACAAACCAATCCAAGCCTATTCCTTTATGTCAAAATTCTGAGCATCTATACAATGAACAGCTGTCGTATCGTGTACTTGACATGCACAGTCCCTTATACCATAGGTAGAGCTAGCTGTGCCTGTAACCTACTAGTTCTCTCTAAATCTGACCTGATTAAAGCTTATAATGCATCCTTGTGATCTGAGCCAGCTTGCAGTGCATCCTTAACGGGTGTGGTAGTCTATCAGATTGACTAAAGCTGCTATGCTAAATGACCCCAGTGTCTCTGGTAACTAAAGAAGGATGGCAAACAGGTACTGGTGAAAGGCAACATAACTATAGGTGTAAACCAAAAGGCCAGTTCATTTGGAATCACCCGGCGTGCACTGCTATCCAATAATGCACTGCGAGGATATCTTTTAACATTGGTTTCCAGATCCAGTCGGCGTGCCGACGCATTCCAATCGAACTGATGAAAAGTAAACCCAAGTTACACATTGATTTCAATGTAACAATCTACTGTAAACATTGCAAACGGGGCACACAGAGAGACCCATTTTTGGTAACTACATGTATATGCCAGCCCTTACTATTAATGGGGTAATGGTGGGAGGTTTTGGGCCACCCGTCACTATTATTGGGTTAGTGGTGGGTATACTTGTGGCCCAGTCTAGTTCTTGCCGACGATGCCGCAGAGCAGTTTGCGGTAGTCGCCGCTCGTGTCCTGGAGGATGAACTTCCACAGGGTCGTGTGGTACTTCTCCAGGAAGCACGCCTTGATCTGAACCATGTCGATCTGCGATGAAAATGTGGTGTGGTGAGAGGTGAGAAAGTCGATATAATAATATTATCATTAACCACTGATCAAATAGGACATAATGGCTCAAACCTTTTTTGTACCACTGGAACTGTGACAAACTGGAATATTTGTTTTTAATTGCTTGTAAAAAAAGGATTTCCATATATATACATATATATATATATAATATATATATAATATATATATATATGATATATATATAGCATGGAGTATTTCACTCTGGCACACAAACAAAATTTCAAATTCATCAAACAATACAAACATTATGAACGTGTACTTCACGAAAATGGAGAAACCTGAGCACCTGAGACAAAATACACTTTCAGTATACTACTTTCTTAGTGTAAAATAATGCCGCCCTTCCACTTCTAACACTGTGGGGACAGAGTTGGTATATTGCAGAACATTCTAAGCTGACTTGATGGTATTCCGTATACTACTCACTAACGTATGATAATTGTATCATGACGATATATTATGTAACACATGTATGTAGAAAAACGTACGCCATCTCATTTGAGAGCCACATCAATACGCTGTTTGTGACTAATCCCTTTAAAATGGTTTATCATCGATCTTAGATGGAGGCAACTTATACAGGAAAGCATACATTATTTATTCTAATGTGTCATGTTAATTTTGCAAAATATTTCGTCTCTAACCGAAGTTTTCTAAATTTGATTGTAAGTAGTAAAACAGAGAGTGAAATTTGTTCCAGGCACACATTAATGATGTATTGCATTTGTACAGAATGTACGCATATTTAAAAAAAAAGAATCAGACCCCTCTCTCCCTTGGCGTATACATACTTAATTAAAAGCCCCACAGCTACTGTGAAAACTTAAATGAATAAAAGTAACGACCAAGAGGGCATGAAGCAATTGTCACTGCCCTGGTTTTTACACTTTGTCGAGGGCTTGACAAAGGTTTCCACAGTGTCGCCTTTTTTCTTTGGGGGGGGGGGGGGGGGGGGGGGGGGAATTCCTTTTTTTTTTGGGGGGGGGGGGGTGTACCGCCTGGTTACGGGCCTATAGGATAAGAACAACTCTAAAGCCCAAGCTGGAGCCCGTACCTCTGCCCTGGAGACGACGATCCTGATGAGGGTACTGTCATCTGTACCCAGCCCCTTCATCGACTTGTACAGCCGCTCCGCGAAGTACATCGGCCGGCAACGGATGTTCTGGGCTGTGTGCGCGCAGAGGTAAGTAAAATGGTGATTAATTTACAAATAGCATGTGAATGGCGATGAAGTCTCAGGTATGATTTCAGCAGAAATAAAGTGCTGTGTACGTGATATACTTGTATTTTTATGACAGATGATAACATTCTTGCAAGCCTATTATGTTAATGTTCTTCAGCTAATTAATTACGAAAAGGACTGTAAATGAAACAATACACTCAAGAAAACAATTTCTTGTGCGCAGAGTTGAGTACAATGGTACTATGCGAATAGCAATGATGTTTAATATAACTGTTTACATAATATTACTTGTCTGACAGTGGATGTTCTGAATTAATGGGACACAGAGTTAAGTACAATGATGATTGGTTAACGTATACTATGCGAATTACAATGAGGTTATTATTTATTTACGAAAACCACTGCATAAAACATTATACTGGAGAAAATGGCTTAACTCACATATGGCAACAAGGCCGGACTTAAAGCTGCCGGAGGTCTCGTTCTTGACGGCGGCCATTGGATCATCTTGGGTGAGCTAAATAAGGGTGAGCAACGTCAACATGATATTTCATAGGACTCAATTCTCACAGTATATTCATGACATTGTACATGCTCCTCTCCTCCATCCAAGTATGATGAAACGATATCCATACATTATATATAAATAAGCTATAACATACAAATGTTCTTACTGTTACTTTACTTCTCTTCAACTGTCTAAATCGGACGTACTCATCATTTAGCCAATATACCGACCACGTTGAGACTAAAGGACTTTACATGAATTAGATCATTACGTAAACAATTGCAACTTTGAAATTATATGCCACTTTGAAACTTAAGGACAGTTTGAGAATTAAGGACACTTTGAGACTAATGCCTTGTTGGTTCTTATATCATTTTTGTCTACATGTCAAACATCGTGAGGTGTAATATAGCTGAGAGAAAAATCACAAACTCTGACATCCCAAAAATCAGGAGCAAGAGATCGCATCGGGAGCAATACTACCAATTGTTACCAACATGTTGGTAACTATCGGGAGCACATACTCCCAATCTTTCACACCTGAAATACACATTCACAATGTTTTACCCAACCTCTCCTGGCCTTGTCAGTTTTGTTCTTTCCCTGGTGGAATACAGGCTTCATGCGGCATAGGGACTTTAAAGGGAGCCAAAACCAATAAATTCAATGAAATTTTCTAAACTCAAATAATGATGGAAATCCATTCCTTGAGCCGATTTCTGGCACATATTAAAATCTAAACCATAAAATATGGTAAAAAAAATCATTTAAAACACGTTTTCCTTGCTCAAATCAATTAATGTGGATCCACAAAAATAGGGTTTGTTTACACACAAATAGAATATTACCATCTCTTGTGGCACTCTACTTCAGTTTGAGCTAGTTTTCACAGCTAATACTTTACCACTGACCTTAACTAGACTCATCTAACATATTTCAAAACTTATCTGAGTTTTGAAAATGTTGTCAATTATATTGGTTTTGGCTCCCTTTAACCATGTTGGGTGCACTGACCTTGATGTACTCGTCCCAGATGGCCCTCATGGTGTAGTAGTCCTGGGTGGAGAAAATGCGGATGAAGGTCTCCTCGTCAGTCCCCCACTTCTCCTCGCCCGCCTCGTACAGCTCCTTGGCCTTCTTAATGCACCTGTCCATGTTCACCAGCTGGCCGCAGACAGGAAAGGATAATAAACATATATATTAACCATTTTGCACATTTTATCACAATGTGAAGCAGCACAAGCAGCCTGGTGAGTATTCTGTGATACCAGTTGAGTATGAATGTTGGGTCAGGAGAGTCTGGGTTTGTTATTTTTGCTACTTTTGCTACAAATTCGACATATAATAAAAGTAAAACTGCATTCGGACGATGGGATAAGGAAGGATACTCACTGGGGATAAAAATTTATCCTGCACTCACCCGGGCTCGTGTAGGATAAATTTTTATCCCCAGCTCGTATCCTGCCTTATCCCACATCCTCATGCAGTTTTCCTATAGTATTGATTTATTATATTGTCCGTATACTATCGGAAGAGCTTTTGTATAAAAGAGATAGTTGGAATAAAAAAAAAGCCCAGTTTGTATTTCTATAGGACTCTGCACATTAAAGAACAGCTACCTCAGTAATTGTGTAACGGTATGGTCTCTACTTCTTCATAGATTTGATCATCCAGGTGCAATGGTGAAACAACCCAATGCTCAAGAAACACTGAGTCTGGTGATTCAAACCCAACAAACAAGTTAAGCAGAAGGGGATATTTACAGTATATAACTCTAAATTATAGGCGTTCTTAGTGTTAGGAAGTGTGTTCTATCAAGAACCAATATCAGGCAACAAGCAACCAAGATCGCGCAGTTGCAACACAAACTCCAAAACCAGAATTTATTAATTAATTTCTTCTTCTTTTGCTTTTTATAACAAATGAAAAAGAGATGCGCGAACCTTGGTGTACTTGACGTGGAACAAGACAACCCTCCCCCTCGCCCTCCCCCCAAAATAATAATAAAATGAATTGATTAAATAGTTTGTTTATTAAATGAAAAATCGGTGATCGAACCTTGGTGTAGTTGACGTGGAACATGCCGGTCCACTTGCCGGCGTTCATGGTGGGCTCCACGGCCCCGGCCAGCTTCTCCCGCGCTATCAGACGGCGGTTACCCTGTATGGGAGATTAACAGGTGGATTAACTCGCGGATTATCAGTCACTGACTCCGAGGAACATAAGAGGCAGGAACACGACAGCATAAACACTATACCGACAATACTGGTTTCAGTATATTGTTTCTTCAAAATCCTAATAGTTTATTGAGTTGGAAAGGTACTAATAGACCTATTATTTCCATCTCTATTCTACTATACAAGATTGATGTTATCAAGTTAGATTAAAAAGAGAATTAAATTGCATGAAAAATACAATATTTTAGGGAGGCTTTACAAACTAGTTCCGGTGAAAAGCAATGTAGTTCCGGCTTTTCTGATAGGGCACATCGGCACTCTCACGGGCCGCATAGACAACGGCTAGATCGTGAATCGGAAGAACAATTGATATGGTTTGACCGTATAGGATATTATATTGTATATCTATCCGATATTGATTTCCTTATATGTATTTGAAATGCAACTTATTATTTAAAACGTAAAACGGTCGTGCGTCTATCTTTTCATACTGAAAGGTTCTGACCGTAAACAACTGTATAGAATTATAAAGTTGTTATACAGAACGTCAACGCTTCAGTGAGGATGGAATTTGTCATGCTTTATAAAGATGATACAAGAAACTACCAGGCACGTCTAGACAACAAACAAACCTGGGCATTTGCAATAAGAAGTCGTTTGAAGTCGCCACTGGTGTCATCTATAATGTCCTGTTCTAGGGAACTCTCTGGTTTACTGCGCTTGTGATAGGTGACTAACGAGAAGGACAACAAAATGCAACATAAAGCATACATCTACTTAGGCCGGGTCCCCACAGACCAACAAAGAGCCCCGAATGAGTTTAGTCAGTCAAACAATAAGCCCATCCCAGTTTATACCGACGATATAGTTTACCATGAAACATTCTCAAAATTGTTTCTGTGCTTATTCCCTGAAGAGAGTTGCACAATACAAAATTAACCAAAGCAATTGGGTTGATAGATTGCTCCTAAAATTTCTAAAATGTGACCTTACATTTTGGACTTTTCCCTATAGGAACCAATGGTAAAGCATGTCAGTCAAATCTATAATGTCCAACCCTATTTGGCTGGCAAACCTGCAAATCTGTCAATTGATAAAATCTAAGAAATGATAATGTTTTAGCAGTACTTTGGGATATAGAAAAACTCAATTCTTGCTTAGTTAAGTAATCCCAAGTCTTGTAGACAGGGATGACATATATATGTCTATTTTGTCCAACCCTTGTCCGACCAAAGAATATACCCAAAGTGGGATGGGCTTATTACATTAACCCTTTCCAAACAGAGAGATCAAGGCCCCTTAAAAAGCTTTGGTAGCTGTGGAGGGAAAGGGTTAATACCGGAATGCCTGTGAGGGGCATGGTTTGTCATTCTGTGGAAACCCGCCTTTATAAGCCCAAGCCAAGAAGAGAGATAATTAAATGACCATATGAGAGTATGAGATAGAAAGGGGCGGTCCATTATTTACATGCGCATTTTTACATGTTTTCTAGACCCTCACCCCTAACCTTTTAGCGTGTGATATACATCTGAAATCTACAAAAGCCTTTGACTTCCCCCTTTTTGTGCGTACGTAATTAATGGACGGACCCGAAAAGAGTATAGAAGAGTGGGTTATGGAAGATGATGGTAGACAGACTAGAAAATGTACACGTGTATTCAAAATCACACTCAGGGCATTAATCCCTCATTTTATAGTCTGGATCCCTAGGGAGCTATATACATAGAGATGGAAATGAATAATACCAAATAAATACTATGTAAAAATATCAAGACTATAAGTACAACGTTTGGACGCTGCCAAAATTAACATAAAACCGTTTTATAGACACACGTGCGATATCTATGTTAACGAAAGGTTTCATGAAGTCAATATTGCATAAATGAAATTGCAGGCTATGTGAAAACATAACCAATTAAACAGTCTAACACATCAATATATCAGATGATTTATTGATCCTCCTAGAAGAACGTAATTTTGACTTCAACTCCATAAAATCTCTCGGTCTACACACTGTTAGTTGCATGCGTGGACAGCAAGCAGAGCGAACCCCTAATGGGTGGCCTATCGCAAAAGTGACCAGAAATAGAAAAACATGCAGTTAACATACATAAACATGCACGTGCTCATGGACCTTGCTCCCCAATTCTAGGATTTGGTAATCCGGGCATTTGCTGTAGGTGGCGCTGCAGTAAGGTGTGGATGTTAGTGACTACAACCCCATGGATACAATGGTAAGGCAATCCCTTTTTCAACATTTTGAATGTTCTAAGAATGCTAGCACCCTCTTACACACATATGTTGTTCATTTCAAAACTTAGGATATAATATTGTGAAATCTTTAGAGCTGAATTCATTGTTCGAGTATAGTTTGTCACCGTATAAGCAATTTCCGCCTTCCCTGCCCCTAGCCCTGTCAGTGGTATCCATGGAGATGTAGTCGCCAAAGCGGAGATAATGCCTACACACTGTGCAGAAATAGACATTTAATGGCCTTTGGATTTTGTAAATCGGGCTGGTAAGGTACATTAAAGGTCATGGAAAGATGTTCTTTCCAGAATTTTAAAGGTCACCTGAAAGACTCTTGTATATGTCTTGTACAAGTCTTGTAAAGTTGATCATTTCTAGGCCTTCAGTTTAGCTTTATGGCCCTATTACAAATTTTGGAATCATTATAGAACAGATTTGCTAGTGCCTAGCAACTATGGGTACCCGAATCCAAGAATGCTCCACCACCCTGGATGCCCTGTTGTACGAGAGCAGATACAGGATTTTGAAAATAAGGGGGCGGGGTCCACATATAGACTAAGTACTAAAAGTAAAATGCTGTTATAGGCACATGCACATGCGACGTTTTTTTTCCTATATGTGAACTATGAGCCTCCACCAAAAGTTAGGGGGGGGGGGGGGTCAGGACCCCCTGCCCCCCCCCCCCCTGGATCCACCCCTGCTCTGTACCACCCTGGAGAACCCACCTGCACGTTGGCAATGAGCAGGTGTTTAAAGTCGCCGGACGTGTCGTCCCTGATGTCCTCTTCAATGCTGGCCGTGCCGCGCTTACGTCTATGGTAGGTGACTGCCGAGAGGGGGCAGTGAGGGGGACAGTGTCAACAGAAGGGTTAGTTATTAACAGAAACACGAGGGGTAGTCAAGTTATATTACACACAGTCTAACAGTCACAATCTTTTTTATTTATTTTTTATTTTTTTTATCTATTTTTTTAATTTATTTTCTATTTATTTTTTTTATTTATTTATTTATTTTTTTTTTTTATTTTTTTTTTTGGGGGGGGGGGGGGGTATTTCCTGGAGAAATCGGAGGGGGTTCCAGTAAATTTGAAGGGGTTTCCTGGAAAACCTGAGGGGTTCCAGGTAAATCTAAAGGGGTTCCGGGAAAATCTGTGGGAGATGGAGGTAAATCTGAAGGGTTTTCTAGAAAATCTGAGGGGTTCCAGGTAAATCTAAAGGGGTGAACTCTTGGAAAACCTGGTGGGATTCCAGGTAAATCTGAAGTGGTTCAAATTAAAATCTGAGGAGGTTTCAGCTGACAATTCTGGCCAATTTCCTATATTTTTAAGTGGCACTACCTAAACTAAAGGAGGTTCCAGACACCCACAAAACTCCCCCTAGGTACGGCACTGTCTATGTATTAGATTAATTAGACTGTCAGACAGCCAATCGATTTTGAATGTGGAAAACATTATGCTCGTTCTGGATTTGAATCCATAACTAGATGGTCTTATCAAAGGACATACAACTTACGTGCAAAAGGAACAATGTTATTTTTTCTTACTTAATCAGAACTCTAATGCAAACGAAAACAGGAGGAAAGGTTAGGTGAAAGTGAAAACGGGATTTAACATATGAACCATATAAACGGTGTCATGATAGACCTTTTTGTTTCATAGTCTTATAATTTGGGTAAAATACATTCATTTAAAAATTCTCCATGACATTCACGTGTCGTCAATTATTACTTACTATATGTCGGATATTCCAAATAGATTTTTAATGTTGGTTTTCAATTTTGCTTATTTGAATTGTTAAGTTTAATAAAGAGGAAATCAAAATCCAAAGCAATAACAATATGGTAATACTCACTTTCGTTGTACTGTTCTACCATCTCTTTTATCTGAGCATTGGTTCTTGTCATCAGAATTTCGATTAATGCTTTCTCATTAGTGCCTGCTCCCTGGAGAAAGGATAGAAGTGGAAATATGTTCATCAGTATCGAACTCCGATGAATTCTACTGTTTTTTCGGCTCTGTCCAATATCGATGGAGGTTACATATCCTAATAAGCATCTAACAATAAATCCAATGACTCTCTACAATAGTATGAACTTTACACCAGGCATTGTAATCATCGTTTCTATTGTAAATTCATCAAATCCCGAAAAGAAAATCGGTGAATGGTATTCTTACCAGCCATCTATGTCTTTTGGCCTGTAATTGCTTATACAAAAATTAGAGCTTAACCTAAGCTTATGATTATTGCACTTGGTGATTTGGACCATTGGGAATTTGGTAATTAGAATTGTTATCAGATATATAAACTAAACCTTTGCTTGCTACATACCATTTGAAAGGGAATATCATCTCCTTTCTAATGATATATAACATTTCTATTAACCCTTATTACCACTGGTGATTTTTGAAATCTTGATTAAAATGGAGTAGCGGAATACTAATATAAGAACCCGCGGGGGGCGTCTGAGGGTGGCCGTATGACCCAGAGGGGTTCATCACGATCCCCCATGGGTTGTACGGCCACCCGAGGATGACCCCAAAGGGTCTTCTATATTTTATCACCCAAGCAAAATACAAAATAATGTCTAAATTCAATAATACAAGGAGCGGTACGTACAGCCTCTCAATACGTTCTGCCCCTTATACGCACCACTCGTCGGCATTGCTCATGATAAAGTCTTTCGCTGATCACAACCTCGCATTTACAATAAGGATATTTGATGTTATTCCTATACACCTATACCTGTGTTTACTATTTACATAGAAGAACTTGGTGAATGTGGTTTGAATTTTAAAAAACAACGTAAAGCCCTCGGTGTGTAATAAAGCCCTAATTATACTATGCGTCGGGTAGATGGACGCTTTCAGTCACATTGCCCAATGCGTCTGGTTCGCGTTTGGGGGGGGGTTTAACAACATATTACACTACGCGTTGGGTTGCGTTGGGTCTCAACGCGACCCAATGCGAAGTGTATCATACTATGCGTTTTGGGTAACGTTGGGTCACGTTTGTCAATTAGTTAGCTTTATTTATATATTACACTTTGCGTTGGGCAATATGATTCGCGTTTGCTATTAGCGTTGGCAGAAACGCGTTTGAAACGACCCAAACACATTTCAATAAACGTATAGTGTAATATATGGCCTTTACTCACGTAGATGGCCTTCTTGATGCTGTAGGCGTCGTAGCGGGCCGGCGTCTCGAACAGGGCGAGCACACACTCCCGGAACTTCCCGCTCAGGTCGCCGTGAAGGTCCTCGATCAGGTCCTGGTAATAGGGGTAAAATGTGAAGTGGTGAACAACTGAATGTTATTGCGTGATACAAAGATAAGTATCTTATATCATGTATACATATACATGTATAAACATATACATAATATATTCTTATGTACATAATTATATATATTTTATAGGCATAGAGATACATAAGATGTCTACGATGTCTACGATATAGGTCACGGGCTGAGGGACACTTATTTTGCAGTGTGCAATAAGGTTTGACAATAGGCAAAGGTATGAAAATAATTGGTAATACTATATTTCTACATCCTGATGAATATCGTAATTGCTCAAAACATGTCAACACTTGTAATATCTTTCATTAATAAAGTAACATTGCGCTTTTTAAAATCTTTATATTATAACATCTCTCATTTTGGGCCACATCGCCGATTACAAATAGAGTAAGTACATTAAGATGAAAGAGGCTATGGGATTTCCCTACCCTGCCATAGGCCGTCTTGTAGTCCAGAAGGAGCCTGTTACGCTGGGAGTTACAGCGAGTGGACACAACGGCAATAATAGCTGCCTCATCCGTACCTGAAACAGGCAATAGCACTTGGATGTAAAGGTTTTTCAAAGACAGGTTACAACAGCATCTGAAACAGGCAATAGCTCTTGGATGTAAAGGGTTTTCAAAGACAGGTTACAACAGCATCTGAAACAGGCAATAGCTCTTGGATGTAAAGGGTTTTCAAAGACAGGTTACAACAGCATCTGAAACAGGCAATAGATCTTGGATGTAAAGGGTTTTCAAAGACAGGTTACAACAGCATCTGAAACAGGCAATAGCTCTTGGATGTAAAGGTTTTGCCAAGAGAGGTTACAACAGCAGGTACCAGAAACATCAACGAAATTTCAGTGAAACGCTGTTTATAATTTCTAAATGATTATTTTTGTTGACAATGAATCAATGAGTTTGTTTAAGGTAAATGTGGTATTATCATTTGTTCTAAATGTTTCAGAACTGTAAATAATGATGGTGATAAATTGATCACCAGAGGCTATTTTTGGAAATGGGACATCATCTGCACAATCTACAGCAGAGTTAAGGATAGACAACACCTCTCAGCGGCAAATTCGCGGGACTGTTCTTAAATAGGCATATAGTTTGGAATATCTATAACATTAATATGAGTGTTACATCATGAAATACCCTTTTAACAACCCTATCTGTTCATATAACTTATATTTTGATGTGTAGATATATGCCTCTATCAGCATGCCGGGAATACAAAAAATGCATTTTTCACTTTTATTATTTGAACATCAATATCTCACTTAATATTTCATAAAAAGACTTGAAATTTTCACAGCCTATAGACAACATTCATGTCGAGGGAAGCGTGTCTCAGATTTTTTTATTTAGGTCTTAGTTTTTGTTTTATAAAATCTAGAAAATAATGCTGTAAAAATAAACAAAAAGTTTCCCCATTTTTGACATAAAACAAAAACTAAGACATAAATCAAAAATCTGAGACACGCTTCCCTCGACATGAATGTTAGCTATATGCTGTGAAAATTTCATTACAATCTACACAGTGGTTACCGAGATATCCATGTTAAAAAAATAAAAGTGAAAAAAATAGTTTTTTGCATATTATTCCTCAAATTTTCGAATGTTAATAACAAAATCTGTTCCAAAAGATAGAGAAAATTCTGCTCTTTCCTATGATATTAAACATGTTGTTTTAGGCTTCCTAGTAACTGCAAGATTTACATTGTGACAAATGAAGCCACTCTAAGGTGTTGTCTATCCTTAAAGAACCTACAGGCCCTATTACACTACATGAATTTTAGCTGCGATATCGCGGGGATATGATGATATTACAGAAAATTTGCACGCATGAGTAAAAAAGAAAGAAAAAAAGAAAGCCTGAAATTGGCAATTTAGAGTATTTTACATTTGTGTAGTAAATAATTGTATCTCGTCACATTATAGATCAACCGTCACATTATAGATCAACCAGGAGGGAAAACAGTTTTTTTTTATATAAACCTACTACATACGTCTTAAAAACACAGAAAAAAACAAATGATTATAGGGACTATTCAAGACTACTGAGTCACCACTGGAAGGATGGACTTGCTATAAAAAACACTTGTGAGACAGCAGTTGTAAAAGCCATAACCAATGATCAAAGATAAAACCCACTCACCCCAGCCCCTGATACCGTGGCGCAGGAATTGGACGTCGTACTCGGGGTTCCAGTCCTCGCCGACGATGGGGTCGTCCTTGACCGAGCTGAACCAGGCGGCCACAGGGTCCTCCTCGTCGTACGTCTCGAAGGGGAAGATCACGCCCTCCGTCGGCTCAAACGTGCCTAAAGGAGAGAGGTGGGTATACCTTATATATACATATACCTTATTTATGTACACATATATACATACCCACTTAATATACATATATACATACACACATAAACCACGTCTTGAAGGGGAACACCACGCCCTCCGTCGGCTCGAACGTGCCTAAAGCAGAGGGTTGGGTATACCTTATATACATGTATGTATGTGTGTGTGTGTATATATATATATATATACATACATACATACATACATACATACATACATACATACATACATACATACATACATACATACATACATACATACATAAAATTAATCATGTCTCGAGTTGGAACACCACACCCTCTGTGGGCACAAACGTCCCTGCAGCAGATATATCTATATATTTATATATACATATATATCTATATATAATGATACTAAAGTATTGGTTATGTGATGCTTGTCTGATATCCAGATTTTATATTCCCTTGTTTCAATTTAACTTTTTCTCTCTAAAATGCATGAGATGATTACATATCATAACCCATACATGCTGTGATTTAGTTGGGTGAACAGAGTAGCCATGTGTAGGGCTACCGTTTGGTGTTGGTAATATGCAGATTAACGGGGGGAAAACGGGGAACTGGCTTCCTGTGGCCTCATGAGTTCATTGATAAATCCTGCTGCAACTCGCCCCCCCCCCCCTCCCCCCTACCCAGGCTCACCCCACATGTGCGCCTTTACCACTGAGTTCCTGGTGCCTCATGACTTCCTCGATGAATCGTTCCTGGAGCTCCTGTTGCAGCCTGTCGTCCCTCCACTCCCACCCCGACCCCGACCCATCACCACACACACGCCCTTACCGCTGACTTCCTGGCGCCTCATGAGCTCCTCGACGAACCGTTCCTGGAGCTCCAGCTGCAGCCCGTCGTCCGTCTCCAGCTTGTCCTGCAGCGCCTTGGCCCGCTCCTCCGCCTTACGCAGCCGCTCCTCCATCTTACGCTGAGCAGATACGAACAGATCGGTCAGGCACTGGGTAATTATTTAATGAAAAGGAATTTCCCATACCACAGATAGGTAATTTGCCAAGTACATTATGTTTAGCACCCTCGGTTAATTTGGAATCTATTTCGAATGAGAAGTAAAACTATAGAATATATATATATATATATATATATATATATATATATATATATATTTATGCGCTATGAACACTTTTTCAAACCAACTAAGGATATATCAAAATATATTATTATGGCTACAAATTGAAAAGTTTTCCATCATATTAAACCACAAATATCAGTAGTAAGTTTAAGCATTATGCTTAGAAGTTAAACAGCTTAATCTAGGCTGGCCGACGGGTAGATGATAAGAAATATGCTCTCTGTGGTGCGAAGAATCATAGCTGATAATTTCAAAATTGACTTATTAAGCGTATTTCTTTTAAGAGTTACATCCGTATTCACTGAATAACATGCGCTCAACTAATCTGGTGTGACAAATATTAAAGGTATTCGATTTACAAAACTCAAATGTAGCTCTTGGCAATATCCCGCAGATGTAAGTATTAGACTCTAAGACTGTAAACAGAAGATAAGTTTACAGTTCACTGATACATGAAAACTAACTTTTTCTTCCTCGTGGTCGATTTCCTCTTCATCATCTTCATCAAGGTTCTGTGTAATAAGAAAAAGTACAGTTTTTATCTTAAAATGTGTTTACATATATAAGTCAATGTACTTTGTATTGCAATATATAAACATTATCCACGCTACATGCATTGAACTGGTTTAAACCATGAGGGAACCCA
Organism: Lepidonotus clava; assembly: GCA_936440205.1. NCBI lineage: Eukaryota > Metazoa > Annelida > Polychaeta > Phyllodocida > Polynoidae > Lepidonotus > Lepidonotus clava. The sequence continues at coordinate 51,113,306 of OW387135.1, read as the reverse complement.
CGGTTTTGTTGTTATGCACAAATAAAACTTACAACAGAATGTTTAGCAATGTGACCATATTTAGATAGGGCGAAGAAAGATTACATGAACATAGGGAATAGTGCTGATGAGGCAAACATTTTGTTTTGGTGCGATTTACATAAAGAAATACCCCTAAATTTGTAATTACAATACCCACTAGGCTGAATCGGCGCACAAATCAGGTGATTAGCACCAAAGGTATCGGCCGATTTTTGCAATGAATGGGATCACTAATCAGTGGGCAATATTGAAACGTACTTGGTCGATATGAGGCAGTGCTAGAACACTGATTATTCTCGTAGAATCGACCGTTTTTAGCCCAGGATAATCACCCGACTTGGGTCAAATTTCCCTAGTGGGTGGGGTCTTAAAGGGAGCCAAAAGCAATGTTGGGTCAAAATCTTGCAAATTGAGTTAACTATTATAATATGTTCTAGATCTATGGCCATATCCTAGGCCTGTTGTAAGATAAAATATGTGAATACAGACTTAAACTACATTTAAATACATTAAACTTGTCCCTAGGCAATTGTGGTGACCCACCAAAATTGGTTTGTTTACAAACATTGCTGTTTTCAGGCAGGGATGACATGATTATTATGGAATCAAAGTAAACTTAGAGCTAGTTAACATAATTTATACTGTACCAATGGCTAAATTTAGACTCTTAGAATGTGTTTTTATAGTTATCTAAGTTTGCCAAATTTTGTCATAATTTGTCACAACATTGCTTTTGCCTCCCTTTAAAAAGCCATCCTGGGGCCAGAGCCGTTGTCCTACTCACCCGGGCCCGTCTGCGCGCCTTCCGCTTCTGCTCGGCGATGAAGGCCTTCTCATCCTCGTCCTCCTCCACGAGGCCCATCTGAAAGACAGGGGCCAGAGTTATAGCCATATCAGGCTGCAAAGCAATAAGCCCATCCCACTTTGGTTATATCCTAGGGTTGGACAAAATAGACATATATACCATACTCGTCTCCAAGACTTGTGATTGCTTAAATAAGCAAGAATTGTGTTTTTCTATATCCCAAAGTACTGCTAAAACATATAATTTCCCAAATTTTATCAATTGTCAGATATACAGGTTTGCAGATGTATTTTAGGGCAAAATAGGGTTGGACATCATAGGCTGGCCTAACAGGCTTTAACATTGGTTCGTATGGGGAAAAGGCCAAAATATAAAGTAGCATTTTACAAATTTTAGGACCAATCTGTCAACCAAATTGCTTCGGTTTGGGGCAATTTTGAAAATATTTCATAGTAAAAATTAATGGCGGTGTAAACTGGGATGGGCTTATTGCTATTGCCCTAATTTGTATATATATTTGCGGTTGAGCACTTTAGCCCAAGATATAGGAGTGTCCAAACTGGGGCAATAACAATTGCTGAGTGCCCCCGCAGTCTGTACTTGATTCATCCTATATCAATTACACAGAAATTGTTGAAAATCTTTACGGACAACATTTAAATTAGTTTTAGGATTCACAGAAAGGCAATATTGCCCTCCGGGGCAATAATACATCTTTTATTTATGGGTTTCTGAGAGAGCATGACATTAGTGAAGATAAAGGGGCCGCAATCTTGATATAGAATAAAGAGCTCTACTTGGAATCCTCTTTTATTTCAGGGCTGGCTGCACCCTGAAATTAATTTAAACTAATAAGTCTAAATCCGCTGTAAATCACATGCTGCGTGCCTACCTTCTTCATCATCTCCTGCTGCATCTGGTAGAGGCTCTGGTTGGCCATGTGCTGCTGCATGTTGGCGTACTGCGCCGACGGCGGCATCTGTGGGGGGCATGGTAAGAATTATTGGTTTCTTTATGCCCTCAATAAGTGCCATGGTCATATCAATAGTGGTGATGGGGATCGAATCTCTGTTTGCAGCAGCCGGACTCAGTGCCCTCTTTATAGTGCTGCCTCACTAAGAATAAGTAAGATATTATGTCATAGATCCATGTGGTAGCTCATACAGTTACATTATACCTGGTCCATATGGTTTAAGGGTTTATTTTCACAGGTTACCTCCATTGAAACTCTCTGGCATATCTTAAAGTCTATCTTTGCATGTAATTGTTGTTATGAGTTTTTAGTTATTAGCCAGATGAATTTGTGGGATAGATATTACTTATGGAGGGTTACAGAGACATGGAGGGGATGGGGGTGGTATCTACCGACCTGTGGTCCGGCCGGCGCGGTGAAGCCTGGTACGGCTGCACCCTGACTGTAACCGTAACCTCCTGAAAGAAGAGACACGCATAGTATGTACATTGGTTGGTTTGTGGGTATAACGCATGAAGTATACAATATGGAATTGGTTGGTTAATAATTAAGTTTGATCGTGGTGAAATATTATAATTTAGTAATTTTTTGGTATTTCATATTGTTTCATAATGTAATGTAATAATTCTGGAGACCAAGGGCAACCCTGATGGTTATTACTAAAAAAAAAACGCATTAAAAACGCTAAGTGTATCCACACCTGCTGATAAAACCTTATTGCACATTGCCATATGCTGTAACCTATTTGTTTGACATAAATATATTAGAATAGATGGCTTCGAATGTGTTTGGACACGACTAAAGACTGGCTCTCGTGTTGTGTCAGACAGCGTTGAAGACGTGCACTTGGTATACACATAGTAGAGACAAAGGGGACATGAAGTAATAATTGTTATTGCCTGGTTTGTACACAGTCTTGATAAAGGGCTTTAGCCCTAGACTTAATTATGTGCAAACTGGGCAATAACAATTGCTTAGTGGTCTGTACTTGATTGTTTATATATCAAGTACATTAAGAGCGTTGAAAAATTTCACATAAATTGGTATAATCATGCACAGACAGGCATTATTACCCTCTGGGACAATACAGCTCTGGTTATCCATATGATTTTGAGAAAGCAACACAATAGTGAAGGTATGGGGTTGGAATCCTGATATAAAATAGAATAACTTACCTTGTCCTTGTCCTCCGTAGTAGTAACTACCTCCACCGGGGTATCCAGGGTAACCTATGGGGGCAACAGGTAGCTATAGCAACGTGATCTGTTAAAGCTCCACTTTAAGCAATTACAAAAGCAATTACAATCTTACAATCAAGTTTTGCCAAAAATAAATAGAATCGTTCTGAAACAAAGGTCTTTGGAAAACAATTTGGTCGAAAATAGTTTAGAAATTCATAAGATTACTTAAATGAAGATAATTGGACATATTAGATAATGGTAAAAACAGCTATTGTTGATAACTACCGCGAGTTATCTATACCCCTTCCAACTGTTATAAAGCAAGGGAAGCCCGAACGGACATAGATTACGTCAAAGCAGGATAGCTGCAGTCTATTTGGATGAAATCAGAAAAGAAAGCAGTAAAAGTCTATTTTGCAAGTATTTCTCTTGTATAGATATAAGACATGAGACAAATATGTGTAGAGTGAAAGTTCCTGGTTTCTATATTTAAACGGAAACCTTTTTCAAGCAAATAGAAACCCTTCCCGGAACCTGTGTTTATTCACATTGCCAGATTTCCTAAAGTTACAGGAAAACCCCTTGAAGTCAAACCTCCGTGGCATTAAACAATCCAGGGGAGATTCGTTATAAAATAACGAACTTAAATTGTTATAATGTAACGCAGTATGTTACATTTTGACAATTCAAATATGCATGCATTCAAATGGAATATGATCTAATTTTCTAAATTTGTATCTAGTCGATGCGCGTTGTTCGGGTTGGTGTGGTGTGTATATAATTGTGTTATTTTAGTTTATTTACACCGTGCAGATGTCTACATTCATGTAACATTCATGTCTCAGATTGTAACCTGTGTACAATACTGCTAAAGGAACATTAAACCTGGCTATTGTTAGAATGGTGAAGGCGATCAAGAGGTAGGAACCCAAAGCAAGTTGTATTTGTGAAATCTACAAGTGAATGCATAAGCTCAAGCAGTGAATCCAATGATCAGGTGCTCTATAGCTCAGGACGCTAGGTATGAAATTGCTATTACAGAGGCATATCTAGTTTACTCACCAAGTATAGTTGTCATAGAAATTGTAACATTGTTGCTTTGTAATGTTGGTGTATTTGGATCTGTTCAATTCTCTTGTAAAACAGACATATTTATTATTTGACGCCACTATTATCATAACTATATACATGATATACATCATCTATAAGCACAAAAGGTATAGAGCTTTCGTGGACAAGGTCACTTAACGAAATTAGCGTAGTGAAGCCACATTAGTGATTGGTTAACCATGATTTTACATAAATAAAGATAATCAATACATAGGACAGATCAAGATGGCACAAAGTAATTATTATTGCCCTGGTTTCCCTAGACATTTTCTATTATAGTCATGTGTAAACTGGGGCAAAGAAAATTGCTGAGTGCACCAATGGTCTATACTTGATTTATTCTATGACATATAAATTACAGAGAAAATGTTACAAAAAACCTTCCGGGCACCACAAAATTGGCAAACTCATTCACAGACAGGCATTATTACCCTTATAGTTCTTTTATTCACCTCCTTTTGAGAGGGCAGAATACTAAGGTATAAGGATTGGAATCCTGATATAGAATAACTCGCTGCCCATCCCTATGTTATGAGGATATATTTATTTATTATGAATTGCATTTTCTCCCAGCATTGCATTGTGTAAAGAATAGAATAATGCCATTATGATTACATAATCGTTGATGTGGCATTCACCGTACTAACTCTTAAGTTTGTATTCCACTAGGCGATTTTGTCTACTGAGAATTTGGTGATTTCTAATTTTTTATAAGAAATATTACCGAGACCCATGCATGCTTTATACCACTGGAAAGAGAATTCAAAATCCTCTCTAATGATATGTAACATGTTTACAAGTAACCATTTTTCATACTGGCTATTATTTGAAATCAGGAGTCGGACAGTGGGATAGGGCCTTTACCCACAAAAGCTCTATAGAAATACAGAGAAAAGTGCAAGCTAAGCGTGCGGAGAACTCACCCTGGTGCTGCGGGGGAGGTGGAGGCTGCCCATACCCTCCTTGCCCATACCCTCCATACCCACCCTGCTGCTGGCCGTAGCCGCCGTGCCCGTAACCGCCGCCGTACCCGCCGCCGTAGCCGGGGTACTGGTTGACGTTGTAGGCGCTGTAGCCGCCTCCCCCCGGGGGTGGGGGCGGGCCCGAGTTGGGGGGCCACCCCCCGGCCGCACTGTTGGCCCCGGCCGCGAATGGGTTGCCGCCTGAGGGAGGGTAGTTGGACTGCAAAGGGAAAGGGATGGTTTTTTTTTTGGTTTTTTTTTAAATTTCACTGTTTCCTGTGTATATTATAAGATCTTCCAACAGTATAGGTATAGGACATTTACAACACATTATTAATATGCAACTTATATAACATTTCAACAGTTCAAGTTGTTTTATTCAGGGTTGGATACAGAATTTTAGAAATGCATAATGTACTTAAACGAAAGCCTTTAATAGCAGAATAATAAATTTTGCAAAGGGCACAATATAAGACATTACTGTTGCTGAAAAGATGCAATTGTTAATTCATTTTCTTTTGGGAACCATCAAATACAGAATGAGATGTCACTATCTTTGCATGGTGGACCCTGAATTTGAAATAAATTAATTAACATAACAAAACATGTACTTACACCCCACGACATGTTTTAGTTGTTTGTCCACACAATTGTGTAACCTGCAAAGAAAAAAAAGAAAAATGCAGTGTCCATTTGCTCACACCCTTCTAGTTATTAAAAAGTCTTTAACATTTTCTTATGCTTTTTGTGTGAGTAAGTAGCTTAAGAAAAAGTATCATAATGATAGCCTTTCAACGGAGACAATTTAGATAGATGATAGTTTGACCCTCTTTCCTCGTGTAATGACAAGCACATAAGTATTAGATCTATTGGCCTGAGAGCTTCTTGTAGCTAGTAGCCAAGCTCTTTTTGTTGTCAAATACGCTGGTACATTTCTCTGTACCCGTTTCCCTTCATATACTTCACGAGACATATATTCTCCTGTTTGTCTGACAGCATCTCTCCTGTATTTATGCCACAAAAGACTACTGATTTAATGGATAAAGCCATTTCCCGCCTTAACGCATGTTAAGCCTATAGCTATAGCCTGCTCGGAATAGTGCACTGACGTGCTAAAGTTATATCCTCTGATAGAAGATGATTCCTCCTATAGTACATGTATACGATTGTGATTACATTTGTGATTGCATTTGTGTATATATACATATATATATATCATATTATATGTATATATATACATATATATATATACATATATATATACATATATATATACATATATATATATACATATATATATACATATAAATATGTATACATACATACATACATATATACATACATACATACATACATACGTGTGTTTATGTATGTGTATATACACAGCTAAACAGGTCAAATCGAATTGCGTGGATCATAAACACAGACACAGGTCGATTATCCACGTATCAATAATAGCGGGGTGTTACATGACCTTTTCTAGTCAGCAATGATCTTATCGAACACACACCAATGCCGGGATGCCTGCATGTATTGGCACAGATATATGTATTTGACAGTACTTGCTAACGACTGGCCATGAAATAACATGCTGCGGTATAATGAAAGCCAGCAACCACATGCGCACTGATATTTATTATGATAGGATGTATTCGAGGTATTAATAAACTGAGACTATTAAATCGTCTGTGTAGTTAATAACCCCCCATATCAAAGACTGGGTTGCAGATTACAGCAAGAAATGACTCACGCAGATGTGTTTCGTCACTTGTTTCTTGGTTGTGGATAATCACAGCTTTTCTTATTCATATAGAACATTAAAAAAACATCACAAAACGTGTCACCGTTCTTTATGTTGAATATGACTATACTTCATGAAAATCATTGTGTCATACAGATATATTCGGGGTATATATAATACTATACGTGGAACTTTATTTATTCCTAAGATTGATTAACCTCTAGTAACTATGGGCATTAATATTATGACAAGAAATGTATGCACAGAGATGGATAAATAGTAGGATGAGCCACGAGGATAATCTATAGGTTAATTGCATCCATAATCTGCATGGACAAATAACCCTAAGACACAAGTCTATAATTATTTTGTATACAAGATAATAACAACTGACAAATATGTTAGCTATGTTACCAACATTGCCATATATGCCTACTTAATGTAAATGAGTCAAATTAACCTGCAGGCGATTAAGATACTGTTAAATAGTAGTGAGAATAAACAGACTTAAATTATGATTATTGCTTGGCTCTGACACAGATTTGCTTTATGTTTTTGATACGTCAGTGTTCTTCCAAACATTTACTGCAATGTTTTTTAAGATCTAGATTACATGTTTTGATACAGGAAATGATGTACAAATAATATGGTAATTTTGTTTGAATACACTCTTTTTCTTTATTATTTTCCTTGAAGAAAGGGTTAGGGTTGAGGCAACTAGTACACACCTTTTAAAAACGGTCATTTTCTCAAAAGAAAGTTGGACATACGGACCGTCGTCCCTACATCTAGGGCCCTACATGCCAGGAAGTAGGTCAATAGGTCAAAGGCCTGGTAATGCCACAGGGTGAATCTATTCGCACTTAGCAGTCGGTCTGGTAGGAGGGCAAATAATATTATTTTTCACGTTTGAGAAGTGGCACTGTGCCGTTAACACTTGAATTCCAAATTTTTACAAAAAACATTTATAATGACAATAAAAACCTTCTTTTCCTTATATCATATGAAATTGTCGACAAAATCTAGTACTGCAAACCGTGTGGTTTTGTAGAGTGGCTATAGCCTATACTGCACTGACATACATCTGTCTGCACAGTGGCCACTGCACGGACAAATATCTGCCATTGGCCACTGTGTGAACAGGTTTTGTTGGGTTTCACTTATTCATTAAACCATAGACATACATAACATCTTATGTATCTCTATGGTTACACTGTCATGTAAACTCTGATATACCAGCTACCAACTTGACATAACATAATATTGGCCATGGCTCACTCATTGTATTCAATAGTGTACAGAATTAATCTGGTGGGGACTTACGGGTGAAGATTGGAAGCAATGCCTTTTTGCTAAGTAGGGTACAACATGTGTACCGGGATCAGGCATGCATGGGCGGACCAGGGGGGAGACGGGACGGGGGGGGTGGCGCCCCTCCCTTTTTCTGGAAAATGGGTTTTATGTAAAATTCGACCAAAAACTCGTTAATGAACAAAGAATCAATAGCGCGCCTCCCCCTTTTAAATATCCGGGATCCACCCTTGGCATGTAATTACCAATATAACATAATATAGGATATATATGTCAATTCCGGGTATACCGTAGGGACGTGATTAAGGATAATCAGATATATAACCATGGCATAGACATATATCTTATTCATCTCTATGAAATAATGAATTCGGCATAAATATAAGTCTATTTATGACTTGATATTGGCTATCACTATGTGCCTATTCCAAGCGTATTGTCAGGCCCGTAGCCAGAACTTTTCATGGGGGGGTGACCATTCCCAAAAAGTGGACCTTTTTTAACATGTCACTATAATCAATATGAGAGGACCTTCTACACCCAGCCAAGTAGCGATGTAGCAGAACCATTCTGCAACCATACTTTTTTAGTCAGTTTGTTACTTACTAACTTAGTAAGATGGCATGTAACAAATACGTTATTGATGGTAAGGTTGAAACTTCACCAAATCAGAACATTTTTCTAACATTATTTTTTTGGGGGGGGCTGGAGGTTCCCCAAATTCAGTAAGTTGAGTAATAAGGGTAACTTTTAATCTTTTTTTCTTTTACACTGAATTTGGGAAGGACTGGTTGATCCTTTTTTAAATGTTCTTCATCGAGAAGGGGGGTTGGTTAGTTTGAGGGGGTGCATGTTTGTGGCCTCAGTCAATGATAATGGTGCCATTATCTGAACATCCCAAAATTGAAAGTTCTCCAACCTTACTCATATTTTGGAAAAATACTCAATAATGATTGAAATGTGCAATTCCGAAATAATAGGAATGTGGCTATTATGAAAAGCTTTACTAAAAATTAGACATAAAGATTCCAAAAGATTATGCAATCAATCGAAATAGAATTTGCATAAAAAGAATTACATTTTCTTCTGTCTCTCTTTTAATGTAGGTTTTACATAGGTTCACTATGTATTCAAATTACTGTAAGGGTCTCAGGAATGACATAGAATAGTAAAAATACCTTTAGAGAAAATATTTTAGTGAATTTATAGAAAAACAATGGGAACCTTCTCCCATGACCTAATTGATATTGTGACACCATACATTTTTGGCTGGATAGTATTGCGTATATCTGTATGCATGTGATATAAACCTTTAGAGCTATTTCAGAAGATTTTTGTGTGCAATTTTATTTTAAAAAGTTTTGATTTCTGAAAAAATTTCTTCTGCTCATTTTCAATAGAAAATGCGAAATAAATCTTCAAATTCCACAAAAATGGTTCTCTCTCACTTCATCTAAACGTAAATGCCATTATCGTGAGCATCAGTCTGGTTGTCATGTTGTTTTTGTCAAAAGAAATAGCATTTCAACATTTTCATAAGTCAATTGCTTAAGATGTTTTTTTGAGGAATCGTTATACAAATGGATCACATTATCCAACAAATTTCCATGGTGACATGTGATTTTTCTCCCAGTTTAATGAAAATTCAATAGTAGATCTAAATTTGAGCAATTGCTTTCAAATAATTATGTACATCAAGAAGACTGTTCTCGAGCCAGGTGCCTAAACATAGATAAAGTCAACCATTTGACATAGAAGCCCCTCATATTCTTTTAAATACTTTACTTGGGTCAAACATTTCCTTTATAATTTGAAAATGAGATCCCCAAAACCACAGTAGGGTCAAGGTCTCATGATATGCAATTTAGCACATTTGCATACTAAAACACACTTTGGGATATTTCTCATTAGTTGTTATTCTTGAGTTTGTATAATCTGTCTGGACTTTACATGAGCAATATGACATCATATTTGGAGGTAATGAGTGGCACACTGCAGGATATATTCTGGAAAATTAATTACAATTCAATCCACCACAGATAGCTGAGGTATTGTATTTTACCTGCAGACTAGCCTAAAAGGGAGCCAAAAGTAATGTAGGGTCAAAATTTTGCAAATTCTGTTAGCCATTGAAATATATTCTATGGCCATAGCCTAGGCTTGTGGTAAAATATAAACTATGAATACACACTTAAACTACATCAAAATACATTAAAACTCATCCCCAGTCAATGTTGGTGACCCACCAAAATTGGTTTGTCTACAAACATTGCTGTCTTCAGCCATAAATGACAGGAGTATTATGGAATTCAAGTGGAGCTATAGCTAGTAATCATGGTTTATACTGTACCAATGGCTAAAGTTTGACTCTTAGTATATATTTTAATAGTTATTTAATTTTTTCAAAATTTGGTCATATTTTGACACAACATTGCTTTTGGCTCCCTTTAATCAAGATGCATGCTGGAAAAGATGTTGACAAGTCACAAGTCATAAGCATAAAAGTTTTCATTAACCATGGTATTATCTAAGGTTTATGTATCAGAATATGAGCAAAAAGGTTTTTTTCCAGTTTGTAGTTCGATACCTTAACATTTCTTAAGATGGCTTGAAAATGTATTTAATTGTGATAAATATATAGCCAATTTATTTTTTAATTTTCTAAATGTTCTCCTGTGTTTTTGTAGACAAAACTAGTCCAAATTAACCTGCAGTTTCTTTAAAAAAAACTGAAGTTAGCTATCTGCAGAAGGTAGAATTTAGAAACAACATTCTGTGTTTATGAAGTAATAGGACACTGTGATTGACTTTACCAACATATCAAAAGCCTAGAAGTTCAAATGCTGCAAAGCATATTCAAATCTGAGTCTGAAACTACTGATTACTTAATATAATATTATGATTCTACATAAAGGTCACTACTTATAGGGCAAGTGTAGCACAAAAGGACAGGGTTCCTTGAGAAAGGATGTGGAGCAGATTGCAGACAGGATTCCAAAGAATGAACAGGGGTCCCAAAGGGTTGACAGGGATAGCAGAGGGTGGACAGATGTCCCAGAGAGAGGACAGGGGTCCCAGAGGGCGGACAGGGGTATCAGAGGGCGGACAGGGGTAGCAGAGGGTGGAAAAGGGGTCCCAGAGGGTGGACAGGGGTCCCAGAGGGCGGAAAGGGGTAGCAGAGGATGGACAGGGGTCCCAGAGGGCGGACAGGGGTAGCAGAGGATGGACAGGGGTCCCAGAGGGTGGACAGGGGTCCCAGAGGGCGGACAGGGGTAACAGGGGGTGGACAGGGGTCCCAGAGGGCGGACAGGGGTCTCAGATGATAGTTAAAATTTTTTGAAAAAGTGGACCTTGCCCAGCTTGGGGGGGTGACGGGTACCCCAGGTATCCCCCCCTGGCTACGGGCCTGAAATTGTTGACTATACCAATACACTCGAGCCAATGACACTAAGATTTTACGTAAACACTGTCTATACTAATAGCAAGGGTGGGGACATACAGGGGATTATTTAAGGATGTCTCCTAAGCCCGTCTGTGTTCTGATAAGTAAGCAATAAATAATATGTTGCATGGCATGTCTATGTGTGTCTGTGAAACCTTAGGTTTGTAATGAGCCCCTTGCTGTCAGTAAAAACCTGTTTTTCTGTCTTCAGATATGATGATTGGTAGGACATCCATACAAAGCTAGGCAACTCTGTAGACTCCTTGCCTGAACTGAACTCACATGATTACATGTGTATTGCAGTTCACAAGTGATGGATCCAAAGATGAACGATTTGGGGAGCCCTTTTAATTTTACATCAAAACAAATTGGAATTATGGAAAAATGGGGGGGGGGGGGGGGGCACCTGCTGCCCCCTCCTTAAATCCATCCCAATGTTGATGCTATATGGAGCACTCTTGTGACAGCAATGACATGACTGCATTCATCTTTGCAGTAGTTTGCAAACAAATGACGACATTAAGAATCGTCCACGTTGGAGGGTTGAATATCAGAACGAATATGATACAGATGTACGCCCGTATAACCTAGACTCTACTTATGGCGTAACCAATGGCGGACGAGGGTTGGCACAGTCTCAGCTGTGTATAGTGTCTAGAGAGTGAAGTATGCGGCCCCTGCTCCGCCTATACTCTGCTATAGACGCCGTCACCATTGCATGCGGCCTACTTTGGTGGACGGCTGCGGTGCAGCAGGGATGGACCTCGCCGACCAGCCTCCATACACCCCCAACACACACATGTCAACGCTCACCCCAACCCAGAAGTGGTAGATGCATAGCATGTACTTACTGTGGACGCTGTTGTGGCCGTTCAGCAGTTGAATGGTGTGAAAGCTGACGACTGGGAGGTGCAGCGATCCGTCCGATGCGAGAACGTAAACAAAGTGGGGGCTGGGATTATTATGTTGATGAGGGAGTGAGAGGGGGGAGTGAGAGGGGGAGTGTGACTGGGCGGGAGGAGGGGCAGGGAGTGAGAGAGTGAGTCAGAGGACCTCCAGGGGTGGGTTGCCGCCAGTTGGCAGGATGTATTTCTTGCATGCACAGACACACACAAATTTATACAAGTAATATTATATGAAAATATTATTTGCAATAAATATAAGAATGACCCCTGGTTTTCAGATTATTATTCAAGTTGGTATTCTGTATGTATGTGTGCATGCGTTTCTAGACAGAATCCTGGTTTCCTAATTGATGTTACCATATATAGGCCTATACATGATCGGTATTGATCTATATTATAGTGACACATATAAACGCAGTAGGCTGTAATTAGAAATGTTTATTTTTCCTGCCATCAATTATACGCACATTTTTACTGTGCAATATATTCAATAAGATACATCTCTATATATATATATGTATGTGTGTACAGATATAAAGACATGTACATCATATACATATATATATATATAGATAGATAGATATATCATATAGATATAGATATGTTTATATACGTTATAGCATACCCTTAGTGAGATCCCCCATCCAGAGCCGCCACAGTGTAAGGACGTTTTTGTGGTTGCATTTGCTCCCTGACCGCAGCCGGAGTTTATTCAGTTGGGATGGGGCAGGACAATGTTTTGGCAAGTTGAGTGCACTGTTCTAAATCTTCACAGGCAAGTTCCAGGATTTCCAATACAGGGCACCAAAACTCTGTGATGAAAAGTATCAAACCTGTTAGATTAGATGTACTCAGGTAACCTAACTTATCATATTATAAATCTTTAACCATACAGATACACCACACACACACACACATCTCCAACCGTTTTTAAAGATCATGAATTTTTTCAACATTATTCTTTCATTCGACGTCTATTAGTTTATGGAAGTTATTACAGAAGTTTATGGAGTACATTCCTAAGTTCCAACACTGCCTGAGACCATAATGATGTTTATAGAATAGTTCCCCGAATAGTTCTAATGAGAGAAATCCTTTGTATACTTGTTCCTGTATGATAGCGACATAATTTTGTATCGAATGTGCTTATAAATGACATACAGATGTGAAGCCAGGGAGATGGAGTTGGCTTAAAAGCACAAGTTAAATGTTTTCCGTGAAGGTTGGCAGATCAAGGTGAATGGCTAATCCTTTTTAAAGGGTTCCTTGCACATACATTTCCAAAAGCCTATTTCTTTTTTAATCAAGTTCTCGTGGGCATTCTATAAGTATTTCAAAAGAAAAAAATGTAAAATGTTGAAGTATAAGTGAATAATAAGGGAAAGAAAATAAAAAGTTGGGAATTCCCTAGTTTCTGGCATTTCATTTCTGTCCTTGCTACGTCATAATAAAGGGGAATCCCTTTAAAATGAATTGGGAATATCATGAAATTGAATGAATTTATGTGAGTAAAGGATACAAATATTCATAGCCTGTATGTGGTCTAATATAAATATTCAATGCTAAAACTAAAATTTCTTTCTGTACACTTTTGAGGGTTGGGGATTCCCTTTTTCTAAAGGCTGGGGATCCCCAATTAGTGTCCGTGTGACGTCACAAATTAGGGAATTTCCCTTAAAAATACATAAAAATGACCAAATATAAAAGTCTTCTAACTATCTCAATATTTGGAATATCCTTAAAAGATTTCAATTACCATTAGTTCTTGAAGCATATTTTATGCTGTGAGAAATTCATAAAGAAATATTTAGCCATTAATTATGTGCAAGGTTTCCTTTAAGTACCTATTTCTGGAGGAGCTGTGTTAGTGCCTCTATATCAATAGTATTGGCCTTCTGTATTGCCTGATGACGCTCAGTAGAGGGAAGGAGAGGGAACCTCTTGTAGGTGATTGCTCAAGTTCCAATACCCAATAAGCCCCGCATACAGGGGTGCTGCCCCCACTCCCCCAATCAGGCATTTTTTTAAAGGGGCGAGCCAGTAACTATAAAATAATTGTTATGTTAGAATTATATGGATTCAATGTACTAAAAACGTAATATATGAAGGGTATATGAAATGTATATGAAAATAATTGTATAAAAGTATCAAAACCATTGTCATTATAGAAAATATAATATAACATGAAAATTCTACTGTAAGTACTTAGAAGTAGACTTATAAAAGTTAATCTGCAAGTTTGCCTTTAGGAGGGTTTAATCTAGGTAACATTTCTAATCCCTCAGAAGCCTTTGAGTCAGCTTTTTGTCCCACCACCAGAGGTGTGGGAGCTGATGTCAGAAGTGGGGGCAGATTTTAGTTCAGTGGAACACTCACAGGTGTGAAAACACTGTGGGGGCACATTTCCCAAAGGTAATATGTTGTGTATACATATGAAGAATGTACTTTTCTTATCGGCACCAAAACTTTGAGATTGTTGTCAGTGATCATTCCCCTGTCACTGATAATGTTGTATGAAAAATTTCTATTATGTTCTCCCCAGCATATGGATTTGAAATTGTAATTTGACTGTTTATGTGCGGATGAACTGTATTAGTATTTTTATGGTTGATAATTGTAAGATTTGTTTGTGTTGCTATAAATGTTTGTGTATAATCCAATATTTGTATAGATATTGAAGCACTACTAATTGTATAATGTTAGCAAGCATAGTGGTAATGCTTATTCTCCAAAGGGAGGTATTATGTTGGAATTATATGGATTCAATGTACTAAAAACGTTATATATGAAGGGTATATGAAATGTATATGAAAATAATTGTATAAAAGTATCAAAACCATTGTCATTATAGAAAATATAATATAACATGAAAATTCTACTGTAAGTACTTAGAAGTAGACTTATAAAAGTTAATCTGCAAGTTTGCCTTTAGGAGGGTTTAATCTAGGTAACATTTCTAATCCCTCAGAAGCCTTTGAGTCAGCTTTTTGTCCCACCACCAAAGGTGTGAAAGCTGATGTCAGAAGTGGGGGCAGATTTTAGTTCGGTGGAACACTCACAGGTGTGAAAACACTGTGGGGGCAGTTTTCCCAAGTCTGGGCAGGTGTGTGACACTCTGGCTCAGCCTGGGCTGGGGTCAGGCATAAAAAGCCAAAGCTCCAGCCTACATCCATTCACTGCTGGGACCTAGAGGAGGCAACACCAGGAGAGATACAGGAGTAAAGGGTTCAGATCTAGACCCTGACCCTGTCTGCTCTGGTGCCCTGTTGCTATGGTTCCCACCCTGCTACTCTGCTGCCTGCCTATAATATTTTCTTTTTGTTCATGTTTTTATAAAGTCCACTGACTGGTTCCTGTGTGCAACTGGGTGCTCCTTGAGCACAGGATCTGTTTTTTTGTGTGTGGCGTCACACAGAAACAGGTGACATGAGTATTATTAGAAATGAAGATGTCACAAATTTTTACTGTCATCTCCAATGTTTTACATAATAAAATCACTCAATTTATGGCAAAGATTTGGATTCATTGTGTCCCTTAAAAAATATGAAATATCAAAAATTTCAAAACTTGAAATAACGTCTTTTTTGTGTGTGAAGTAACACACAGATGTGTGTGATTTCATGAGGATTAGAGAACAAGACATATTCCCAAATAAAAACCCCATTTACAACATGAATGAGGTAATCATTTGCTTAAAAAACAATAATAAAAATGAAAATTTCACTGGTTCCTCTCTCTAATTAAAACGTTCCACTTTACCTTACTCAATTCATTGTAAAATCACCTAAAGAAATTGAGAAAATAGAATTGAAAAAAGTTCTTCTTATCACTGCTTGTCACTCCCTCTTTAAGATCTTTAAATTTGAGTAATACCATAGAGGGTACATGATAAAAAAAAAGCATTACCATCGAGGGTATACATAGGGCCTATGATTTAAAAAAGATCATAATGTCAATATATCTAATAAATAGTTCTTGCAGTTGTTACAGGGAAGATATGTCATTCCTAAACTGAAGTATGACACATCTGCACAAAGAGTATAAAGAGGGATTGAGCAGTCTATACAGATACACTCTGTCTGTACTGTTATTATCTCCGATGACTAAAGATGGCAGCACAAACTTAACGTTGGGTACAGGTTAAGAGTATGGAATAACTGGATCATCATGACCACATTTCTAATATCAAAATTAATCAGAGTCATATCAATGGTGGTGATGGTGATCAAATCTATGAGAAGGTAGAGACCACACCCCTACACTTTTACCGAGTCAGGAGTTCTTTAATGTGCCTGGTCCCATAGGCAGGGCCATACACACAACAGCCGGTGGAATAGTGGCTGGTCTGAGCTACATGGAGAGTAAAAAAACGATAAGGAACATGACAGATACATATTTTCTGGTGCTTTTGCCTTAACATTTCAAAGAAATATGTTCAGTATCGTCACCCACGGTGTCGGTAAATTGGAACTATCTGATAAATTGGCTAAATTTGTGCAAGACCAATAAAGTCGGTGGATTACGTTCTAAAAGGCATAGTGGCCTTTCTTAGTATTTAGTAGTTAATTAAAACCAATATTACTGGGAGGGTAGGTTGAAAAGTGTGACACTGCTTGAAAATGGGGCTTATTTCCATGTTTAAAACAGAAAATTTTGTGTGGCAGGGGGGGGGTCCTAAAATTAAAGTTGCCTGAAAAAGTGTGACATCATTTTTCGATGGCCCTTTATCTTAACGACAATCCAAGCTTGAATTCACTATATTTTACTACATGAAAGTTAGTGGAGGATTTAGAGGGGGCGCAGAGGACGCACACACCCCTATTCTGGGCCAAAAATCGATTTATTTTTTTATTGTAAAATCCTCGGCTACCCGTTTCAAAATTTCTGGATTCGCCCTGAAAGTTGTTGTTCATGATTAAAGGCCATATTCCACTTTGCGTCAGGTGCGTTTGCGGCCGCTATTTCAAGGAAACGCAAGCAGTTTGCGTTTCTGATACCAACATGTTGGTATCCCCAAACAGTGGCCGCAAGCTGTGGCCGCAAGCAGTGGCCGCAAGCAGTGGCTGAAAACACCTATATTCCACCTTGTTTGCGGCGGCAGTAAACTCGTTTGCGGCCACCGAAAACGCGTTTGCGGCCGTTTGCTTGCGTCTGGTGGCCACAAACAAGTGGAATATAGCATTAGGGCAGCCGCAAATGCAAAAGCGGCCGTTTGTCGCATAGTGGAATATGGCCTTTAATTAGTCAGCATTTGATAAGTTTGAATAATCAGCACACAAAACAAGGTCTCTAAAAAGAGAACTGAATAATTTACTTTTCTAATCAGGACCGCACAAGGCCACAGCCTAGGTGACTAAACTGTGAATGGGTTACTTAAGGCGCGTCCACACGTGGCCCCTAAAGGCCATATTCCACTTTGCGTCCAGTCCCGTTTGCGGCCGCTACTTTTAGCTGACGCAAGCAGTTTGCGGTTCTGATACCAACATGTTGGTATCCCCAAGCAGGTGACGCAAACAGGTGACGCAAACAGGTGACGCAAACTGGTGACGCAAATACCTATATTCCACCTCATTTGCGGCGTCCGTTTGCGTCCGCTTGCATCCGTTTGCGTCCGTTTGCATCCGTTTTCAGCGGCCGTTTGCGGCCGTTTGCTTGCGTCTGGTGACAAACAAGTGGAATATAGCAGTAGGGACCCTACCGCAAACGCATTTGCGGCCACCCTAAACCCGTTTGCGGCCACCCTAAATGCATTTGCGGCCACCCTAAATGCGTTTGCGGCCACCCTAAACGCATAGTGGAATACGCCCTTAAGTCACTGGCGGACCCAGGATTTTGAAAAGGGGGGCGGGCGTTACTTGAAAAAATGTTTCCTTAATTACCTTTAGGCCGAGTTTTACATTAAAAAACAACAAAATGTTCCGAAAAAGGGAGGGGGGCGCACCCCGCACCCCCCCCCCCCCCCAAAAAAAGTCATTTATTTAATGTAAAACCCCTGGGCTCGGAGCATTACTATAGCATGCCCCCCTCCCCCCTTTGAAAATTCCTGGATCCGCCCCTGTATATGGTGGCCCACAGTGTGAAACCCATCCATTCCCCGGCAATAAGTGCTCTGATGGGGGACTATAATATAGATCGGAGCAGCAAATAGGGAACTAAAAGTTACCTTTTCAAACCTTAAAACACAAAAACTGTAGTAACACGGTAAGTTTTCAATCAATCTTTACAAAAAGGGTATCATAAGAAAGCCTAGGAAATTCTGTACATCATGGTATGTATTATCATGGTATTTAAAGAGGATATTAGCCTACCCATAATCCCTTGCAAAGTGAACCAAAAAAAATGGAAAAAAATGTCAAAACGTTATGACATAATTATCTGTTCAGCTGGCATCATAATTTATAATGAATTCCTATGATCTCAATTTTTTACATCTTAAATGAACAAATGTCTCACACCGTTTCCATTAATGTCTTCCTTTTTATGTTGCACCTTGTATTTGTTGATTTATCAAGATTTGTTTAGAAATTATGTTTTCCCAAAACATTGCCATTTTGATACCTTTTGACACTGATGTCATTGATTGTATTTACACTATTTCCACATATTTCATGATAAATTTGATGATTTAATTAATTATACAACATGAAGGAGATATGTCAACTACAAACATGTTTACAGGTCTAAAGTACAAAATATTTGATGTCATGACATGTTGTCATGTTTTTATGGTTAAGAATTAAGAAACAGAGATCAAGGTCATGACCCAGTTATCTGAGTCATGGCCTGGTCATGATAGATTGGTAGCGGAGTCTGATATGAACAGGTAGAATTAATGACTGGAAACATTAATTTAGTCTGTCTTTTATATTTCTATTAATTCGAACATATTATTAAAAGTTTTCTTCAAGACATACTATTGTTTACAAGCCCTACCATTATGGATAGAGGGTCCTAGAGAATGTTTATGGAATGCATCCCACAGATTTATAAGATTTTTGCTGAATTATAGTGTTTGAAAGGACCATCTTTTTGCAAATTTTGGGCTTTAGACGCAGGTTTTTACTTTCATACTGATAATTTGACCCAAAAAATGACTTTGAATTAGATTTTTATTGTATGGTATCAGAGATAATGACTGTAATATTCTTTTGAAAACTCTTTGGGTTGAAATCTTTTTATTTTATTTTGTTTAAGATGGTCTTGAATGTGGCTAGTCCAAAGTTCCCAATTTGCTGCTCCGATCTATAGTCGCTGGGGATGGGATGGGTTTGGCATTTTTGGCCACCACATCATCTGATACATCATGCAACTAATCGCCGGGGTTTAGTCGCCACGTGGGGACGCGGCTCAAGTTCACCCGTCGAGTTCAGACTCATTCTGTTTCCCAAAGTGTTGTCTACTGCAGCGCCACCCGGCAGGGACCAGTGTAACTGGAGTAGAGGTCCATTATAATGCATCCATTCCGTACGCTGACTTGGTAAATGGGTCAGAGCCTATACATAGTGACCCCCTCACTTTGCCAAAGGTCAATCCACGCAGTGATATACATGTATGTATATATAAACAGTCGCGCTATGTGTAACTTTTAAACAGTGGAGCACAGGCCAGTGGTTCTCTCGGACTGGACGGCGTCATGGATATCTTGGGGTTTGCAGACGTACCCTGGTGGGTGCTCCTCATCACACTAATTGTCATCTATCTGGCGTAAGTTCATAATATGATCTGCATAATTTTCTAAAATGTTTTATTGATGAATGATTATTGACATTGTGGCGAACATGGATACATCAATATGGTATTTATTATGTTTATAGGGAAACATCAAATCATTTGAGCTTAATGATGAAGGAAAGTGTCACGTTTTGTATGTAAAATGTCTGAGTATCTTTCAAGGCATATCCTGGGGAGCTCTGAGAAAAATGTTGGCAGGCCTGCAATCATATAAACATATTGAGTAATATCACTGATTCTTTTTAATTATTTAAAGTACGAAAATATGCACCGTCGACGATCCATAATGCCTCATATGTTTTATAAATAATTACACGATCAGTAGATAATGTTTGGAAGTTGATGTAATTTTTTTTATTACATGTATTGAATTCTTCCAATGGAGCAAAAAGGTTGCAAATGGCTTCTATTTTTTCCTTATAAAATTGAATTCATCAAGCAGATATTCTTTAACCATTAAGACAACACTTTTCGGAATCATAAACACTTTTATGTGATAAATCTTACATGAATGGGAGAGAGTTATGGAAGCAAATCATACTTTGTACCATAATAGGCTTTGCGTAAAGATATAACGTAATTTAAATCAAAATTGATGCTCAGTATGATACAAGTCTATTTTCGTGCAATAGGTGCGGGAAATTACCCGGCCGGAGCCCCGCTAGGAGTGCTTATTATTGCGCATAATATATATATATATATATATATATATATATATATATTAACAGATCAAAACGCTTCCATTGCGTATTCTGGGGCTAGTCTGTTTGGGGTATTTAAATTTTGCATGTATACAGCAGTTGCATATATCATTCAAAGAAACCCAGAGTTTTTGCCTGTTCATTGGTGAAAATATTTCTCAAACAGAGTGATCAGAACCAGAGTTATATATTATCACCAGTAAAATTACCCTCTATCACTTTACATATTGCTGATTGTAACATGTGATTCTTTGGCCTATTCCTCTCAAGTATAGTCAATATAACATACCTGCCCATGCAAATAGTCATGATCTATTCTAGATACAAATGATATAGAGAACTAGATAACTGTGAACTTGCATAATGCTCCCCTTATCTGATGGAGACTAGGCTGACTAGAATTTGCTGAGGTACTTATAAAAGTGAGATGGTGCCTGTTCTTTATATTAATGTGTTTTTCTGTTGGAAGGTTGTGTTGTCTGCATTGATAGGAAATACAACATAATTAAAAATAGTAATAAAAAACATACTTTTCTTCTCACTCATAATGTTTGGGTATTAAATCTTCCATAGAGATCTGGTACCAGTTTAAACAACATAATGTTTAGCTTTATTCTCATTCATAGTTAAACAATCATTTGGCACCAACTGCATAAAGTTAAATAAGCCTGTTCACTGTAATTCATTGCCGCATCGATAGTCTTCCCAGCATTGCATAATATAGTACCGTCAGCATACATAATTATCCCCATATTATTCCCCACCATTGATTGGGTGATCACATTTATCAGGTATGTGTGGTGTGTTGTGTCACCACTTGCACGGGCTTCCTAGACTAGGAATGACCGGGCTGTGTATATTACATAATAGACTACTTCTTGTCCAACTTTTGTCATCGGAAACCAAAGTATACACTAGGAGGCGCCACTTAATAGATCTTTTGCATTCATTTTGGAGTCATCACATTGATTGAATTCTTTATCTTTTAATATTGATGAAGGTAACCAAGCATCCCTAGGTTAACACTCTCCAAGCAGTTATTTAGTTTTCATTTTTCATATAGTCTTAAATTTCATTATATTGAATGTTAGGATAATTGGAGTGGTTCTAGTATCAAACCTACATGAGATGTTAAATGTTTTGACTCCTGGTAATGTCTAAACAGGTTTTCATCACTATCCAAGCAGATTTTAAGCTGTACACTCTCTAAGCAGATTTTTTGGTTTTGAATTTTTATTTTTGCATCAAGTTTATGTTTTCACTGTTGGTATTCTTGGAATAGGTTCTCATCACTCTTCAAGCTAATTTTAAGATTTACACTCTCCAAGCAGATGCTTGATTTACAATTTTTCCTTTTTGTATCAAGTTTAAATGTTTTGACTGCTGGTAATGTCTAAACAGGTTTTCATCACTCTCCAAGCAAATGTTTTGTTTTCAAATTATTATTTCTGCATCAAGTTTATGTTTTCGCTGTTGGTAGGGCCTACTCTCCAAGCAGATTTTAGTGTTTACACTCTCCAAGCAAATGTTTCATTTTAAATTTTTTATTTTTGCATCAAGTTTATGTGTTCACTCTTGGTAATCTTGGAATAGATTAGGTTCTCATCACTCTCCAAGCAGATGTTTGGTTTTCAAATTTTTCTTTTTGCATCGAGTTTATGTTTCGAGTGCTGGTAATAGGTTTTCCTCACTCTCCTATCAGATTTTAGGGTGTATACACTCTTCAAGCAGATGTTTAGTATCAAATTTATATTTTTGCATCAAGATTATACGCTTTGATTGCTAGTACTCTCCAGGCACATTTTAGGGTGTCCTCTCTCTAAGCAGATGTTTCAGTTTCAAATTTGTATTTTGGTATCAAGTTTTTATGTTTTTACTACTGGTAATTTCCAAATTGGTTCTCACCATTCTCCAAGCAGATTTTAGGGTTTACACTCTCCAAGCAGATGTTTGGTTTTCAAATTTTTCTTTTTTCATCAAGTTTATATATTTTGACTGTTGGTAATTTCTGAAATAAAGTTTTCATCATTCTCCAAGCAGATTTTAAGCTGTTCGCTCTCCAAGCAGATTTTAGGACAGTCACTCTCCAAGCAGGTGTTTAGATGTTTAGATGTTTTTATATTTTCTTATGCCTATCTAACATCATTTATTTGCTCCAAGCAAACTTTAGAATTTACATATCCATGCAGAGTATACAATTATTCTTATGTCAGCATCATGTTTAGATTAAACCTAAATCAACTTATTTTATTAGTTATTAACGTGTGTCATTTACACTCAATCACATTAATCAGTGGCGTTCTTTTGTTTTTTAAACAAATGCGAACTTGTTATCAATTATCTCACTTAAGAGGTCATTAACATAGATGATGTAGATTTAATGGGCTTAGACAGCTCCTTTGAGTGATACCATATGCTATGGATATAGGCTGAGATACACATTTCCCAAATCTAATCAGAACAACTCTGTGTTTCAGATAATTTATAGGATAATAGGCAGTATGGTTTTTGCCATTGTGGTGCAATTTTCAAATTTTTGCATGGTTTATATACAATTGCTAATATTAACAATTTTACTAGTATAACAAAATATTATATGTAGATTATCTAAAGCTTTTGATTCAATAAACCTAGACATATTTTTGCATAAACTGAAATTGTATGGATTAGATCAAAATGAACTACAAACATTTAAAGTTCCGTACTTAAAATACTAGAATTGACAAATTGTATCCTTACCCCTCCTGATAGAATATTATGGAGTAGGTCAAGGGACCTGTTTAGGCCCATTATTTTTCATTATTTACGTTAATGACTTATTCATGACTATGGATATCAATAACATATCATTAATTATGTATGCTGACAATATCATAATGATCTCTGAGGGTGAAACTGTTGGGGAGGCAATGTCTTTGAATGAGAAGGGGTTTTCAGTAATATGCAAGACGTGTGATATGAATAGGTTAACTATTAATTTAAAAAAGACAAAGCTTTAATATGATCTTTTTCACTCCAAGACGTAAAATATTGAATTATGATAGAAAGATTAATGGAGTATTGGAAAATGTTAATTGTGTGCTGACGCGGATGGCCAGTCCATGCTCTTTATATAGCAGGGAGAGGGACCAAACAGGTCACAAGTAGAGCCCAGTGTGGGGCAGGGTAACAACAGCCTGGAACAACAGTCTGGAGTACTTTGAAGAATAAAAGGAGTTTAACCAGTATAAATTGTCTTCACTATCTGGCCTACACTAAGACATGATAACTCAGATAGATTGATAGATAGGGGGCATGTGAGATGTCGAATATAAGAAAATTCATGACAGTGTCGCATATCACTATGTTTTTGATATTCATGTCAATTTCAAAAAGCCTTCATGTCACAGGTTGAATTTAAAAAATGCCATATGTCAGCCTGTCTGCACCCATTAAAGTAAGTTCCTGAGATACTTTCACCTTTGGACCTTTATTTTGTTGAATGACTCATCATCACATTTATTATGCTTTCCACTTTGTTTAATTTTACATTACAGGTATTCCGCACGGGACTACAACTACTTCTACAAGCAGGGTATCCCTTTTGGTCCACCAATCCCACCTTTCGGAAATATGTACTTCATTTTGTTCATGGTAAGACACTAAAATAAGGTTCTGAATTTAGATTTCTATGATGTATTTCCAACCATGCCTTATCAATAAACCCATTTCACGATGCATTTTTATTATTTTAGTGTAGGTGTAGTGGGGGGAGACAAGGTTGTGATGTCCTATTCATGTTCACCAAAAGAGAGGCTCATTATTTATAGTTGTTAAAACATTGGCTTCATTTCCAGGATGGAATCAAAGCGGAACTTGCAGGAGTGGAATTTGCCAAAAAGAAGGGCTGTTTGGGGTAAGATAACTTTGCTTTTGCCCAAAGAAAACTATTATTTTAATTTCCTACCATGTACAGAGACATAAAATGATCTTGGAAAGGAGGGAGTCTACATGTAAGGTGCATATTTAAATGGCACACATTCATACACATATTGCTACAGCGTTAAACCCCAATAACCAACCAACCAACCATTCATACACACACAATGCGATGTTTTTTCTCTTTGTCAAGCTTCAATCCCAATCAAAAGGTCACAACCATAAAGTCACAACCAAAATATCACAACCAAAAATCACAACCAAAGGGTCACAACAAAAAGTTCATGACCAAAAGGTCACAGCCAAAGTCACAAACAAAATGTCACAACAAAAATATCATAACTGTTGGCAACCTATGCTGCCATCTGTGGTTTAAACTAGAGCTAACCTAATTAACTAGTTCTGATTTGCCTGATATTAAAATCGTAACATGCCGACACATTAGAACCAACAAAAGCATAACTATAACTGTGAAAAATATATCAGACAAGATCTCCCTTGTCACCAACTATATGAAAACTCCAACAACCTTTACTGTGGAGGAAATTTACCATGATGTACCAAATGCTGTCAAACGCGTACACTCAAACTTTTGTAAATTCTCTCTAGCTGTGTGGAAATTTGCCAGCACAAAACTCTCGCTGAGCGAATTAGGCAGATACCCAATCAAAATAAAATCAACTGTCGCAGCAGTCCTGTACTGGCTATGGTTAAAACATGGTACTAATAATACATTACTGAACAAAGCATTTGATACAATGACATAAGGGAACCACCCATGGCTCCAGGACATACAGTATCTCCTTTGGCAAATTGGTTTAGGCAATATTTGGTACCAACCAGAAATTTGGGAAAAGAAAAGGCACTTTTCTTATGTCGAAGATATATTATATACATCCAAAGCTTTCACGCTTACTGCTTAGAATACTCAAACTATGAAAAATGTAAGGTCACTAACATCTGTCAAGAAAACCTGTATGAATCCAAACACTATCTTAATAAAATAAGAACTGCCAGTATCAGAAATATATGTTCACCAAACTACGTATAGACGCAAATTGCACCAATGACAGCAGGTATAGGAGCTTCAGCAACAATAAAGTGGAGGAGCCACTATGCAAAGACTGTAATTGTAAACAATCTGTACAGCACATACTACTGAATTGTAAGAACCTAGACCTAATAGCCAACAAAACCTTGTTTGAAAATAAACTCTGTAAATATGTATCCAGCTATCAAACTATCCGACCAGGAGAAATAACAAATGGTCCTGAACCTCAACCCACCATGACATGTGAAAACAAATTCAAGGATGATGTTATTGAATTACTATGCACATTTGTCAAAAATACCTACCAAATTGTACAGCGCCACTCTAAATGACATGAATGTATTGCTTAAATTAGTCCAATAAACTTACTAACTTATTTACTTATTAACATAAAAGGTGTCTCCATCTGGTGGAACTGACTTGTACTACTAAGAGATGACTTGACACTCTACTTATAAAGAAGTTCTCCTCATTTCTTCATCTTGTCTAGTTATTCTGCATCTGAACCCATAACTAATCAACAATAACCACAAGGTCACAACCATAAAATCACAACCAAAGGGTCACAACAAAAAGTTCCCGACCAAAAGGTCACAACCAAAGGTCATAACCAAAGTCCCAAACAAAAGGTCACAGCAAAAAGGTCACAATAAAAGATTAACAACCAACTACTGGAAGATCTTACCTGTAAGATGTGGCTTTCAGTAATATAAAACCAAAAAGTCACAACCAAAATATCATAACCACAAGTCACAACCGAAGAGTGACAACCAAAAAGTCACAACCAAAATGTCTCTTGACCCGCCTGAATCCTGCCCTGTTTCTGAAAATACATCTAATTATATTTACTGCCGGGTGATTTGAAATGTTATTTTACCTTTAAATTTTCAGGGCTTTCATAGGGAGTTCACCTTTCCTTGTTGTTCACGACGAGGAAATGATATCACAGATCATGGTCAAGGAGTTCTCAGCATTTACTAACAGGATGGTACGTCAGAAGTCAAAGAAAATTAATGAAAAAAATAGAATATTGGATTTAATAAATTATCGTTTCTGAGAAGGCAATTATCAGCAGCTAACTGTGCTCTGAGAAGAAAAGAGTTTTTTTTTAAAATAAAGAAACATTTGCCTTTTGTAATGCTAGCTTTTCGTAAATGTTTCAGCTGTCAATAAGTACGCGTATTTATAATTCTATTTTAGAATCCTTCTTTCACACTCTATTTCATTTACAATCCTGTGAACTGGCTCGATCTTTCATTTCAGGTTGTGACCACTGGATCATTAAACGATCTAATGCTGGGTAACAGGAGAGATGGCTATTGGAAACATGCTAGAAACGAAATGACTCCAACCTTCACATCAGGCAAACTGAAAAAAGTTGGTTCATAGACAAGGATATGACGTAAAGAATACCAGAACTAAAAGATAATGCTATTAAATTTTGATATGACATGATACTTTCCCCTGCACATTCAAAATCACTCACAGCAATTGCAATTCAGGCAGACGCAGTTCCAAACTTTCCTGTATTTTATGCACCTGCAGGCTATTTTGTCGACAAAAACATGGGAAAACCAATAGAAATGATGCATCTAATGGCAAATCAAAATATCTTATAAAAATATTTATAAAATAACTTCAGAAATTGAATTCATTCGTGTCTGGGAGAAATTGGGTATTACTGTGAACATTTATAATTCAGGCAAACGCAGATCCCTATTTCCTGTATTCTAAACACATGCTGGCTACTTTTGGCATATAAGTATAGACAAAAACAGAAGAAAACAAATGGGAATTATATGATTCCCATGTATTTTCTTCTGTTTTGAATCAATTTGAAAATGTTTTTATATGCGTTTTTATTGGCTATATCTAATGAGAACATTTTCAAATTAATTTTAGAAATATGAAGTAGGCCTACATATAGATAAACGAATGGGAAAGTACCACCGGCAACCTCTTTACAACCTCCAAGAAAAGGTTTTACCATAAATTTCATATGCTAAAGGCTTGTTAGGGGATATGTATTTGTTATTGATGTATTAACCATAATGCATTATTTATTACCCACCATGCATATAATGCATTTAACCTACAGTTACCCCAAAGTACAAGGAAATAATTTTATAGAATGTCCCCCCAGGTAACCTGATGTACCCTAAACCTTTTTTTTTATTTTCAAAATCAACTTCAGAGTTTCCCGTGATCTTCCAGAAGATAGTAAAAAGAAATAATTCATAAAATTGTAACATCAGCAATTTCATGAAGATTTTTACCAAAAATTATCAAAATCCGATAGAATTAACAAATGGAAGACAGAACGACATAAACTTTTATTTCTTTTTTTAAAACGATCAACCTGCCCTCTTTTTTCATACTATGTTACCCGATCACAACTATTTTCTTTGCCTGAGAGTGCATTCATTCCTAAAGGACCAAAAATATCGAGATCCGCTTTCTTATGTTGCATCCGATAATATCATAATTCATAAAGAGAGAATATTAATAGACAATTAATTGCACGAGATCAAAAATGAGATAGATTTCTGCATTTCTTTTTCAGATGAATACAGAAGTAAATAGATGTGCAGTTGCTCTGACCGACAGTCTTAATGAGGCTGCAAAATCAGGAGAGAATGTTGAGATGAAAGAGTGAGTAAACACAGTACCAACTTTCCAGGGCATTTTTGGCGCTTTATGAAGTGGTTTATTTGTTTAACTCTGATTTAGAAGTACACTCTTGATAAAAGTAACGGTGATAAATTTCTGGCATCTGCTTCAAGATATTGATACCTAATTCCCCTTGTGATCTCTTTTTTTAATTGGACAGGGACACCTGTAGCTTTGGTTACATGCACAATAGTTACTGTGTGATAGAATAGTAATCGTGTTTTCATTATTGGCAGGTATATGGGAGCGTTTACAATGGATGTGATAGCTAGTACAGCTTTCGGTATCCGAGTGGAATCACTGAAAGACAGAAACAACGCCTTTATTCAACACGCAAAGAAAGCGTTTGACTTTGGCTTCACAGACCCAATTAAGTTCCTGAGATGTAAGCTTATCCCTATAACCTATTACTATAACAAAGTAGATACTGTAAATTTACAGCAAAGTTTGCTGGCAGCAAATTTTGCTGTACAATTATGTACATAATGCACATCATGTGTTTTGAATTGTATAGTATTTAGTACTGTAGACATCTTACAGCAAAGGTTGCTGTATGAATCTGTATACTGCATATTCTACTGTAAATAGGACACTAGATGTACAGTCAGGTTTGCTGTAAATGTACAGCAAATGAAGTGCTTTATTCATACAGCAATATTTGCTGGCAACAAAGTTTTCAGCAAATTTTGCTGTGAATTTACAGTGGGTCCATTATTACATATGTTTATCACCTTTTCATTATCTAATTAGATTGAATCAATTCATCCTAAAACATTGAGGTTAAAGTAGTGTACTACCAACGTTTTTCACTTTAAAAACTTTAGCTCCCCTGGTGGGGACTGATTTTACAGTACAATGTGCTGTAGAGATACAGATTGACCAAATAATTTCAAATTTACAGCATCAATTTTGTAATTATCAAGTGATCATAGCTGTTTATTCATTAGCAGCAAAAATTACTGTAAATGCACTGTAAAGATACTGTAAATAGATATTAACTTTTTAAAGTGTAATCTACATATTATAATCATATTGACTGATATGTCTCATATCACAACATGTAATAGAAAGTGTGAAGTTCTATCTCTTTACTTTCATAGTAGCTTGATATCACATGAGTAGCACTTTAGCCTAGGTACGTGGATTTCTTGAAATGAATGACTGAATGAACATTGATTGTACGATCTCTTTTCATGCCGTTCCAGTACTTTCGCCAAGTCTCAACTCATTACTAAGCAAGATTGGATTTCCCTACAGATTCATGCCTAAAGAAACAGAGGATTTCTTTTATGAAATATGCAAACAGGCTATGGAAATGAGGAAAACGGACGCTGACCAGGTGCCACTTCCATACTGTTTTAATTTGAACCAATATTTCCATGTATTTATATAACTAATTTCTAATAGGTCGGTGTAGGTCATCAGGTTATTGCATATTATAATATATGTACCTTTGCAAATTTTACTCGTTTTAACGATTTGAGCCAGATTTGCATTCTAAAATTACATAGGTATTTCATGTCAAAGGCTCTTACTTAACTTTCTAATTGAGAACAGCTAGCATAAAGTATCACAATACCTCTCATTAGCAGCTTAAAATGCACTGTGTGAAGACACTGGCTATGGGTATACAAAACATGTTTAAATCTCTAATTATTTGTCTCAACCCTTATATAGTGGGGTGTGTGTATGTGTATATCATGTTATATTGTCAATCCATCATAAGGATTTAATTGTATTAGTTGAATTTAAGATATAAAGATATATCAGTGTATGATTCTGAAAAGCAGCGCTAAGCGCTGAGAATTGTGAAACTGTTCTTTGCGAAATAAAAAGTCGTGGGGAGAACACATGGCCAGG
Organism: Lepidonotus clava; assembly: GCA_936440205.1. NCBI lineage: Eukaryota > Metazoa > Annelida > Polychaeta > Phyllodocida > Polynoidae > Lepidonotus > Lepidonotus clava. The sequence goes on along the minus strand of OW387135.1, from coordinate 51,082,924 downwards.
GAAGACGTGGTATTACTGTAATACCTTCCTAATATAATTGTAGGTGATGATTTGGTGGCTAATTTCCTTAGTTACTCCCCTCGTCTGCCCACTCAGGTTGTTTGAGGATGTCACCATTCTAAAGTATTATCGTTCTAAATTCACAAAAGAAAGAGGTCTCCGGGTCTGATTTTGCATGTTGGTGATTTTGAGAATAGGGTCGTTTATTCATCAAATACCTGCTTAATTACTTTGCAAAAGTCAGCGTTTTGCTTAAGGGGTCTATTTATGAGGGGGGAATTAATGGAAAGGGGTCACTTTTTATTATAAAGAATGATGTGTTTTATATTTTAGTAGGCAGACTGCAGTAATCACAGTAGAATCAATCTTTTTGGAAAGGGGGAATGCAATTTTGGAAAAATTATTCATTATGGGGTTTGAGCCCAATCTTGCATTGAAAAAAAATTCTGAGGGGTATGTCCGCCAATGGTAAGTACCCACTACTTCTCTTCTCCTATTCTGACAGTCAAGTATATTTCCTCTACATTATTTCAGTCCAGAACCGACTTCCTCCAGCTTATGATCAATGCTCAGAGGGAAGAAAAGACCACAGACCACGAAGACAATAAGGAAGGAGAAGACCAAGTGAATGGGTCAGGTAAGTGTGCCATACACATCTAGGCCAGTATTGTACAATTTTGCAGGCTTGAAAACAAGACCCAATCAGAACATCCAGATTATCTTATTTATTCATTAAGCCCCATACCCACTAAAGCCCCATACCCACTAAGCAACTTTTACAGTGGGTTGGGCAACATATCGGTGCTGAAGTCGGCCAATGTTGAGGGCAGAATCGGCCGACTTCAGCACTGATTCAGATCAAACATGCATATTTCAATATGTCGTACTGACAGGCGATCATAAGAATCGCCTGATTCTCCCAGTTGCCCATTGCCCATCACTAGTAAAATCGTCTCGTGGGTATGGGGCTTTAGCGATCTAACACTTGGACGGGTGACGGACGACCGAGCAAATCGCCAGTTAAGTCGCATATTTGAGGATGTTTATGCCCAACTTCCGATGGCTGAATAAATGTCTTCTCTTTATTGCAGGTCTGTCCAAAGATGAAATCTTGGCCAATGCGTTAGTCTTTTTTGTTGCTGGTTATGACACAACAGCTTCATCGTTGAGTTTCTTCATGCATAATATGGCGGTTAACCCTGAATGCCAGGCAAAGCTTGTGGAAGAGATTCAGAAACATGTCGGAAACAAGGTAGCGCTTTCTGAGTTTATTATGTCATCTATTCATAAACATAGGAAGTTATATATAATGTCAGTAATAGACAAAGTGGTTTCCTGCAGTGCTCCGTCGCATAACGGGTGTCGCTGTTGGGAGAGTTGGTACAAACAGCGAGACAGCGACCACAATGAACTAATGTTGCCCTTCTTTTTTTGCAGGACTTTGTGGATTATAGTGTCCTTCAAGAAATGGCATACTTGGATAAATGTATCAATGAGAGCTTGAGGAAGTATCCCGTTGTTGTCCAGTAAATATTCTTATATCATTATGCTCATTTGTGCAAACTGAAATATCAAGTAATTATCAAGAGGAGAGTTCGAGCCATTATAATTATAAGTTAATCAGTGCGTCTTACGGTGGTTAATCAGTGGTAGAGAAGGTTTATATACACTGATAATGGTTGAAATAAGTTACTTTCACTGTGCAAGGTTTCAAGCAAATCTCAATATTAACTCTATAATGGTACGACTGTCCTTACAAGCTAATGTAAACGTAACATGTGATTATGCTATGGGTATACACTTGAGATTATCAGGTCCTAATCATGTTTTAAAAATTCATGTCTGGAATTTAATCACGTCCATACGTGCTTAACTTATAATAAGCATCTATGTGATATTTTGTTACAAGGACAACTCGCGAAGCGTCAAGGGATGTTACAATAAAAGGCGTTCACATCAGAAAGGGGATGAGTGTTGGGGTAGCCGTGTACAGTATTCATCACGATCCCTCCAAATGGCCAGAGCCTGAGAAGTTTGACCCAGAAAGGTAAACTTATTTTTGTATAAAAGATCAACATTAAAATTTGGAAAATTCTAGCTTACCCATCATTCTTTATTATCTTGTCTAAAAACTAAGGACATTTTGAAAAAATAAATCTGATATTTGATAATTGAAAATATGTAAAAGTGAACATAATATTTTCTGCTACTGATATTCTAGGTCTTTAGATTTATTTGTAGCTGATTTCAGTGATTAGGCTAATCAGGAGAAGTTTCTAAACTCTACTTAATCTGTCTGTTACTCAAAATATCATTTTGAATAAGAGACAGATTAAGTAAAGTTCAGAAACTAATCAAAATTTATTATGTATACCTGAAGTCCCTCCTCAAGGTTATTTTGAAATTACATTATTACTTAACAGACAGAATCACTCATTTTGAGACACTTATCAAATTTCACTTCATTTGCTTAATCTCTGAAATCCATTACAAAGATACCCAAAACTAGTATGATATGGGATGAGATGAGATTTGAAGGTTATTGTTAGTCTCTGATTACTTAGTCTGGATACCTTTGATAGATTTTCTCCCGAGAACAAGAAGGACCGCAGCCCCTTCCACTTCATGCCCTTTGGATACGGCCCTAGGAACTGCATTGGGATGAGACTAGCTCTTCTGGAAATGAAGGTCGTCATCATCCACGTGCTCAAGAGGTTCAAGGTTATCCCATGTGAGAAAACAGAGGTATGTGTTATCGATTATTGTTAATTTTTTATCAATACAGATTTATTATTGATTTATTATCTCTTTAATGTTAATGTACTCTACAACTGCCGTATTCATGTTCAGATTTACACAGCAAAAGCGGACGTCTTTAATTCTCGGTTCTTATTCTAAGATATAATTCAAAACCTTAGGTTGCCTTTCTCATTATTACCTTAATCATCACATATTGCATTTTAATTCTGGTTTTATATGAATTTAAATGTGTGACATTTTGTCTTGTAGAATCCAATCAAGCTTGTAAATACGGGGCTTTTGAAACCGAAAAATGGCATCTGGCTCAAGATGGTTCCAAGGAATGGTGAATAAAATGACGCTGACACGAAATTACAAAAGTTATGGTGAACATAATCATCAGGACTAACTCATTGACTGCATAATATCATGAGACATGTCTTCTCTGTTCATATCTTTTGAACTATTGTTTCCTATGTATAAAAGTGATGAAAACCTAAATAGGAATTGAAAAGAAGTTGCTGTATAGGCCTACATGTGTAAAATTGATAAATTGAAATTGAAAACAAAAATGCTGTACGTTGATGGTTTGCTTCTCTTACTATTTTAACCGTGCTAAATTGATAAATGCTATTACCCTGATTAAATCTGGTGATGATGACGACGATGATGATTTTATTTATAGGCGCTGGCAGTTAAACCCTTACCTCTTGTTCCCCCTACCCCCTCATAGATTCGATCATAGTATATATTGTACATTACAAACCAAAAACCATAAGTTGGTCTTTATATAACTGGAACATTGCTGATGGACCGTTGAAGCTCGGACAATCGAACAATGATAAAGTCTGAGTTACCATCCAGCTCCTGTAATGTTTTAGATCTATATTATTGAGAAAATTAGTGTTTGCTTCTTTCTATTGTTGCTCCATCTGTAATTATGCCTTCTGCTTGTTTACAAGTTGAATGATTAAGATATTCCGAATCACTAATTTTCTAAGGATGATTAAACATAGGAAATGCCAATATTAACTGCTTTGTTCTTACTTTACATTACCCAAAATTCTCATTTGTGTGGTATATAATTTTTAGTTATAAGATTAAGAAACAAATATGTTTCAACTAAGTGTACTCAGTAGAAAGTTACAGGTGGTCTAATTACAATCTTATTAGAATTGCATAAGGGTTATGTTATGGCTATGGTATTGCTTAATTGTATATGGTAAACAAGGTGGATTTCTTTGCAAATTAATAACAATTGAAGTTGACAAAATTCCAATGTATTTTTATGTTGTTTTTATACTGTGCTGACACGGGTGTCAGCCCATTCAGGTAATTTTAGCCATCTTGCAAAAAAAGCAACTCAGGGCTAAGATTGTCTCTCTGCAGAGAGTGGAGAGTGGAGAGTGGAGGCTATGTCATAGGTCTGGTTTTACATAGTGCTCACAGGGGCAACAGCGGCAGAGAAAGAGGGAAAGATAATGTAGATTGTAAGCAGATAACTAACACCTCAGTATATAGCAAGGCCACAGACTCTGGTTTCTGTTATATGAGTCAGCAGGCCAGCAGGCAGGAAGGTTGGGAGCATTGGCTGAGTCGGGTTGAGTGGACAATAGTCACTTGGACTGATGATTGTCAACGGAAGCGCAGCGATGTATATAACATGTTTGGATAAATAAATACTGTCCCTTCATGCGAGTGTTTGTCCCCTCTTAATGATGCACTACATTCTGAGATGGCCTGCAGCTGAGACAACTAACCTACAACTAACAGTAAATTAAAACCCCATAATTCAATACTTTATAAAATAATATCATGATAAACCTGATTTGGACTCACCGATCTTTCTCCGGTGACCAAAATTTTCCAAAAACATTTGCCTTTTTGTTAATATTATACTATTGATATGAGGATAAGTAAATTCAATGTAAAGTACAACCTGATTTTCTCTCATTGGTTAAAAAGAAATGGTAAAGAAGTCTTCCATAGTTCTATAGTCAGAACTAATCAAGAAAATCTACAAATCAAAAGTACTTATTCGGAATCATTATATTATCACCACATTTATCTGAAAAGCATTGTGGAAAATCTTTTTTGCGAGAAGTAAGAAAATGAATGTAGAGAGCCAAACGTTTCGCAATTGAGAAGTTGCGGGGAATGTCAGAATTATGAATATATGGACGAACTTCCGTTTCGATTCCAGTAGTTCACACATGCTAATTATGCTCTCTACCACCTGAGCTACCTCTCAGAACCTATAGACCTTGTGTAGACGTGTTCACATGACCACTTTTTAGTCATCAAAACCACCTGGTTATCCTTAAATCTAACATTCACAAGTTTGTTCAAGGATGATAATGGTTGTGAATTGATAACCAATATGGCACCCATCCCATTTTAGGGAGCTGTGACGTCATCTGCACAACGTCAATACATCTTTCTTGCTAAGACTGCTGCCATCTGTCCGTGGGTAAAGAGGCGGGTATGACCTACAGCCAACCCAAATTGCCCCGTCTGCTGCTGTTAACTGACTAAAATTGCCAATCACTGACTTAGCTTAAGCAGTCAATGAGGCACAGAAGGGGTTCTCATAATGTGTCAAAACTAAGAAAATTCCCTTCTGATAAAGCTTTAGATGTTCAAATACTTAGATCTGAACACATATTCAATGTGAGTATTAATGATAATACACCATTAACTTTATCAAAAGCCAATGCTTGCAATATGGCCCAAAGATATACTTAAAAGGGAAATAAATTCTGAACTTTCTGCCCATTATAGAATTCCCTTATAGTATGGATGTCTCTGTGCAGGGTCGTGGGAAAGATGAATACCATTAATGGTTAAACTCGATGTGTTATTGGAAAGGAAAACGCAATTAACGCAATTATTAGTTGTAACATGCTTTAATATTTTTGTGATTCGTGATGCAATCGGGGAAGTGATAATGATATTGTTAGTTTTTGATACGTGAAGCACTGATTGTCACCTGTAGCAATTGCTGTGATGTTGTCATTTCCTTTCTCTATGAATGTGTTGTCGCCCTGCGAAGAGTCCTTTTACATTCCTTACTTTCAAATGGATGGACAAAGACATAATCACAGCGCAACTTTCGACCTTAGTGTCGAAATATATTGAGAGATATAGGTAGGATGTGTTACTTGTCTTATTAATTTGTTTGTTCAGATTTCACTAATAAAATTGTGGTACATCTTATTCAAGGCTTTAACACATATTTCTATGAGAAATGTACGTTTTGGCTGGTCAGGGTCTTTGAAAGTTGATTCAAGTTAACCTTATTCTCGCAGCTTCTTTGATTAAAATGAAAGTGTTTTAGTCAATTCATGTTGAACAAATGTTAGTGTTTGGCTATACTTTTTAGGGTTGGGTGTATTTTTGATTAACTTATAACCACTAAAACTTTTAACCTTTGTAAGCACTTTTATACTTTTTATTTATGACTGGAAGAACATGTTTACACTTGAAGAATGACCCAAAAATCATGATAGAAAATTACGGGCCTGCGGTTGGTGCAAGCGTTGAGCCTCTGTGTGTAACTGTATGATGCGTGTTGTGTCCGCCAGGGGGACACGAGCTGCTCATGTGAGTGACGTCACCCCAGCAGTCGAGCAGGTCGCCAAAGTCGGGGGGAGCTGTCGGCTGGTTGACCAGCCCTTCTACCCCGCCGGACTGTGACACAAGTGCCCGCTTTGAACACTTCATCTCAGAATCAATTAAAGCAGTCTCATTGTTATTATTGTTCCCCACAGTAGCTACCATCTCCTGACTACAATCACTTCTAACATGAAGGAGTTCTTTTTGTTGTTTGGGTTCGCTCCAAAATGATGATGGGAGCTTTCGTTCGGTCATTGGTAGAGTCTTGGACTTTTTCACATTAATGTCATCTGCACGCCCCCGTTTGGCACGTTTCCCGTGGTTATGGGTGTGCTTTACAGTCGCCCCCTTCTTACTAACTGCAGTACCTCCTGGTTGAAGACCCTGTTCAAACAGACCTTCAAATGGCCCGAGGCCCCTGCTCAGGTCCAGCTTCCCCGAGTAAACTTCTGTATTTTGTTTTCCTCCATTTTTGAGTTCTTTCAAAGCACAGTCCGACTTTGGTGGCGATTTGGGATCGTCAGTATCCAAACCCTGAGCGATCTTCATGAGATCAGCATAGTACAACTCCCTCCCCGACTTTCCTGACGTCCATTTATCCTGATAGACGTCACAGGCATCTTCATTGCCTTTATTCCTCCCAAAATACTTCTGAATGTCCGTGTTGACCAACTCTAAAAAGGTCAACAACTTCCCTGTACCACAGTCCCGGTTCTCTGAAGCCACATCTTCAGCCTTTTTCTGTACAAAGTTCTCAAAACTGAACTGGCATTCCTCGTCGGTGAAATCCTCATCCACCTCCTCGCCGAATTCACGGTCCAACTCAGCGTCCGTGTACAACTTCCGGTTGCTGTCGCCGTAGCCAAGGTCATGCGCGGTGACCCCTGCTGTGGTCTCTGACGCCATGTGTAGCGCGTGTTGTGACGTCATGGTTTGGTGGGGGTTTGGTGGAAGCTGGGACGTGACGTGGCTCTGCATTTTACTTCATGAGAGGTGGGCTTGTAGATTTGAATACTAATTTAGAGCCAGGCCACTACGATAAGAACAGCATAGGCCTTCATCTGAAACAATTAAAAAGGAAATAAATGATAGCCTAATGCATTAAATGCAACAGAAAAACACACATACTCATTTAAGGAAAATGTATTGTTACTTAAGTTTAAGTTAAGGCCTGCCAGATACATAGGGTTCGATATTACCTTGCCTATATATACCTGATTCAACCAGTGGTTTAAAGGCCTAGTGGTAAGGGGAATGTAGTACCCCTATGCAATATGTCCATGCAGGGATCAAGTCCTACCTCAATAATGATAGTTTTATTTTATATTCATTGTGACAATTTGAAAGAGAAATCATTTGATATAATAGAAACAATGTAGAAAACCCTGACTACCTCCCTATTGTGTGTTACCCGGTTACATATATGCCGCGCCAGCAACTATACAGGACGTTATGTAAAGCCTGGTCCCCACTGAGCAAACCAACACCTCGCCGACAAATCTGCAAGTGACAAACTGCCCTGGCGTCAGCTTGGCTGGCGACAAAGTGCCTTTTTAGGGTGTTTGTCGGCCGACGAACCCCCCAAAATATCAGACATGTTTGATTTCAGGGGTGTTTTGTCGTTCTGGACGATTAACTTTGGTCCCTGCCACCGACATTCTAACCTTTTGTGGCCGACGAAGTCACTGTCAGAGCTCAGTGGGGACCCGGCTTAAGTGATTTTATGTAATATTGGCGAGATTGTATGTACGCATGACATCGTTTAGGCCTATATTTAGTTTAAAGGTGTGTATACGACGTCCCCTGAATTAGATGCATGAACTATGTATGCAACAACAATAGGCCATCTGTAAATTCCCATTTCGGTATACTACTAGAATGTCGCGTATATATAATGGGATCAATAATGAATATACACGCGACAATGTCGCGTAATTAGTGGAGCCAATTGAGGCGACGTCGCGCGTATGGGCACCATGGGAGTGGGGCGATCTGATTACGATTAGAAACCTCCTTGGAGAACATTGAGAAGTTTAAGAAGTATACATATCCTAATTAGAATTTAAGATAAATCAAAGAGTAAGAAGAAGACGTCCTCATTCATAAGTGGCTTAATAATCATAACATGCGCAACATAGCCTATACCCCTTTCTTGCTTGCTTTTCGACCTGCAGATATGCATATACGCAATGCAGGATCATTGGAGGAACATACGCATTTACCCCCCCCCCCCCCCCCCATGCAAGTTGCGCCCGTAGGTTATCAATGAACGTTTCCTTATATAGAGCTTGTGCAAATTCCTCATTATTATGAACGCTTTTTGGTTATCGCTATGTGTTTATTGCATAACCACATGACTATTATATAAATGTACTTATTTGGCATGAATGTGTTTTCTGTGTGCTTTTAAAAAGTGAATGATGGGTAACTTCGATAACGTATAGGCCTATATGGAGCAAGGTCCATTTTGGGATATGTGACGTCATCTGCAAAATATCTATAGGGCCTATAACAGGGGCGGATCCAGATAACTTAAAAATGGGGGTGCCTTAATATGAAAATGTACACGGGACCCTCCGGGTCCGAGAATTTTGTATAGAAAAATCATGTTTGGCCACAAACAGGGGGGCGCACACCCCCTCCCCCCCTCCTCTTATTCTGACCTTGTGATAACCATGTGCTCTGCAGATCAACGAGATTTCCTACTGTATGACTGTTTTAGATAATTATATTCATCAAAATTACAGTTTTAAATATTAGAGGAATGCATCAGATAATAAAACTAATTTGATCACCAATATGGCACCCTGCCTCTTTCTTGGCATTGTGACGTCATGTGCACTGCACAACGTCTATAAGGTTGCATCCGGCCTCTGACATGACAGAGCCACTAATCATTGACCTGACGAATTACTGCCGCCCTCCACAGTCTGTTAGTCACTACTCCACCTGGCGGCTGATGGGGCGCTAATCGCCGCTGATCACACACCTGTTATCGGGGCAACCAGCGGCGGCTTTTAGTGCTTCAGTCGGTGGCAAGGGGGCGCCACTTGAGACTGGCCACCTGGCGGCCGGCACTCGAACTGAGTCATGACAACCTGTCCAAATGTCGTCTGCTCTGAAGAACCGGCTTTTACATGTCAACCGACAAATGTCGTCAGGTAGACTGGGCCCGGTCCCTTAAGGATAGAGAGTGGTGATTTTGGTGTTTTTTTGCAGTACTTGCATCTTTGAATTATGAATGATTCAATTATTGAAATATCTGCTTAATATTTCTCATATCTACACTTGAATGTGTCTTCTGCATAAAGATATATGAAATAAGATTGTTCAATGAAAATTGACTGAGTAAATGAACAATAAAATTGTAAATTTGATTTTTAACTTTTAATTTTTGAAGGTCGATATCTGACTTAATATTGAAGGTACATGTTGGACACTTTGGATATATATTTAAAACATTCTTATGCAGGGAACTGTGTCTCAGATTTTTGATGTATGTCCTAGTTAAATATAAAGAAATTATTGAAAATAAATGTGAAAAAAATTATTAAAAAATTACCCGTTTTTTCAATAAAATAAAAAGTAGGACCTAAAACAAAAATCTGAGACACAGTTCCCTCCACAGTAATGTTTTTGCATTACCCGTAAAGTCTCAGAATTCCAGAGAAAGTGTTAATGAAGATATCGACATTCAAAAAATAAAAGTGAAAAATTCACCTTTTCATATATATTTTTTCAAATTCCCATTTCATCAAAAATCTATCTATACCACTAGATAGAGAAAAATCTGCCCTTTCATTTGATGTATTATACATCAATCAGTTAGCAATATATGCTCAGATATGATAGGAGAGAATCCACTGATCAGATACACAGTGATTGTAAGGTTCACAGACTGGTGCAGAGACGAAGGTGTCACCTACTGCATTATGCATATAATTTGTTATGTGAGGATGAAATTTTAGATCAGAGAAATTTAAGAACAAGAAGGCATGAAGGGCCACTGTTTACTGTCCCGAACTATAACCAATACAAGTTCCAGAAAAAACCAAAATTCAGAGCGATTTTGGAATGGAATAGACTAGGAGTGAATTTACGTAATAGTCCAGATAAAGATACATTCAAAGCCCAGCTAAAAAATGCTATAGTTGATCCATATATGAAGATCCTATTATAATAGTATTTAATCTGAGGTTGTGTTGATGTGTTCATTTTCATCTCATTTCATCTCATTGACCATTTCATCAACAAACTGCCGTTCTCATGGCAAAGATAACTATTTTTTGAGATATAATCTAATGGTACCCCACTCCCAAAATTCTCAGAATCGTATTGTACATAGTGGGAGTGGGTGGAAGAACGGCTATGCCGAACCCTTTGAACCCAATAAAAATCAATTTAAAAAAAAAAAAAAAATATTGACAAAACTGTTGCAACTTTACTGAAATGCCCATTAATCACCACTCTCTATCCTTAATGGAGTCTTTAGGATGTGTAACCTATAAATACAGGCCCTGAGTTCATTTGATGTTGATAAGAAAAGTCCTCGCTTGATGATAATGAAAAAGAGATCTTGAGGTTAATGTATAGAGGATTGTAGTCTTATAATATAGACCTATACTATTGGCTTTTTTGGTGGTTTATGAGAATAAAGGGCTCATTAAGGGACCCAGTGATTCATTATAGATTCATTGGAGCTTTGGTTTTCTTCTCAGGAAGAGCAATGAAAGAACATAAGATATAGGAAGATTCTTGCAACTCCACTGTCGTTAGGAGAAGTTGTAGAAACACCTTTACCAATGCGGATTCCTTTTTGTATTTAGGTCTATGGATAGTCACACAATATGAGAAAGACCGTTATTGTGACTTCCCCATTAAATATCCTTCTTGTTTGGTGACTTAACTGACTTTAACTGCCGGGGTGATATCAGGGGTGAAGATTGCGGCTATTCCATGCTTGTTAATTATCATTAAACTAACTTTACTGCGAGAATTTTGGATTACATTGTTCGCGATTGTGCATGTACTGCCAATCTATATAATTATACATCATAACGATATCATTTTGACATTCAAACTCCGTGTTCACGCCTTATTATCAATGTAGGAAAATGTGCAAAAGTTGTTTAGTGCAAACATTTCTGATAAGAGGAGCACATCTTTTAGGTGTTTGAGGTACACTGAAAAAAGTGAAAAGTTAGAAAGTTAGTCAAATCTGGCTTTGACCAGCGAAATTCTGGGTTAGTCAGTGAGAGTCTAACTTTCTAACCTTTCTCTATGTACATCTTCCTATGAATTTACTAACCTCTTAGTCATATTGACCAACTTTCTACCCCAAAGGTTAGTCAAGAGGTTTTTTGGCCTAATTATCACTAATGAGCTTTTTTAAGTACAATGAAAAGATTATACCAGTTTGTTATGAAACAATAATCATTATTTTGCAATACTCTAAATTGGCAAATACCTTAGTCAAATTGACTAACCTCACTTGTCATTAATTACAACTTAAGTCCCGGCTACACCTACCAACTGAACTTAATTCAACTCAATATTTTCTTCATATTCTATGTGTTTTTACCATGAATATCACAGGTATAGACCCGTAAATTCGACATAGACCTTATTTGGCATAGTAACATATGACAGGAGCTATTATAAAATTCAATAGGTGACGAAGCTTTTAATGACTCCCCACCACTCTTTGGTGCACATATACTTACAGTACTGTAAGGTCCATAGGCCCATACCTAGGGTGGCATGCCACCCCCCCCCCCCCCCCCTCCCATAAAGAAGATTTTGCAAAACGTTCCACCTTGCTTTCAAAAGTTCATCCTAAAAACCCTAAAAAAAAAAGGGTAAGAAAACAGTTCCCCTTGGAAGATCTCGCCACCCCCTATTTAAGTAAATAATATTGAAATTGTAAACAAAAGTTCCACTTGTGGAACCTCGCCACCCCATAGCAGACCCTGTGTACGGGCCTGCAGGTCCCACTTCGTCTTGACTGTCTGGGACACACCACAGCAAGTGTAGGATCTGTAGCTAAGTGGTTAGCGCACCTGACTGCCATGCCAGAGACCCGGGTTTGATTCCCAGGGTGGTATATGTTTTTCGTCAGGAATGACTAACTTTTTTGCATTTGGGTTAGTCAATCTGACTATGACTTAGTCAAAAAAAGCTCAGAAAGTTCGGACAAAAATGCACCGTCAAAACGACTAAGTTTTTTGCAAAAAGTTAGGACTTTTGACTAACTTTCTAATGCCCATTTTTTTCAGTGTAGGACTGGTGGTGGAACATTGAATCTTCATAATATCAACATTATGTATACGAATGTTTTGTTAAAAAGTTGCAGTTGATAGGGGGATGGTATGCCATGCCTGAACTTAGGTATGACAATATGCTCCTCTCTATACCCACTCTCAGTTCCTAGTAGACTCTAATTTAAAGGTGCCCAGGTAGGTCAACCCACTCCATCTGTTTACACTTTCAATGACCACAGGAAAGACCCACTCAGCTTAAACCTGTTGGCCCAACGGTAACGGTCACAGTTTGTTTGTGTTTAGGATATAAAAGTCCTGTATATCTGGACTAATAACACTTGTGCCCTCGGCCCACATAGGATGGACGTCTTTCAGACTACACGGCAAAGCGAAGCGAAGTGTAGCGAACCAAAGCGAACCGCTCTGATGTGAAGCGCATTACAGAATACGGCCCTTTCACACGTCCACCTCTCACCAGTAGGAAGCGTATAATAGCATCATGGATTCGTATCATAACATAGTACATTCGTATCATAACATAGTGCATTTGTATCATAACATAGTACATTCGTATACTAAGAATACGGTTCGCTTCGCTTCTGTGCCCTTTCAGACTGTCATAAGGAAGCGAAGTGAAGCGAACTGCATTCTGAAGTACTGGTCCAGAAGCGAATTCTAGAATGTGGTTCTAATGCGCTTCAATGCGCATTCTAGAATGCTGTACCTTTCAGACAGGGTCCAGGAAGCGCACTGAAGCGATTTGAAGCGCTTTGATGCACATTCCCGTTGTCAGTCTGAAAGGGGTATTAGATATACAACCGAATTTCATGGTTGCGAAGGGTAAAATGCACACATCTTAGGTGTTTCAATCGGGAAGCCCAGCTTTCTGTTATGAACATATATATATAATCCCCAATAAGCCCATCCCAGTTTACATCAATTTTACAGTTTACCATGAAACATAATTACAATTGTTTTCTAGTTTATTCCACAATGACAGTACCAAATCACAATGAACCATGACAGTTTTCTTGACAGATTGCTCCTAATGTTTGTAAAATGTTAATTGTCAAATATATTAGCATTTTTCCCATAGGAATCAATGCTTAAATATGCCAGCCAAACCTCTGATGTCGAACCGTTAATTGCCTGAAAATACAGCATTTCATTTAGCGTTTAAATCAGAAAATCTCTCAATTGATCAATTATCATAAGTCATAATGTTTTAGCATACTTCGGAATATAGAAAAACGAAATTCTTGCCTATTCACATAACCTAAACTGTGAACACTATGATAGCTTATAATATGATGCATTGACCTACCCCTGGGATACTAAGGATAGGCTTAATAACGATTACCTATAGGCCTAAACATGGGGACTTTGTACAAAGCTTTTACAGGAAACTACATGTCAAGCTACAGTGATAAAACCAAATTACTTAAACATGCACCTCGTGGCCCAACCCAAAAGGATTCTGTTAATTCCTACCTGTGGTATAAGTAAAGTCCTATCCCTCTCTTGGAATACCATTGACTAAAGTATAACATGATCCATATATGAGCTCCTGTTTTATCTACACTTCGTGTTGCAACCTGTTCCCCCTGCAACTCCGTCTCCTCGTCCCCTAGTCTGTTTATTGTTTTGTAGCTGCAGGTAATGGGTCCTCAGGCAAATAATAAAATAATCTCTTTATGTGCATGCATGTCATTTAATCATATATAGGGCGGATTCTTTAAAGGCATTTCAAGGACATCCTCTTCGCGTCAAAATGGTATTAGAGACAATCAATTATTGATAGCTTTGCACTGGATATATAGGCCTAATAGAGATAACCTCACCAGCATAATCAATGGGGAAACTTCAAAAGAAGCACTTAAGGGTCAGATCTTAACCGGAGAGCAAATATAGACCCGATAAACATTATGGACCTTTTCCTAATTCTATGATTTATCTTTTGATGGTAATTAAATTTCCAAGAACGCTATAACTTTACTGTCATATATTCCGCACTGATATAACCTTATACGCCTCTTTTGCTGTAGTGCACGTATCCATTGGCGTTGCTACCATGATGCAAAACGCAACAATATAGTCAAGTCGCAAATCAATACAAAATAATACCATAAAGCATGGCTCAAGGTACTAGTGCGTACATTCAAGTTTCCAGGTAAATATAAGTGGTTCTAGATACATTGCAGGGAATTCCAAGCAATTCTTAGGGGTTCCAGGTAAATTTTAAGGGGTTTTAAGTAAATTAAAATGGGCCTATAGATTCGCGCAATTGTACCCTATATGCCTAAACCCAGCACACTGATGTGCATACTAGAATACGGATAATTCTTTTTACACACAGAACTGGAACTGCATGTACACTAATGCGCTTTGATACGCATTCTTGGCGGAAGTATTATACCCTTTCCAGACTCAAAAACGGCTTATAATGACGGTCAATTGTAGGCATAACATACAACCATGATTATGAGGCTGGTTCTGTAATGGGTATGACTCGAGTATACCCTTAACAGTCTTATATCCTTTACAGACTGGCCCCAAAATGCGCATTATGCTTGTTTTGAATTGTCATTATGACCGCATTTTGGGCCTAGACTGTAAAGGGTATATCCTTTACAGACCAAGCCTAGGCTCAGAATGCGCATTGGGCATGAAGTTTACACTTAAGAGAATGTGCATTAAGTGTCAAGTGTGTAATTAGTATGGAAGGGGTATTAAAATGCCCCCCCCCCCCATGTACAGCTGGTGCCAAAGAAATGGGTGTAGACCCTTAAACTCGAAAAGGCGACATGGCGACATGGCTATTTCTTAAACTCGACATGTGACATGGAGTCTAGTGACATGAAGAAAAAATTAAAGACATGACCGATGGCATTCCTTAAATTCAACATTGGGACATGAGGGCTTTTTAAAATCGACATGAATATAAACATTATAGTGACAATAGACATTGCCTTTTCTTAAACTCGACATCCGACATCTGGACACCCCCCCCCCCCCCCGCCTACAACCCCAAAGTAGTGCCAGTGAAGGTCTGCACATCACATGGGAACGGGGATCTATGGATATATGAATGTCGTCCTGCATGCAGGCGCCGTGCGGAGATCAGTAATTCAAGGTAGCCGGGCAACATTCCCAGGTCGTCTCGCCGTGGGCCTCCTACTATCGGCAGAGATAGTAGCTTATCACGCACAAGTATGATCCTCAATGAACACAGAGATAATAAAGAAGCGGGAGCATAGTGTTAGATAGTCTAGACCTAGGGTATGCCATGCATGCAGCTACTCCAACGAGACTCATTTTGTAAAGAGATTAGTTATAGGTGTAGCCCTTAAAGATTCAGTTAAAGATTCTAACTTCATTGAATGATGTACTGTACAGAACACATGAGACAACCATAACTTTCAATAAAATATAATCAATAAAAGCTGTTCCACTACCACTATACTACTGTAAAATATGGGACATAATAATGATTCAAAATAGAAGGTATATCGTTGTTCATTGTATTTTGATAATTCATATTATCCCCCTCCGTACTAGAATTGCTGAAATATGATAAGTACATGGACGCTCATCTATGTTATAATAGACATAGGCCTATATAGATGAGCGCCAATGGCGATTAGGAAGTATCTTTGTGTATCTGATCATGACTACCGACAGGTCTATAAAGTACAAGGCCTAGTAAATAAGTCATAACAACTTTCCCTAACCACCTTTGAGAAAACGTACCGTTGTACTTGGCTCATCAGCTGGACCAACTTCCCGTGAAAATTTACGAGCGTTTTTTAATCAAACGTAATGATATCATATGGGGAAAAACGCAAACCATATATAACGAATATCAATAAGAATAAATTATGACAATAAGCTTATATCATAATAAGAATGGCACATATATTCTGAAATTCCAAATCAAAAGAAAGAGTACCTACCTACAAAATGTGTCCCCTACACGTCGCCTCATGGTATACTCCGTGCAATACACGGCCGTCTTTACCGACCTGCGCGGACCTTCTGCCACGCGATGACGTCACAATCCGCCCCTCCTATACCTGGTGCTGCCCCCTAGGGAGACGCTACTCCGGAGGCCCCCGTCCGGCCATGTTTGCACTCCCCCCACTTGTCGACTGATCCGATCGGCGCCCTTTTAGACCTTAAGGTGCCTGACAGGTCTCTAAACATTGACATAGGGCTCTGCTGGCCCTTAACGGTTAGGGGTGTCAAAGGGGTTAGGGGAGCTCAGACGTATCGGCGGGAAAGGAAGTCCCCAGGACATTTGGGAGGGGATTGTATTGGATGAAAATGGCATTAATGGAATATGCTAATGGAATATGCTCATATACAATGAAATTGAAAAGGGGTGTAAATGGGCGAGGGCGAGGGGGTCGTATTTAAGAAATTGGCTTGTTGCATGTTCCTTTCAGAGGCGGATCCATGCAGGAATCTTAGAAAAAAAAGGGGGGGGGGGGGCAGTTTTATATATATTTTAAAAAAAGAAGTAATATTTGGCATCAAAAAGGGGAGCGCACACCTCATGCGCCCCCCTCTAGGTCCAGCCCTGCTATTATTCGACACATTCGTGCCGATTTTAACCACCCTTGCCGCATGTATTTCTCCCTACAACGGATAACATATTTCTTGGAATTTACCTGTAGACTATCCCTAATCATGTTGCATGCTGGGAAATGTGTCGACAAATCACAAGGTTTTATATAGATATTGTCATTCATCATGCCATTATTTGTGGATTAAGATGATGCATACCTTTACTAATATAAAAAAAAATCTTGTTGATTTTGTCGTCGCAGTGTTTAGCGGCGAAGCGATGTTTTATTATAAACATCTTCATGATAATTTACCATGATCGGTCTTTCGTGAGAACATATATTTAAACGTGATGTAAGAATCATTATACATACTGTATACATGTATCGCTGTATGTTGCACCAAATATTACATCGACAATAAAATAACTGCATGGTAGATTTCCTTCTTACTCTATCAGTTTTGATATTATTTTTTTACCCAATGGAGCAATTCGTTTGGATGTTTGAAACAATTTGAAGTTTGTTCAATTCGGGACGGGGGCCTTCCATTAAGTATGTACGCATCAAGGGATCAAGGGTGGGGTGGCGGTGTCAGATCTTTTCAGGGTTCCCACAGACTCGCAAGAATCAAATTCCATGACCTTTCCATGACTTTCCACAACCAATTCTGATTTTTCCAGGTTGACTTTCCAGGGTTCAAACAATTAGAACCATTAAAAAAATTATACAATCAACGGCCTCCCATCACCCCTACAGCCGTCCTATCCACACCAGTATATGTGACAATTCAATGAGTGCAAGTACCTTCCAAGAGAGATCCAAATTCCTATGGAAATAATGCAATTAAAGCTTGTTCTCTTCTATTATGAAATCACTCAAGCTGATTTTCCATGACCCAGGACAAAATTCCATGACTCTTGGTCAAATTTTCAAATTCCATGACTTTTCCATGACATTTTATATGACCACCTTCATTTTCCATGATTTTCCAGGTAGTGTGGGAACCCTGCTTTTAGAATGTGCGTACCTGAGCCAAAGGGGTGTGTGAAAGGTAGGGATGGGGGACTGATATTTTTGAAAATATGCACATATACTAAATGAAAAGCCCCAATCCATTTTTGGACGGTCCATGATCTATCAACTCGTCGACCTCAGTCGGACAGGGTCCTGTTCCTCCGCTTTCGGCTTTTTACGGGCACTTCCAATGGAGACTCCATTCTAGCTTTCCGTAAGTTCTCCACCTCCGTCATGACTGGTAGCTTGATGGCCAACAGCTTTCGTTTCCATAACAACCACCTACAACATTCCCAACCCGTTCACATTACCGTTTCGAAACCCATTGTTCATGATTAGATTTGAATTCTTATTGAATTTCAAGAATTATAGTCACATGAATGTCGCAAGTTTGGTATTGAAAGCTTTGATGTTTTCTATATGATATCAGGGGCGGATCCAGGGATTTTCAAAAAGGAGGGGCGCCATATTACAAAAGTTTCTCCGGACCCTCCGAGCCAAGAATTTTACATTAAAAAAAACCAAAAAACTGAAGGGGGTGCTACCAGATTTTGTTTCCTTTCTGCTAAAGAAATAACAATATTTGCCCTAATCCTATCTATATTTTGGGACAACAGACATGCATAGATCTACAATTAGTAGGGTCACCTGTATAAATTATACCTATGATGTTTTAGTTTTTGCCAACAATTCTATGTTGCAAAAACTGTTTCGGGGTACGGGCGTGTGACAAGTAATACCTCTGCTCCTGGTCGGTATTTTTGGTCATACAGCGTCGTTGTACGTTGCCCACTTTAAGCGGAGAAAGCTAAGCAAGTAAAGACAATTGACAGATGATAGAGACGTCAGCGGAGAGATGAAAGTAATGTCGTCACATGGTGGTCTATCATTCTATGTATTGTCAGTCAGTATTTATCTATCTTTATTCCATTCCAAATGACGGACAATGTGCTGTGTTCACCAAGAATGTTTACGTAACTTACTTCTTTCCGTTGAATTTATATTATTTGAAATAAACATGGGGGTGGGGGTGGGGGTGGGGGGTTAAGATGTAACATATCGAAATAATACAACGATTTGAGTAAAGTAACATCAGTTTACTCCTTAGCTATATAAATACTAAAAGCATGTATGACACAGTTACAATTTGATGAAGATATGTACATTTTTGTGCTCATCTTTTATAGAATCCTAGAATTCTACCGTTATAAATATAAAACTAATGCACACATTATGAACAAATGATGCGGTAAAATAAGCTTTTGATTTCCGAAACCCAGTAAGCGGGGATCACAGGAAAATTATCTCAGACTTTTATCACAGATAACCATCAAATGAGAGTAAAAAATTCGTTTGAGCCTAACTCTGTGCATAAAACTACCTCATGACAGTAAAATATTTGCTGAACATTGAAATATGCTAATTAACAACTATAAAAGTATTTTCTAATTACAGCCTAATGCTAATAATTGCATCTGAATTTGCTATATTGCTGAACAGTATGCATATATAAACATACCATATAAAACAGGTACCGTATTTTCCAGCTGTCGATCACATGTAGTTTGAAACTACTAAAAGAGAGTAACAAGTATGAGAATGATATAATATGACTGAAATGATGAGGAAGGAGTGTCAAAAATCAGAAGCAGTTCAACCCTTTTTGTCAGCACTGGTGTCATCTGATTTTGATTTATCTTTTTGTTCCTTGTCAGGTTTGTCTTTGTCCTTGGGGTCTTTTTGGTCGCTATCCTTTGACTTGTCCTTGTCTGTATTGTCTTTGTTTTTGACCGGGAGGGTCCAGTATAGGGTGGTCACGTTGGAGGCCCCAAACTCCCTCTGCCACTTGAGGTAGAGCCACCGCTGTTTGATCACAAGCCACCTGTCATAGAGGTCAAAGGGCAAAGGTCAAAGGTCAAGCTCAGACAGAGGAAACGATGACGATACAAATGCAAAGTTCTCCCTACTACGGATAGCTTATTTCCTGTGTTTTACCTCCAGACTATCTTGAATCAAGGGGCATGTTGAGAAATATGTGGACAAACCACAAGGGTTGAATATGGAAATTTGCATTAATCATGGCATTATTTATGGTATAAGATGATGAGGAAGCAATGATGATTTTTTTTTCATTTTCTATAAGCATAAGTATCTTCTTTTATTTGTTATTTGGTTTGGGAATTCATTCATTACACAAAGATACATAGCATATATTTGTATATTTTCCAGTTGTTTTGTCGACAAAATTAGTCCAAATTAACCTGAATGTGGCTAAAAAAAAGTGTAAATCAGCTATCCGTGTAGGGAGCTTAGAGTAAACGTAGAGTATACTGAGCTAATGCATATCATGGAAACTATTGTTCTTCATGTTATTATAAACAGAAATAACACAAATTCATACTGAATTTATCCAAAACAAACCTATGACATTATAATTTGTATAATTTAGATTTAACTAATAGTCACATTGGTATGTTTGTGATCGCCAGAAAATGGTCGTGCAACCACGTCTGCTCAAGCTATGAAGTTAAGCAGTAGTTTTATTATTTTCTTTCAAATTTAATTAAGATTCCACTTTTTATTCCTATTACTTCAGGCTCTGTGCGATTTAGAAAATCAGTGATATTAAACTTATCAAAATGTCTATTCAAAGAAAGGAGTGTAATGCGCACAACACTCACACGGCGTGCAACAGGCAGCAATGACATGCATTGAATACTGACCACTGCTTACCTCCCCGGACCACATAGACATGTATACAAGGATATCAGAATACAGGGGGTTTCAAAAGATACATACTCGGAGGTCTGGTTAGAGGAGTAGAATGTTAGAAGGGAATGTAAAGTAAAAAACGTAAATAAAAAAGTCAAAATAAAGAAGAAGGGAAAAATATGAAGTTGATACCCCACATCTGCCGAGCTATCATAACCTAAACTTCAAAAGTGTAATTTATCCATGGTAAACCAAATCCTTTTTCTGTGGGGTATAAAGGTGGAATAATTATATCTTCAGAATTAAATAAGAGGACGGGTAAAGAACAGATCATAATGGGGTACAGCAAGGATCAGCGGACGTTAACGACACTGCAGGGATGAGCCAAAGAGAACCTGGCAGGGATAAGGGTATAAGGGGACAGAATGGGGACAAGCCAAGGAACGGAGCAGGGAAAAATCCAAGGCCGCCGGGTGGGTACAAGAGTGACACATACCAATTATGGTTGTGGGAGCTAATTCCTTTTATAGTCTAAAACCGAACTTTATGAGAAACCTTCTTCTACTGTTATCCACAGTTGTCAAATTGCCTCTCGAACACAGCAACTTAAGTTCTTTTGAGGGAATGCAACTCTTATACATATAAAGCCTATATTTCACATGCCAATTTTCCTGCCAATTTTCAAAACTGGCTGTGGAAACTAAATATGAATATAGATTTGTTGTATATTACTAGAAACGTTTTACAATTCCATTTCAATTGGTATAGGGAACGTAGGGTTTCATGCCATATCCTTGGAGAAAATCAGTCAAAATTGCTTCATCAAAATCGGTATGTGGAATACATCCTATATTCCATTTGAAAGAAAATTGTAAAACCTTTCCAGTATTATATAACATGTCTATATCTAACCTTTATTCACATAGCTGATTTATAAAATCAACATGTGTAATATAGGCTTAAGTTCATAAAAAATCAATTTGCGGACATGTTGGGACCCCTCGGATCAACCTAGAAAGCCCAGCTCCCTGGTTGGGGAGGGGGGGGGGCAGCAGCCTACCTGTAGGCCGTGTACATGCTCCACTTGTTGATGGGCAGGGCCCTCCGCTCTACCTGGTCCCGCGGCAGGTCCTCCGCCCCGTCCGCCTTCACGAACAGTCGGGGTCGGGGCCGACTCCGCAGCAGCGGGTCGATGAGGGACCGGAGCCGGATGAGCTCATCCTGCAGGCTCTTCACCTCCTCTATGCGCTATGGGGACAGGGCCAAGTGCAGAGGGTGATTAAGTTAACATGGTTAGTGTGCATTGGTCAAAACAAAATAAGGTGTATGTGTAACAGTGGATGGTCAAAATTTTGACAACCAGAGATGCCACTCTCTTTGCCTGATGATGATGGTTCTTTGTAACGTCCATTCAGCAATTATCAGGACCGAGTGACCGTTTTTTAGGGAATTTAATTTTGCAATAAACGTCAGGGCTGCCCCTGGTTTTCAGATTGTTACATTGAATATGGTATGTGATATGTATTGTCTTGAAATGAATTGTATGATCGAATTTATGGGGGTTGAAAACGAAGCAATCCGGAAAAGAGAAAAACGGCTGTAAAGTGGCAACTCTGAGCATCAAAAACGTGCACTTGTCAATCAATGAAAATAAAGGGATGAGCGTCTTGTAGTCCACGATTCTCAATTCAATACTGTTTGTTGGGCAAAACTAGTCAAACTTGACTGCAAAATTAAAACGTGTTATTAATCAATCAGCTTGACCTCTATGAAAAACAGTTCTCATGAACACTCTTCATGCATACTGGAACAAAAGTGCTGAGTTAGTGTATGGCTTAAAACATTTGCAGTCACTCGAAAATGATAAAAGTGCGACACAAGGCATGCAGCAAACATTGGGTGAGTTGTCATGTAGTGCTGTGTTGTTTGCTAGAATAGGTTTGCCTTGAATACCTCCAAATGTGTAGGGATTAATGCATCGGTTAGAGTTTTAGTTTCCTCCCTTGTTGGCGTCTGAGTCACCACTTCCACCAGCCTTATCATCTCCATCTGTATCCTTATCATCTTTTTTATCGTCGTCTTTCTTATCATCATCTTCATCTTTTTTGTCATTGTCATCTTTTTTATCTTCATCATCCTCGTCTTTTTCATCATCACCATCTTTGTCATCGTCGTCTTTTTTGTCATCATCATCTTCCTTGTCGTCGTTCTCATCCTTATCATCTTCCTCCTCACTGTCGTTCCCGTTGTTGTTGTTGCTGTTCTGTCCCCCCGGTTCCCCCTCATCGTCGCTGTTTCCGTTGTTGTTGTTGCTGTTGTTCTCGTTGGCCTTGCTGTCGTCGGGGTTGTCCTTGTCGGCCTTCTTGTCGTCTCTTTTCTTGGCCAGCTTTTTGATAACCGGCTCAAGCTGACCTCTGAGATCTCCCAGGCCTTCCAGCATCTCCCGATGCTGCTTGTCACGCTGTGTACATTATGGGTAAAGTGCGTCAGTCTTACGGTATAACGGTAGAAACAGTTTCAAACACATAAGGCCAACTTTAAAGAAATTGCTGTGTTCAGGTTTCCTGCCTCCAAATAAATAGGGTCGGTAGGTCGGATTCTTTTTGGTTTTAAATATTCTTTAATTGATGGTAGATTGAGATATTGTCAAGGATTAAGAACACTTCTGTAACAATGTTAAACAACTGTAATAGATTGATAAAGTGTATGAGATTTTGTGTCCATTTGGTTAATTTAGTTTCGTTTCAATGATCTAAAAAATATCTTATTTGAAAAGAAACTTGAGAGTCGGGGGGAATATTAGAGTCGGTCGGGAAACCTGAACACAATCATTTTTGGGGGCCTCACGAGACCATCGCTAACATAACTAAAAGATGTTTAAAGTAACATCATGGCAATACAAATATTTGCAAGCTAGCATTTGGCTTGACGTAACATGATGTAAAACCAGGAGATTTCTTTTCATTTTTATAATATCAAAACATTTTTCTCATTCCTATTCGTATATCACATCACATGATAATCATATATTGTGAATATTGATTTGCTGCAATCTGACATGGTGAGAAAACTGACAGATATTTGACATCTTTCAAAAAGTATAGCATGGAAATATATTCCGGAAATATGTACTGAAACTTGGAATGTCAGAAACCTTCACTATTTTCAAAATGTTCCGTCCGTGCCTAATACTTACCAATTTCTGTTCTGATTGCATCTTCATGCTGAGCACGGACTTCACTGTGGATATAGACTCTGCCAATTTACGTATGCTGGCTTGAATCTGGGCAAGAACAAATATAATCCAGTTTTATAATTGAAACAAAATCCCCAGTCGGAAATACGACATTACAAATATTACTATTTTGAGAATATAAATTATGATGAGATATTAACATTGGCATCTCGTTCGTGCAGTAGTATTTCTTTTAAAGAAGTTGATGCTACTTCAAGAAAGTATTATATGATATCTTGTCCTTAAATGTCGGGCGTTTTCGAGAACTTAGTCATTTATATATTTCACCTAATCTATAAATTTCAACACTTGGTAATTTCAGAAAATGACTTCGGATCAAAGAAAATCCTCTAGAAAGCTACAGAACGGAGTGCCCACGCTTTAAAAAGTAAATCAGTTTAAGACCTATTAAAACCCACAGGCAGTTAATTAGGGCGTAAAGCAACCAATAACCAACCAACCAACCTATTTCAATCTAAGTTTAAAAGTTTTAAGACCAGTTCGCTATATGTAAAAGAAAAAAATGTTTTTTTCGCATAAAGTTTGATGGAACGACACTGCAAAAAGCGTCATTTTGTTCACCCTACTTTCTGCAAAAAAAAAATATGTGAAATTTAAAACCTTTTTATAACTTTAAAATCGAGAACATCAACTTAAGACCTTTCAAGTCTTTTTAAGACCGGGTGGGCACCCCGAGTAACTTGAAAACAGAAGGTAATGCTCTCAAAGACTCAAGCTCACATTCTCCAGGTCGTTCTCCTCCATCTCCTCCTGGGCCTTGCCCTCCATCTGGTCAAAGCGCTTGGAGACCGCGTCTGTGACACTCCGTAAGTCCTCTATCTCACGGGCCCGTGCTTCTGACTCAGCAGCCACCCGCTGCTTCACCTCCGCCTTCATCAACTTCTGTCTCTCATCCGCCAGGTAGAACTAGCATCATGAAAAAAATACCATTGAAAGTTTCATTTCATCTATTTAAAACAAGTAAGGAAGGCAATGATGGTAAAGATAGCAAACCTATCAATTATTTACAATAATTGAGACCTGGGTCCATACAAATCTTAGAAATAAATAGATACCCTATGTTTGGATTTTAAGCATGTAGAATCTTAAATCAAATTAAAGTTGTACAAAATACTAAAAAAAAAAGACCTCAGAAAAAACCCTCAACAGAAAACAATGCAATGAACACCTCCTGACTATGCCCCCCACCCAACTAACTGCAAAGTATCTCAATGTGAATCTGGAATGCGAATCCGGAATGCGAATCCGCAGAGCAAATCTGCAGAGCAAATCCGCAAAGCGAACCCCCAAAGCAAATCCGCAAAGCAAATCCGGAATGTGAACCCAAGATTATCGGCGTCTCATGCTTATTCTTTTCTCTATAAACTATCCCCTCATCGGCTGGTGCAGTTGAGTAGTAGATAATAATAAGAGTTTGAATGAGGTCTCTACTCTGTGATGGCTATGAGTGAACTGACCAGTGGATCTTACACAATGGTCACC
Organism: Lepidonotus clava; assembly: GCA_936440205.1. NCBI lineage: Eukaryota > Metazoa > Annelida > Polychaeta > Phyllodocida > Polynoidae > Lepidonotus > Lepidonotus clava. Next base: position 51,057,278 of record OW387135.1, on the reverse strand, counting down.
CTTGGCAACCAGTTACCACAGTTCTCTCTAGGGGGAGGCACTGATTCTTGGTGGCTAGTTTATATTCTGATATACTCTATCGTCTATCGTCTATAGTCTATCGTGATCATATCATGCAAAAAGAGAATATCTTATTTTTCTAGGTTACCTCTTCTGAAGCCGCCTGGACTTGGTTTTGTATTTCCTTCAGGGTTTGTTGGGTGACCTCCTGCCACAGGGAGATGGACTCGACTTTCTCCCGCATATTCTGGGCCTGCACGGCGGCGGCCTAGGGTACGCCACGAAACAAACCAACCAATCAGTATACATTTATTGACATGGTCAATGTCATCATAAATCGGTTTTAATGTGTAGTAATGGGTTTTCTTAGAAATTGGTCAAAGACCTTAAGCATAAAGTATTGTATTAACCACGGCGTTCTTTGTAATTTAACAAGGAAATGGAAAACTAGCAATGAGTATTTTTCCAATTTGGTTGGTTTGAAAATGTATCCATTACAGATGGAAAAGTGGTAAACATTTGCATATCTTATTTGTGTTTTTGTAGACAGAATTAGACAAATTAATCTGCAGGTACTGTAATATAGCTATTTGGGGGTAGGGAGAATTATAGTTAGGTTACACTAAGGTTTCATCTAATGTCATTATTATATATATAATTCGTTACGATTAACTTATTCTATATGTATTCACTGAGAAAGGTTAACCGTGTCAACAGTGATATATTTATACTTATTCACTAGACTGTATGGAAGATCAGATGTAATCTGAAGGCAATCAATAAAATCATATTTAAAAAAAAAAATACTCACGGCCTGGAGTTTGGCATCGAAGAGGTCCTCGAGCTGGTTGATCTTGTTGGCCTGAGCGGTGACGCGGGCGTCCAGGTCGGTGTAGGTGCGGGCTCCCATGGAGGACCCCTCCACCGCCATGTCCTTCATCTCCCGCCGCAGCTAGGGGGCGCAACGAGCAAGGGGTACAGTTAGAGGTTTATCAACTGTATGGATAGCCAGTGGGGAGTATTGGGGAAGGTGCATATGTATCGCTTCTCGTTTTCAGTGTTTTCGAAATATTTGGATTTTTTCATTTTCCTATTCGGGGGCATAAGGGTAATTGTACTATTCATACTAGTTTCAAAATCAGTTTTCTAAATCACATGAAGTTTTCAGGGTTTTAAAAATATTTGGATATTCTTTGTCTTTTTTAATTGAGTTTTATTCGGAGGCATAAGGGTAATGTTCCATCATCAGAAGCGATATATATACGCATATAATCTTATGTGGAAGCGCGTATTGGGTATTACATCGAGCCAATAACCCCAACTGCATAATTTCTGTGATTTTTTTCCCCATTTAAAACTTTACCAAATATCTGTTTTGATTAAGAAATTTGTTTTAAGTGTGACATGAGTGCATATTCATGGAGTTCTCACTAGCCGATCACCAGAGTTAAAATTAGCTCTAGGCGTGTTAAGACGTAAAGTGTGTATAACCTCGGCATGCAGTGCATATTTCACACAAGTATATATACGTAAAAAGCAAACATAGCAGTACACGTGAAGATTGCCCTCGAAATTTGTTGTGACACACGGATTAAAATGTTTTTGTTGTTGTTTTTATTGAAATGTTGGTTAGCCTGATAAAAATAATATTGTCTGTTACTGCCAGGCACATAATGGTAGAGATAGATCATTTCTATGTAATAATGAAGACAGAAAACTCTCTGGAAATGGATAATACGGTGCTTTTAGTGACGTGTTTGTTGATAATGTGTAAGAAATTGTCAATGTTTCAATGATAATTAGTAAGGTTAGAATAAACTTTATAGCATTTAAGATTCAATCGGTATGTGATATATGATATAATCTTGAGGGGGAAATCATGAAAGTTATTTGAGAAACCACAAATTTATAACGTTCATGTAAAGAACATCCCCAAAGTTGTTGTAACTTTATTGGACAACAATACTAATTGAATGATAACGTCAGTAAATTATATGATATCGTTTTGAATGTGCCAAAAACTAGTGTACTTGTGTGTTGCTTTTCTTCCTGATTCATGAGTGTTTCATATGTTAATGTAATAACTACTGCTTCCGCCTGTGATAACTGCTAACTTGTGATTCATTTTACTGTTTTTGTGTTGTGACATGTGAAAACCTACTTCTTAGCTACTTACCTCATCGATACTCTCTTCTAAATCTATCAATGTCTTTCTATTTGAGTCAATTTTGTCATTTTGACCAGCGAGCCTTTCCGGAATATTTTCATCTTTCATGTCTTTGAATGCTATTTGCAATCTTTTCAATTCTTTTTCTAACTTTGATGTTTGTTTGCTGAGAGTTTCAATAACTGGCTTTAGTTCCTCTATGAATTGTTGTGTGTCTTTGTTTCTAAAACATTTCTTTTCCATCCTCTCTCTTTCCAAAATTTCGTCATCCAGCTGCGTGCATGCAGTAAATTTTAGCAAGACAAGGCAAACTATTAATATCAGGTATATGTAACCTGTCAAAGAAAAGAATATTATAATCGTGGGAAAGATTAACCCTCAGTGAGTTTTACTTAATCTATATCTTATTTAAGTCAGTTATTTCCAAAGCGGTTCGTAAGCAAACCTTTTAGAAAAAGTTCAATCTTTTTCTATATGATGTTAAGTTCAGAATCATATATGAGTGAAAGCACAACTTATATTTGGGTCACTTCATTTCATCAAAACTCTGATAACAAAAATTAATAAAAATAAAACAACTTTTCTTAACATAGTTGAGTAAACTAAACCATTGTTGTCATGTTCCAAGGGAACCAAAAGGAAAGGCAGGTCAAACAAACCAAATTCATTGTATGAGATACTTTCCATGAGTCTATCCCAGTCCTAAAGTGAAGTATAAACTATGAACACAATTTAAACTTCCTTACAATACCTTTTTGTGTCCCTTATCAATTAGTATGGATCAACACAATGTTCTTATGAATTTCTAGGGACGTAAAAGCAGGATCTTACGGTTCATACTTAACAGTTTTCATGAAGTTAGACTCTTGGAACATATTGCTATCGTAATTTGAGTTTCCAAAATATTGATATTTATCATTTTGGGTTCATTATATGATATTCACACAATCACTTCATTTACAAACAGTCTTGAGTGTGCCTTGCATTTAACGCCAAACAACACGTCAAATCACAAATGATCCAAGCACTTCAATATCCTTCAAAAAAATGCAATCCATTCTGATCTTAAACGTTTTCCTCACTAGCCAAGCAGTATCTCGAGTTTAACATCAACATATTGATAGGGTTTGGGAATGGACTTTACCAATCCGCCATTGTTCATGAAGTGATTAATTAAGTAGTTAGAAAATGAAAACGGTGGGGGGGGGGGGGGGGGGGGAAGGCACAAAATAGGCTAGTGATTTTTGGTCAAACAGCTACTCCTCAGGATATATCAAATACTTTTCTAAACCTTCACAAACGATACTTCATCTCTTTTAAAGCCACCAACCTATGATTGGTTGATAATATTAGCAAAACCAAAATCAAATTGAAAAACAATTAAAAATCACCTAACGTAATTACAAAATTTAGTCTCCACTGCATATATATACGTTTAATGAGGAAAGATTAGAAAGCGCATATTCCTACTTAAAAACAGAAATAATAAATGCATGTTTGGAAATTCAGTCCATGCTTCACGTCACTGAAAGTTCAAACTATTCATGAACATAAAGTAATCCCTCCAAGTTTTCAGTAAAATACACTTATAAAAAAAACTAATGATATACTCATTGATACTCAAAAAGTAGAACCATACACTAGGCATGCTACACAACCTCAGAAAGTACCCATGCTCCGGACATGACTGGACAGACTGATGCACCTAGTCCTAAACAAAGTACGAATGTAACAAGCCCCCTTACATGAGCGTGAGATCCACATCACATCTGTCAGCCAATCTGCAGATTTGACAAGATACCAACTGGATCCGTATGAATCCATGCAATAGGAATGTGTAGATGTCTTATACTTTATATGGACCCGTTAAGTACAGCAACTTTACACCAATACTTTATCGTGTATTTTATAGATGAGACCAGTTAAGTAATATCCCATTTTATCACATTAATCTGAATAAAAATCATAGGAACTTATTAGTTGCCAATGAAACTGATGAGTTTATTGTACGTAAAAAAGTTATTATTTTGTTATTACAAACAATGTTAATCAATTAGGTTAGGAGTATTAGAGGCAATGTGCACCAGAAAAGCTGACTCACCTTCTCAGCTACGGCGTTGATCTGCATGGACACCCCTCCTAGGGCCTGCTGGAGCGTTGCCGTGGCAACACTGAGTTTCTCTTGTAGAGATTCTACCTTTTCATTGCTTATTTTCTCGTGCCTTTTCCTGTAATAGCAATTGCGAACGTCTTATGAATATTATGAACGACTCGTCAAGGTTGGTCGAAATCTATATATTTTCATACCTCGGCTAAGCAGAACTAAAATGAAGGTTTACTTTGTCTTATTACAACCTATAAATCCAAATTTTCCCGATTAAAACCGCAAGATAACTCATACAAAACTAGTTTGGCCGTAAAAAGGGTTAATTCTACTTACCTTGAGTGTATTTCTGCTGCCAAAACTTTGTCTTGTTGTTTTTTCAACTCCTCTTGTTGCTTGTCCAATAAATTTTGAGCCTCCATCAACTTTTGTAAGGTCTCATTTTGCCGCTTTTTCTCTGCCTATAAAAATTAATGTAAAAGAAAATATTATGTTAAACGATTTGTTATCATATCATGAATTTGGTGAAAAACTGGCTAGAATTCTACATATTTACGGTTTTTAAGATGTTCTAAATCTGTTTCCAATGACAATGCACGAACTGTATGGTTACGTTTCTGCCATAGAGATCCACATATAGGAAGTTTGAATAAAAGGGAAAGTATTGGACTGAGCGAATCTTCGCCCACGAGAGCTGCAGCCAATGTATGACCCTTTCAGATACCAACATGTTGTTATCTGACAACGCAATCAACCCATAGAAAATTGTGTTGCAACGGCCCAAGTACCAATACAAGTACCTTTTTATACAGGGATATAAGTCAGGGTTAATGAAAAAGTCTGAAACTTAAGACAGAAAATTTTGAAATTATCTTGAAATGCTGTGACACCTTATGTAAGAAATTAATTTTGAAAATTTTCATTACAGTTGATGATGTCAAAAAATCTGAAATCAGACTAAAATCTGAAAACTTACATCCGTCTATATTCCACCCAAATAAACGCGTAGTGAAATATGGGCTTTACAGAAGTTCCATTACCCTGAAGACCTATTGACAATCTTACCTTGATGAGCTCCTGCGCCGACTGGACGTCAGTCGAGGAGAGTTTCTTGACGGCCTCGAGCTGCTCGGCCATGTCCCGCTTCAGGTCCCGCTCAAACTGGTGCATCGACTCGGTCTCCTCACGCATCATCTGCTCACACACAGAATACACGCATAACTTTATAACATTCTGGTTTTTTTTTTTTCATGTTTTTCCATTCATTATTATCATGTAAACCCAGGGTTCCCACGCTCTTTTTTAAAATGAATTAAAGACCTTTTAAGACCTATCTTTGGCAAAAGATCAAGAAATTAAGACTTCTCAACTCTCAATGAGACAAATATTCAAAAATATAGTTGGACGTACAGATGCTCGGCCAGGAGTGGCCGTTTGTCCCCGATGATGAATACAATATTATTTTCAAATCAGATTCAATTTAAGAACTTTTTATGACACGTAGCTAGAAAAAGTTAATCTTTTTAAGGCCTTAACTTTCATGAAATCAATCTAGGGCATTTTAAGACCTTTTAGGACCTGCGTGGGAACATAACAGGTTGAATTATATTTTAATTTTTCATTCATCCCAAAAGGGAGTGTGATTACTCACTTTTTTATGAATAAAACAACATAACAGGTTGAAGCTTTATTTCATGTACTTAATAACATTTACTTTAATTTTTTTTTATTAATGATACAAATTCACAGCGATGGATATGACTATCAATGATCAGTGTGTATCACTACTGTCCTCAGCCTAACAGCCCCAGGCTGTAATTTTTGTATTCAGGGTCGTGCCTTCAACCTCAGTTTCCTCATAGAACCTACCGCCTCCAGCTGGGCGTACCGCGCCTGCAGCTCCTCCCGTAACTTGATTTCCTTCATCAGGATCTTCTTGGACACCTCCTCAGCGATCTCGGTGATCTTGCCCTGGAACTTAGTCTTCTCTATGTCGGCCGTGTGGTCCTTCTCCCTCTGCAGGGTCTCGAACCCGTGCATCGCCTCCTCCCGCTTACGGGCCTGCTCCTGGACGGCCGCCGTGATGTCTCCGAATCTGTAGGGATTAATTCACCAAGCTTGAAAACACCCTAATTTGCAATATGCGTGTGTCTGTGATCAAGTTCAATAAATCCCACTAAGTAATAGTGTTACATTGCTTCTTTTATATATTAAAACGAATCGATATGAGTGTCTTAAGGAACGCACTGCCAAGCACACGCGCACATGCACCGACGCACACACAAAGAATCCAGCAGATTCAAATTTGGCTCAGATAAAAATATCCGAAAAAAAGTTTGAGTAATCAACTATTTAGATCAAATGTTTTCCAGAATTTCATAATCAGGGTTCCCATGCATTTATGAAAATCAATTTAATACCTTTTTAAGACCAATATTTGAACAAATAAAGACCTATCGACCGCATGCAAAAACAAATCCAGAACATATCATAAGATTTGAATTTCAATTAAGTATACTTATTTAAAGGTGGGATTTGGAATTTTCATAGTTACTTCATTTTAATTTCTCAAAAAATTCAATTTACGACATTTTAAGACCTCTGCGCAGACTCGTGAGAGAGGTGTATACTCACCTCATCTGCATCTGCTGTTCGAGGCGATGGTTGTCCTGGTTGGACTGCTCCTGTCGGCCCCTCAGGTCAACGATGACGTCTCGAAGCTCAGATAATCTATTCACCAATAAAGAGAGAAATTATCGGGATGGGTTAATCAGACTCAAAGTGCTTTATAATTGGCTGAAAAATCTACCATTCTTATTGATGGAGAACGAGGCTAAATGTGTTCTTTACAGCACCAACAAAAAAAAGAATCTATCATTCTTAGGTTGATATGTCCTCTCAGTTTTTCATACAGTTGATTAGGCGCAGTCCTCCTTCGTTCAGTCATTTCAGACTGAATCAGTGCTTGACATTATGCACTGCCCGCCTGCCCGAGGCAAGGAAAATTTTAGGTGGGGCAGTTATATTCTGAAACCACCTGCCCAAGGGCCGGTACAAATTTGTCACACAGCAATATTCAAGTAGAGGACGGCAGGTAAACTTTTGGGTTGGGTAGGTAAAACCTCACCAACACCTGCCCGACAGGCACGTTCTTCCAGCTCACCTGTTTTTACCAAGATGGGATGCACCAACCGGATTTTACTACAAAAGGTTCAGGTATCACTCACACTTATAGTGAACACTATTAGCCTATTGACCCCTGCCTTGACAATCAATTTAATCTTTTTTCATTTTATGTGATGCAATGAAAAGCACGAAGTATTTCCCCATTATTGCCGAGATAAAGAAACAAATTGAACAATCTTTCAAACGTGATAATTATTATATTTGCTATTGGAGAGTAGCAAAACGCAATGTTTACCTCGTTTCAACTTGCTGCCGTAGTTGTGTCGATGTCAGTTCTGTTGATTGTTGGTTCTCAGTTTGTCTCCGTATTTGATCCAACTGAAATTGTATAGATGTATCATTTGCTGAATTTTCTTTACTGTACAAATCCAAGAGGATGGGGGCTTTGAAATTTGTTGAATATGTACTAAAACGAAGGCCCTTAGAAAAATTGTTTAAAGAATTTCTTTCTTTTTTTTAAACAAAAATAGAAAAAATAAATAAATAAATAAAATGCTGCCTACTCCTGCCCTGTTCTCCTCCTCGAGGCGGCGGGTGCGGTTCTTGAGGTCGGCGGTGGCGGCCGTCAGGTCCGAGCTCTGCGCGTCCACCTTGGTCCTCAGCTGGCGCACCTCGTCCACCAGGGCGAAGGACGTGCGCTCCAGGGTGTCCTTGGCCCGCATCACCTCCTCCAGCTCCTGCCGCAGGTCCTGCACCCTGCAGACAGAAATAAGGTTTGTGTATTTAAAAAGAAATGAAGAATATCTGAGGGCCTACTGCTTATATACATAATCACTTTCACGTCGTAGTCGCACAAGTTCATAACGTTAATTACCTTTATCATTATGGAGCACATTGATACCGTTATAATATAACGAGAATTTCGCCTATTCACGTGATTTACCAAAAGTAGTTCTTGCATCACGATGAAAGTAATTATCAGTGAAGATATCTCCATGTAATACTTATAAAAAGGCACCAATATCTACCAATTATTATGGTGACTAACCCTTGACTAACCCATGACTAACCATTGAATAACCCGTGATTAACTATTGACTAACTATTGGCTAATCATTGACTAACCATTGACTAACTTGAGACTAGCCACTGACTAACAATCGACTAACCATGACTAACCATTGATGAACTCGTGACTAATCATTGACTTCCCTGTGACTAACCATTGACTAACTATTGACTAACCCATGACTAACAATTATTAACTCGTGACTAACCATTGACCAACCGTAACTAACTATTGACTAACCCTTAACTAACCATTGAATAACTCGTGACTACCCTTGACTAGCTTGTGACTAACCATTGCCTAACTTTTGACTAACTCATGACTAATCATTGACTATTGACTAACCATCGACTAACTAGTGACTAACCATTGACTAACAACCGACTAACCGAGACAAACCATTGACTAACTTGTGACTAACCATGACTAACAATTAACTAACTGTGACTAACCATTAACTGGTGACTAACCATTGACAAACCCGTGACTAACCAATGTGCAACTCATGACTAATCATTGACAAACCATCAGCTAACCATTGACTAACCCATGACCATTAACTAACTCGTGACTAATAAACGACTAACCATTGACTAACTGTAACGAACCATTGACTAACTCATGACTAACCATTGAGTAACTTGTGACTAACCATTGACTAACAATCGACTAACCATTGACTAACAATCGACTAACCATGACTTACCATTGACTAACTTGTGACTAACCATGAGTAACCATTGACTAACCATTGACTTCACCGTGACTAACCATTGACGTACCATCGACTAACCCATGACTAACTGATGACTAACCATTGACTAACTCGTGACTAACCATTGACTAACAATCGACTAACCGTGACAAACCATTGACTAACTTGTGACTAACCAGAACTTATAATTAAGTAACTGTGACTAACCATTGACTAACTGTGACTAACCCGTGACTAACCATTGACTAACCCGTGACTAACCATTGACTAATAATTGACTAACTGTGACTAACTAATGACTAACCCGTGACTTACCATTGACTAACCCATGACTAACCATTGACTAACTATTGACTAACCATTGACTTACCATTGAATAACCGTGACTGACCATTGACTACCCCATGACTAACCTGTACCTAACCCATGACTAACCCATGACAAAGTTGGCCTACATACACTAGGCCAACTGTAATCACTAGCACTTGGGTAAAACTAAAATATAAAAGGGACCTTCACAATTCTAGTAAACAGGAAGTAAGGTGTTCTGAGGTCAACTTTGAGGTCACCTGTCATTGAAACCAATGTACACTCAGGCCAACTCCATATCTGAGCATAACCTTGATGACCTTTGTACCGTTTAACCCTGCTCAGAATAAAGAGGTGAAGCTACCGCGGACACGGTAGAAAGGTTGAAAAATGATGAAATAAACTACATCTACATAATATGTAGATGTCTACAGTTTATTTCATCATTTGTCTACTATATCTTGGACATGCCAGGTTCAGGAAATGATTTATTCGATAAACAAAAACATAGATAAAGATGTTGAAAGGCAAACTGATTCCAATTTATTTCGGTTAGCTTGGTTTTAAAGTACATGAAGTTGGGGTGCGGCTTAAATTACTGTTCTACTGTTATCCCAAGTAGATAAAAAAATTATCTGAAAAATCTCTTAAAGTCAGGGTGCAGCTTAAATCAGTGATGTAAGCCAGCACTGAAAAAGAAAATAGGAAACTACAGAAAGAAAATTTTAAGTCATTAAATGCTACGTAATTTTAATAATCTTTTAACATTGTGGTCTTGACACGTGAACAACCAACGTCTTCGTCCAACCCACATTCAATGCTATATAATATGATGTTAAATTTTTTTTTTTTTTTAATGATGTACGCAGTTGATTTTGAATAAATATATTACAGATTATGCCGTAAAAAAATCTGAAATCAGAGAAAAATCTGACATCATTATATCAGGTTTTTTTTATGGCAGTCCTCACCTGGCGGTCTGGGACTCCTTGCGGGAGAAGGCCTCCTGCTGCTGACCGCTTATGGTCTTCTCCAGGGACCTGGTGTGGGACACCACCGCCGCCACCGTGGAGTGCTCCTCCTGCAGCCGCTCCTCCGTCCGCTTCAGCCGCCCGGCCATCTGGGCGATGAGGTCGTTGCTCGCCCGCAGTGAGTTCTCCAGCTGCATGCGCGACTTGCGCTCCGAGCTCAGTGAGTCGTCCTGCTTCCGGGAAATGGTCTGGAAAAAGATGGGGGCAATTATGTTTTTTCCTTTTTATTTCAGTCGCAGATTTAGGGGAGGGCGTGGGGGGTGCACGACCCCCCCCCCCCCCATTTTATTTTGCCAAAATTTAGATTTTTTAAAAATATAAAATGGTCCTGGGAAATTTTCTGAATTGCACACCCCCTTTTCGAAAATTCCTGGATCCGCCCGTTTTTGGTTCTCTTTATAAAGGCGAAGTTGTTAAGTCAATAATGAGAAGAATCGTGCCGAATTTTTTTGAAGATTAAATAATATGTATGTATCGATAATGTAAAAAGAGGAATTTAGTATGAAGTCGGTGAGGCACCTGTTCCGACTCTGAACCAAATAAGTATTACATTAGTATATACATACGCACAAATACACATGAGTTTATAGACTGCAAACAGGGGCGGATCCAGGGGGAGGGGGCGGTCGTGGGGGTACTGACCCCTCCCCCCCCCTTTTGGTGGACTCATGAATCATAAAAAGAGGGAAAAAATGCCACGTGCTTAGACGATTGCATGTGGTTTTTGTACTTAGCCTTTATGCTGACCCCCCCCCCCCACCCCCCCACCCCCCACCCTCTCCGCCCTTTCAAAAATCCTGTATCCGCCCTTGGCAAAGAAAATACATAGGGGAGGGGCGGTTTAAAAAACACACGTAAAAAACAGCAAACCCCTATATCTCTCCCTATTGCCTTACCTTATAGTCGCCCTGGAGGCGGACCACCTCCTCCAGGAGGGCACGGTTGGACTTCTCCGACCCGATGAGTCGGTCTTCCAAGATCCGGATACGGTCCATTGTTTCCGGATCCGCATACCCCCCTCCTCCCCCACCCCCGTCGTCGTAGCCGCCGCCCCGCCCGCTGTACGGGACGATGGCGTTATCAGCGCGTGGCTCGGGAGACTGGCCGATGCCCGGCAGAGTGGTCCATTTCTTTGGGAACTGGTTCCTATGGTAGGTAAACAACATGTGGATTTTTAGTAGGATTAGTTAGGGGGCTTTCAATTTAGTAAGTACATTTTCAAATATCAATGTGTTTCTTGAAAATGAAAATGAAAACACAATATACATAATCCTGAAAATGAATGAATAGTTTTATGTAAACTTGATAAATTTAACATCATTTTTTGATCAATTTGATTTAAGAAAAAGCTTGATTGAATTATTCTACTTTCTTTTTTTCTTTGAAGGAAAAGACCTTCTAGTAAATGCACTAAAATAAATAGATAAATAATTGCACTAAAAGGGATGTCATATTTACAATGAATGACATCACAACATTGTTGGTGGCACTAAGAATAATTGAAAGGGGTTTAAACACACTTTTGCAACCTTTCGCAATTTTACTTTCTAGATTTCTAGGTTGGATCAAAATAGGACCAATTGATGTTTTAATAGATTTGCTATCCCTAGGATCCATGCTATAATTAGGCCCAACCCTTGCCAATGTTTGACCACTTCATTTGCCGGGTCATGCAAACCACAATGTTAGGTAATAGTACCGGCGGTGAGGGCATGGTAAGTGTAACTGATCGGCTTTGCCAACAAACATTACACCGCATAAAAACTGTTTAACCCATGAACAAATCTTTTGGTACAACTGGGTCTTCTTTTTCCGGCAACACGTGAGGGGTTGCGGAAAAGTATTTCCTGGAGTCCCATGTAACGTACTAACAATAACATGTCACAAAATTGAAATTATGACTATGAATATGGCGCGCATAACAAGCGAACAGTTACACTACAAAGTTACTACTAATAGAATACGAATGCGACTGTTAGGTAAGGGCCCTTATATTATAACCCACGGGTGCCAGGTATAAACCCAATACTTACCACATGGTTACCTAAGTATGATACAAGTTCTAAAGCTATTCTTCAATAATGTACAAGATGTTTAGCACAATTTTAATGTATAGTTTATATATTTTTCAAACCATAATTTGTACTTGATTAAAAATGATTTGATAAAAAAGTAATTGAACAATGGAATCAATATCATTTGCTGTAACTGAGATACCAAAAATCACAAATATGAAAATAGAAGTTTCTTCATTGGACGTGAGTATATCATAAAAGCATGCAAGTGAAACTGTTTGAAATCAAGGAGATTCTGTGCGCAATCGCAATTTTGTGTATGTATCGATGTAAAACAGTCGTGTTAACTTCTTTCAATTAAAAAGTGAGTATTTAAAACGGTCAAACAAAAATGTGCGTCATTGTGATGCCATGCAAGTTAATAGAACAATATGTATTAAAGGTGTAAAAAATAGGGGTAAAAACTAACTAAAAACATGATAAAATATGAATCATGTTTCAACATGGATTGTTACAGGGTAACTCTTCTTGAGTCAGAAACAAATCGATACCAGCTGCAATAATTTCGATCTTTCTATTCTCATTGCAAACGAATTAAAAAAAAAAATGGAAAGAGAGAGAAAAAAAAAGCACGAGTTATGAAATGCAAGTCAGCATTTTTCTGATGTTAAAATCAGACTTGTGAAGAAAAACTGTTGTGTGATTTAAGTATCATAATGGTGAATCCAACATAGACAGCGTTTAACCTTAGTTAATCGTCAGAGAATTAGGAATCACACGTAAACCATGTACACTCAACGTCCACCCTCACCTACCTGGGTTGACCAGTTATGAGATCATACTCAACATTCCGAGCCATCTACCTATACCGGGTAACGGTAAAACAAATGGGTCAGTCAATCCACTCAGTAGGGTCCCAATGTATTTAATGCTCCAGGGTTAGTTAGACCTCTATATATATCCACGGATGTAGTGTAGCTGATCGGGTATACAACGTAGAATATACCAGCAATTCACCTGGATTCGAGGTTCAACGCGGTACATTTATAAGATCCACATCATATCTGATCACCAAAGGCTACACAATCCGTATATTGAATACATCCCTTGGTTCATACATGCACATCCAGGATAGCATTCGTAAGCTATTATTGAAATGAAACCATTTTAAATATCCTAAGTCCTATGGCAAGTTCAGAAGATTCTGGTGTGTTTTTGCGTGGCGGCGTTGTGGTAGTGATATGCAGGGAGGACTAACAATGTTAGAGTGCCTACTGCTACAAGGTTATGTTTACACTGTTTGTTTGGGCCGCACGCCCCTTAGGCCTCATTCACACTGTGACACGACTAATTTCGGAACAAGACTTACATAATTTGATTCCAATAACGCTTAGAGTTTGGAGAAAAAAACGTCTTTTAAAAGTTAAATCTCCTTTCCAAAGATAGCTGATTAACAGTACAGATTCTGCAGATTAATTTGGACTAACTGTGTAGACAAGGACACAAGGGGAAATACGGAAAATAAATAAGTATCTGCTTTATAGATTTGTAATATATACATTTTCAAATAAGTTTACAAGATGATAGATATATACAGATATAAATAGAAAATAATTGGCTGGTATTTTCCCCAAAAAAATGCTTCAGCCTTGTTAGTTGTCTACACATTTTCCAGCATGCATCAAATTCTAGGCCAGTCTGCAGGTGAAATATACAATATGAGCTATCTGTGGTAGGGAGAATTGAACTGCCATACAATTCCATCTTTTTAGAGGTAAAACTGGCACATTATTCAATAAAAACGGCCTAGAAATTCGCCGTGTGTGAACTGTATCTTCAGGTTTATATACCAGTGCTGGAACGTGCTGTGTGAACTAGGGTTGCCGGTGATCGTGTGATCTGACCCTTAGCTATGCTAATACCTTTACACAAGGGTCCTAATACGTGTAACATGAGAGTGTGATGAATATGGATGTTTTCTTACATGGTCCCGGCGCTTTGCCTCCTCAAACTAAATAGATTTCAAATTACATATTTTTATTTGAAGAACAATAGAAAACAAAATACATGTAAGGGTTTCTTATGAATTTATCAAATCACCAATATTCATAAATGTTGCCTTAAATAATGAATTACCCTAAGCGTTCTAGCGAAACAATTGACCTTACCAACCGTAGGAAATTATCATATTTCAGCTTTAATATATTGGTGTTTTTGGCTAAAGTAGCGTGAGGAATATCATATTTGTCATCTGAAATGATAAGAGTCCATCTTTATAATGCACAGAAAAGCGAGGGAACTTTTGAAATACTTATACTTGTTTGCACTTTATAAAGTGGTGTTCCTTTTGTGTGAGTCAGCTTTATCACAGACAATAGATATACAAAATGAAATATTTATCTCCAGGACGAATGCGGTGCTGCGTTTCTATGGGACCCGTTAATGATTTAGTTGAATATTTGAATAGCTTGTGGACAAAATCAATACAAATTTCAGCCATGAAAATTACCTGTTTCGTCTCACTATATCTATAACATGTCTATATTGTCACAATAATGATCACTGAAGGGTGTATAACGTAGTTCGGCTTTAGATAATGACCAAACATTGTTTGAGTGGATCCTGAGCGGGTCACGGTTGAGTGAGCAGGGCTTGGCTTTACCGATGAGCAGCTCAGTGTTTGTCACGGTTCGCTGCACAGGCGGATGAGCAATAGGTAGCGACGACTACCGGTGGTCTAGTAAACTACTAGATACTGCTTCTAGAATGTGGAAAACGTCCACCATACAACGACTCAAGCGATAAGATATTTATACGTCAAAATCCTAATACTTTTACTAAATATTTCCGTCTGTTGAACTTTTTTTTATATTTTTTTAATCCTTTTGTCAGAGTTGAAAATTTGGACTGAAAATCAATGCTCTCAGATTAAAGGTTTGATACCAATGGATTTAATGAGAGCCTAAACCGAGGGTTGACTACTGAAGAGATCAATACCTTTTCATAAAATATATCTGTATCTAAAGTACTACATAGTAGAATTTTAGATTATGAAGAAAATACGGATTTACAAATAATGTAGAAATTACGTCCTAAAATGACTGTAATGTAATTATTTTATCGGTAAATCATAGACTTTACCTCATCGACCATTTCCATTATTGATGGGCACCTGTTGAGGATAATACACTCCACTGGTGACCAGACGGGGGCGCCACGAGTTCCCATTTACTTATGTATGACTCGCCGGATACAGGCTGGTTTCCGCGTGATAGTACATTACACGTTACGATAAGAATGGCTCAGGGGTGGGGACCTGATACATCATTAACCAACCTGCTCTCAGTTTGGACGTTTTACTTTGACTTGATATCTTCATTATTTAGATGTTAGAATACTTGTATCGAGGTGACTTTCTAAATACAGATGTTGCGAATTTGGAAATAGAATTGCAGTTCTAAAAATTATCATTGATAATTTACGAAAAATACATTGATAAAACAGCGTGTATAGACGTAACACTGCTAAGAAATTCCAGAGAACTATATATGAGGAATGCGGACTACTCTCAAACATACATTTCAGTATGTATAATATTAGGTATCAATCAATGTTTCCCTTTAATCATTATCTTTTAGATATGCATCTCAATTGTAACATTAGAAATTGGAATCTAGTCTGTATGTGGAAGAAGCAATAAAAGATCATGAAATATCATGAAACATCATGACGCCATTGGAGGGTTCGATAAATGCGTTTACCAATGATAAACAACACACCGTTACACAGGGTATCACCATGGTAATAACATTGAACACCTAGTGCTTCATCGCAACGGAGTCGGCGCACCCAAACACATCAGTCAAACTAATCGATTCTGAAAAAGGGTTCTTTGTGATGGCTTAGAGAATTTAAGAATTCTGTTTCTCATACATGGAATAAAATCACCAAAACTTAGAGATACTGAAAACTTTAAAGATAGTCTTTTTAGAGGGAAATAGCAGGGGGGGTTATTCTCGACTCATAAATTGAATGTCAACTCAGCCTACTAAAAAAGATGATGAGACAGGAGGACGAATAGAGACATACAGGTGTAGGCTAGATTATTTGGGGAGGGTGGAGGCTGGTGAAAGAAGAATATTCTTCTGAGTCAGAAAATAGATCAATGCTACCTTTCCATAATGCAAATAATACGACAGCATAACTTGTTGTAAAAAGTTTAAAGCTAAAAGCTGTGCTGGCATGTGTCGACCGTTGAACTATAACGCACCTTGATTTAATCTACACAATTCGACCCTAAAAACAAAGAAAGAAGACTGTCCCAACTTTTGGAAAATGTGAATAAGCATACAACGAAATCTTAATTCCATAGAAGGTTGGAAATGCCGCATCTTTCTTGCAATAAAATATTTATAAATATTACCAAATCAAAATAAAAAGATTCCCCATTAAAACTAAAATGCTATGTGCTTAGAAATCCCATATCTAGTTAATGACATGCAAGATAATTCCAGACATATTTGCTTTCAAGAATGTTGGTAGATATTTGAACATACAGTTTTTCTTTAGCCATGGAAATAAAGCTTGCCTCATACATTGCAAAATTATATTCAGGCTCAAGAGCTTTGGTCATGTTTATTTGGGCTAGTACATCTTTTACTAGGTCACACCATAAGGGAAACTCTTTCTCGTACATGGAGAGTTGAGCATCGTAAGCTTCTTTAACAACATTTTCGGGTGGGCTAAGGCCCGTCCTCCCATGTCATTTCATGAAGTTCAAAGTAAAATTGTAGGTTGGGATTTTCAAAGCTGAAATTACAATTTTCAGTTAAGATAAAAAATGTTCTCAGGGCCGGTTGGCTTCCTAGACCTAGAGCCATATTGAGGCCAGATCTGCTTTGTAAGGGCTTTTGGTCCTTGGTTATCTCCATCCCTGTTAAAGTGTTCATACTATTTCTGTGATTGGGGAGGGGGGTGGGTACTCTTGGCATGATGTCATTTCGGGAGGTGGTTTAAGGGTCACATGACAAAACATGACAAGGGGAGAAGGTGAGTCTAAAATGGTCAAAAAATAGCATGACATCATTTGTGGACGGCCCGTTATTTTTCTGTCGCATGTTGAATTTAAGAAATGTCCATGTCACATTTGTTTGAGTTTTGGTGCATAGTCTCCCTAGAGGCTGTTTGGTCATTTGTTTGATTTTGAAAAGTGCTTTATTTAAGAGCTTGCTCTGTAAGATATTGCCTTGTGCCTTCTGTTGGTATCTTAAAAGTGGAAGAGAAGTAAACGTCAGGATATTTATATTCTGTCACATGCTCCAATTTCTCTTGGCCAAAGAAGAATTCACCTTTCTCCTGTTAAATCACTATCTTGTTTTTTTTTGTCGCATTTAGGATTAAATGCCATTTGCTACAGAATTTCAAAAGGCCGTCCAATAAGGCAAAAAAAACAAACTGTTGTGTTCCGGTAACCCTACCAACTCTAAATTGTTGGCCCTACCCTAACTTTTTTTTAGGAAATTTTTAATAATTTTTTTAGGAAATTTTTTTATATTTTTTTTTCAAAATCCAAAAGAATTGACCTAAAATAGCACGGACAACCATAAAACAGCACATTTATGCTCATGGTATGTATTTTTAATGCTAAAAATGTTTTTAGAGGATATGTGGAAGGTTTTTTTTATATTTCCAACATTGCCCGGGTCTCTTTGGTAAATAAACAAAATATTCGACCTGCTCACCCTTTTTTTCCCGACCTATGTTACCTAAACACAACTTTTATATATATATATATATATATATATATATATATATATATATTTGGCATAACGATTGTAGACCTTCAGCGTTTTCATAAAAAAAAAGAACTAGGTCGTCAGCGTACAGTAGGTAGCTTACTAATGTTTTAACTAGAATTACACCTGAGCCTGCCCTTTTCGGCATGTACGATTCTGTATCAGTCAGAAATTCTCCGAATCCCAGTCCCACCCTGGAATGCCCCAGCAATGCCCCATTTGCCATTTCATGGCATTTGGGGTATTAATTTCATGCTATTATCAATATACGAACTAAATCAACATTTTGGAATAAACAACCCCCAAAACATACCTCCTCCTGTTTTACACCGTAGGAATACCCAATTGTATCTTCTACAGTCAGTCACTTTACTGACTCAGTGACTGCAGTGGAGTGAAACCCCACTGTGTGAACGCAATCGCGGGACGCAATCGACGGTTGTGGCTACACGTCGTCCTAGAGCTTATTTCTTCGTCATTTAAAGACAACGGTCGCATAGCTGGCGTTACATTAGTTCATTACCTATCAGTTAACCAACTTTTGCATGAGAAGATTTCTTAAAAACAAAGTAAACTTACCTGTTCTCGAAATACTGATCTGACATGTTGTTTACATGCTCGTATCGAAGTGCCCTGCGGCGGAAGTGGTTTTGATTGGTCGAAAGGATTTATCGGTATTTGGGCGCGATTGTTGCTCGTAGCAGACGACGTCCAATTGTTTTCTGGTGAAAATATGTGCATGGCGATATTTTAGAACATTTTCTCCTCTGTAACTGGATAATACAATAAAAGTTATTCATTTCAACACATGGGTTAGCTTTTTTCTCAAGATTAAACAGAAATTTGCTTATATTTTGCCTTGTATTTTTGGTTCGTTTCGAAGTTTCTTGCGCGCACCAGCATAAACCACGTGTGGATTGCAAAATGGCAGACATGGAGGAAGAAATGCAGTCAGACAGTGGGGAAGAAGAAGCCGAAAACTCGGGGGATGAGGGTGAAGCGGAGGTTAGTCAGCCAGGCGCTCCTGCTGTCTACCTTCCTGGCCAGGAAATGGAAGAGGGCGAGGAACTTGTGTGCGATGAATCGGCCTACATCATGTACCACCAGGCTCAAACAGGTAAGCACTTCTGTGTTCTAGTGCTGTTGACTATATACGTGGTGGCCAGCACAGACCTTTTTCCATGGATAAATGAACTAACCATAGACACTTTTGATAGGTGCTTATCCGATGTTCACTGTCCACTCATCCTAGAGCTAAGCCCAGAAAAAGACAAAGGGGACCCCGTTACTGTACATAGTCCTGAAATGGAAATGTCAGACCCCCAGACTGACCAGGCTATGAATGCTGCAGCTAAGGATGGTATGACTAACATAAAAACAAAATGGGATCCTGCAAAGAAAAACATATTTACTCAGGAATTTAACAATGACTATATACGGGAAACAATAGCCAAAATTGACAACTTGAAGACAAAAGATACTGAAATAACACAAGATGAAGTTAACCTGATAACAAATACTATCCAAGAGATTTACAAAGAGACAGGGGAGAAGGTTGGAATCATCAAAGTCACACAGCCAAAAAGAGTGAAAAATGTAAAAAAATACCCGGAAGACTAGTTGGAAGCCATGGTTCACAGATGAATGTACACAGAAACGGAAGGAATTTTTCCTAGCCAAAAATAAATTCAAGAAAGAGCCAAATGACACCAACAAAAGTAACATGACCTTTGCTAGCAAAACATACAGACACATAGTCCGAAGCTCTATCAAAAGCCATCATAAAGACCTGCACAAAAATCTTAGGAACCTCAAGAGTAAAAACCCCAAGGAATACTGGGCCATAATCAACCAAGCCCAGGATAGTAAACCTAAAATTGGGAACATCAAACTAGACAGTTTCATGAACCATTTTAAAGCTATAAACGAGGCTCAGTCCCAACCTGAGGAGACAAATGAGAATGATGACCCAAGTTTTGGGAATGAACTTCCGTTTAATCAAAACATTTCTATAGATGAAATTATTGCTGCCACAAAGAAACTCAAAAATGGGAAGGCTGGGGGGATAGACTATATCTTAAATGAATTTATAAAAAGCAGCCCCCCAGACATGTACAAATTAATATCCTCGTACTTCAACTTGATACTGGACACGGGAATAGTGCCTGAAAGTTGGACCATAGGCCTTATAATTCCAATATATAAAAACAAAGGGGACATAGATGATCCAGATAACTACAGGGGAATCACCTTACTGAGCTGTATGGGGAAGCTATTCACTCTGATAATAAACAATAGACTCCAAAAGTATCTAGAGGGAAACAAATTACTGGGGGAAGAACAGGCAGGTTTCAGACAAGGTTATTCTACTCTTGACCACATTTTCACAATGAACTGTATTATCGATATCCTTCTCTACCAAAAGAAGCGGCTGTATTGTGCCTTTGTCGACTATCGCAAAGCCTTCGACACAATAGACAGGCCCTCATTATGGTTGAAGGTACTGCAACACAATGTCAAGGGTAAGGTACTCACAGTTGTCCGAAACATGTATAAGATGGCAAAGTCCTGTATTAAACTGAACAACAATGTCTCGGATTACTTCAGATGTAACGTAGGGGTGAGACAGGGTGAAAATCTTTCACCCCTGCTCTTCGCTATTTACCTTAATGATCTGAAAGATCACTTTAAAGACACATGTCAGGGTATTAAACTAACACACCAGGAGCAAGAGTCAGACAAACTTATAAGACTCTTCACTTTACTCTATGCTGACGACACCATCCTATTAAGTGATTCAGTTGAAGATTTACAGACCATGCTAAACATTCTGGGGGAATACTGTCACACATGGCAACTATCAGTCAACACCAGTAAAACCAAAGTAGTAGTCTTCTCCAGGGGGAAAGTTAGAAATCTACCTACACTACTTTTTGAAAATCATCCCCTCGAAGTACAACACACATATACCTACCTAGGAATACTTTTTAATTATGATGGTAAATTTAAAAAAGCAATACAAAAACAAGTAGCACAGGCAAAAAGAGCCCTGTTTTCTCTCCTAACTAAAGCAAGAAGACTGCAACTGCCCCTTGACCTACAGTGCCATCTATTTGATGCATGCATTGTCCCGATCTTATTATATGGATGCGAAATCTGGGGCTTCTCAAACGTAGATGAGGTTGAGAGGGTTCAAACTTACTTTTGCAAATATATTTTAGGCCTGAGCCAAAAGACGGCAAACTGTATAGCACTAGGAGAGCTGGGGCGTCAAAAACTGCAATGTATCATAAAGCAGAGGATGATTAACTTCTGGTGTAATCTAGCAACAGGCAAGTCAGAAAAAATCTCCAGCATTCTTTTCAAGATAGTAAGAGATAAACAAAACAAGGGACTGTTAGACTCTCCCTGGTTAACAAAAATCGGCAAGACACTTAATGACTGTGGCATGGGTAACATACTAAATATACCTCATGAATTAATAAACCCACAATATATAAAAGTTATCTTGAAAGACCGAATCTCAGCCATCGAAACACAAGAATGGCATGGCCGGGTAACTGAGTCAGGGCATTGTACGAACTACAGAATCTTCAAGACAGACCTTATATTTGAAAATTACCTTGATACCCTAGATCGTACAGAAGCAATAGCGCTCTGTCGGTTCCGAAGTGGCAACCACAGACTGCCAATCACCTTGGGGAGGTACAATGGGGTCGAAAGAAACCAGAGATTCTGTGAACTGTGTAAAAATGGCTCTGTGGGTGATGAATTCCACTATATCCTAGAATGTTCAACCTTCCAATCAGAGCGGGTGGCCTACATTGATGAAAATATTCTAAGAAATACCAATACACTAGCCATGGAATCACTATTTAAATCAAAAGATTACAAAACATGTTCTAAACTCGCAAAATTCTGTAAGCTCATCATGGAAAAATTCAAAAGTACCAAAAGCAAAACTAGCCGAATACAAAGTAAGAATAGTAAGAAGAACAAAAAAGTCAAATGCCAAGGTGCATCCAAGGAGCTTATTACAGATAAAGTAGTAAAAACAGGCCGAAAAAGCCTCAAGAAGACTTCTAAAGAAAACAAACATATCAAGAAAACTCCTAAAGAAAACAAACATAAAGACAATTCAAAAACCTCTAGTCCTATCAGGCTCCCCCTGAATCAAAACCACTCTAGCCCCCAAGCCAAACGAACTAGTCTTTAAAAGTACTACATCAACTTGGTGCTATTCTACCAAACAGCTGATAAATATGAACTGTAGAAAGTTGGTGCTGCCACCTGCCTTATCATAACACTATTATGAGGTGGAACATCAATAGTTTAGTAGTTTCTCTCTCATTGAATTATCACAAATGTACTCATTATATTTATGTCTTAAGCATTGTATATATCTATGTATACTTGTTTGTTTGTCTAGTCTATGTATCTCCTTTGCCCTAAAAAGGGTCGTGAATAAAGAATTGAATTGTAACTCAGTCTCAGACAAAATGTAGGTTTTTGAAATTCTTTATTCCATGATTTTGGGGTTAAAGGAAAACTTGCACATAATTTGTCACAAACCTATTTTTTGTTTAATAAGCTACTCTTGGGTATTCTAAAACTATTTCAAAAGACAAATTTGGAAAAAGTAAAAGTACTAGCGAATTATAAAGGGAATAAAATAAAATTTGGGAATTCCCTTATTTCTGAGATTGTCAGTACTCCCCTTGCTACGTCATAATGAAGGGGATCCCCATTTAATATAACTTGGGATTTCTAGGTTATTGAATACATTTCAGTGAGTAAAAAGCATGATTAGTTGTAGTTTGTATGGGGACTTCCATTAAAAATATATAATAAAACTTATTTTCCTATCTCTATATCTTTGACACATGGGGATTCCCTTTTATTGAAGGGTGGGAATTCCCATTTACTCACCGTGTGACGTCATAAATTAGGAGGATTTTCTTTCAAAATATATAAAATAGTCCAAATTTTAATTTCCCATATGTTTGGCTCTAGTTGGAATATTCTTACAATTTTTCGGAATTCATTTGTTTTTAGTACAGACTCCATCCTGAGTGAATTACATTGAAAAATATTAACCCTTAACTTGTATGCAAGCTTTCCTTTAAGGTTGTAGGAAAAATAACGTGACAGAGCTCCTAGCGTTATATTTCATATTATGGCAATGTAACGCACAGAGTGTGGCCCCTGCACAGAGCCAGGCTTTGTGCAGACCCAAGTGTGGCAGGAGGTGTGACCGCACTTGGCTGCACAAAGTACGGCAGGGGCCCTGAGGGGGCTTTCTCACCTACCTGTGCGAAGTCTGGCCAGTGACAGTGCAGCTAGGCCTTAGCCCTACTATAGCTCATGACAGGGTTAGCCAAAAAACGGTATTAAGGGGAACAGCTCGTAGCATCCCCGAGATACTTTGTAACTGGGTTTATGATTGGTCAAAGCTTATTCCAATCCTCTGAAAACCTGATTAAACACAAGATATTTAATCTAACCATAGGGTCAGATTAAATGAAGATTACATAGGGGCGGATCCAGGATTTTGAAAAAAGGGGGGCGTGCTATAGGAAAATTTTCACCTGGACCCCCTGGGCTCAGGAATTTTACATTAAAAAAATCTAAATTTCGTTCCCCCCCCCCCCCCCCAAAAAAAAAGGGGGGGGGGCGCACGCCTGGCACACCCCCCTCCCCTAAATCCGCACCTGTTAGACAGGATTTCACAGGATTAGAAAGTCCGAGCCATGTAAGTTACGTGATTTAAGGTAGATAAGAGTGTTGTCTTGTTTTATCTAGATTAAGAAGTTACGAGACGTTGGGGCCATGCTGATATCACATTTATCATACCTTGATTAGGACGTGGCTAACTGTGTACAAGATCATTGCTACCGCTGTGAGTGCCTGGATCAGGGATCCAGCACCTGATTGGTGCCTTTCGCCAACTCCATAGTTACGGGAAAAAAAACAAAAAAAAAGTACATTTATCATACCTTTTATGCCACCCAATATATACTATCTAAAGGAAATAATTATAGTTAAAATGCGTTTTAAATTGGCTGGAGGTCCATAGAAATATTGACTTTGGACTCTTTGCACTTAGGCTGATATATTCATTCAAGAAATCTTGCTGATATGATTTCTAATATATTTCTACAAAATATTACTTGTGTTTTATATAGGCAACGTTGGTCTTAAAGAGAGGGGCCAGTGAAATAATAAGGACCCCCGGTGCTCTTGTTAAAACCACACCACTAACACTTGTCTGCACTGAGGGTGTGCAGGCACCGTCCACACAGGGAACCGGAGCCGCCTTATCAGGGGTGTTAAAACCAACGGGACTACCCCCACACAGCCCCATGTGTGTCTGGCACAACTAGTGCGACACCCTACAGGACTGTGTTGTGTAGCCAGGTTGGTTTTAACACCCCTGATAAGGGCCCCGACTCCCTGTGTGGGCGGTGCTTATGGGTCAGACATTGATCTGTCTAATTGCCAGCAGCGCGTAAAAGGTGACAAAAACTTGGCAGCTGCCTGTGCGTGGGGTAAGGTGGCATCGCTTGGCCCAAAATCTAAGACAAATATAATCCATAATATTTATTTATGACTTGATATAACCTCGTTTTAGCCCATATAGTTATATATGAAATGTTCACTATCTATGACCTCAGACCACCCCTTGGAAATATCTCTATGTAGGATCATCAGTCCACTAGCCCCAGGCTAGCATTTCCTGATCAAGGCTGATAATATTTTTTTTGACAATGCTTAGAAAAAATATGCATTTCATGTGCATAGTATTTAAATTCCCCACAGTTAGCGGCTATTATGTTGATATTGTATGTCATTGTATGTGTTATGGCAGTAAAACCAAAAATAATGCTGTGGGGCGGGAAGGGGGTTCTAGACAACTTATGGTTTTGTTAGACAGAGTTGCCACTTTTCCTTCTTTTTTCGGATTTCCGAATTTTTGGCTCTAGTACAATTTTTCAGACATAAGTAATTTTAAAGGGACGTTCTCGTCCCTGAGACGGAGGTGATATGCTACGTTGTAACTCCCTGAGGGCCACGCCAATTTCGTGACGTGACCAATGACCTTACAGGATTACGTTCCAAACTCACAAAACACGTCGCCGGCCGTCGCGTCGTTAGGTTAACGTCGGCGTATGTAAGCTTAACAACAGCAGGACGAGAACGTCCCTTTAAAGGAAAACGGGCAGAGTACATTTATATCAGGGTCAATCAGAAATCAATGTTCTGGCAACAGGTAGCATTCATAAAAGCTCTTTTTTAATGTCAGAATGTACATAATATGCAATTCTTTGCCTTTAAATCTTTCCTGCTTAAAATCCGGAAAGTCTTTTCCAACAATTTTCCGGATTTTTCATGACCATAGAGTGGCATCTCTGTGTTAGACCATCGATTAATCCAGTCTTGTCTGGTACTGAGTAAACAAGTGAAGGCCCATGTGGGTTTTGTGATAAGGGGATCGGAAGCTGCTGACTTAAGTCGGGACTTTAGTAGCTGGATTCTCAACACCTTTATGTTGTGGTAGTCATGGGGTCACCATTGGGTATTGTGTTACGGACTTGCGGGGTGACTGAACAACTATTACAATACTGATACATAATAATAACAGTCATACAACTTAGATACGCAATTCGATAATACCCACAAAAGAGGAAGAAATCTGTATGACTGAGATACATTTTCATTTAACAAGCATTGTATGTGGTGTCGTGTTACTTTCTTTCTTGTTCATAAATTATGATGCGTTGTAGATCTATGTGGCGTTATACCTTAATTTAAGGTTAAAATCCATGACTGTTTGCGAAAATCCAGGACAGTTGGCAGCCCCCCCGCTGCCTTTTGAATTCCAGCTAATTTGGTCGATGCTCCCAATGCTTTTCCATACTTGCCCCTGGTGACCCCCGTGAGGTTAATAGCACCAGGACGGTCTGCACGACTTTCACACCTATCGGATCCAGAGGGGGCGGGGCTTACCGCGGCCAGACTGCGTGATAAGCATCATACAGACTTTAGCACCCCCGGCGGGTACTACAGTTGACGCATTGCGCATGTTAAATAATATTATTTCAAAGCAAAATATGTAATCTGTGTTTTTATATCTTATGAATGTAAACCAATACATTAGACTAGTCAATTAACCATATTGAATCTTGAATCTATGGAAATGTATTACCAAATTTTACAACTTGTGGGTCTCCGTTACCTTTTTAGGTACTGTGCATCACAGATCCTATAAATACACGTAGGGTCTGTGTTAGAAATTCTATATGTGCGACTTTCGCGGCCACCCCCCCTCCCACCCCAGCTGGCCACATAACCTAGCCTAGTCCACACTCTGTGCAGACCCATGTACGGCAGGTGCCACGCGACGGCCGCGGCCCTACTTTGTGCGCCCAAGTACGGCCTCGGCCTTCCCGCGATACCTGCCACACTTGGGTCTGCACAGAGTACGGCTTGGTGCAAGGCCGCACTTCGCGCGGTACAGCAACATTACATAAGATTGTTGTTGGGAAGATCATGGGTCTAGAAATAGTTATTTTTGATTTGGAGGTCCTAGACCAAAAAAAAAAAAGAAGATTTGTTCAAGCAGAGAACTGCTGTATAATAGACACTTCTCTTACTGTTACATGTCTACCGTTCAACTAATATAGTGTAAAGTCATATAGTCACTTTCCATATTAAATGGACATATAATTTCTTAAGGTTGACTCCCCATGGATTATGGTATAATGTAATTATTAACCTGTTTGTTTATCATAAATTAATATTCAAGTTTAAATATAAACAGACTGTGTGGATAGGTATTGAGATACTATTTTGTAGTTGTTTAAGATCTGGGTTAAATGCTATAGTTGTGGGCAGGCCTAAGCCTGGGTACAAAGTCTCTGTATAGAAACCTTACAGCTGTGTGTGCAGAGAGGCTTATGAAACTTGGTGATTAGGGAGATTAACCTGCCAGATATAGCCACAGCCCACCTGTCTATTCAGGCTTGGCCCCTGGTGTACTAAGCAATAAACAAGCCAGGGCAGTCTGGACTGAACCTTCAAGCTGAACACAAGTACTTCTGCCTTGCCTCCATTTATTCTTTAAGTTACTTCTTAAAATGTAGGCTAAAAACACTTAGATTTTACAGTGGAGACCTTACGACGAGACAATCTAGTCTCTGCAAAGAGACTAGGCTCGCATTATTCTGCAAAAGAAGTTAGGAGCGGTCATGTAAAGACTTTATGGCGACCACACAAAGTAAAGAGGGCAGGTACGACCACCTGGCCCACCCTCAGTCCACACGATGACCAGAGGCCTGGAGAAACGCCCAGATCACCGGGAAGGCGCCCAGAGCGCCGGAGGGACGCCCAGATCGCCGGGAGGACAAGTGGTTGCGACGGGTCAGTGGCGTTATGGACGGGTCAGCAACTTGGTGACAGACAGGTACGACCACGTGGCCTTCCCCTAGATCCCATATCAAGTGGGTGGCGTCGGGAGGACGATGGCCACACTGGAAGGTCAGGTACGTCTGCCTGACCACCCCCTGACCCCCACATCAAGGTGACGGCGTCGGGGAGACCGTAGTGACGTCAGGGAGAGAGAGAGTGGAGCGTCAGGTCGACGGGAGCGTCGGGACGACGGGAGCGTCGGGACGACGGGAGCGTCGGGAGGACGTGGCCCTGACAGCCCTGGCTGCCCACACAGGCAGGTACGACCACCTGGCCCTTCCCCGGCCTCCACAGGGGCATTGGTGACGGCCCTGTAGACAAGTTGGACCATGCCCAAGGAACTGCCACCCATTGAGGTGACTTTGGACATTTTCTAAAATGGACGGCAAGGTTATATACTTTATTTCATCTATGCTCATGTGCATTAGTGTTGCATACTAATTATCTAATGTTCTTACATATAATTATGTATTTCCTTGGTTGTATAATGGGCTGTGTTTTTATCACGGATTCTCCTTTCTGATATGGAAGGAAATGGAAACCCCAGGCTACAAGGTAGAAACGTACGCTTGTCAGGCTATTTTTATAGTTTATTGCTTTCATAATTTACATGGACGTTATAATGCTCTTGTTCATTATATCATCATTTATCAGTTTATATTTCCTGGAGTGAAGGAGGTACATACTCTGAGCTATGTGGTTGAAAGGTACGCTGTCGACAGCTGCTTCCCCCAGTAATGGTGATATGATATGTGGTATATTTCTCTTATCCTGGGAATCTATAATATTTACCATTCATATTTCACTATGATGAAAATGCTTTGATATTTGTTATCTTTCTGTTTTATATGTTGTATGATATTTTCTCTGTCTGTCATACAGGGACCTTACATACATTGGGTCATCATAATCATTATCATGTATGGTGGTTGATGTAACCATGATGGTTGAGGTGTACGTTGTAACAACTGCCCTGCCCTGTTATTTCGACCAATTATGTTTATTCACTTCATTGTAACGTATTTTTTCCTAGACTGGAGAGGAAAATTATATATTTTAAGTATGTAAGGTAAGAAAGGTACGCTGAGAGAAGCTGCCTTACCCTTTTATGGCTAAGTAGTGTGGGAAATATCTCCTTCACTGTCGATTTTTAGTCAAGGCACAGATAGGGCGTATTTGCTTTTTCTTTGAGGTTGTATCTAGGTGCCCTACATGTGTCTTATACTGATTTTGCCGGGGTGGGCTTGGGTGTCATGTTTATCTCCTGGAGTGGATGAGAGAGATATGATGCTCTTATGCACCTTGTTACCATGTCTATTTACGCTATTTTAGGCAAGATTCATTAATTGAGCTCTTGGGCGAAAAAGTACGCTCCCTGCTATGAATAGGATAGTATAAGGTACTCTG
This sequence comes from Lepidonotus clava, assembly GCA_936440205.1. NCBI lineage: Eukaryota > Metazoa > Annelida > Polychaeta > Phyllodocida > Polynoidae > Lepidonotus > Lepidonotus clava. Next base: position 51,028,072 of record OW387135.1, on the reverse strand, counting down.
AGACGTGTTCCTCATTGTTTTTGTATTCTTTTTATGGAGAAGTATATTCTTTGAGCGCTGGGGTAGAAAGGTACGCTGGTCAAGCTGCCTCACCCATTCATGGCTTAAGTGAAAGACATTTTCCAAATTTAAGAGTACGGAACTAAGGGAATTACATGCCTCCTGTACCTGTCAACCCTATTTAGCATAGCCCCCCCCCCCCCCATCTGAGAAGCGAACTTGGGACACAACGTTTTCATGCCATTTGACTTTGATTATTGTTGATACATTTTGTCCATATCTTATTGGTATGCTAATACCTCTATCAGGAGATGTAAGCCGTCATTCATAGGTGTACAATGTTCTAATCCCATAGTATTACTATGGAAAAATAAGGTGTACAATGAGATAAATGTGCATTGCTCCCTTTGAGTTATTTACATGCATATTATGTAATGTTTTCATGCATACCTTTGTCCCATTTCCATAAGGAGAATTATTGTCATTCATAGGTGTACAATGTTCTAATCCCATAGTGTTACTATGGAAAAATAAGGTGTACGATGAGATAAATGTGCATTGCTCTTCTATTTCTACCGCCTATGTCCTGTTTAAGCACACTTCAGATACGCTGACAGCAGCTGCTTCTCCCATTATTTCCATATGGTATGGAAACGTTCCTTTACACTTTTATGTTATAAGGTAAGAAGGTTCGTCAATGAAGGCTACCTGGCCTTGTAATAACTGAGTTATATATGCAATGTTTTCTTACCTCAGTGTACGTTATAATTGGGATACTTTTACTTAATGGGTGGTAGTTGTTGGAACTCCCCATAACTTTATTGATGGTTTTTGAATTTTGTAGGGTTGTAGTTGGTGAACTCCCCTTCATTATTGAGATGGATTTAAAGGGTGAACTCCCCTGATGGTAGTATCTTCTGAAGGTTAGATGATGGCTACCTTCAGACTGGAAGTTTAATAGGGTCATAGTTGGTGAACTCCCCTTTTGTAGTTACCTTCAGGCTGGAAGTTTAATAGGGTCGCAGTTGATGAACTCCCCTTTTGTAGTTAGTTTCTGAAGGTTAGATGATGGCTACCTTCAGACTGGAAGATTAATAGGGTCGTAGTTGGTGAACTCCCCTTTTGTAGTTAGTTTCTGAAGGTTAGATGATGGCTACCTTCAGACTGGAAGTTTAATAGGGTCGTAGTTGGTGAACTCCCCTTTTGTAGTTAGTTTCTGAAGTTTAGATGATGGCTACCTTCAGACTGGAAGTTTAATAGGGTCGTAGTTGGTGAACTCCCCTTTTGTAGTTAGTTTCTGAAGGTTAGATGATGGCTACCTTCAGACTGGAAGATTAATAGGGTCGTAGTTGGTGAACTCCCCTTTTGTAGTTAGTTTCTGAAGGTTAGATGATGGCTACCTTCAGACTGGAAGATTAATAGGGTCGTAGTTGGTGAACTCCCCTTTTGTAGTTAGTTCTGAAGTTTAGATGATGGCTACCTTCAGACTGGAAGTTTAATAGGGTCGTAGTTGGTGAACTCCCCTTTTGTAGTTAGTTCTGAAGGTTAGATGATTGCTACCTTCAGGCTGGAAGTTTAATAGGTTTGCACTAAGGTGAGCTTCCCCCATAGTTTTGAAGGTTAATGTGGGGATTCCTTTCCATTAATTAATGGGTGATAGTTGCTGAACTCCCCATAGTTTGAAGTGCCCTTTGAACCATGTTGATAGGGAGAAACATTGAATCCAGCTGAATACATTTGTACATGGTTAGGTGTACACTGTTGTATTTAATTGGTGATTTGCATAACATTTTATCACTACTGAGAGCTAACAATATGGAGGACCTATCAAAAGTGCAGTTGCCATGCATGCAGCCTAGGGCTGTTTGCCCAATGCCCCAATCAGTTCCACAATACCCTTTCCCTCAGCAGCTCCCTCAGTGTTTCCCACGGGCTGTCTGCACAATGGCCCAATCAGTTCCACAATATCCTGTCCCTCAACAGTTCCCTCAGTATTTCCCGCAATTCCCATGGCCTAATCAACCCCAATTTGTTCCACAATACGCTTTCCCTCAACAGTTCCCTCAGCATTTCCCCCAATTTTCCTTTCATAACCAGACTTTTCAACCGAATCCTCCATTTGAGCAGCAGGTTCAGTATTCAGAAGTTAGAAACAATAGTTTTGAAAATGGAATAGAACATGATGACGATCACTCAGATCATGGAATAGAACATGATGATGATCACTCAGAGCAAGATGAAGAGAGGGACTGGAGATTGGACAGATGTTATGTGTGCAGAGAGGAAGGTCACTTTCCTGTGAAATGCCCTGTTAGAGCCGCTGATACTCGTGCCAACATTCGTGCAATGTTGGCACCCTATATAGATCAGATTAATCAATTAGACCAGACGTTGACGGAGTATCTGAAGCAGACTCATCAAACAGCAATGCCCCAATCGGTTCCACAATATCTTTTCCCTCAACAGTTCCCTCAGTGTTCCCCACAATTCCCCTTTCCTAACCAGACCTTTGACCTTGATCCTCTATTTCAGCAGCAGATTCAGGATCCCTCCATTGAGAATGACAGTTTTGTTGAACAGCAGGTTCAATCTTCGGGCAGTGAAAATGGCAGTTTTGAAAATGCAATAGAAAATAATGACGTTCACTCAGAGCAAGATGAAGAGAGAGACTGGAGATTGGATAGATGTTATGTATGCTTAGAGGAAGGTCACTTTCCTGTGAAATGTCCTGTTAGAGCTGCCGATACTCGTGCAATGTTGGCCCCCCAGATGGATCAGATAAACTCTCAATTAAACTGGATCTTGGGCAGGCTTGAAGGACAAGCAGGGTATGTGAGGCAGACTCATCAACCAGCATTGGGAGGATATTTGCCCACAGCTGGGGATACTACAGATGGAACCCCGGTCATGCCTGAGATTGCGGCAGGGACCCCGGTCATGCCTGAGATTGCGGCAGGTCATACTGAGATACCGGTCCCTCGGGATCGCCGGGTCTGTGTCCATTTAAAGTTAGGGGGCAGGAAGCTTCACACTCTGGTGGATACAGGAGCCAGTAGATCCCTTATCCGAGTTGATATCTGGAAGGAACTCTGCAGGAAACTTCACCGGTCTCCTCTGCTTTTTACTGGTGAGGTTTTGAGGTCACTGAGTGGGCATGAGCTAAAGACTCGTGGTCGGTCTCCCATTACAGTGTCAGGGAAGTCCGTCAGCGTCTATGTTGTTGATGAGCTCTTTCATGATCTCCTTCTGGGTGGCGACGCCTTAGATATATTGGGTGCAGTCATCAATTATCAACAACATTTAGTGACTTTTCAAGATGAGAAGTATGAGTATGAGGATGCAAATGATAGAGACCAATTGCTTGCCTCTGCAAAGTCTGAAGCAGAGAGGTGGCAAGAGAGCTTTCCTGATGTTTTTACAACCTCAGGACCTCTCAGGTCAACCCAAAGTGTTTCAATGGTGATTGACACTGGTACTGCTATGCCCATCAACCAGAGACCCTACCGTCTACCTTTAAAGAGAAGAAAAGTGGTTGATCAAGAAATAGATAAGATGCTTGAAGAGGGTATAATTGAACCTAGCATGTCCTCCTGGGCCAGTCCGATAACATTGGTTCCCAAGAAGGACGGGTCAATTCGCTTCTGTGTTGACTACAGGAAGCTGAATTCTGTCACCAAGAAAGATGCCCACCCATTGCCAAACATCCAAGACATTTTTGACACATTTACCGGTGCTACAGTTTTTTCCACGCTAGATTTAAAGTCCGGTTACTGGCAGGTACCAATGCATCCGGACAGCATTGAAAAGACCGCCTTTGTTTGTCACCGAGGACTATTTCAATTTCGCAGGATGCCATTTGGGTTAACCAATTCTCCTGCAGTCTTCCAAAGGATGATGAACCATATCCTTGCTGACTACATTGGAAAATCGGTGATGGTGTACCTTGATGACATTGTTGTATTTTCTCCAACAAAGGAAGAGCACGACCTACATTTGGCTCAGGTCTTCGAGGCACTTGAAGCTCACCAGCTCACAATCAAGCCCTCCAAATGTAGTTTCAGGCAGGATACGGTAAAGCTGCTAGGATTCATTGTCTCTGCAGAAGGAATAAGATCAGACCCTGATAAAGTCAGTGCCATCAAGAACATGGCACCTCCAGAAGATGCCCGTGGTGTTCGTGCCTTTTTAGGCATAACTGGGTATTACAGACAGTGTATTCCAAATTATGCTCACATTGCTCATCCCCTCGTTCAGTTGACGAAAAAGTATACACCATTCCGGTGGGAGGAGGCTGAGCACCGTGCCTGGGAGAGTCTGAGAGACTTGCTAGTCTCAGATCAGGTAATGGCCTATCCACAACTAGACAAGCCCTACAAGCTTTACACAGATGCTTGTGACTATGCTGTAGGGGCTATACTTTGTCAAGAGGATGAAAATGGTGTTGAGAGACCTGTGCAGTATATCTCAAAACAACTCTCCGGCTCTGAACTCAACTGGGCTACCATAGAGAAGGAGGCATTTGCCGTAGTTCATGCCCTCAATAAATTGAGGCCCTATCTTTTTGGTGCTCAGTTCACGATATACACTGACCATAAACCACTCAAGTCATTGTTCCTATCAGAGGTGAAGAATACCAAGATTCAGCGGTGGGCTGTTCTGTTGGCCGATTATGGTGCTCCCATTGAATATCGACAAGGGCCAAATAACATCAGGGCAGACATGTTGTCTCGTATCAAACCTCTTGGAGACCTAGAGTGTAATAGTGACATGATTTGTGCTGTAGAGGAAGAGGAAGACATCCCATGGGAGTTTGACCAACTTGAAAAAGAACAGATAGGCAGAGAACAGAGATTGATGCAGGAATTCCGCTTGGGGATGGAAGATGAGGAAGGGTACGCCGTCAATAACGGGCTGCTATATACTCTTATTCCACCCCCAGGTAAACCTGAGTACCCTCGATTGGTACTGCCTCAGTCTGCGAGGTATAGGGTCATTAGAAGGGCGCATACTGAAGTTGGTCACCAAGGGATGAGAAAGACAATGGACCGTCTTCAGGAGGCTTACAAATGGCCAGGGATGAGAGGAGATGTGTACAAGACCATCTCCAAATGTGCACGTTGTGCAGTTCACCGCACGCAAAAAGAAAGAGTAGCTCCGACTGCTATGCCTATTGCTCAGTATCCCTCCCAGGTTGTTGGAATGGATATGTGCGGCCCGTTCCCTGAGTCTCGGCATGGGAATAAATATGTTCTCACCGTAATTGACCATTGTACAGGTTGGGTAGACGTAAAGCCATTGCCAAACAAAACAGCCGAAAATGTCGTGCAGTTCCTAGAGTCAGAGTATATTCCTAGATATGGTCCCCCAGAAGTGATCATTACCGATCAAGGCCTGGAGTTCAAAAACAGAACTGTGGAAGGGTATCTCAAATCTTTGGGCACAGATGTCCGACATTCATCGCCCTTCCACCCCCAGACAAATGGGAAAATTGAACGTTTCCATAGGACATTCAAAGGCATCTTACGGAAATTTATCAATGCAAGGCCAGGGGAATGGGAAGACCATCTAGGACCAACTCTTTGGGCCCATAGGATAAGTACATCCACCGTTACGGGCTACACACCCTTCTTTCTCACATATGGGCGGAAACCTCGTGCACCATTCAGCAGAATATTTCCAGCACTTGATGGTGCTGAAGAGAATATTCTGGGAACGAGGCTGCTTGAGTTGTCAGAGGCATTTAGAGAAGCAGCTGTCCGGACAGAGGATAGTAGGAAATATAACTACCAAAGGTTGCAGGACCGGGCTAAAGCTGGAGACCTCAAGGTTGGTGACTCTGTGGTAATTTTGGCCAATGAGAGCCCTCCATTGGATCCAAAGTGGGACCATGGGTACACAGTTGTTGGAATAAGAGGCTCAGTTGTGACAGCTGTCGGGTCTGGCAATCGGAAAAGAGTTGTGAACCGAGAGAAAGTTAGACTGGTAGATAGTGATGCAGACTGGAACACCCTAAGAGTACGCCAAACAAGGGCATATAGGGGAAAGCAGCGTCGCTTGCAGGGAGCTAGAAATCCTGTTGTTCCAGTCACAACACCAGAAGTTGCCGCTGATCAGGTGAATGAATACCGACGTCCAAAAGGCCATGTAGAACAAGACAGTGGGATACCGGTTGACCTTGCACCTGACTCTCAAGAAATGCATATTCCTGATGACCTAACTAGTAATTTGGATTTTCAGGATGGACAAGGACCTCCTGATGTTATGCAAGGACGTGGGCTTGCAACAGAGCAACCACTTCCTGCAACTGATCCATTAACCTCTGGGACTGGCCAATCCATACAAATGAGAACAGGTGTGACCACTAGGGCACAAGCACGCCGAGTTCAGGCTGCTCGTAGACGCTTAGCCCCCACCGCTCCAACTGAAACTGGGCACCAAGGACCCCATGTCCAACAGGAGCCTGTTGAAGTAGAGATGCAAGACGTGCAGAGGCCTGAAGCTGAGAAACGTCTTGCACAAAATCCATCTGTGCAGAATAAGCGTCAAAGACGATATGTCCCTTTTGGTTCCACCAAACGTCTTGCTGCGCCAGATCCTGAAATAATTCAGGAGGAGAAACGAAGATGTGTGGAATTTGTAATTGCCTTCTTGTCAACTCTCTGATCTGGATCCCATTAAGATTGACACTAGAGTACACCTTCTGGCTTTTCCAAAACTACTTCTTTTGATTATTCCAGTTAATATTTGCATGTTGTTCCTTTTTCTTTTTTGCAAATAGAATCAACCACACCTATTGGTTGTTAAAGCAAAATTGTTGGTCTTTCATTACTCTGCACTCTGATGCTGCAGGCGAATGTCTTACTTAGGGCCTTGACTCACCCCTACAGTATTTTGTTACCATTCCTCTATGGAGCATCCACACTGATCCTTTTATCTTGACAAACAATACTCCAAAGGACCTTTCCTGATCATAATTAACCTTTTACTAGTTATAATAATCTCTTGCAAAGATAGAAATTTTCAAAATGGTATTTTGGGAGACTATTTAGGCCACCCCCCCTGCAAATTCCCCTTGTAGCTGTTGAATTAGAATTATAGTTATAACAATAGTGCCATACCCACCAGTGTTTGGTATGTTCACAATGGTTCTGTGTTATTCTATTGTTCATCTTACTATGTATACAATAGTTAGGCAGAAGTCTGAAAGGTGATCAAGTCTTGCCCAGTAAGCTTAGAAGAAAGGGGTAAATCAACAACAGTATAGCAGTGTCTATCTATTACAGATCTCTTGTAGTTCAATTGCAACTTGTACCTAAAGATATTCAAGCGTGTTAGACCTGGAGTTGAAAGACGATATAAATGTAGTATTTGTTGAGTATCTCCTAAGACTGGTCCAAGCGGACATTCATTTGGTAACATTTTCATGAATATTGATCGTTGATTTGTGTTGTTTTATCTTGATGTAGTTGATTGTTTTGACTATCATGACTTTTTGTTTTATTCTAAGCTTGCAAGGTGATTATTTAAGTACATCCCACTTGCAAGCTAGAAGTGGGGAGGCTATGTAAAGTCATATAGTCACTTTCCATATTAAATGGACATATAATTTCTTAAGGTTGACTCCCCATGGATTATGGTATAATGTAATTATTAACCTGTTTGTTTATCATAAATTAATATTCAAGTTTAAATATAAACAGACTGTGTGGATAGGTATTGAGATACTATTTTGTAGTTGTTTAAGATCTGGGTTAAATGCTATAGTTGTGGGCAGGCCTAAGCCTGGGTACAAAGTCTCTGTATAGAAACCTTACAGCTGTGTGTGCAGAGAGGCTTATGAAACTTGGTGATTAGGGAGATTAACCTGCCAGATATAGCCACAGCCCACCTGTCTATTCAGGCTTGGCCCCTGGTGTACTAAGCAATAAACAAGCCAGGGCAGTCTGGACTGAACCTTCAAGCTGAACACAAGTACTTCTGCCTTGCCTCCATTTATTCTTTAAGTTACTTCTTAAAATGTAGGCTAAAAACACTTAGATTTTACAATAGGTCGGAAAATTAAGAGTATTTAAGTGGATTTTTAATCTCTATTAAAATTTGTTTACACAACTTATATGTCTATAATGAGGCAAAAAAATAAATTGTTTTCGGGTAACCCGACCTAGATCTACAATAAATTTTGGGCCCTACCCTAATTACATTTTTTAATTTTTTTTTTCGAAATCCAAAAGAATTGACCTAATAAAGCATGGACAACCATGAAACATAATTATAGATGCTCAGGGCATGTATTTTAGATGCTAAAAATCTTTTTAGGGGATATTTGGAATATTTCTTTTATTTTCAACACTGCCAAGCTGTCTTTGGTAAGTAAAAATAAAAAAGCAAAAAAATTTCGACCTACGATAGTACCTACCTTCTTTTTTTTTTACCTATGTTACCTGAACACAACTACTTTTTTTCTTTGGCCTGACCGGACAGCCCTGGGTCAGTATAATGTGACTGGTTGGGGCATTGTGTGGACCATATCTCAGTATAGCAGCATTATAAAAAGGGCATTGGTCTACTGCTACCAATAGGCACATTATCTCATAGATTCAGTCACCGCCCATGTGGCGGAAAACTACCTGCAAAGCTTTACCTTGTGCAGTCAGGTAAAAAAGACCAGAAGGGTTGGCCAGACATTAAACTAAACAAACAAACACAACTTACGCAGATAAACTCAGGCATTCTTGAAAATTCAGAAATCACACAAGGCAACCTCTGAGGCTCTGCAACAATTTTGTAAGAGTCAACTCATCTTTATCGAATTTTAATATTTTTCTTAATTTATGAATTTTTCCATAAAAAACAAGGGGAAAAATAGGCAGGGCCTAAAATAAGAGTATGTCAGGTTACCTGAACACAGACATTTTTGTTAGGCCTTATAAAAGTCTCAAGACTCAAATAGATTAGTTTGAAAAACACTCACAAAATTCCATAAATTTAATTAAACCCATAAAGACGAACCTTTTTTCTATAAGGCTGGAAATTGCCCAATGATTCATTGGACAGACATAAAAAATGATACACCCATCCTGTATGATTATCTACCTTGTGGTGCACCATAGTACTACCAATTTTTAGACCCTACATTTTGTCAGATGTGATGTATTTGTCCAAATTATCAGCTTAAGAAACAAATACGCATCTACCGGAATTTCTAACGTTTTTAAGACCAGACCTCACCAAATCCAGAGTCCTGGGTGTCCTGTCCACCCCCCTAAAGCCCCAGGACACCCTGACAGGGCCCTCCCGACGTCCCGTGGTTGCCCTGGAATTCAGACCCAAATATCAAGCCTAAGCACACGTATATCTGCCAGACATCATTGCGTCCCAGTTTGTGTGTCCTCCGGACATCATTTTAAAATTCTTTAAGCCCTGAGTACCATTTCCAAAGCTTAGGAAATACTATGAAGTAAATGACTTGAAGTTCCAGGTTTAAGATAAATGTCAAAATTAAAAACTTAAAACTTAATCATTGGCCTTCATCTTTCAGGAGCCCCATGCCTTAGTTTTGACATACTCCGCGATGACTTGGGGGACGGCAGAGAAGGCTACCCCCAGACTCTGTACGCTGTGGCCGGGACACAGGGTGAACGAGCTCACACGAACCAGGTCATCGTCATGAAGATGAGCAACCTGCTGAAGACAACCAAAGAGCCGAAGGAGGAGAAGGCCGAGGAGAGTGAAAGTGAAAGTAGCGATGAGGACGAGGACGAGAAACCAGAATTAGAAACAGCAATGATCAAACACAACGGAGCAATTAACAGATTAAGAGTATGTATATTCTTTTATGATGGGATTATTTAGTTTTGAGTACATATAAAAACAGGATAATCGAGAACTAGATTGAAGACCGTGATAACCGAGGCAGATTTATGTGAAATGGCGTACCAAATTTATGAATTCTTTGTATTTATTTAACAGAATATTTTCATAAGATTGAAGGAGAAACATTTACAAAAGTTGGCTCTGGCTTTTCATTATAATACTTCCATTGGCTATCTGTCTATAAAATATGAGTAAGCTGATGACCTCGTCATTAAACTCGCAATTCTGTTAAAAAGATAATTTAATAAAATCCAAAATAATTTACGTTACTTCTTGTCTTCTATTACAAAGTGCACACGAGTAGGAAACACCCACCTAGCTGCGTCCTGGTCGGAGCTGGGGAAGGTCAACATCTGGGACCTGTCCCGCCCCCTGGAGGCCGTGAACGACTCCAACGTGATGGCCACGTACACGCGGACAGAGGAGTCCCCCTTACCACTGTACACCTTCACCGGCCACCAGGCCGAGGGGTTCGCCATAGACTGGTCACCGACCGTTCCCGGTAGGCAGATCAGAACAACTCTCAATTACTATTGAAGAATACATTTATAACAGCCACATTTTTCTTCAGGTAGAATGCTAGGCTCAAATTTATAGTATTGATGAGCTGTTATTGTGACATCATTGATTGTTTAACATTTGGAGAATGCATTTAAAACAGTGGTGGACGTAAGCCTAAATTTCCAGGGGCCAGTCAGGCCCCTAGCCAGGATTCGAAATTAACTTTTCTGGCTGTCAGCCCGGACAAACTACAATGTATTACAGGTGTGAACAATTGGGGCTGATTTTAATGTAATTTTCTCAAAAATTGTCAGCCCTGATTCAAAACAATCAGCCTGGGGCTGACGCTAATTTCGAACCCTGCTAGCTGTCTAAATTTAGGGGCCCGCACCAACGTCTAGTGGCCCTCACATACATATACATAGTCAGATTGTCTTTAAAACACTATGTTTATTTTATTGTAAAATTTATAGAAATCTGTAATTGTTATCCATGATTTTCTAGGGGCCAGTCGGGCCCCTAGGCCAGAAAATCTATGGGCCCAACCTGTTTTTTAAGGGCCTCGGGCCCCCGGCCCCGTGCTTATGTCCACCCCTGAAAACATCGTAATTATTTTCCAGTTGGAATACACAAATAAACTCAGATTTGTAGTATTGATGAACTGAATCATCGATGATATAACGATTGATAGTATTTTGAATCAATTTTCTTTTTAGGTAAACTGGCGACGGGAGACTGCACCAAACACATCCACCTGTGGGCCCCCAAGGAGGGCGGCGGGTGGCACGTGGACCAGCGGCCCTACGCCGGACACACGGCCTCTGTAGAGGACATCCAGTGGTCACCCAACGAATCTAACGTAAGTCGCTGCCTTAGCTTGTAACGATATGACCAGAACACAACGAATTACTCCCAAAATTCCCATCAGGACAAAAATAACTTCATTTGTAGTGGGATGGGATCCAGATAAAAATTGTACAATATAGCATATTTTTATTACGGGTTTAGGGAAATCGGACTTGGAATAGAAACAGTTTTTTTTTCGTCAGGAAATGTTCATGGTCGCCAAGAATCTCATTTTGTCTTTTGTCGTAAAACGTAAAATAAAATTGATATAGTTTCAACTTTCATGATTGATTGATAAAAAGTTACCATGAGTCATAAGTTTTTATGACCCGAATGCCGTTGCACTTTTATTTCTGATGTGTCAGAACATCGTCTTCAGAATGAAAGCTTGTAAATAAAAAGAATTAAATCAAAACTCTTGTAAACATTTCAGGTCTTTGCCTCCTGCTCCGTCGACAAATCCATCCGGGTCTGGGATGCGCGCGCAGCCCCAAGTAAAGCCTGCATGTTGTCGTCAGAGGGCGCGCACGACCGGGATGTGAACGTCATCAGCTGGAACCGCAGCGAGCCCTTCATTCTGTCCGGAGGGGACGACGGCCTCATCAAGGTCTGGGACCTGCGGCAATTCCAGGTAGGTCTTCAAGTGGTTCGGTGAACAGGCATATATTATTGTACAGAAAGATGTTACTAAGGAGTAATCCATTAAAAAGTACATATTTTGACATGTTTTCTAGACCCCCACCCTCCTCTCTTTAACATGTAATAAATACACGTTAAACATGTACTAAAGCCCTTTGTGCGTTACAAATTAATTGACAGCCCGTAACTGGAAATGAACTTGGCATTTCGTGTAGAATATACATTAAAGACTAACCGCCGTTTTGCAGTGAGAATCTTTAAACGAGAAATAATCCGAAAATCTTTTGACGAATTTGTGTTCCCTGATAATTTTGAAATGCGTAATATATTAACTAGTATTGCTAGTTGCGAAGGAACATTGATGGGGGGGGGGGGGTAAAAACATTTACAGGAATTAAGATAATATTTGATTACAAGTGGCCACTTCGAGGAAATAGTGGCCCCTACAAGCAATGTTTTGTTTGAAAGATATTCTGATGGAATTAGCCCGTCTGTGATGATCATAGTGCGGGAATTTAGATATGATTAGGTTAATGCCGCATCCCGTAGGCCTAGGAATATCCCTTGATGTGAAATTTAAAACCATTAAATACAACACGTTTTTATCCTCCAATGTCTTTCAACCACTGTAAATTTCCCCCGCACAGCACGGTAAGCCGGTGGCCCTGTTCAAGCACCACACGGCACCCATCACCTCGGTGGAGTGGCACCAGACCGACAGCACGGTGTTCGCCGCCTCGGGCTCCGACGACCAGCTCACGCTCTGGGACCTGGCCGTGGAGCGCGACCCGGAGGCAGCGGGCGGGTCGGCCGGGCAGGAGGAGGAGGCGGCTGTACCCCCTCAGCTCCTCTTCATCCACCAGGGACAGACGGATATTAAGGAGCTCCACTGGCACCCCCAGATCCCCGGGCTCATAGTCAGCACGGCACACTCTGGATTTAACGTGTTTCGGACTATTAGTGTATAGCCTGGTGCGAGTGTTTATTATGGGAGGTGGTGTTATGGACAGTGATGAGCTGACATTCTGGATCCAGTATTTTCTACTGCAGATGTTTATACTACTACGTCGAAGGTCCTGAAGAAAAACTTTGATAGCCTGCTGGAAGAATTCAAGATGGCAGTCTGGAACTATTAAAGAATTGGCAGCGATTTTTTAGCGGGGAATTAGTGTACAGAGAATCTAATGTCTATAAACATGCTTAAGGGTTTTCCGCACATATGTGCATTTTTTCTGATTACTTCTCCTAGTTTGACAGTCCTATTTAAAAGTATAATACGGACCAAGACTTAATTATTACCAAATTTCAGTGCTTATTACCGAAAGTAAAATTGTCAGTGCTGAGTTTATAAAAACCATAATGCTTCGATAGCTTGGCCTGGTAATGATATTATAGATATAAATTTCCCTACAGAGTATATGTGACCCAATGACTATGTATTTGGACCCGCTTCATATAATTAGGACGATGTATTTAGCGGACCAGTTCGGTTCTATATCACGAGTACCGCGGTTTTTAATAAATGAAAAAAATTGTTGGTATACCAGAAGGTATCGGTTGTTGTAAATATGATGGTAA